>CM050163.1:50550390-51150390 GCA_027410445.1 Discoglossus pictus
GAGAGAGCGGGGGGGGGAGAGGAGAGAGAGTGGGGGGGGAGAGGAGAGGAGAGAGAGGGGGGGAGAGCGACGAGGAAGAGGAGAGAGGAGGGGGGCGAGAGGAGAGGAGAGAGAGAGGGGGGGAGAGGAGAGGAGAGAGAGAGGGGGGGAGAGGAGAGGAGAGAGAGAGGGGGGGAGAGGAGAGGAGAGAGGAGAGGGGGGGAGAGGAGAGGAGAGGAGAGGAAGGCCGGGGGAGAGGAGAGGAGAGGAGAGGAAGGCCGGGGGAGAGGAGAGGAGAGGAGAGGAAGGCCGGGGGAGAGGAGAGGAGAGACACGGGGGAGAGGAGGGGGGGAGAGGAGAGGAGAGACAGAGGGGGGGAGAGGAGAGGAGAGAGAGAGGGGGGAGAGGAGAGGAGAGAGAGAGGGGGGGAGAGGAGAGGAGAGAGAGAGGGGGGGAGAGGAGAGGAGAGAGAGAGGGGGGAGAGGAGAGAGAGAGGGGGGGAGAGGAGAGGAGAGAGGAGAGGGGGGGGAGAGGAGAGGAGAGAGAGAGGGGGGAGAGGAGAGGAGAGAGAGAGGGGGGGAGAGGAGAGAGAGAGGGGGGGAGAGGAGAGAGAGAGGGGAGAGGAGAGAGAGAGGGGAGAGGAGAGAGAGAGGGGAGAGGAGAGAGAGAGGGGAGGGGAGAGAGAGAGAGAGACAGAGAGGAGGGGGAGAGAGAGGAGAGAGAGAGAGGGGGGGGGGGGGGAGAGAGGAGAGAGAGGGGGGGGGGGGAGTGCTGAGGAGAGAGAGAGGGGGGGGAGTGCTGAGGAGAGAGAGGGGGGGGGGAGTGCTGAGGAGAGAGAGAGGGGGGGGGGAGTGCTGAGGAGAGAGAGAGGGGGGGGGGGGAGAGAGGAGAGAGAGAGGGGGGGGGGGAGAGAGAGAGAGAGATGGGGGGGGGGAGGGAGAGAGGGAGGGAGGTAGAGGGAGGGAGAGGGAGGTAGAGAGAGAGAGATGAGAGAGAGGAGAGAGAGAGATAGAGAGAGAGAGAGAGAGAGAGAGAGAGAGAGAGGGGGAGAGAGGGGGAGAGAGGGGGAGAGAGGGGGAGAGAGGGGGAGAGAGGGGGAGAGAGGGGGAGAGAGGGGGAGAGAGGGGGAGAGAGGGGGAGGGAGAGGGAGGGAGAGAGAGAGAGAGGGAGACGAGAGAGGGAGAGAGAGGGAGAGAGAGGGAGAGAGAGGGAGAGAGAGGGAGAGAGAGAGAGGGGGGGGAGAGGGGGGGGAGAGAGGAGAGAGAGAGGGGGGGGGAGAGGGGAGAGAGAGAGGGGGGGGAGAGAGAGGACGAGAGAGAGGAGAGGGGGGGAGAGAGGAGAGAGGGGGGGGGAAGAGAGGAGAGAGAGAGAGAGGGGGGGGGAGAGAGGAGAGAGAGAGAGGGGGGGGAGAGAGGAGAGAGAGAGGGGGGGGGGGAGAGAGAGGAGAGAGAGAGAGAGGGGGGGGGGAGAGGAGAGAGAGAGGGAGGGGGGGGAGAGAGAGAGGGAGGGGGGGAGAGGAGAGAGAGGGGGGGGGGGGAGAGGAGAGAGGGGGGGGGAGAGGAGAGAGGGGGGGAGAGGAGAGGAGAGAGAGGGGGGGAGAGGAGAGGAGAGAGAGGGGGGGAGAGGAGAGGACGAGAGAGGGGGGGGGAGAGGAGAGAGAGAGAGGGGGAGAGGAGAGAGAGGGGGGAGAGGAGAGAGAGGGGGGGAGAGGAGAGGAGAGAGAGGGGGAGAGAGGAGAGAGAATAGAGGGAGAGAGGATGAAGAGAGAGGGGGGGAGAGGAGAGAGAGAGGAGGGAGAGGAGAGAGAGGGGGGGAGAGGAGAGAGAGGGGGGGAGAGGAGAGAGAGGGGGGGAGAGGAGAGAGAGGGGGGGGGGGGAGGAGAGAGAGAGGGGGGAGAGGAGAGAGAGAGGGGGGGAGAGGAGAGAGAGAAGGGGGGAGAGGGGAGAGAGAAGGGGGGAGAGAGGAGAGAGAAGGGGGAAGAGAGAAGGGGGGGGGAGAGGAGAGAGAAGGGGGGAGAGAGGAGAGAGAAGGGGGGAGAGAGGAGAGAGAGAGAGGGGGAGAGAGGAGAGAGAGAGAGGGGGAGAGAGGAGAGAGAGGGGGGGAGAGAGGAGGGGAGAGAGGAGAGAGAGGGGGGGAGAGGAGATGAGAGGGGGGGGAGAGGAGATGAGAGGGGGGGGGAGAGGAGATGAGAGGGGGGGGGAGAGGAGAGAGAGGGGGGAGAGGAGAGAGAGGGGGGAGAGGAGAAGAGAGGGGGGGAGAGGAGAGAGAGGGGGGGAGAGAGAGAGAGAGAGAGAGAGAGAGGGGGAGAGGAGAGAGAGAGAGAGAGAGGGGGAGAGGAGAGAGAGAGAGAGGGGGGAGAGGAGAGAGAGGGGGAGAGGAGAGAGAGAGAGGGGGGAGAGGAGAGAGAGAGAGGGGGAGAGGAGAGAGAGAGGGGAGAGGGGGGGGGAGGGGAGAAACAGAGAAGAGAGTGTGTGTGTATAGAGATAGATTAATAAACAGGAGTATTGCAGTATATAGTGATACAGTGTCCCTTCTGGCTTTATAAAGCAGGGTACTATAAAATGTAAATATATTTATATAAAATATTTGTCCAATAAAAAAAGGTATCATACTATACTGCAATACTCTGATCATTCATCTATATTACTGAACACCCATGGCTACCTCCTCATATTATACATATATTGGTTTTCTTATTCATATCATACATTAAATATCTGTATATATTTTGTAGGTTTCTGCATAGTTCCTTTTCAATAGAATTTGTGTATAATATATATATGGATATCTATGGATGTTGGCAGATGTGTGTTCCCTCTGTCTCCTCCCTCACATCCAATACAATCACATAACAGTACATATAATACAGTACCACTGTATAGGAGGATGACACACAGTGCATACTAGCAGTGTATACTGGTATATTGGGGGTGCTCAGCTCCCCTCATCTGTCTGTCAGATACAGTATATAGAGGGACATTAGTTGGAGTATGAGTGACAATGATCTAATGACCTATAGATCCGGTGTCACCTCCTCAGGATTCCTGTATACTCTGCATTTGTCCAGTACAGACACACAAGGTCACACTGACATCCCTCCGCACACGGTGTCCCTCCGCACACACAAGGAGTCCCACCGCAGTACCTCACAGTGATGCTGCACATTCGGTCCCCTCTCCATCCACTCACCATGAAAGCTGCGGTTCCTCAGAGACAGTGAAGCTGCTGCCCCATCCCGGCGTGCACTAGACCAGGCCATGCATTGTGCGGGCTGAGTACGGGGAGGTGTCACCCGCTAGCAGAGCATCATGTCTGACGGGTACCTGAGCACTCTCCCCGGACCGTCACGTGCATCCCTCCTGTCAGCTCCCGTCTGCGAGAGCAGGCTGCACCAGCCATTGTAATCAACTGCAGATAGAATCCATCCAATCACCTCGCTCCGGCTTCACTTGTCATGCCTGGGTACAGCTTCCGCCCTTACCCACCCAGGATACCTCAACCCCTTCAGTGCCTGGGACAAACTACATTTATTTTTTTAATGCAATCATTTATTTAATTTACAAAACCATTTTAATTAAATGTTCCAAGAACTAAACAATCTGAAAATTAAATTGTACAGTTCTTCCCCAATTACAGAACAAAATATATAATTTTACAAAAACAAGGCCTATTGATAATGAGCATTCCTGATCAGGTATAAATAGGTACCATGCAGTCTAATAACTACTTTTTTTAGTTATTATACATATATTTCTATATATAATCTATAAAGTGGCTCCTAATTTACATGGCTGGCTCCTAAATTTAGGCATATAACATATCCATTCACTTTGATGTACCTTATTTTATTAATAAGTGCTTAAAAAACTCTGTTTCTACTGCCTAAAATCAAGCAAATAGTCCCTGTATGGGTCTGCACAGACTGTAAGGCTGGATGTGCAGTGTAGTGTCCTAGCCTATCGGGGACCACGTCTCAGCAGAATGTTGCTGAGAGATGGTCTCTGATTGGTTAGTACAAGACAAGGCACAGCCAGGACTACAACGCCTGTGTCTGCATATGCAGCAGTGTGCAGAACCATACAGGGACTGTTTGATTTTAGGCAGTAAAAACTGAGCTTATAAGCACTTCTTAATAAAATAAGGTATATTAAAGTAAATTTATACATAGGTATATTATATACATAGTTAAAAATATAAGAACCTTCCATGTTCTTTTATCCCCACCCATACAAAATAAGAGATTTACTTTTAAAAGGCAACAATCTTCAGAACTATATAGTATTTTGCATTACTGAATGCAAGGTATGGCGTGTACGGGTTGGGCACGGAATATATCCATTCCTGGAGCATGCCAGATTAATGACTTTGCTGGACCAAAAGTAGGTTAATCAGGTAAAGCCACCCAATCCCTCACTGCCTCTCTTAACCCGGAGTGCTCTAATAGCAACACCAGGGCAAGAGGAGAGACTAGAAGTTGGGCAGGGATTAGATCTGGGCACGGACTGACAGCAGAAGCGGTCCGTTCAGTGCAGGAGGGTGGCTGCCGGATCCAATCCCAGATAATTGGGATTGGTTCCTATATGGAATGGTCAATAATGAGAAGAGATTATTTGTTCACAAAATATGCAATGGTATTGTGATCAGGGAAACTCCCTGGCTGTAACCAATATGGATCTATTTCCTTCTTCCTGATAATGTAACGAACAATTGGTGCTGTGTTAGTCCTGGCAAAAATACTAAATATATTGTATATTGAGGATTACTTTGCTGGTTTTGTGTGGTTAGAATGGAAGATAACACCACAATTTTAGGAGTATGAACTTGCAATGCACATCGATTGAAAAAGTATCGCCCCCTCCAATGGAGAACTAAACCATCCCTTACTACAAAGTATTTGGGGAGCTAGCTCAAGCTCTCAAACAAGTCTCTCTAAATGGACACAGTGTATTTTTAACACAAAAGTTTGGCCTTTCATACAGCACATCTAGATATCAAACCACAAGAAGAGAGATATTGACTATAAGATAAACTAAAATTAAAATAAGGAGAAAAGAAACCTGATGGAGCGATACTGAGCAGAGTACACCATCTGGAGCCCACTGGGAGACGAACACATCCATCCTCCTAGTGGACAAAGCCGGTGATACTCTGCCGAGATACGGGGAGTGCACCAGTGCCCAGAACATGGCCTCAGATGACAGTGGAACCTCCTCAGCCACTGCTTCCTGGACTTCTATATAGCCAGCTTGGCTAATGCCAGGAGCAGGTTGACGAGGAGGTCCCTGGCCCTATTGCCCCGGGACACTCGGCGCCACCCCCAAAAAAAATGGGGGGAGAAATGAAGCCAGATCTGCAAGAGGTGGCTCCTCAAGAGTATTTGGAGAGCAACATATGAAACAACTCACTAAAAAAAATAGATATTGTTATAGTTGAGTCTATTTGTAAAACTTTCTTTATTCTAGCTTATATCAATCCTGAAAAAATGCATAGAAAATATATATCTACACTAGTAAATTGCCAGTCAAAGATGACAGTATAATTTGTAACCCCCCCCCCCCTCAGCCCCTGCGTGACTTCCTCCCCCTCTCCCCTGTGTCTTCCTCCCCCCACTGCTCGCGTCTGTTGCAGAAAGCTGCACATGCGTGTGCACTATGAGTGCGCGCTCTCAGCCTCTGTACAGAGCTGTGCATGCGCGCAGCTCTGTACGGACGTAGGAAGTAGTAAGTGTGTACGCTCCCATGGAGCGTTTCACACTAACCACAATTATTATAGTGGATGGTGTAAAAAAGGGTTAAATAAAAGTATAGGCAATTTATTTTATGCTTGCTGCAGCTTAAAATTATAAAGCAGCCAAGTAATGAACAAGCAAAACCCTGCTCTGCATATTAAT
Source organism: Discoglossus pictus (assembly GCA_027410445.1). Classification (NCBI taxonomy): domain Eukaryota; kingdom Metazoa; phylum Chordata; class Amphibia; order Anura; family Alytidae; genus Discoglossus; species Discoglossus pictus. Next base: position 50,556,260 of record CM050163.1, read on the forward strand.
ATTTCTTAAAAAGAGCCAAATAAACAAGTAATGCTGAATGGTGTAATAATCTTATTTAGCAAGGAGCACATGGATCCAGGCCAAGGATGTAGAATGTTATTTTTTTAGTACAACACATAGTATTCATTTAGTGTTCGCTAACTAATAATGTAAGACTGGAAAAATCACGGCCTTCTGAGCTTTAAAAGAAAGCGTTTTTTGCATAGCTATTTAATACTAAAATTACAAATGAATATTTTAATGGCGTGGATCATTTTGCATAGTTTAGTTTTTTTAAGTTGGAAATAGTAATAGAGCCAAGGTCAGTCTGATTGTGTAAACAGGCAGTGTTCTCCCCAGATGGTTTTGGAGCAGTGCCCACCATGAACGGCAGGTGTCTGCCATTCATACATTGTGGGGATGTATGCCCACCCGGCTGCTCCGTTGCATCGCCCACTGGATCCTTTGTGCCACCCAATAGCTGAAGATTGCCGGGAAGAATACTGAACAGGTTCCCAAACAAGTGGTTATAGATTAAATATAAAACTGGATATATTTTGGAATAAAGGTTATGTTTGCTAACTAGAATAGTCAGGATATTGATCCAAGGAATACTCCCAGTTCTGGGTATCAGTAATATTTTTCCCCAAAGAAAACTGGAAATTTTTCAGCTTTTTTCCCCTCTTCCTTCTGGATTACTTCACATAATATAAATATCATAGGAGATCTAAAAAAACGTTGAACTTCATGGGCTAAATGTCCCTATTCAAACTCAATGGTTAAGTTACTATGTTTAATAAATACAACGCAATGCTTAAAAAATTCCCTGTGGGCCCTGGAAGGTAACCATCAGGTAATCAAAAGGGTTATGAGCCACTTGCATAGGGCAATATAATTATCACTAACAAGGCAGAAAAGTTATTGGATGGACTAAGTTGGGATCCACAGGTCAAAAACAAAAAATGATGTCAGTATCCCATTGGACGGAGTTGCGAATATTTGCCTGGTAGGGAATTATGTAAAATTATATATAGATCAAGGTTAATCACTAGAATCCCTAACAGCTTATTTAAACCACACGTCTCATTGTATAATGGCTTTTCATTCTTGGCACATGACCTTTCATATTCACATCAACCCATTACTAATTGTCAAAATTCAGATGTAGTTATATTGGCTGACCATATTTCTCTGTAAAATGGCGCCTAATGTGTGGTACGCGTCTGTGGCTGATTTGGCGTACATGTTCTTGGATCTCGTCAGTCTTTTTCGGAAAATCCATAGGTGTTTGGTGGTGTTTTGCGTGTTTAGAGTTCTGTAGCCTTGTTTTTTTCATCGGCCATTTTTTCTCTCCCTTACGGGATTTTCGGGTGTCTAAAATCTTGTATTTCGAGTGAATTTGAGGTGTAACTTAAGTTTGAGGTCCTGGGTGCCCCCCTTGCTGTAGATAAGCTTTTTATGTATTTGTTGTGTGTATTTATTGTGTTTTTAATGTTTTCATGTGCTCGGGTTTCGGGCGGTAAGGTCGTATTTCGTCTCGTATTTGTTTCTCCGTAAATTTTGCAAGGTCCGCAGTTGCTGCCTTCGGCGCTCCATGCCAGCAACTGCGCCCCTCGCGAGCCTGCAGCGTTAGCAACAACCCGCCTGCTCACAACTATACATGTGATGCTAAGTATGTGTGTGTGTGCGTATGTATACAGTCAGAAAGTGCTGTACACTTAGACAGAATATTCTCTGCATATAGATATTGCTGTTTATATCTCTTGGCATTGCATCGGCAAGTTCACTCAGCCTGCTGCCCCCTGAGAATGTGCTGCCCTAGGCCTGGGCCTTGTGTGTCTAGGCTGAAACAAACCCCATGGTGGAGTTTAGATCTTACAACTAAGTGCTCTTAAAAGTACTGTCATTATTCCGATTGGCAGAGCTGAACGCCCTGTTTCACTGACTGATAGCAAAATGAAGAGCTTTACCAACCAGGATCCCTGGGGATTTATTCACTGGCATACTGTCTGTGGTAACTATGAAATATTGACAAAAATTTTTTTTACGGTCTAAAAAGTCTTACAAATAGTCCCTGCACAGGTCTACCCACTGCAGTGTTTGTAGACACAGACTCTAGTGTCCTAGCCTATCTGGGACCAGGTCTCAAAAAATGCTGTAACATTGCCAACATTAACTTTTTATAAATTTCAAAAACATAAGACATTTTTCCTGAACTAAAGTGGTCCTTAAATAGTTTATTAAAGTGGCTCAATTTAGTTTGTAAGACTATCAAATAATGAAGGCTGAAAACAAGTATTTAAATAACACTGACATCCATAAACAAATCTCCCATAATATTCACTGAAGGACATTTTCATAACCATTATTCATATGTGGAATTTACCTAGAATTCTACACCCTGGGAATGAGCAGAGAACTAAATACTGTGCGTGAGTGTTATTTATCACCTAATACTCACACCCAGCCACATAACCTATATATAAGCGAGGCTCTTTAAGCTCCTTAAAGGAAAAGTGGACATAGCAAAATATTTCAAATGTTTTTAATACAAAGGATACTATAGTTGTTGTGCATAAAATGTAATAACTTATATCATTCATCTAAATGAGGGGTTGATTTAAATATGTGGCAAGAATATAAAGGCATGATACAAGGAGACGTGTGGTTCAAATAAAATTCTAGTGAATAACCTTGATTTATACATAATTTTACATAACCCCCTACCAGGCAAATATTGGCACCTCAGTTCAATGGGATACGAACATTGGTTTTATCTTGGACCTGTGGTTCCCACAATAATCCATCCAATTACTTTTCTGCCCTATGCCAATGGCTCACAACCCAGATGGTTATCTTCCAGTTTTCACAGTGGACTTCTTTTGAGATCCAGAACATTTTAAACAGGACAATACTACACGTGACACACTAATTTTTCACGAATAGATAGATTATTGAAGACTTTATCCTCAGTACAATATGCATATGAAATTAATGGTAATGACATGTGAAAAATACTATAGATGATCATTAGATAAGGTCTCAAGGACCAGCAATGGCGCTGAGCATGTCTCGTCTTTTCGTGCAGCCGACTGCACAGACCACCATGCTTCAGAGGTTTATCTTAATTAAATGCAACAGAACACAAACAGAACTTTTCAGCCTCTTTTTGTGGTTGGATCAGAAAGGTTGACTGACAGCTCAAAAATGGCTAACGTCAATCTTATTTTACTGAAGGATTTTTTTTTTTGTGATGATCCCAGGCTAGGGGCTATTACAGCCCAGGGCCACATGCTATAGACTACAGGTTAACTACCCACAAGGACTGTTGGGTTCTTGGAAATCTCGGCACCAGCACCCTGATATCTGGCTTCTGTATCAGTCAGGGTCTCTCCATACAAGAGGGTGTAGAGGTTAGATACAAGAGGGGTGTACACAATGTAACAATGAGAGAGTGTTAAAGTGGTACATTAAAAATTACTGACATAATCATATCACCCTTTCCCCCTTATCCTCCTTCCTTTCCCCTTCCATCCTCCTCCCTATACTCCTCCTCATTTCCCCCCTCTTCAATCATTTCCAATTCCCCCTTCCCCTCCTCCTTTTCTCCCTTTATCATCCTCCCTTGCCCCCCCCTTATCATCCTCCCTTGCCCCCCCTTATCATCCTCCCTTGCCCCCCCCCCTTATCATCCTCCCTTGCCCCCCCCCTTATCATCCTCCCTTGCCCCCCCTTATCATCCTCCCTTGCCCCCCCTTATCATCCTCCCTTGCCCCCCCCCCTTATCATCCTCCCTTGCCCCCCCCTTATCATCCTCCCTTGCCCCCCCCTTATCATCCTCCCTTGCCCCCCCCCCTTGTGCATGCTCCCTTGCCCCCCCCTATCATCCTCCCTTGCCCCCCCTTATCATCCGCCCTTGCCCCCCCCTATCATCCGCCCTTGCCCCCCCCTATCATCCGCCCTTGCCTCCCCCTATCATCCTCCCTTGCCCCCCCTTATCATCCTCCCTTGCCCCCCCCCCTTATCATCCTCCCTTGCCCCCCCCTTATCATCCTCCCTTGCCCCCCCCTTATCATCCTCCCTTGCCCCCCCCTTATCATCCTCCCTTGCCCCCCCCTTATCATCCTCCCTTGCCCCCCCTTATCATCCTCCTCTTCCTCTTCCTCCTCCTCCCCCTGATCATCTTCCTCCTTCCCCCTAAGCCTATTCACAAGCGCGTCACGTCATTAGCATATTCCGGTCACTTCACTGCTGAAGACATGCTGCGTGGGGAGAGATGAGCAGGGAGCTCATCTGATCACAACAACAAGTAAGGAGAGAGGGGGGATAGGGACTGGAGAGGGGGAATTGAGGAGGTGGTTAGGGGGAAGGAGTAGGATGATCAGGGGGAGGAGGAGGAAGATGATCAGGGGGGAGGAGGGTGATGATAACGGGGGAAAGAGGAGGAGGATGGAGGAGGAGGAATGGTGTGCTGAGGGGGTCCAGGCAATTTTGGCAGCACTGGGCCCACAGCAGTAACAACGAGCATGGCTTAGGGGTTACCGATATAGAAACAGTAAATTAACCCCGAGCCACGCTCGGGATTACCGTTTAAGCGGTTAATGGGCTAAGATCCAAGAAATGGAAAAGGGGTCAGTGACATACAGTACCTGTTATGGATTCATTTTAACATTTTATAGGTAATACCTAGAGCCCTTGTTGTGTCACTTTAATGTTGTTTAATATATATATTTTTTATTCTAGCGGCTTTGCGGATCACGACAAACGATTGGACCACTGGAAGTCCAGAATTACGTTTTAGGAACCTATATCACAGGGTATAATTGTATATTTTCAGGTTATACTCCTATTCATATCATCAATAAAGGAAAAAAAAAAAAAGGCAGACTTCACCAATACATTGGACCACCATGGAACCCACACACACAAAACATCTGCAGAGCTGCTCTCAGGTCTTATTGACCTCATAAAACATAATAAAATCTCAACTGGAGGATTGTAAGCAAGTTTAACATTGACTGTTTAAAAAAAAAAAAAAAAAAAAACCTGTTTATTTAAATATTTTTGCTGTGAACTTAGTAAATTAACTAAAGATAAAGTTGTACTAGTCAAGGATTAACCTTGAAGTAAAAGCTAGATTGAAAAGACAATACAGTCTCAAGTTTTCTACCGTGCATTTAAAACTTTATATTATTGAAATAAAAGTAGGCACTAGCAGATAAAAGATAGTTTTTAATACATACTGTATGTATAAAGCACTAACACTAAACACTAATTGGGTACACTTATTTTTTCATCCTCTGTATTGACTTGATATAGGATAGAGAGTGGGAGGAAGCCTTTGATCAATTGTATATCGAGAAGTTAGTATTTTTATTATAATTTCTTTCAATGTAAAACTAGTTAATCAAATACAAATAAGATGGTCATTTGCAATCCAAAATACCACTTCTAGGGTAAGGCTAAGATGGATCAAACACCGATTTTCATTTATTTCTGTCTTCATCTAGGGTTACATTTTTACTTATTTATTTTTCAAAAAGAAAATAATTAACTTTCTCAATGCACAAAATGTGGTATTTTAAATGCATAACAAAAAAGGAAAGACTACAATGGCCCTTTAACATTTGATGCAAGGCTTGGCATCCATAGCGCAGAATACATATTGATGATGCAAGCAAAGACTCCATTACATTTCTGTGTCACTTGTTTCTTAATCTCTCACTTAACCAGGTCTGCAACTTCTTCTGATCTATTTTAAGAGTGGATCAGCATTTCTGCTGATGGCAAATGTTGCCTCTTAAATGAATTATTAAAAAGTGAGCGCTGTACATTCAGTTATTAAGGGTTATACTAGACATTGCCCAAGGCCTCGGAGATGTATGGAGGTTGAGCATAATTTTGTAACTGATAAAAAAATCATATTGCATCTATCTATGGTTTATCGATTATTTATATATATATATATATATATATATATATATATATATATATATATATATATATATATATATATATATACACGCATACATACACACTATCACATGTAATTATGCTATATGGCCACTGTTGTATTCGTTAACCCATTGTCACCTTTGAGTGATCCTAGATGCAGATTGGTGTTCCATTTAGTTCTGTAACAATGATTAGAAAACTTCTAAAAGAAACAACATCTTATCAGAATACTGGAGTAGAATTTGTACTGCCCAAGTAGATAGGCAAACACTGCAATGGTGGCTCTTATTGCACTACACTCTGCATGTCCCCCATCCAGATTCCCAAATGAGCCCACAATGCATTAGAAGAATACAGAATTGTTTAAGGTAACAAGTAAACAAGTACAAAAAAAAAAAAAAAAACACAAAAGCATTGGTATAACTGCTGAGAAGAGCTATATTATATAGTGTGTATAATTACGCACGCAAACCGCAGGACTCCCAGCAGTAACCTTTAATAGAGTTATACAATACAAGTAGATGAGGCCCCTTCAGCGCTGAAGAGATCGGATGGTATTTGGAGCTGTGCTATTATATATCTAAGTCCCTCAGGTGCGCCATATGACGCATGTGGATGGGTAAAGAATGTAAGATCCTGGAACACCTTCACAGCAGGTAAATGACTAGTCAAACAATTCACAAACCAAACAGGTACTGCTAACCTAAATACCAGTCAATTATGTTGCAGATACAAGGATTTAAATATTCTATAATTCAATCAAGCCATGCAAAGGAACTTTATTAAAATCAGATAACAATTGCAGCGCTCATTATGTAGCTCGCAAGGGAGAAAGAAGGAGGGGAGAAGAGAGAGATTGCTGCTGGAGTGCCAAGAGGCACAGGAGAGAGAGGGGGATAAAGACACAGGGGAGGGAGAGAGAAGCAGGGGAGGGAGAGAGAAGCAGGGGAGGGAGAAAGACGCAGGGGAGGGAGAAAGACGCAGGGGAGGGAGAGGGGGTAGAAGAGACGCAGGGGATGGAGAGGGTGTAGAAGAGACACAGGGGAGGGAGAGGGATTGGAAGAGACACAGAGGAGGGAGAGAAGTGGGGGGAGGGCGGGAGAGAAAAATAAAATATTATCCTGTCATTTGTGACGGGCAATTGACTAGTGTAATGAATAATGTTGATTGCAATATTTTGTGTTTACACTGCCATAATATTCAGCAAGACTAATGACTGATTATAAAAAGATAGAGAGATTAATATATTGCAATACTTAGAAGCCAGGAAGATTTTCTAGGAGAAGAGACGGTTTCTGGGTTGCAGGAAGGAGTCAATTCACACATAAGGAAATATTTATGAGCCGGAAGTAACAATTTTAGGAGCAGGGGCTCCCATATACTGGTGTACACCTGTATTTATATTTATAAACCTAAGAAGCCAAGCAGGTTGTTTAAGTAACAAGACGTTAATTTTAGTTATTATCAAGTTTAGTTATTCTAAAGAAATACAAAAAATAAATGCCCACTGTGCTCATTTAAATCATCTAAACACTGTAGGATCTGACTGAGCAGAAGGTAAATAGCTAATAACACAAACAGCTACCTGCGATTACTTTATACTTATTCATTGTTTTAAGATCAGACTTCCATATCAACAACACCACATTAACTTTCCGGGGAAAAACGTGCAGCACCAAGAGATCATGGGCAAATATTTGACAAAGCATCGTTCAATGCAGAATGTCTTTAGTGGTTGGAACAGAAAGGCTGACTGACAGATAAAAATTGCAATCTTTGATGCAATTTTATTGTACGGAAAAGCTAATTTCTTTTAACATTCAACCGATGAAGTCCTTATTATCACCTATCGTTTTACGTTATACTATATTTGAAGCATCTGCTATATCACTTTAAATAAATATAAAAACGTAAATGCTAAAAGGGACTGTATCCCCCCAAAACAAGTTGGATTCTTCTTAAAGAGAACTAAAAAAAAAAGTATATACATTGAACTAGCCAATTGTGTCCATAGTTAATCATTCCTGGCATATTCAACAATGCTCCTTGATGCTAATGTGTAGCTCAGAGTACTAGTTGTGGGGAGTATCTGACTGCATGATAACGTCGAGGGGCATTATTTTTACCATCAGACATACAGATAAGCAGGCTGAGCTAATTAGAATTCCACAAATTTTGCATAAGAATACAGCAGAAATAATAATGGTCTCAGGGATGGTTCACTTTGTAAAACAGTGGCTAGTACAATGCATAGCTAGGTTTATCATGTACTTTAAGACTCACAACTTCTGCTACAGTAACATTTCAGGAACTCACTTTAATACACAAAATATAAAATCAACTGTGGCACATGCAAGGGGCAGTTTGTCATTGTTACATATTGTTTGCAAAAATATTCAGGAACACTCAAAATGGATTAGAAAGATATGGAGAGATTAAAGGGGATATGTAAATGAGCTGGGTTTCAAATGTTTCCTAATAAACAGTTACGGATTAGTAGTAAAATATGTATTATATTGAAAAGTTGAATGTACTTATTTATATGCTAGATACTGATATGTGGATGTGCACACCCCTAGGAAGCTTACATAAAGTGTACCCTGCAGGGTACAGTGTGTGACATCTAAAAGAAATGATGGTTGGTGGGGTCACAGCTGAAATTGCCCATAAAGAGACAGGCAAAGAAAAAAAAAAAAAAAACAGACCGCAACTGCCAGATTGTGATACAAATGTTTCAGTCTTTACTTCCTCCTGATTGGCCAAAACTATTTTTCAAATTGTATACCAGTTTAGCCTGGGTTTGGATTGTGTTAACCCTAAATTTTAACGGACAGAAATTAAGAGATATTTTGCTAACTGCAAGGTAATTGTGTACAAAAATAAAATAAAATGTTTTCATATCCCTTTAATGTATTTCACTATTTCATAGTTCTTAGAAATAAGAGGTTAATTATATGGTTGAAGCTTTTAACTACACCACGGGTTTTGTATTTTGTAGGTTGGAGCGCTTATCGAAAACAAATCTATTTACATGCAAACATTTTACTCCTCTGAGTGATGTGTCTCCATAACAAGGAAATGATCCTATTTCCTTGTCTGTGAGAGACACCCGCAGTTTATGTGCACTGCAATTAATATGGTCCTTGTCAAACTGGTTACCCAAAGGAACAAACCATAAGCACATCCTAAGAGCAGGTGCGTTGATCCATTCAATCCAGGCCTTAGCCAAAGGGAAATGACCAATATACACATATACAAGAATGCTGGGAATTAAAAGAACCACTGTGCAATTAATAAAAATACCCGATGTCCGATTAAGAGCATAATTAAAAGTAGGGAAAATATCATAAATCTAGTTTTAAACAGAAAAAAAAACAATGACTCATTTGGAGCACAGTGGCATCCATGAACATTGGTGAGATAGTGTGCGAGAGGTGTGTTTACATATCTGGAGTTTGCATTTATTGATGCAAGCTTTGTGCTTCTGGACATGTGTGAAGGAAAGGGTTAGATTTAAAAAAAAAAAAAAAAAAAAAAAAAAAAAAAAAAAAAAAAAAAAAAAAAAAAAAAATCGGTGAGATCCAACTATCTAACCACGTCACCTTACCTATTCGCCTCCCCTAGCTCTCGGGACGTGATGTAACAAAAAGACTAATTCATCTGATTTTCTCTAAAAATGGCTTTATGCTCATGGATTACACAGCTGCTAATGTAATTAGTTTATTACATACTTCACAAACAAGTGGTGTTGTTTTGGAACTACAGGGGTCCTTTAAGGAAATGTCACAGCCCTTTCGGTTTCCTTTTTGTTTTAACTTTTCATAGATCTTACAATATTCACATAGTACACAATTATATTCATCTTATTGTTGCAGGTTTCCTGTTTTTTTTTGGATATTTCTGTACCATGAGTTATATGTCTTTGGTATGATTTGTTGGATCTTGTTTTCCATTGGACAATCATGTTGAAGTGAACATGTTGATTTTTTTTATATTTTCCTTTGGATATTTTGACTCATTTACCAGATTATTAGTTCCCAAAGTTGCAAGAGGCAATGGAGTCTTGGACCCTTAAAAAGACATCTGTATTGCATTTACAAGTAAAGCTCATTGGTTCGTTTGTTGGGCAGACACTAATAAAAACAGTATGCAGTTTAAAATCATTTAAAAAGTTAATATTTTTTCTTACTTTTTAATGTGTCAGTTTTCCCTCAAGCAGAGCTGCTTATCTCCACCTACCTGTATCTATCAAGGGGTGGGGCCAGCTCTACCTGGAAGATGGACTAAAAAATGTCTGAGCATGCTCAGCAAAGGGAGGCGGGGCTATTATACACTGTCACTGGGCATTGCCTATGAAAAAGCTGCAAGCAGGTTACAATAGAGCTGTTACCTGTATGCATATAATGGTGCTGAAGCGAACATCACAAGGCAAGGCCAGAGACATCATAGCCCAGCCTGCTTTCAAGCTTCGAGATTGTCCAGCCCCGAGGTAGAGCAGACCACGGCCCCTAACACAGGGATGAGGAGAAAGGCAGCTCTGACTGAGGAGAAACTATTTTATATTAAAGTAAAAATATTAAATTGCATTTTAAACTAGTGTCAATTTCAATTGTATCTAGTTATCAAACAAAGGACTTATAACTGTTCCCTCCCTCCACTGATAACTACAAACACACAGCCTCATCATCCAGCTCTCAGAATGGGATGTAACAAACACATAATGGATTCCTATAACATTTTGATTTTCCCCAAAAAATATTTTATGTCCTTGGCTTGTGTGTGTTTGTGTCGATCAGTTGTATATGACTCCCCATGACCTCATGGACCACAACACACAAAGCACATCCACTTCTTCTTCATGGCAGAGATACTGGAGTGTGTTGCCAGTTCCATCTCCAGTGGCCACAGCTCCTGGTACTCCTAGGTGGTCTACCATCCAAGTACTGACCAGTCCCAACCCTACATGGCATCAGCGTGGTGTGACCTCTTGGTTCCCTGACTGGAATTGAACCCTGGTCGCAGCTGTGAAAGCACCGAATCCTAACCACTGGACCACTAGGCTTACACAGCTGCTAATAACGTTAGTTAGGGTAAACTTGAACTCATGTGGTCCTTTAAAGCATATCATAAACAAGCATGGACATGCCCGGTCATCACAGCTTACCAGAAACTGGATGTCCTGGGAATTGTATTCATTATTATAGGTTACTTATATAATATCAACCACTCAGCAGTATATACAGAACCAAAATGCTATTCAGAAGAGCTTGCAGTCTGTACATTAAAGGGCCATTGAAAGCATTTTTTTTTCTTTGCTGCATCTGAAAGAAGGCATTTAATAATGTTTACTATTGAATTTATTTTTGGAAAATGAAGCTCCTGGAGCAGAACATACTGATTTAAAGGTAAAACTGCCTTTGGGGCTTGTCCCGGTCAGCCAATGTGTAGCAGTATATCTGTGAGTCATAAGTGTCTGCCAATGAGATCTAGAGTCATGCACACCCCAAGCCCACATATAGATATATATTAGTTTCATTTTAAATAAGTTTCACTAAACATTATTTTTATGAAAAAAAAATATATACTTTCTATAATGTTTAAAACATCTTCTTTTAAATGCATTAAATATACACTTTTCTAATTAAGAATGATATAAAAGTTGTTAAAGGGACAGGATATGTAATTTAAGATCCCATCAAGAGACTTTTCCAGTTTCTTCTTCCTATAACTGCAAATATAAATACAGAGGTGCCGCTGAAATATATAACCTTACGCATCTGGCATTTATTCTAAATATGTTGATCAAGTAAATACAAAATAAATATTAAAATTCCTAAATCAGCATAAATAAAGATCATTAGTATAAAATATACTGCTATTTAAAGTTATGATTTGCTAAATACCTTACATACTGTTGTAATAACTACAGCATTTACCTATATGCACAGTGAGACCGTAAAATGGTCAATTATTGATTTTGATATTTGCATTAGAAATATTCCAATAATGTAATGCATATATTATCTGTGTACATTCATACTAATTGTAGTAATCTCTTAATTACAATGACCTCATGGATATATTGTTAATGCATAGCACAAGCATACTTTGTATCCCATTACTCATACTATTCTATTCATACGGTCTCTATCCCAAAGCAGAGTTTATACTATATAATAAAAAAAAAAAAAAAAGGAGGAGAGCACCAACAGGAAATGTTACATGACCATTTATTACAGTGGTACCTTGGTTCTCAACCTCCTCGTAACTCAACATTTTCGACACTCAACCTGCCTGGATGAGCGAAAAGCCTTGGTACTCATCACACTACCTTGGTACTCATTTCGTTTGCTCAAATCAATTTACATTACTCCCTAACCTTTTTGGTACTCAACCTGCCGTCCTGAATGGATTGAGGTTGTGAACCAAGGTACTTATACTCAGCCAGGGAAATATAAGAAATGGGTTGAGTAGATAGGATAGCCTTTAAAAGCTAACAAAGTACCATATGGCTCCTAAAAAAAGTTTGATTGGCCCCTAATTAACTTGATTGGTTCCTGATAACTTTATCAACTGCTGCTTGATGACATTTCTTAAGTCTTTTGGATAATGGCTTAAAAGGCTGTTGCACAATGAAAAAAATATATTTCCTGGAAAACGTTAAGTCTAGCTAAGAGCATCAATAAGTTGCGATACAATCAAACTTTAATTGGTAAAAGAAAATGTTTTCTTGAGGTCTCTCCTGGGTCCTGGGGGAATCCATGATACACTGGCAGAAGTTGTATATGATGGGGGGGTTACATTTCTGGAGAGATATGGTTGCATTTCCTGAAACAAGGAGTCAGCTTATGGGTCAGTGATGGGGAAGGGGTGTGGTGTCACTTTCAATCATTCAATTATCAAAGCAAAGGCTCTCTGTTCCACCTTTTCCCACCCTTCTCTCCACTGATAGACAGAACACACACCGTCATGATTCAGCTCTGAGAAAGCGATTCAGCAAACACAAAATGGATTCCGATACTCAGTCTTCAAAAATTGGCAAAAATGTTTTATGTCCATGGCGTACACAGCGGCTAATTGTGTAAGTTTGGTACATACTTGACAAAGTGGATTGCAGTGGTCCTTTAAGTAAAAAAAATAATAAGCATTGTATTTAATTACCAATTATATGCCAGTATGTATATGCAAGGATAAGCCACTGCAATGTCTAATTATGTTTTTTGTAAATGGGGAGGAAATCTTGGACTTATCAGTTACATCTACTGAAATTGATTGCACTTTAAACTGCAATCGTGAAGAAATAAGGGTAAGCAAGATAAAAATACATGTGAATATGGGACAACAATACTCCTATAAAAAAAAACTAATTAGAATCAATTTAAAAGAATACAACTACATATACAAATAATATTTGCCCAACCATAAAACCATTTTAAAGCAACACCATAACATTTAGATCATAGTTAAAAGAATAAAAATAAAAAAGGCATTGATAGCAAGATGATCCAAATATAAAGACTAGCTCCATATTAAGGCAGAACCTAGCCTTATAATCTGGTTAAGAGGACAGGGCTGGAGAAACCAAGGTGCAAGATTTTTCCAATTCTGGTTCCAAATCATGAATTATAGTGAATGATATATGTGAATCATTCAGGGTGAATAGAGATTGCGTCCACTTGCTTATAATCAGGATGCCTTCAGCGCCTGTACTTGGGTCATTGGGGGCCAGATGCCCTAATTTTACGTTGCACTGTACATTGTGATTTCGAGGCCAAGACAGTAAAGTCCAGATCCACACAATATATATATACTAGCGAATTGCCCGTCAAAAAATGACGGCAATGAAATTGTAAGGTAGCTAAATTAGTAAATGAATATAGTGTACCTATTTTGAAGCATTGTGATGAAGAGCTGGCAATCTGTGTTGATGTTGCTGCAGCATTAGTGGTGTGGAGCTGCTGTATAAGCATGCTGAATGTGTGCAGTGTAACACTGTGCGTGCGCGAGACCAAACCGTTAGCGTAGTCGTGTACTTCCGCATTGGTGTAAAATGGCGAGTAATATGTGGTATAGGTCTGTATCGGAATATCCGTAGGTGTTTTGTGGTGTTTTGCGAGGTTAGAGTGCTGTAGCCTCGTTTTCGTTTTGTTCGGCGGCCATTTTTTCTCTCGCTTAGATTTTTTTTTAGTCTCTAAACTGTTTTATTTCGAGTAAAATCGAGGTGTAAGTTGCATTTTTGAGGTCCTGGGTGCTCCCTCTTGGTGTAGGTAAGTTTTTTATGTATGTGCTGTGTGTATGTATTGTGTTTTAAATGTTTGTATGTCGGCGTGTTGCGTCCGATGTTTGCGAGGTCGTAATGTGTGGTAACGTGTTTCGTACGTTGTTTGCGTTCCTCGTAAAATTTAGCGAGTGTCGTAATTTGTGTGTCGTGTTTTTTGAGTAGCGACGTGAATTTTGCGAGTGTCGTAAATTTGTGTGTCGTGTTTTTTGAGTAGCGACGTGAATTTTGCGAGGGTTTGAGGCCCTTGCCCAGTGACCTCGCCAGCAACTGAGTCCCTCGCTTCGCGAGGGGCCTCAGTTGCTGGCATGGAGCGCCTTCGGCGCTCCATGCCAGCAACTGAGGCCCTTGCCCAGTGACCTCGCCAGCAACTGAGGCCCTCTAAGGGATGGAGACCAATTGGCTATTTTTATTAAAAAGAAGAAAGGAAAATAAAATTGAAATCTATTGGCTATAGATGGGATTTTGTTTTTTACGGTTTGAAGTTATCTTTCAACTGTGTAATCCATCTAAAAGCTATTAAAAACAAATAAAAAATGTTGTTTGCACTTATCTTATTGAAGGAACACATTTTTTTTTTTAATATATTTTATTTGTTCAATGAAAATGTCACCAAACAGGAAGCGCACAATCTCCTAGGAAGTAAGTACTTCTTATTTGTTTCACACATAATTTAATTATGAATATACATTAACGGATATTAATTATCCATGATCTAGCTCCCAGCATGGGTATATTGAACAGATGTTCTCTTAAAAGTAATATAATATTAACATCTCTTGCACATATGATGTTTGACAAAAGTTGGAGCAAATTACTGTATAAAAAAAAAAAAAAAAAAAAAAAAGTACAATCTGTACCCTAATAATGCTGTACATTATTTTTTTTCAAATGGTGGACAAAATGTTGAGTCATCAGTCTAAATCATTTGAGCAATACACAAAACATTCAACCTCCCCACAATAGAATCAGTGAATATATACGGATGTTCTTATTTAATAAATACATTATACATGGTAGCACCCTGTATATAAATAGATCTATGAATTATAATGCTATCTTTAAATAGAAGGGATCTACCCTTAAGTGCAACACATAAATAGAGGCCAAGAATGTGACAATATTAGTTCCACTCAATTGTGGCAACACCATTTATTAAGAAATAGCACCTACACTTCTATCTAAATCTTATGTATCAGACAGTGAATGGTTCAGTTATTATGAATGTCCAACAAGGGACCATTTCTATCCAGGATACTCAGAATCCACTATCCGAACTAGGTCTGGCGACATTGGGACTATCCAGGTCCAATGATTGGAAGGAAATCTTACCAGATCCTCACTATATACAGTGGATATAAAAAGTCTACACACCCCTGTTAAAATGTCAGGTTTCTGTGCTGTACAAAAATGAGACAAAGATAAATCATTTCAGGACTTTTTTCACCTTTAATGTGACCTATAAACTGTACAACTCAATTGAGAAACAAACTGAAATCTTTTAGGTGGAGGGAAGAAAAAATATAAAAATAAAATAATGTGGTTGCATAAGTCTGCACACCCTCTTATAACTGGGGACGTAGCTGTGTTCAGAATTAAGCAATCACATTCCAAATTGTGTTAAATAGGAGTCAGCATATACCTGCCATTATTTAAAGTGCCTCTGATTAACCCCAAATAAAGTTCAGCTGCTCTAGTTGGTCTTTCCTGAAATGTTCTTAGTCGCATCCCACAGCAAAAGCCATGGTCCACAGAGAGCTTACAAAGAATCAGAGGGATCTCATTGTTAAAAGGTATCAGTCAGGAGAAGGGTACAAAAGAATTTCCAAGGCATTAGATATACCATGGAACACAGTGAAGACAGTCATCATCAAGGGGAGAAAATATGGCACAACAGTGACATTACCAAGAACTGGAGTTCCCTCCAAAATTGATGAAAAGACTAGAAGAAAACTGGTCTGGGAGGCTACCAAGAGGCCTACAGCATCATTAAAGGAGCTGCAGGAATATCTGGCAAGTACTGCCTGTGTGGTACATGTGACAACAATCTCCTGTATTCTTCATATGTCTGGGCTATGGGGTAGAGTGGCAAGACGAAAGCCTTTTCTTATGAAGAAAAACATCCAAGCCAGGCTACATTTTGCAAAAACACATCTGAAGTCTCCCAAAAGCATGTGGGAAAAGGTGTTATGGTCTGATGAAACCAAGGTTGAACTTTTCGGCCATAATTCCAAAAGATATGTTTGGCGCAAAAACAACACTACACATCACCAAAAGAACACCATACCCACAGTGAAGCATGGTGGTGGCAGCATCATGCTTTGGGGCTGTTTTTCTTCAGCTGGAACTTCGGCCTTAGTTAAGATAGAGGGAATTATGAACAGTTCCAAATACCAGTCAATATTGGCACAAAACCTTCAGGCTTCTGCTAGAAGGCTGAACATGAAGAGGAACTTCATCTTTCAGCATGACAACGACCCAAAGCATACATCCAAATCAACAAAGGAATGGCTTTTTGGAATGGCCCAGCCAGAGCCCAGACCTGAATCCGATTGAAAATCTGTGGGGTGATCTGAAGAGGGCTGGGAACAGGAGATGCCCTCGCAATCTGACAGATTTGGAGTGTTTTTGCAAAGAAGAGGGGGCAAATCTTGCCAAGTCAAAATGTGCCATGCTGATAGACTCATACCCAAAAAGACTGAGTGCTGTAATAAAATCAAAAGGTGCTTCAACAAAGTATTAGTTTAAGGGTGTGCATACTTATGCAACCATATTATTTTATTTTTATATTTTTTCTTCCCTCTACCTAAAAGATTTCAGTTTTTTTTTTTTCAATAGAGTTGTAAAGTTTATAGGTCACATTAAAGGTGGAAAAAGTTCTGAAATTATTTAATCTTGGTCTCCTTTTTTTTATAGCACAGAAACCTGACATTTTAACAGGAGTGTGTAGACTTTTTATATCCACTGTGTGTGATATATATATATATATATATATATATTTGGGGAAAAGTTATGTTGTCCTTTACTATTGATTGGGACTAATATTCTTACATCTTTTATAATTTTGTAGAAGACATATCACCTTGATATAGTTTACTTTTTTTCTGATGTTTCTATATAAATAAATTTGTTCTGCAAGGTTAAAAAAAGGTGAGATGCTTCTCACTAGTTAGGTAAGACATCTCCAGTTAGGAACTTTCTTGATCAACTTCAAGAGGTCACTTCACAAATAAACTAAAAAAAAAAAAATGAAGTATGGGAACTGTAGAGGTCTTATCTTTTTAATGATAAAAACCTTTTTTCTTCTTCTATTGTTTTACTACAAAAGGCTATAAAAAGGACATCCAAAAAAAACAAAAACAAACAAATAATACAACAGATAAAATACATAGAAGAAACATTATTGTTCTAAGAGAAGCTTTACAAAATGATGTAATAAAGAACATCAGTCATTAATAATACATCCTTGTACAGAAAGACAGACTCCTACCTTTTGCTGTCTCCTTGGATCGTTTTGGTGGGTGTCCCGAAGAGAGGCTTTTCCAAATAGTTTCCAACCCAGGTCGTTTTGTTTTTCGATTTGAGAATTCTTTTTTCTAGCAAAAATATTCCTAGAAAAAAAATATAAAATAAAGATTAAAATACCATACTTTATGTAGACGTAACATTTTCAATTGAGGTATTTACATAAATTAAATTAATGCACTTACGGAAGAGTGCTGAAAATAAATATTGTAATAGTCATTTTAATAAAAACACACTTTGATTTGCTATTGTAGGGCACTGATTATTACCCAACTTAAAATCGGTTTAAGAGACCTGAATTATAGTAGTGTAGTGAACGACTGTTACGGATAATTGTCAAGACTTTCTTTGAACCTTTAAAACAAAACTCAACACACTGTTTTTATCTATTATCTCTTATTATCGGCTTCCCTGATGCCGACATCCATTAACAAAATGGGAAGGAGCCATGGGAATTGAATTAATATTGTAACACTGCAAAAACATTTTTCTGCATTTTATGTTAGGATTGAAAGATTTCAGTTAGTTTGAGATTCCAAGGATCTCTCCTACTTTAGAAGAAATCATATAGGCAGTAATGGAGCTAAGCAATACCATTTATAGCAATACCTTTATGACAGTATGAGACAGAAAATATAGTGAATATATTTTCAGTGTACTGCAACAAAATGACACGGCTATAATACACAACTGTCACATATAGAAAAGGACTGGCTATCAACAACCTTGATCTTATGCATTCCCATATCTAGAGCTTGAACCTATATTTAAAGGGGCACTGCAACGGTTATACAATTGTGTGTCCATTGTTTATTTAGTAACTGGTTAGCAATAAAATAAATTCAATGTAGATTTTATATTTTAACTTGAGTTTTTAGGGACTATCATAGCAGCTTCTCTCCACCCCTTTTTAGGTGTACATGGCTGGGGAGGAGCCTATCATTGCAACCCTTAGGCAAAGGTAAGTTTTAAAACTACAAAGATTTTTCTTCTTAAAAAAGACAGACGATTTTATTATTAATCCATTATTCAAACACAAAATGAAACCCTGTTGTATGAGCACTATAGTGGTCCTTTAACGCAGCAATGGATGATTTAGCAGTATGGCACTTTATTCCATGACTCAGAACTTAAAGATTATAATTGTTCCTTTAACTTCACAGGTAAACTCAGATATACGGGGGTTACGATACTGCGTATAAGAGTTATATAATATTTACGCAATGATCTCCTGTGATAACATTTAAAGCCATCAGTATCAGCGTGCCCTTCAATATGTATCAACACGGAGTGGGAATAGGGAGCCCTTTCCTCACCATAAGGAGACACAGATTGTATTATGGTGGGAGAGTAACCAACAGAACAGATTCAAAAGGATAAAATTATTTCTTAAAAAAGAAATCTGAGTATGTATTTTTACACCTGCAATATTATAAAGTGTTAAAGTATTCTTTGCTAGCACCATATACATATTTATTAAGAACATGTATAATAAACAGAGAAAACAAAGGTTTCATCCAAGCTCAGAGCCTATCCTAGACTTAATGGGGCTCCACATCGAAGTGTCCTTGGGTGACCCCATGCATCATCCTGATTAGTATTTATATGTGTTTAACACATAGAGGTGCGCAGCTCTCGCCCATCCAACTCACCATGAATGTAGGACATTACAAAGTAAGTTATTTAGTGTGTATGACCAACTTGGCAGGGCTTGTTTAACAATGATTTGGCTGATGCCTGCCGATTAAGAGTGCCCACAAGCGTATGGCTGAATTAGCATCATTTCAGTTTCAAGGACCAGACATCTCTCTTTACTATGGGCCTCATTCAATTGCTAAGTTTTTGAGAACCAGGCTCACAAATGGCGATCGCTAGATACTTTGCTATTCAATTGCCTTCCGTCTGAAGCTCCGATCTGGTTAAGTGCTACGAGCTACGATTCCTTGCGATTTGTTAAATCACAGCTTACTTCCCTCAAAGCCTTTGATCTTTCACGGCGCAAGAGTTGCGACTGCAAAATATCCCTAATCGCTATTCAATTGTTGGGATTACCCTTCCGTCAAGCCCGTAAATGCCTAAACTCGACTTGTACCAAGGAGGTGTCGCAAAGGGCTGACTTACAAATCGTAGCATTTGAAATGCAAATATAAAATCAATCCAGCACTGTAAATGATGGGGAACACAATGGTTGACATTAGAATTAAAAGCACAACATTATCAAGCTTGCACATCGACAAAATCAAATACTTTATTTCATGTTTGTTTTCCGTCAGAAGTCTTATGGGCTCCAACCTCCAAATTTCATTGAAGTCCTACGGGCTTGAATAACGAGTTACGGCTTGGAGGTCATTCAAGCCCTTAGGACGAAAATTAAACATGAAAAAAAGTATTTGATTTTGGCGATGTGCAAGCTTGAGACTGTTGTGCTTTTAATCCTAATGTCACCCATTGTGTTCCCCATCATTTACAGAGCTGGATTTAATTTATATTTGCATTTACAGTGCTCAGAGATTGCAGACTTGAAGCACGAGTTACGGCCTTGCTGCAAATGCTTACTGCCGATAGCATGGTTTGTGATTAGCGGGAACGGGGACTTACTTGTGGGCCCGGCCAATTGAATAGCAGCATAAACGTAGAGCTACGCGAGGACCGCAGGAAATTGGAGATTTGCGATTGAGTTACGTCCCGCAATTGAATGAGGCCCAATGACTGGCACCCCAGAAGGCTGCCTAACCTCCTTAAAGACTGCCTCTGGCCAAGCAATTAGACTATGATCAGGTAAGTAGCTATATATTGAAAAAGATTTTCAAGTTTTGGAGAAAGAGATGGACAATGAATAGGTTTGTTGTTCTGGAGCATTCATCTCCAGGTAATATGAAAAGCATTGCTTGGAAAGTTAATTTTAACACAGCTTCCTCTTCAGAATAAGGGACTTCCCTGTGTGAAAGTTTCCCTTAACATGGTAATTCGTATTTAGCGTTCTAGTTTTGTGTATTACATATTTTTTTTTAAACTTATGTTATTTTTGTATATGTACAGATCATAAACCTAACGAAAAGAAAACGGCACAGTATAGTTAAAGGGATATGTAACTAAGCTGAGTGAATCTGATAGAGGAGAGTTAGTGTATGAAAACATTTTTTTGCATGAACAAAATACCAAAATAAGAACACTTACCTTGAAGTTAGCAAAATATATTTTACATTTCTAGCAGTTGAAACTTAGGGTTAACACCCTCCAAACCCAGGCTAAACTGGAATACAATTTGAAAAATGTTTTGGCCTATCAGGAGGAAGTAAAGACTGAGACATTTGTATCAAAATCTGGCAGTTGCTGTCTGTTTTTTCCTCTCTCTGCCTGTCTCCTTATGGGCAATTTCAGCTGTGACCCCACCAACCATTTCCTTTAGAGGTCACACACTGTACCCTGCAGGGTACACTTTATGTAAGCTTCCTAGGGGTGTGCACATCCACATATCAGTATCTAGCATATAAATATGCTAGTACATTCAACTTTTCAATAAAATACATATTTTTGTACTAAATCAGTAGCTGTTTATAAGGAAACATTTGAAACCCAGCTCACTTACATATCCCTTTAAAGCGTTGTATTACAGGACAAAATGTTATTAACCTCTAAAGTTAATGAAATCCTATTATATTTTAAATTCGTAGACTCTGCCATGACTTCCAAATACTGTAAAATTGGCCTCCCTGCAACATAGAAGAAGAAATGTTCTCCATATGGAATATTTGCCCAATTAGCTTATTGTTAGTTTTTGCAGCCCGTGAGTAGTTATAACAGTTCAAGCCGCAGGTAATATTTGTATAAATAACTTTTGTCCAACTCGCCATACACTTTCCAACGGTCCATTTAGAAGCATTTTTGCTGGGTCTAAATTAAATTCATATTTCAACATATCTTATAATTTCTTGTATTGTTCTCCAGAAGGTTTGAATTTTAGGGCTTTCCCACCGTATATGAATGGACACGCCAAATTATTTTGGTTCTCTGAAACAGGTCAGTGGCTTGTACTTCTTTATTATTATTGTAATTTTGTACCAAAATTTTGATTAGATTGACTAATAATCCATATTCATAGATGTAAAATATTGGGAAGTATTCCTAGGTGAAATATTTTCTTGAAATTCATTGTTGTTCTATATTGCAGTAAAGGAAGCACACCTACTTGGGAAACTCAGTACCGTAAGTTTTTTTTCTTTGCTGCCATATCTTTTCTTGCAGTTCATTGTACTCAATAATCATTTATAGTTTGTTTTGTATGAATATATTTCTTGATGCTCTAGTGTTCTGATCCCATATTTTTGCCATGTTTCACAATCTATTTCTGTATTTAGAACAGAGTTCCACGTGTGGTAAAAAATGGTTCTTATATACTAAGACATTTCAAAACATTTCAAAAGCAACTAAGGATAAATAACTTGTAAGTACCACAAAACCGCTTTATGAATATAGCAAACAAAATAATTAATGTTAAGTAGGTGCCAGTAAGCAGATATATGCTATTACTGCCAAAGTAAACTTTCAGGTAACATTTTAAAAAGAGTGTACAATGCAAATGCATTAAACAAAATTGTAAAATCAGTGCACTAAAGCAAAAACAAACATTTCAACTCTCCAGGCATATTTTTTTTGTTTTAGTATGCATGTTTTAACTAGGCTTATTTAATTAATTTTATCTTCCCAAATCAACGTCTCATATAAAAATGTACAGTTAAATTCTAAGAAGCTAACACATTAAATAGCCTAATCAGCTTTCCCCTTTTTCAATCTGTATGCTCACAAGTATGCTGCCCTGCTCCACATCTGTGATTTGGCAGTGCTGCATTCTGAGATATAGGTTGTTGTTATAATATTTATTTGTAGGGTGGCGGCAGCTTTCGTAGCGCTAGGAGTACAATAAACACATGGATAATATTTCACATCCATTTGAAGACAGTAAAAATAAGACAAGATAACAAATAAGTACATATACAACAACTCCCTGCTCTTGTGAGCGCTTACAATCTAAGAATTTACGGTCCAAGGTTAAGGTGACACAATGAATGGAAGGAATTCACAGTCCAGTAAGTCAAGCTGGGCAATATAAGCAGTATAACAATATAAAACTGAAGCGGTTTTCTTTTTTTCAAAATAAAAAAATTGAACGGGAAGGAGAAAGATGTGGAGATACGTAAATACTCCATCATAAAAATAATTAGGATTAAAAACAGGAAATATAGGAAGGGGCAATTGTTGCCCAATAACGTCTTCCAAGAACTCTTAATATTGCTCTGACTTACACGGTCCTATAATTTCTACATTTTAATCATAATCATTGTATGGTGCGGTTTCCAAATGATACACCTTGTTGTACTTGATAACATCTTTTTTTTAACGGAAAACTGATAATTCTGGTTTTCTAAAAGCTTTGGTCTAAAATGTTATGAACTTGCCAAGACAAAACAACTTAATTATGTCGTACTCATGCTTGACATCCGTCACTTCAAAGTGTGCTCCAACGTGGAGAAGAAATTTCTCACTTTAAGCAAGCATAAAGGAAATGCAAATAGGATGCACTTTCGGGTTACCAACGAAGCCCAAGCCACATATGCACACTTAACAATGGAAGGCTAATCAAACACAAGACAACAATGTTTAAGTAAGCTAGGATAAAACAAAACAAACAGGAGCATGGAAACCTCTTGAGCGCTTCATTGCCATCGTCCATTCAATGAGCAGAGTCAATAGAAGCTGAGCAAGTTCTCATGTAAAACACCAAATGTCCAAAATGGTAGAGTTCAAGGCTCTCTCTGCCTTTAAGGGATAGGCAAGTTTGTGGCTCATTCATTTTTGATCCACTCACATGTACGGTTACTCTAAACGCCTGGCCTTCTGGGAGACCCTTCTGGACTAGAGTTGGCTACAGAATATTCCATATATCTGGCTACATAGATGTTAGCCTATTATGTGTGTGGTGTTTAGCCTTTGGAATAACATGAATTTTAGCAATAAAATAGGTTCAAGGATATGGTTTAATCCATATCATGGGTATTTTTTTTTTTTTTTACAAGAGCAACTTTTGATCAATACATGCGAGAAAACAGTCAAAAAGTTCAGAATTCAAGAAATAAGTGATAGTAAGCAAGGTCTCTCACCACTGTACCATAGTCTTCCATATTGTATGTAGAAGAACTGATGCTATCAAGTAATAGATGGAGACACATCAGTAGGAGAGTTACCGGTTGAGGATGCCAGATTAATATATCTTTTAATGGTTTGATTTAAAAAAGGAAAATGTTATGTCAATGGAAGAGGAAGATCCTTCCTCAATTCAGAAGATAACAATAATTTGATTAGTAGGAATAAAATAGTAGCAGGACTTGACAATAGTTTCAGCTACAAAAGTATGAGGAATAGCGATCTCATTCTAATGGTTTCCAATATGAAAATGTAATATTGTTGTTCTAAGGACAGCATTTTATGTTTTTTCTTAAAATTAGGTTTCTTTAAACATGTAATATAAACGTAAATAACCTATTTTTTGCATGGTTGTTGGTTATTGATTGATATGGTGACCAATAATGGCTGTACAGTAAGAGGCACGGCTAAAGCTGGGCTTTAAAGGACTCCTCCCGTCTGGCTACTAAAATACATAAAATAAACATTGTACAAACCCTTGAAAGATTTTTGTGGACACCAAAATATTTTGGCCTCCAATGTTTAGTATACATAAAAAGTAGAGCAACATGTTTGCGATGTAGAAATCCTAATTATTTAACAAAAATAAACATATATTACTAGAGTACATTCCAAGCTGTCCAAATGGTTCCCAGATACATAATAAACAAGTGACGTGCAAGACTGCAAGGAACGTATCTATATATCTGTAGTAGGCATACATTTATACTCCATTAGTCCATTGATTACTATTATAATAAAAGCTCAGAATAAATTTACAGTAAATATAAATACATTAGTTATCTTATTTTCTAAATTCCAAAGCAGTTTGCTCTGTGATGATGGTTTATATTATAAGGATTTGTGCAAATGTGAGCTATTATAATAAAAAATAAACACATTCTGGATGGTTAAAGGTGAAAGGGCTTGTGCACCTCAGTGCTATAACATGTAGGGTCACCCAACAGGGGCAGGTCATAGCAGAGAGATCAGACAAAGTGTGATACACTGGAGAAGGAACTGGCAAACCACTCCAGTATTTTTGTCATGAACGCCTTATGGATAAGCACAACCAGAGACATAATAATATAGATGTCCCTTAATTGCTGGAAACGACTGAACAACAACAAAGCACATTATCATAAACAGGATATCAAACGGCCTGGGTCTGCTCGCTTTCATTCTGTTTAGTGAACACAGAGAGGTAGTGCTGGTACTGTTTCATATACAAACACATCTACAACCTTTTCCTTATTGCAGAACGCAGTTGAGATCATAGCTTAGTGAATATAGAGATGCTCCAAGACAGAAATTGCTACATACTCATTACCAATCCATCATTTAGTGAATCTAGCCCTGTGTCTTTTGAGGGTGCAATAGAGAGAAGCAACAAAACCACATACCAGAATAAAATCTCACTTGGCTGGATGGTTTTGTCGCGTCTAATAATCATATCATCCAGCCCCTATGTCACAGTGCTTGGGTTTCGTTATTGATGTATATGTGATGAAAGATAGCACAACAGCAGATGTCGCAGTATGAAGGCTACTCTACTATTAAAAGGAACAGATTTGGAGACAGATAAAAATCAAAAGGCCCATGAAGCTTGCCCATTCTATCTACCTAAAAAGGTCCTTAAATCCTCATGACTGCCTTATTCTTATCCCAGTAATGCTTCAGTTGTCTTACTTTGTCTCTGCCACTCCATCTACTACCCTTTTTAGAAAGTCGTACTTTTTCACATTGCCCCTAAAACATTCACCTTGCAACTTTAAATCCCAACCTCTTGTTCTTATATTAGTTTTTTGGAAGATACGTCTATCCCAAAATGTATTAAATTATTTAATATATTTGAAGATTTCTGTCATATTCTGCATTCTGGGAAGCTGAGCTGGGACATGCAAATGTGCCCACAAATGCTTCATTCTTCTATCCATAACCATTTTAAACATGTCTTTCTTTAAGATTATGGCTGCTGCCTTACACAGGTTTTATGCAAAGCCAAAGTTGGATTATACACAAACTGGGAATCCTACCCACGGACAAACATTTCAAGGTTACTGCCTATCATCAGGGTGGGGCCGGATCCTTAGCTTGTGTAGTGGATATTTTGAGGATCAAATAATTTCATATATGGTGGGTAAGAGAGCGATAGAAGCCCTCCACCGTACAGTAGTACATCTGGGGTCACATTTGAATGCCTAAAACAAGTTAAAAAAAAAAAAACAGTTTTATGCTCAGAATTCTGAGAAATACAGGTATTACACTGCATTCTGGGAACCTTAGCAGTCACATGCAAATGTGCCCACAAATGCCTCGCTCTTGCAATCCATAACCATATCAAACTTTATCTATATATATCTATATATATATATATATGTATATCTATATCTATCTATCTATATATCTATATATCTATCATATATATATCATATATATATATGTATATATATCTATCTATCTATCTATCTATCTATCTATATATATATATATATATATATATATATATATATATATATAGATAGATATATATAGATATATTACACACACACACACACACACATATTGAGGATATATGTTACACACCAATGTATTCTATAAAGGTCACTGCCACAATGACATTCTCATTGCCAATTAATTAAAGCTCCAAAATAGCACAGCATGCAAAAAAAAAAAAACTACTTGTAAAGTGTATTCACTGAGCTTATCAAGATTTTGGAAGAACAGAAGGGCATATCAAAAGCTTCAAGACCGTAGTTTGTAACCTTGGATTCATAGAAACTACAAAAATAGAGCCAAAAGATATCCAAGCAACTTACATGCCAAGGTAACCCAAGACGCGGCTGTATTTTCTCCTTATGGGTAGTAATGGCGTCCAGACTTTATGGCTGATGTAGTGATAGCGCTGAATATGGTGAAAGTCTAAACTTGCAAGATAGATACAAGACTGGACTTTGCCACCTCAACACAGAATGTAGAAGTTGGACGCTCAATTAAATTTGACACTTTGCTAAACCTAAAATATTAACCAGAATGCACACCGGGTTTGGTTCAAGACGATCCGTAAAATATTACATCATGAGATCGATTTACTAAATTAATCTAGCAATTTCTAAATACATTTGTATTCATCAAGTTATTTTTAAAAGGAACTTAATTACAAAATCAAATTGTTTTTAGCATGAAAATCTATATATGTTGTGTTGTCCATTTTTCTGGGAAATTCCATGTTGTTGCAGCATTTATAAGCAAATGAGCATCGTTATACACACACATTAATAAGCTGCTTTGATGTGCTAATTAGGATTGCAGTCTGCTTGTCCGTTTCTATTATGGCCAAAAAAAAGACTCACAACGTTATCTAGCAGTTATACCCTTATCCCACGCATATCAAGTAATCTGAGCTGCACATGAGATTCACAAAATCAATTCTAAATATTTCAGAAATGATGTACAGCAGAGAACTAGTACAGTGTATAGATGGGTTTAGAGTTCTTTTAAAAACAGAGCATTTTATTCTAATTAAGTTCCAGAGATATCCACCATTGCTTGTGCAGGATTAGTATGCCAACACATGGCACGCAAATGCCCATATCACACGTCGATGGATATAGTCCTATTGTAGGTAGTGACATATACAGGTTTGCATACGTTTGCATTTCTGACCTTGCGTTCATAGAATGTTTATTCTGCCAAAGAATATTATCTGGAGCTGCATGAGACACTCGTGTAAACAGCAGAATACTTGGAAATGACAGCTGCCCAGTTCTTGTAAGGGGTCATGGGTTATTTCTCAGCTGATTTTGCAAGTTCAGTGTTTATGACACAGACAAGCCTCATAAAAAGTATTTCATAAGAAGATTAAAGCAGGATTTACATCCTGTAATTAAACACTGGGATAGAACTTAAAATAAGAGCGAATTGCTATGAATATAATATATATAATTCCATGTAATGGTAAATGCATTTGAGACCCTTATACAGTAGAGCAGGGGTGAGCAATTAATTTCCTAAAGGGGCCACATGAGAAACTCGGAAAGTTGTGGAGGGCCGAACCATAGGCTGAACTTAATTCTGCTCAATATTCATTTTATAGCTTTATTTTATTTTCTCAGTGACAGGAGCAGTATCTACAGAATGCTATCCATCCCAGTTAGTCACAACACTGCTGGGATCTATCCTGTTATGTGCACACATACGGCACGGGAAGCCTCCTCCCTATGTACACCCTAAGCCCCCTACACCACTTACCGCCCCTAACCGAAAAGCCCTAACCGTGCATTTGGAGACAGCTACATCGGCACGTCGTAGGCGCAGGGCAGTGCAATGCATAGATACATATAACAGGATAGGTCCCACTGCTGCTCCCAAATTGCCCCCTTTTACAATTGGCAGTGTTTTTCTGTCCAGGACACAAATTTGTATCCCACAGTAGGCCAATGTAGCGGGCCGGACAGGGACAGTCAAAGGGCTGGATGTGGCCCGCGGGCTGCACACTGCCCAGGTCTGCAGTAGAGCTATCCTATCAATGTTCTTATAAAAGGAGTTTGCTACTTGTTATAAACAAACTCAAAATACATCAAACTTCATAGCTAAATATTAACCAAAAGAAGGATTCATGAAACATCATGTTCTGAACAGTAAATATATAAAAATGAACCATTTATATTCCAAAACAATGAAACATTTTACAACTATGTAAAGCGACATGGATACAGGCGCTATATACAATTTTAAATAAATAAAATATAACGATCATCAATTCAGTCTGGGTTTAGGGATACAAATGACATAAGTATACACATAAAAATAAGAAAACTGACACAAATATGAATGCAAAGCTATAATCTGATTCAGTTTTCAAATAGGTCATTTGCATGGAGGCTGTTGGAATTGGGACGAGTTGCTCTACTCTAGCACTATGCATCCTAATTTACTTACAAGGGGAAAGTCCCAATAAACCACAATTGTATACAGACCCCTACCCTAAAATATCACAAACACAGTGGTACCTTGGTTCTTAACCTTGATCCGTTCGGGACTGCAGGTTGAGTTCCAAGGTAGCATTTCCCATTGGGATCAATTTAAATTGAAATAATCTGTTCGAGCACCCGAAATTTCATATTTTAGTTTGAACTGATAGTCTTGTTTTTGGATACAAAACCTTAAAACTAAAGACATAAATAAAAAAACCAATACAGTACTGTGGCATATTATTATATATACGATTTGTCGCTCCTTATATACCCAAAGAACTTCAAATCACAGCTCGTTTTCTGCTGAACTGTATTTCTATCAGCACAAAGTCAAGTACTTAAACGCTACTAAGTATTGGGTACAAGAGGACAGAAGGAAGAGGGGTGATATGATGAATCATTTGATAGATTTGAAGGGTCCTAATAAAAGTATAATTTCAGAAAGAGAAACGCAAGAAGATGAGGTTGTGATCTGGAATTTGTAGGTGAAAGGTATGGGTAACATGAGAAAGTACTACTTGACAGAAATAGTAGTAGATAAGTGGAACAGACTTTCAGTGGAAGTGGCAGGGTCAAACATCATGAATAGGATAAATATAAGGCTATCCTGGGGCTTAAGGTTGATAGAACAAGCAGACTAGATATGTCAAATCAAAGTAATAAAGTATTCAATCCAACTTTTTGCAAACATTAGTTTCTACAAGTGTCACTTCCACACTTACCTGTCTACTAAGAGGAGTAATGGAGGTGCAGCCATGGTGGTGTAGGGTTGTTGGGTTGTTGGCCAAGCTTGTGCAACCTATGATGAGTTTTGTTGGTTAAGCACTGGGACCATGCTTTGAAAAAATATATAATTTTAGTGTAAAATGGTATTAATCCATACTCTTCTTGTAGGACGTCCCGAGCTTCTGAGAGAGCTTCCTGAGCTTTAGACAGCAGCAAGTTGCTAAGAGAACAGGGAAGGGCACATATTGCACAGCACTAATCAGAGGGTTGGACTGGTGGCCATTCACAAGACTCACACCCACTGAAACTTTGTACTGAAACTGCTCGGGTTACATTCTCAGTTGTTGCAGCACAACTGCAAGAGTATTTATAGACTGGGAATACTCTCCAAGACTTCTCATTGCAAATATGTGGTACCAAACATGTGAATCCCAAGGGATGGAGATCTAGACATTGGGAGCAAATGGGTGACATATGGCGATACAGAATAATAAGCAGAGATATAAAGAATTTGTTATATCTGGGAGCCTACCCATATTCTTTTGCAGGAAAAGGGGGCACAGAGTTATCAGTGGTTCCAAAAATGGTACAATTTAAAACTATAGCAAAAACATGTACTTGAATTGAATGTTATTTAAAAATTGCCGTTTAGACTTACACTGATATTTGTAATATTTACCCAACAATCTTTCTAGTCCAACCACTAAGGACACCGTGTCTTTTGCTAATTGTAGATTATTCATTGGCACTAATTGCTGGTTACCCCAGACTCTGGATCTATTGTGATCAGTATAAGTCATTCGTAAAACAAGAGACTGGCGATTCTGACCACAGGGGGTACATACTTTGTTTATTTGCTGCCTGGGGTTGGAGTATGCCCAGACTTTTCTTGTGTCACTTAAATTGTGTTGCCTGTGAGATATGGAGTAATGGCACCAACCAGTCTCTTGGGTCTGCAGGTAGATCTACACAGGATGCCCCACCTTGCCTCGCCCGCATGTGTGGTGCAGATGAACTAAAATAGTTATTGTTGCGGCTACACTATAGGATTACACATAAGTTAGTCATTTGCGGCACAAAATAATAAAAGGTAGGTGAGAACTGCAAGAAAGTAGAAGTTGGATCTGATCAGAAGCGGGGAACTGCAAAGGGGAAAGTGAAACCAACATGAAGTAGTCATAAAAGTAACTAGAAAGAGGATCCAGTGAGCCAAGCACTATGTGCCAAGAACAGGGGTGTCAAACTCGGTCCTGGAGGGCCACATCCAGGCCTGGATTTGTGGATATCCTTGCTACTAAGCAGGTGAGACTATTGCTTCTGCAGTCATCTTGACTGACTCACTTGTACACAGAAAGGAAATCCTCAAATCCAGGCCTGGGTGTGGCCCTCCAGGACCGAGTTTGACACCCCTGGCCTAGAAGGTCTAGATACATTTCCAGCTAGAATACCCACAAATACAAAGCTGTTTCCTAGTGATGCCCAGAAGACAGAAGAGTTGTTGGAGTTGGTCATGGCTGAACACCCCAGATATCACATATATAGTTGTGAGCATGCGAGTTGTTGCTAATGCAGATGCTGGCATGGAGCGCCAAAGGCGCTCCTCGCATAAAAGTACGAGACATGTTACGACCAATTACGACCTCGCAAAAATCGGCCCCAACCCGCGGACATGAAAAAATGAAAAACACAATAAATACACACAACACATACATAAAAAGCTTACCTACAGCAAGAGGGAGCATCCAGGACCTCAGAAAATTAAGTTATACCTTAATTTAACTAAAAATAAAAGAGTTTAGACACTAAAAAATTCTCTAAGCGAGAGAAAAAATGGCCGCTGAACAAAACGAAAACGAGGCTACAGCAGTCTAAACACGCAAAACACCACCAGAAACACCACAAAACAGCTACAGATATTCCGCTACAGACGCATACCACACATTAGCCGCCATTTTAGAACAATAACTTATACAATGTGGAAGTACACAGCTACGCTAACGTTTTTGTCTTGCAGACGCACACTATTACACTGCACACATTCATGACGCTTACACAGCAGCTCCACAGCACTAATGCTTCAGCAACATCAAAACAGATTGCCAGCTCTTCAACACAATGCTCCCTGCATATATTACTTCACAATAGGTAAAGTATATTACTTTATTAATCTATTAGTTATTTTATTATTATACACCAAATAGCATTAGCTTACTTACAATTTCATTGCCGTCATTTTTTGACGGGCAATTCGCTAGTATATAATAGGCTCAAGGGATATAGGAAACCAGCAAAAAGAGATAAGGGAAGGTGGTTGTGCTAGGATCCCATGCGATTGGGGATCAGTTTATTTGTCAATATTCCAAACTACAGAATGACAAGTGGAGCCATAGTTATGTCCAGGTCAATATTTCCCATCCAAGGGAGGGAGCAGGAAGTGGTTTGACCGCAAGATGTGTGGGGCAGAGGGACGCACAGATCAAGGGATGTAAATTTGCACCTAGTTAAAACGAGATAGAGAATGTGATAATATTGTGAGCAATAAAAAATATCCATTAATTGCTCTCATTGTATGCACAAAGTAAATTAGCATATCACTTGGCCTTTCTATTGAATCATTGACTAGAAAGGGGATCCATCCCTTGTGTAAATACTTAAAGGGATATCAGAAGATGTGATCCTATTCTGCCATTGTCTATGGAATAAAAAGGTTTTTACAGATCCAGATCACATTTTTTGTAATATGTAAAACATGGCCTTACCAGGATAGGAAATTTACAATTTTAGTTCATTTTACAAATTAATGTAATATTAAGAGGAGGTAGAAAAACATTAAAGGAACACTGAAATGTCATATTTATACCATGCTGTTTTAAAGAAGTTGGCTTGATACATTGCAAAATGTTTATACACCGCTTAAATTAAATTAATTACAGATCTCCACAAATAGCACTGCGAATAAATGGCTTCCAGTAGAAGTGAAATGACACAAACAATAATACTACCTAGAACTCCACGTGCTACACAGCTCCTGAATCAATGTATAATAAACTAAATATAATCACTGGGTGTCAAAGACTTTATTTTCCTTTATTTATATACAGCAGGCCATAATTACTTGTCCATGCTATGGATTCCAAGAACACTTTGTAGTTTTCAAATTACATGACCGGTTGCATCGATAGGTCACAAAAATTGAATATCTCAGAAGAGGGACGGGCCTATCAAATTGCTATGAATTTAAGGTTTAAAAATTCTGAACATAGTTAGGCACGGTAGAGTAAAATAAAATAAATAAGTACATTTTGATGCATACACTGGTCTTTGGAGGCATCCATGAACATTTGAAGAAGGTTGTGTGTGGAAGCAGAATATTTACGTCCGCAATTATTATTGGGTGCAGACTACTTTTGAGCATGTGCAGAGAAAGGTGGTGTCAAATTACCAAAAAAATTAAATATTTCATTAGGTAAGGTGTAGTACTGCGTTAGCAAAAACAGACAACAGTTTTAAAGGAGATGAAAACATTTCATAACTAAATAGGATTGGGAGTTTAAGGCTACAGCCCCTCAAAAGTCCTTACAAAAGTACATTTTTTGGCTAAAGATCTGCATTATTGTTGTTTGCACATATATTTTTAATGTTAATTAATGGTGAACTAAAAAATATGTTTAAAATCAAGCGCATATATCTGGTTCTTTAAGTTCATAGGTCTACCTTTGACAAAATATTTTACCTCCTCCAGCCAATCAGAATCTGTACAAATGTATTTTGTGATTTGCCACCAGTACAGAGTGCACAGAGACCCAAACTGTGATGTGAAATAGATTATGTCATCATTAGTTTTTCTGCAAAAAAAAAAAAAAAAGACCAAATATTATTTTATTCTACTAGGAAGAGTCCATGGATACAAACGCGTTGAGTTGGTTTTTTTTGACTTTCACATTGGGAAGTGTTATCCTTCAAGTGTATTTATGTTAAAATCAGGTTTACGTTTCTCGTAACAGAGCAATGGCGATAAACACGCAAAACAGCTGCTTTAGTCAAGTACATGGACTATGCAAATTATTATTCAGTATGCTAAATTGTTCAGTAGGTTTGCAGAATATTCATTAATGCACCACTTTAGTGGCTTGATAAGAAAACCTGTATCAAGCTTTTATTGTGCATTTAAACATTTTTTTTTAATCTATTCCCAGGGTGTATGAGCTCCACCATGATGTACAGTGATACCCAGGTTAGCGCCCCACGTGTTCCTGCATGCAGGAGCACTATACAGGGCATTATACCACCGTATAACTCATACAGCGCTTGGACAAATCGTAGAGAGCCAATCGGAGATTTATATGGATCAGTGATATAGCGGGGTGTATCGTTCATCTGGGAATTACAGCACAAAGAGCGCAATAGGGAATCGGCGCTCTTTATCTGTAATTTCCTGTGTTGTCTCTCGGTTTGGAGCCACCCAGTACCAAATTGAAAATCTATTGAGACCACTCAATCGAGCTAGCAACGTACACAAACACATCTTAAGTCATCTCCAGTACCATATGTATATGTGGAGCTTTCCCCTCTGGGCAGCTTTAACTCCACAGACAATGGGTGGAGGGATAAGGAGCTTGTACTACCTGCGACATGACAAAAAAATAAATGTATTTAAAATTCACAGTTAAAGTTATTTTTTTCTTATCAGGCCCTATGAAACGATTCTTTAGAAGATCACTAAAGTGGTCCTTTAATAAGAGGGAAAAAAAAAAATCTTGTGGTGTCCGAGAAAGTGTGAACTTGAATCTGTACGTGAGAAAATGTGGATTTTGTCCTCTCCCAGTGAATGAGTAACGTGCGTATATTACTGCACATCAATAGCTGTGCTGGGTTATTAAAGGTCAGCTCTTAGTGGAGGAGCGATAACGGCAGGTTACAGAGTACATGGAGGCCCCGGATGAACGGGTCTAGCAGGAAAATTCATAGATGGAAACTTTTATGTAATACGACGGCAGCCGTAATGTTCTAGCTTTACTAATTATTATTTACAAGAAATAGGGCGACGCTCTAATCTGACATTTTTTTATTATGCTCTTTTAAAGGACTAGCATTGATAATGGACAATAATATTTAGCAACTTCAAATGTATTCCATATTTATGTACTGTATGCAGCCCTGGTGACCTTTACTGTTTTATTAGGCTTCCCTCTGTCTCGGAGAACATATTTGTCAAGAAGCTGAGACTCTTGGAGAAGACCGGCTCTTTACCACTCAGTGAATTGTGATTTACACTTTTATACAACAGGCAAATGATTTTGCTTTTCTGCAACTCAATCAGAAAGCGGACCTTTGAGACTAAATGGACCAACACACAATGAAAAAATCATATCTGTTTGAAATCTTGGAGTCGGACTAACACCATAAATAATCATGGTCATTGTGCAGTGGACCTTTAATTAATCCTAGGAAATTGTCTAGTTTGTGTAATGACAGTTCCAGAACTTTTTCTCTATCACATTCTAGTCGAAAAGGGGGTGTAAGACAAATCCCAGGAGCCATGGCTCCATAAATCCTGATGCTGGCTCCTTATGTTTTGATCTATTATAGATATATTTCAACATATCCCTAAGTCACTTGGCTCCTAAAAGTAGGTTTTGCTGGCTCCTAACTAATCTGGCTGGCAACTAACTTGCAGATACATCTGTCAAACCCTGGTATAAGATCTTTTTTGGATAAAGATAAGATCTCCCTCTGAATGGCAGGTCTTTCACAATATATATATATATATATATATATATATATATATATATATATATATATATATTAATGAATGGAGGTGAAACACTGCCCACTGCCGGGGTAATAGTGGAATTAATCCTCCATCCGTGGTTTGATAGAGGGAGTGACGGCCTTTACATTAAATGATCTCATGCACCCACATTTTCTACTTTATGTACATGATGGTAGTAATGATCAAGTTGATGTTAGATAAATTACAGTAAACTAATTTTAAGGCAACTATTCTGAACATTAAAAAAAAGGCATATAAAAGGTTTCTGGATGAATAACGTTTAGTTTTATATAAATATTTAAAGGCATATTTAAGTTTCCTGGTTTAGAATACACCTGATAAATGGAGAATCAGTAGTGTGTGGAAAGACATTGTTTTTTCATGAAAAAATCCCAAAATGAACATTAACAAACTCAACCTGATGTTTGCTAAATCTCTTGAGTTTTGCAAGCAGTTTATTTTGATAGTTAACACCCCTGAACATCTCTGCTAAAATTTGCATAAAATTCATAATTTGTTTTGGCCAATCACAGGCAGCTAATACAATGTATCAATCTGTAAAGCGAGTTTGCGTATAATGGGAACAGGAAGTAAGTAGGAGCCCAGACATTGCTGTGTGGATGTCTGCATCATGCTACTGCTTCAGTCTGTATCCAAATGCAGTGTTTCTATTGGTAGGTTCACTGTGCCTTGTGTTACATTAGAAAAAGGTAACAGAGAAACTTAGATATACCTTAAAGGAATGTTAAAGGTACACAATTATGCACCAACATTCTGCACCACACTGTTAATTATAGTAAGAAACCACCTTCTAGTGTAGCAGAAATGCACAAATTTACAAGGAAGATTGCAATATACTTTTGGTGTCTTAGTGCAAAGTTGTTTACTGTAGAAAAGGAGGGGTGTGGGGGGGACTTCATACGCCAACATACTAACACATGTATGTGCATCATTAAAAAATGAATTCTGGATCTTAAAGTTCATATATTTGGATCTTGGTGAATTTCGTGGGGGCTACCGTAATTGGTTAACTTTAATTTTTGCAATAGAGGAGACCTTTTCTGTGTCACTTTTTTCAAAAGTTTGTTTTAATGGTAGAAAGCTATACATACATTATATATACACATTATATATACACACATATATATATACACACATATATATATATATATATATATATATATATATATATATATATAAATAATAATACACATATAACTAAATATAAAATTACAACTTAGTGTTATTAAAACATCTGAGTCATATAGTTGATAATCAAACATCAAAGTTGGGTATTTTAAGCTTAAACTACATGGAAATAATCCTCCCGGCTATCCTAATGAAGTCACGCGATTCATTATTTCTAACGGCAGGGGGTGATAAGCCATAGGAGCGAGCACGGCTGTATAAATAAAGTCTTATGATTATTACTTTTCTATTACCTGGATTACTACTCTAATACACCAAGTGATCATTAAATCACGTGAGACAAAAGTCATTAGGACAGAGGGAGCATCTAAATATCATTTATGCTTAAAATGCCCAAGCGAAAATTTCAATTATCTAACACTTCCACTTTTTAATAATCATAATTCTATTTTAATGTACTATTCATTTCTGCAATAATGGCTGTGTAACCAACAATGGGAAAATGACCAGGGTCCCTCGCTTTCAATGTCCCTATGACAAGCTGAATTTTACCCTTAATGATTGAAATAGCACTAGAGACCTCTTCTGGTTAGATTAGAGAATGACTAAAATAAGAGCACTTAAAGGGATATGGAAGTTTTCTGGATTTTACTAGGTATATAATATACCCATGTACCTATTTACATGTATGTACTTTATGTTATTAAGGAGGCGCTTATAAGCAGAGACAGGGCTTGGATGTGCAGTATAGTATGATAGCCCATCAGGGATCACATCTCAGCAGCATGTTACAGAATGTTGCTGAGAGATCGTCACTGATTGGTTAGTACAAGACAAAACAAGCCTACCAGTGACGATCTCTCAGCAAAATTCTGTAACATGCTGTGGAGATGTGGTCCCTGATTGGTTAGTACGAGACAAAGCAAGTACAGCAGAGTCTGTATCTACATGTGCTCCAAAGGGCATTATTTATTAGTTTGATTTTAGGCAATGAGGTTTTAAGCACGTCTTAATAAAACAACATAAAAGTAAATACGGTAGATAGATTAGTATATTATATACCTAGTAATATCCACATGCCTTTAAGCAATATATATTTGCCTCTCCTAATGTTTTAACGTAACTTGCAATCCACAGTAATTTAAAAATAACAAAATATTTAAACATAAAACATTAAATCAGCAAATAGATTCAATAAAAAAAAATGTTTACTGTAGTCTTACTTTGGTTATTATCGCTCTATTTAGGAAACAGTGTGTACCAGTTATGGCAGCGGCAGATACAGATCAAGAGAGATTTCCTGCTCATCACTTGGACATGACATTTAATGTGATATATATATATAATTTATTATTAGTTCATTTTCTTCATCTCTTTCTGTTTTTAGTTCGTATCAGTTTTGCTTTTTGACTTGATAAAGAGAGCCATCATCTCTCAAGAGCTCGTCGCCTTATTATGAATACGTTTGTCCAATAAAAAAGGTATCACTATTCAGTGCAATACTCTGATTATTCAACTGGATTACTGGACATTCACGGCTACCTCACTAAACATACCACACACACATACATACATACATATACACACACAAAGAATTGAACAACAGAATGTTTCAAGATCAGGAGAGGTTGTATATTGTCACCTTATTTATTCAACTTATATGCAGAATACATCATGCATAAGGCTGGACTGTATGAATCAATATTGCTGGAAGGAATACCAACAACCTCAGATACGCCGATGATACTACTCTGATGGCTGAAAGTGAAGAGGAACTAAAGGACTTATTGATGAGGGTAAAAGAAGAGAGAGCAAAAGTTGGCCTGCTGCTCAGCATTAAAAAGACAAAGATCATGGCAAACGACAATCTCAGTTCCTGACAAATAGATGGGGAAGAAGTGGAGGCAGTGACGGATTTTTTTCCCCTGGGCTCCAAGATCTCTTTAGATGGTGACTGTAGTCATGAAATTAAAAAAGACGTTTGCTTCCAAGGAGGAGAGCTATTGCAAGCTTGGACAAGCTATTAAAAAGTAAACATACTGTAATATCAACAAAGGTCCGCATAGTTGGAACAATGATATTCCCAGTAGTAAAAAACAGATGTGAGAGTTGGACCATAAAGAAGGCTGAGCGCCGTTGAATTGACGCCTTTGAATTGTGGTGTTGGAGAAAACTATTTAGAATCCCTTGGACTGCAAGAAGATCCAAGAAATCAGTAATATAGGGGGGGAGGGGAAGAGAAAAACTGTTCACTAGAAGGTATGATCATGAGGCTGAAGCTCAAATATTTGGGCCATAGATAGGATTCCCTAGAGAAGACACTGATGCTGGGAAAAATTGAACAAATGAAGAAGGAGGCGACAGAGGCAGAGATGGATAGATGAGGTCACTGAAGCGATGAACATGACCTTGATGGAGCTCAGAGGGGCAGTGACTGACCGTGATGGACATCACTAAATGACTAAACAACAATATATAAAAAAAAAAAAAAAAAAAAAAAAGTAGCTGCCCTGTAATAGTAGCCCTGGATCTTCTGTGTTTCACTAGCACAAAGCACCTGTGTGCGCACCTCAATCCCGGCCCTTCCTGTGGCTGTGCTGGAGTGTTGTACCCTGTGCTTCCTCACCCTCTGCCTGGCTGTCATGACAGCCCAGAAAAGGTGAATGACACAGACATACAGTGGATATAAAAAGTCTACACACCCCTGTTAAAATGTCAGGTTTCTGTGCTGTAAAAAAATGAGACAAAGATAAATCATTTCAGTACTTTTTCCACCTTTAATGTGACCTATAAACTGTACAACTCAATTGAAAAACAAACTGAAATCTTTTAGGTGGAGGAAAAAATAAATAAATAAATAATGTGGTTGCGTAAGTCTGCACATCCTCTTATAACTGGGGATGTAGCTGTGTTCAGAATTAAGCAATCACATTCCAAATCATGTTAAATAGTCAGCATACACCTGCCATCATTTAAAGTGCCTCTGATTAACCCCAAATAAAGTTCAGATGCTCTAGTTGGTCTTTCCAGAAATTTTCTTAGTCGCATCCCACAGCAAAAGCCATGGTCCACAGAGAGCTTCCAAAGCATCAGAGGGATATCATTGTTAAAAGGTATCAGTCAGGAGAAGGGTACAAAAGAATTTCCAAGGCATTAGATATACCATGGAACACAGTGAAGACAGTCATCATCAAGTGGAGAAAATATGGCACAACAGTGACATTACCAAGAACTG
This sequence comes from Discoglossus pictus, assembly GCA_027410445.1. Classification (NCBI taxonomy): domain Eukaryota; kingdom Metazoa; phylum Chordata; class Amphibia; order Anura; family Alytidae; genus Discoglossus; species Discoglossus pictus. Next base: position 50,596,036 of record CM050163.1, read on the forward strand.
GAGCTCCCTCCAAAATTGATGAAAAGACAAGAAGAAAACTGGTCTGGGAGGCTACCAAGAGGCCTACAGCATCATTAAAGGAGCTGCAGGAATAACTGGCAAGTACTGCCTGTGTGGTACATGTGACAACAATCTCCTGTATTCTTCATATGTCTGGGCTATGGGGTAGAGTGGCAAGACGAAAGCCTTTTCTTATGAAGAAAAACATCCAACCCAGGCTACATTTTGCAAAAACACATCTGAAGTCTCCCAAAAGCATGTGGGAAAAGGTGTTATGGTCGGATGAAACCAAGGTTGAACTTTTTGGCCATAATTCCAAAAGATATGTTTGGTGCAAAAACAACACTGCACATCACCAAAAGAACACCATACCCACAGTGAAGCATGGTGGTGGCAGTATCATGCTTTGGGGCTGTTTTTCTTCAGCTGGAACTGGGGCCTTAGTTAAGATAGAGGGAATTATGAACAGTTCTAAATACCAGTCAATATTGGCACAAAACCTTCAGGCTTCTGCTAGAAAGCTGAGCATGAAGAGGAACTTCATCTTTCAGCATGACAACGACCCAAAGCCTACATCCAAATCAACAAAGGAATGGCTTCCCCAGAAGAAGATTAAAGTTTTGGAATGGCCCAGCCAGAGCCCAGACCTGAATCGGATTGAAAATCTGTGGGGTGATCTGAAGAGGGCTGTGCACAGGAGATGCCCTCGCAATCTGACAGATTTGGAGTGTTTTTGCAAAGAAGAGTGGGCAAATCTTGCCAAGTCAAAATGTGCCATGCTGATAGACTCATACCCAAAAAGACTGAGTGCTGTAATAAAATCAAAAGGTGCTTCAAAAAAGTATTAGTTTAAGGGTGTCCATACTTATGCAACCATATTTCATTTTTATATTTTTTCTTCCCTCTACCTAAAAGATTTCAGTTTGTTTTTCAATTGAGTTGTACAGTTTATAGGTGGAAAAAGTTCTGAAATGATTTATCTTGGTCTAATTTTTTTACAACAAAGAAACCTGACATTTTAACAGGTGTGTGTAGACTCTTTATATCCACTGTACACTAAGTGATCGCACATTCTCTAGGGGTATGGGGCTCCATCTTTTATGTGCCAGGGGCCACGACTTCCTCCGCACTCAGTAGAGCGGTCGGTGCAGAGCAGGACAGCCAGGCAGAGGGCGTGGAGGCGCAGGGTACAAGCTACACACGGCTGATGGCGAGTGTGCGATACATGCCCACACGCCAATTTGCGCTAGTGAAACACACAAGATCCAGGGCTACTACTACAAGGCAGCTACTGCAAGCCTTGCGAAGCGAGGTGAGCCATTGAGGCACGCGCTCGTATAAATACGACTTTAATGGCCGAACCACTGAACTGAAAAAAAAAAAAAAAAAAAAGGACTGCAAAAACACACAAATACGCCTCCACAGCACAGGGGGAGAGCTGGTGAGTGAGGTTGCAAGTTAATTGGAGGCATATTTTGTCTTTTTTAACAATCGAGAATCGTTGAAGTGGGAAAATAAATGTCTGCCGAAAAAAACATAAAAAGGCCAGGCACGAAGAACTTAGAAAATATACAACGCAAAAGACAGTAACACTTACAACGCTAGGCACGCAGGAGAAAGACGAACCACGCCAGGCACGCAGGACTTTGAAACTAAAACCAACGTCAGTCAGCGCGCGCCACGCAAACATTCAGCTGACACACAGAGGAGAAACGCCCAGGGAAGGGACGGGGGGAGATGGTGGAAAGAGACACATGCCATTCCCAAGCACAAAAGTTGCAAGTTGCCGAGGCCTGTAAGGAGCATTGAAGTAGATGTGAGGAGAGGGTCGAAATGAGCGCTGAAGGTGCGCAGAGGGGGCAGAACATCGCATTGTGTGGCAAACAGCATTGCCAGGCTTCAAATATTATTGCCGTCATTTTTGACGGGCAATTTCCTAGTGATATATAATATAATAGCTAGGCTTCTCTGCAGTATCAGTAATATAAAACCAACAAAAACAAACATAAAAAAAACAGCACAATATAGCGCCAAGATGTTTTATTATTTATTGGAAGCGCACCGTTGTCACGCACAGCACACCTACAAATCTCAAACTGGTCAGCAAGTAAGGAAGTTCTCTCACATACTTAAAAAGGAAGTAGTTGTATTAGGCAAGTTTACCATAACTATTAGAGTCACGGCTTTCTCCGTAGGTTACAGTTATCCCAACACTGCAGAACAATTCTTGGGAGTCAATTATAGAATAAAATATAGCACAAGGCGTTATATGTTCTTATTTTTGTGCCTCAACTGCTATAAAATGAATATAATAAAAATACACCATGTAATACCCCCATTTTACAGGATGAAGAGAAACATTGGGTGGGGCTGGTAATCATCGTGACCTCTCCTGGTGTTTGAAGCGAGGTACAGGCTGAATGCAATGAGATGAGATAAGAAAACAATGTGCCCTGTGAGATAAGGTAAGGGAAAAAAAGATGTGGCTATAAAGCAGGAGATAGCAGATATCACAGGTCATGACTAAGGATGATTGCAGGGCTTTAATGGAAACTGCTAGGGCATAATCGGTGGCACGTTGTTCGCGCACTGGAGATCAGCACACCGTCATCAGGGCGCTCCAGCCTGCATCCCATCTGCCCAATCTCATATTTACTGGACCTGCTTGCTCGAGTCTGCCAAGGCCAAGGTAAGGGGCTGACAGTGTGCCATGTGGGACTGGCATGTGTATGCAATGTCACTGTCATTGTGTGCGTGTCTCACTAGGAGCATGTTGAGTTGCATTGCATGTTTATCACTACATACATGATAAACATGCACACAATGCCTGGCCCATATGGCACGCTGTCAGACCCTTACCTTGCCAAGCAGGTCCAGTAAATATGAGATGGGAGCCAAGCTGGAGCGCAGAGCCTAATCAGGGCGCAGTTCTGGGCGGCCTGATGACGGAGCGCAGTTCTGCAGTGCGGGAAGTTCGTTGTGCCGGCCATAATCTGCAGACCCAAATTATATAGGGTTCCCTGGTGGTCCAGTAGTTAGGATTCAATGCTTTTACCGCTGCAACCTGGGTTCGATTCCAGTCAGGGAACCAAGAGGTCCCACGAACCTGAAGCCATGCAGGGTTGGGCCTGGTCAGTACCTGGATGGGAGACCACATTGGAATACCATGAGCTGTATGCTGTGGCCCACTGGAGAAGGAACTGGCAACCCACTCCAGTAGGTCTGCCATGTATACCAAGTGGGTCAGCATGACCATGGACGTGCCTCATGTGTTACGGTCCATGAGGTCACGGAGAGTCGGACACAAAGAGGAAGAAATGGAAACTGGTAGGAGCATAATCTGCAGGTGCACGACCTCAACGTCCATCTCATTTTATTTACTAACCAGGGATATGCTGAAAACTATGGGTCAATCCCCAAGTTGGTGCTGTAGCTGGACAACAACGCTCCAAATACACAGAACCTCTGGCCAGGTAGAATACAGCTGGGATGCAAATTAGTGCCAGTTTGTTTTATTCCAACACATCACGTTTTCTTATTGTCTATATTAAAAAATAAAACAGCTTCTCTTATAAAATATCACAATAAAATGTCAAGATCGCGTAAACTATGCTATTTAGAACCAACATCAGCTATAAAAAGATTTTACATTGTATATTATCTGCTATATTAATGACGTCCCTTACTTTATAACTTTTTAAATTCTGAAAATGTACCAGAACCCTGGTACATTAAGCGCGTTTATGGACACATAATGAATATGCTGCATTGCCCAAATGACCACCAATCATTAGGGACACGGGAATCACATAATTAAAGAAATACTGATAAAGAGGATGAATATTTTAGAAAAGTTATTTATATATATATATATATATATATATATATATATATATATATATATATATATATATATATATATATAGTAAATTACACTGCATTCTGGGAAGCAGAGGTGGGATATGCAAATGTGCCCACAAATGCCTCTCTCTTCAATCTATAAACCATTAAAAACATGGCTTCCTTTAAGCTTATGCCTGCTGTATTACACAGCTTTTATGCAAAGCCAAGGTTGGATTATGCACAAGCTGGGAATCCTATCCATGTACAGCTGTTTCAAGCTTACTGGCTATCATCAGCGTAGATCGGGATCTCAGTTAGATATATAGATATTACATGCATTACCTGTTTATGTAATTATATGATGCCTTGATCATCTCGATTGTTTTCGGTCAGTATACACTTTTCATCAAGGAGGATGGGACCGTAGAGCTACAATTTGCGGAACAAACTGCGTCCCCCGCTTTGCGAGGGACGCAGTTCTTGCGAGTTTGCAAAGCGTGACAACAATTCGTAGTTTGACAACTATTATATGTGATGTAATACACCTATGAAATGTATTTACGTTTATGTACTATACCTTATTTTATAAAGAAGTGTTTAAAAGCTCTGTTTTTACTGCCTAAAATCAAACATATATTACCGGTTTGGGTCTGCCCACTGCAGCGCATACAGATTCTGTAGGGCTGGAAGAGCAGTGTCCTAGCCTATCAGGGACCACATCTCAGAAAACATGAAGCAACAGGCTGTGGTGTAGTGGTCCCTGATAGGATAGGACCCCACATTGCACATCAAGCACTACAGCAAGAGATATATAACCCTTAGATTGTAAGATTGCGAGTTTTCAATTGTGTGTCCGTGTCTTGGAAACAAGCACTATGTGCATTTGATTATAAGCTCAAAAACAGGGCCCTCCATTCTTTATAAGGTGTTAAGTTTGTTTTTTGTCATGTACTAAACCCCTGTAAAGCGCTACACAATATGTTGGCGCGATATAAATAAAGACAATAATAATATATGTGTATGATTTTAGGCAGAAAAAAATACAGCTTTTAAGCACATAAAAATAAAGTACATAAAAGTAAATAACGTACATTAATAGGCATATTAAAAATCTAGTAAAATCCACAAACCTTCCATATTCCTTTAATTTAATATATATTTTTTGCATATTGTTTGCTGCATACAAATAAAAAAGGAAACATTGGCCATTTTTTTTTTTTCTTACTCGACAAAACATCTTTTGAAGGCAGTTCAGGCTGAGCAAGTGCCAATATAAAAGACGGTTTCCGGTATCATTATCGCATACAGCAGCCATGTGTGGACCATTAATTATTAACCAGTGTGACTATACTGGTGACACAAAAGGATCTAGTCACAGATATACACAGGGAGTGGGAGAGCCCGCGCCGCCGTCTGCAGACTTCGCTCACTTGTTCTCTCACCCTCCCCAGCTGTTAATTAGCTGAATAAATATGTTATTTTGAGCACAAAAGATTACAATTAATACCGCTTAACAGGAGGTGTACAAGGTGCCGGCCATCTGTCAGGAGTGGGATAACTCACTAGTCACTTGCAGTGCAGGCGGCCCTCAAAGTTACACTCCATTATAATACTACCACACTAAATAATAAAAAACAAAAACAAACAAACAAACAAACATACATACAAAATGAATGGATATGCACATATAGAAACAAATACAATTATTACACCACAGACGTGTTGGTCCTATCCTGTTATGGTTAAGGCACCAGTCCGCCGCTGCAGTGGCGGTGAGCATTCGCTAGATGGCACTGCCGATATTCTGGTGCCATATCATAGAGTCAAGGCTTAGGTAAACTGGTAGGGTTAGGGTGAGGGTTAGGTTAACATATTAATGTTAGAACTTCTTTCACATATCAGCAGTGCTGCAAAATAAAAAAAAATATACAAAAATGGGCAGCGCCAGCTAGGGGTTGGACGTCGCACTGTAGCGGCGGACTGGTGCCGTAACTAACAGGAAAGGTCTGACGTGTATAACAAGTAAAAGTTTGAAACTATGCTTACTTGGAAATGCTTACCCTCATTGATGGATCAATAATCATTTTTGAAGGTTTGAATTACCAAATATTAAAATTTTGCATAATATTATATAGATAAAATTGTGTAGAAGTAGGATTGTGGTAGGAATTCAAAGGCCACTGAAACTGCAATTAAATCAGTTAATTAAATATACACTTGTTTCAAGTAATAGTTTACAAAATCACTTTAACCAGTGTAGATATAAAAGAAGTATAAAATATATAAAAATAAGGATAAGAAGAACAAAACAATAGAACTCAACTAAAAGAAAAGCGTAATATCAATAAAAATAAATAAATTATTAAATTATAAAAGAAAATAAATCATCTTAACTATAATCTTTTCTCAGTTTGTAAGCTTCACCTGACATAGAAATTAAGTTGTTATGGTTTGCATCTCCTTATATCTATGGGGCTCTTAGCAATCCAGTAGTGGAATTATAGGTAGGGATTCCATCCCCTAAGGAATGCCATCTAGTCTCTTGACTAATTAGATTTTTTCTATAATCTATTTTTTATTAGTATTATTTTATCCTTATTAGGATATATTAGGAGATCTTTCAGGTTCTTTTAATCCCATCACCAAGGCAGCAGATGTCTCTAAAATCCCCTTGCAATAATATAGTATCTAAAAATATGAACACAGAATCAGCATGCAAGATACTTCATCTGTACTTTTGATGGAACTGCTTTTATTACTGCTGTAATTCATAGAAAGTTCAATAGATGGATATTTTAACTTGAACAGATAACATTTTTTAACAGGCTGCAATCAATCAATCACAATGTTTCATCCGATAGACATCATGACATCCACTTCACTAATTGTACAGGACCAGGGCAGCTATTATCTTCTCTAGGGATTCTGACACATATACTGTATATCTTCCTCATATCTTATGCCATATATATATTAATCCAGTCAGGCAGTGATAGCCGTTACCTCACTATTTTTCAGTCAGGAGCACACACACACCTCAGTCAGAATAGACTTCGCCACAGAGAAGATTACATAACTGAATCCCAACTGTCAGTTAACCTCTCATACAACCGAACAGCATAACATAGAGTAATTAACATAAAACAACAACATATTAAATAACAAACAACTAGTGATACCAGTCCCTGCGTAGGTGTGTCAGACAAGGTACAATTTCCCCATCCCACAGCCACATATGCCCATGAGGCAGTCCTGATAGGAGTCATTATGTGGACAGAGTAATGGCCTGTTATATGATCTTTCCAGGATGGACTAATATTTTTAGGAGTCAAAAGAGGTTGGTGGTCATGGGAATCATGACAATATTAATGGCAGAAATACTGGAGTGGGTTGCCAGTTCCTTCACCAGTGGACCACAGCATACAGCTCCTGTTATTCCTAGGTGATCTCCCATCCAAGTAGTGACCAGGCGCAACCCTACATGGCTTCAGGGTGATGTGACCTCTTAGTTCCCTGACTGGAATCAAACCTAGGATGCAGCGATGAAAGCACAAAATCCTAATAACTGGACCACCAGGGAACCCCATACAGAAGTAGTGGACTTTTAAATGAGACGTTAAATTGTTGGCTGCATTTTCTGTATTTAATTAGAGATAAGTATTGTTCCAGTTGTTAAGGTGAAGTCAAATTTGAAGAAGCTGCCTCAGATTGGAAAGGTTAACCACCCAAACCTGCTTAGTATTTATTATTTGAGGTGTATCATGCCAATCACAAACCAAAGTCTTCTTTATAGTAAGTAGGCATCAGATTGTGCCAAATAGTGCTGTAAATGTTATTTGTAACGCACCAAAATATTCCGTAGCGCTGTACAAAGGATAAGAACAAGGAAAATACAATATTAACAATCTTCAGAAAATGAAGGGGCCCTGTTTTGAGCTAAGAATCTTTGTAGAAATGCTTTTACCAAAGTACCCTACAAGGCTGGAAACTCGATACTTACAATCTAAAGGGAATAAAGGAGGCAGAAACCTGGGGAAGAGCAGATAAGGAATAGGAGGGGTCAGGAATGAAGGGGACCTGTGACACTGAATTATTGATATGTTTCTGCCCTGACATGTAATGTGCACCCACTATGTACCAGGTATAAGGTGGCAGATCAGGTTTTGCTGCATACATCATTTACAAGGGTTGTAGGTTTGTGCCACTAAAAAGGAAACTACTTCAGTTTATAAGGGTTACAAACCTGACATACATAACAGCACATGCCAGGTGTATATCAGGCTGTGCGAGGTATTATAATGAATGGAGTAAGCGTTTTCATGCTAATAATCTGTTTGATGACTGTGCGACAAATATCTAATGTTTTATGGTCATTTTGGTGGCTGGTCTAAAAAAATAAATAAAATAAAAAAAGTGGATCAGGTCAGATAGGACAAAAGGGAAACCTGAACATAATAAAATGGAGAGAGAGGAAACTCAAATTTTACAATATAAAAACACCTTGAAAATTTTGGACTCAAAAAATAAATCAACTAGTTCCAGTATAAATACTGATTAAAAAGGAACCTTATATTACCATTTATTCATCATTTTTGCATCTACAAGCTCTAGGTTAATGGTCATCCAAAAATCGAATGTTTTGTCTTTTTAAATTATTCTTGAAAAGCTTATATTAGCCATTTTTTTCTAAATAATTTCCCAAATTATTCAGGATTTTTTGAGCTGTACGCATATGCAAATAAGCAGCTCCCCAATACCAATGTGCTGATTAGTATCACAGTCTAATGGTCTGCCTCTGATGGCCAAAACAATATCCCCAATATCATCATTCAGTTGGATTCCCTCCCTTACCTTACCAAGCACTCTGAGCCTCAAATAAGCACACAGAGCCGCACAAATAATTCTGAATAACTCAGGAATGCAGAGAAAATGGTTAGTACAATGGTCTCTATGATAAAATCAACTTCCTTTTGGGGGCGACCGTGTCCCTTTAAGCTGCACAAATAATATCAAAATTTGAGATGTGTGTTTAGGAGGAGAAATGCTAAAAATACTCAACTGCTAAGCAATATAAAATAACTATTATGGGTAAAGCAAAATAATAAAATAGATTAGCTAAACTCAGTAGTTTACATTATGGGTAAATCCCAAATAAAATAAATAAATCATGGACCCTGTTGTCTGCCCGCCAGCAGTGGCGGCCAGCAACCACTAGGTGGTGTGGCCAAAATGTGGTTCAATTTCCTAGGGTTAGGATAAAAGTTATATTTAGGGGTTAGGATAGCGACAGACAATAAGCTTTACATAGTAAAATAATACAACCTTACATTTTTTAACTATTTTATTCAATTTGCCTTACTGCAGTCAGTTGCTAGTAGGTGACATCCTCTCACCTTGCAAAAGGATTTCCCATTTTTGTTGTTAATTTTAAACGTTCTTAAAATATCTTAAAATTGTACTGCTGGCTCCTAACATTTGAGTAATGATAAATATATGTCTATATATAATACATATATAATTATTACCCAGGCTCCTAAAAAAAAAAAAAAACAATAAAAAAAAATGATCTGGCCCCTAATTAACCTATTCATCTTTGTTTCACATAAATGTGTCACTCTCTGCAGTATCATTACAGTGGGCCTGTGCCATGGAAATACAGCACTGCTTAGGTCTGATGCACATGAGGAGATTCTGTAGAATACCTCCTTTAAAATTAAGAAAGTGAGGTAAGTGTGCTTATTTAGTACATTGTATTAAGAACAAACATAGCGACATCATGGCGCACTCAGGCAAATACAATTTACACAATAAAACTTTAAATGAACACTAGTCTTACACTTTAACTTAGAGGTGGTGGAATTTTATTCTAGAAATAGTTTATCTATTTCTTCAAGATTATACTTGAAGTGGGTTCCCTGGTGGTCCAGTGGTTAAGATTCGGTGAGTCACCGCAGCGACCTGGGTTTGAATCCAGTCAGGGAACCAAGAGGTCACACCACCCTGAAGCCAAGCAGGGTTGGGCCTGGTCAGTACTTGGATCGGAGACCACCTGGGATTACCAGGAGCTGTAGGCAGTGGCCCACTCTTATTTTTTCTATTATTATTATTTATTTGTAACACGCCAAGATATTCCGTAGCACTATACTTGGTTTACGATCAAGAGAGGAGGAAATGGCAACCCACTCCAGTATCATTGCCATGAAAACCAAGTGGATCAGCATAACCATGGACATAAAGATGTGCCTTTTGTGTTACGGTCCATGAGGTCACAGAGTCAGACACGAATAAACAACTAAACAACGTAAAATAAATAAATACTTAAAGTGTAGGACTAAACTGTTTCTAGAATAAAAAAATGTATCTCACAAATGGGTTTGTACTCCGATTAAAAAAAGTTCAGGACAGCTTAATGCCCCGGTGCACTAGTCTCCAGTGAAAGATAGAGATTGTATCCATCTAGTTTGTGGAACTGGGTACATTTGGTTGTAAATAGATAAAAACTATCTTAGTTGGATCCTTCTTCTACACTAGTCATTCAAACAATGTCATAAATGTAAATTTTTTAATGTTCTTGTATTTAGGTTGACCCCCTTCTTGATCACTTCCTTGTCGTGGTGAAGGGGGCTTATAGACCTCAATGAAGCTGTGAGCTATACCATGTAGGGTCACCCAAGATGGGCAGGTCATAGCAGAGAGGTCAAACAAATCAAGGTCCACTGGAGAAGGAACTGGCACCCACTCCAGTATCTTTGCCATGAAAACCTTTTGGATTAGCCAAACCAGACAAGAGATGTACTTGGTGTGTTGCGGTTCATGGGGTCACAGCGAGTCAGACACGACTACACAACAACATTTTGGGTTGACAGTGTTGCTAAAACTAAACCTAGAACAATCATGTCCCTGTGATACACTTTCTCTTCACTTTTTTCCCTATTTCTTGCTTCTAATAAGATTCAAGGGCTATGGATGGCTCATCCCTGACTCTTACTTGTAGTATATTCACACAGAAAGTAAGAGAGAGCAAGTAACCCCCACAACACTTAACTTGTTGTATCCACCCCTAAATGCAAATTCAGAATACTAATTCAATCAAAGGGTTATTTTTAGAAATGTGCTCTAAATTACAGAGAACACTTATGTCTACAACAACCCTATTTGTGCGTGTGGACAGCAACACACCATGCTGATCCACTTGGTATTCATGGCAGAGATACTGAAGTGGGTTGCCAGTTACTTTTCGAGTAGGCCACAGCATACAGGTCCTGGTATTCCTAGGTGGTCTCCCATCCAAGTACTGACCAGGCCCAACCCTGCTCAGCTTCAGGGTGGTGTGACCTCTTGGTTCCCTGACTGGAATTGAAACCAGGTTGCAGCGGTGAAGCACCGAATCCTAACCTCTGGACCAGCAGGCAACCCAAAAACAACCCTAGGACATAAATACAACAGATACATTTAGTTGTTCCAACTCCTTATTGGGCTGTGAATTACTTATAATTAAAAAAAAAAAAAAATTTAATATGTATTCACGTATTTGCTCCACAGTTTCGTGAAAATGGACATTTCCTGGATAAAATACTTTTGTAATATATACTGTGAAATTGATGAGCACCTGTGAGGACACTATAAAAAGAGACCTTCCATTCCACCTTCACATCTCCCGTCAAGAATCTCTCTCAAGGAAGGGGAAACGCGCGTCGGGCTAATCACCAGCTGGGCTGCTACACTGGATGCCACCACAGGATTGCCTCTTCCAGATCCTTTCAAAACACCATAGACCACCAACAGCAAGTGCAGTCAGGGTTAGATTTGGGGTACTTGCCACAGGGCAGACCCTCAGGGTCTCTAGTCGGGCAATAATTTAGTTATTTGTTTTCTCCATACTGTCACTTAGATTCAGCGGTAAATAGGTAGAGGTCATAGGCTGTAAGATTATATTATATGCTACTTTTGTGTTTATGTATGATACATGGTGTAAAATGGTGTGATACCTAGTTTGGAAAACTTATGTTTTTTGCTCACTTTTCTGATATGACAAGAGGTTGTTAGGCTGTAACTACCAGTGTGCAGACTTATTTACACTAAAGATAACTATACCATTGCCTTCTGTCTATATTCCGCTGCTACACTAATAGTGGAAACCCTCTCATGTATCGTGACCTACTTAGCTTTGAGTGGGCAAAATTGTCTTACGTTAGCCTCATTTTCCCCTTCTTGAGTCTACCATAGCTCCCTTATTACCACCTAGTGACACCCAAGGGTAATAGCGCTATCCCCTTGTCATTTAGACAGCTGGCTTTTGTGTTTTTCCATTTTTACTACATTTTCTTGCACAGATTATTTGTGCCACTGTGCTTCATTTTACTATACATCCTTAATAAAAGTTATGTTTGATTTTATCTTATCTTGTTTCAGACATTTTTTGTGCTGTTCTACCTTTAACTGCAGCCTCTACTAACTGTCTGGCTCACATTGTTCCTAGATTTTTTTTATATATATATATATATATATATATATATATATATATATATATATATATATATATATATATATATATATATATGGTACAGGTAGTATGATGTTTGGCTGCAGTGTCAAAACCAGTTCACTTTGATTGGAAACTAACTATATCTCCCTATTGATCAGGTCAGGTGTGAGCCGTCATATTGGTCAGACCAGCTCTATTAAGGAACTCTGCACAATGAGAAATATATATATATTTGAAAACGGAGTCCGATTCAGCTTAGGCTGGAAAAAAGTCAAAAAACTAATTTTTAGTTAGAAAAAAAAACACAGACAAATATTGTGATGCCTCTACTGAGCCCTGGAGAGGTCCAGGTTACATTGGTGGAAGTTATATGTATGAGAGGGGTGTTTACATTTCTAAACAGTTGCATTACATGATGCAAGGTTTCTGCTTCTGGGTCAATGAGGGGGGGCGGAGAACAGGTGTGTTGCCAATTTCAATCTTAGTGAACTATTCAACAATATCTCTGGACTTCTCCCAGTTTCCTCGTTCCGCACCCCCTTTCTCCTGTACTTATAAACAGTCTTAAAAAAAAAAATCTGATTTTCCCAGAAACTAGTTTAAGCCCATGACTTACACAGCTGCTAATGTTGTTAGTTTAGTACATACTTGACAAACAAGTGTCTTTTTACTGGAGATGTATTTGAATTGATGTAGCTGCTCCCCTTCTGCCACCCCCTAACCTCCTCATCATGAAAAAGCTTTGTTATTATGCTCCCAAATAGGAATCCCCATCCTCATTAACTGTCTCCATTGTCCTCAAGATCACCCTCTCTCACTATCAATATTTTGCACTCTCTCTTCCCTCCACACACGTTCATTAGCACATTTCATCAACGACTCTCACTCTCCCCCCTTTCCAGGACCCTTTCAAGATCCCTAAAAGGGATCTGGGCCTGGGGGGAATCTCAGTATCAGACAACAAAAGCAGAGCAGACAATACTTAAATACTTAAAGTAACTCAGCAAAGGTCCCTGTTATTCAGGAATGTAAAAGTATAGATATACATTTGATAACTGAGCTTAAAAGTTTGGTATTTTAAAGCATAGATGATGTGAAAATGTCCTTCCCCTTCTCCCAGCGACTTTATCTCACTTGATTAAACACCTCTCACAGTGGCGGCAATATGGAGCATCCTCACTTGGTATAGATCAAAATAATAATATCTTAACACTGCCTTTATAGTGACATATAAGAATGCATTTAATTAAAACTGGATGTTTTAACATTTTTGAGTGACCTGTTAGATAATACAGTCTTTTTAGCCCAATTGTGCCATTACAGAGTCTGACATTAGCACAGACCAGATCCTAAATGCTGGGCAAGTCTGTTCTACCCAAGAGAACCAGCAAACTGTATATTGCAGTTATATTTCATTAGTGAGGTGCTGCTGATCCCATGAGGGACAGTGAGAAACAGGAGCATACATTTGACACAGAACACACATTTTGTAAACTGGGACATAAGAAATAGTAATAAAATAATATTACCTGGAAAAGAAGTTACTGAGTGGTCCCAATATTTTCATTTTGGTATCCCCATCTGCATCCTGAATGCACCCCCTTACATTCCGGTCTGGGGTGTCTTTGGTGGAATTTAATGTAACATCGGAAAAATGTGCCTCGTCGTTCTCTAAGGTAACAATAGCGCTAGAGTTACTTGCAACCACAAAATCCACAATGTCCTCATTACTCACTGATAAAGTGGCAGAAAACTCAGTGCTGATACTGGAGATGCTACAGTCCGATATATCATCGCTTCTATTGAGAGTTTTGGATGTCGGGCTGTAGAGCTTTGCGGTGTCATAGCCAGATCTTGGAAATGTGGAGGACTTCCAGACAATATGCTCATGCTCTGTGCTCCTGGAACAAGGATCTCCACCACTCGAGATGGTCTTGGAGCTATGAAACACTCTATCATCTCCAGAAGCACAATTGGAACAATTCGTCCTTATACCTTGCCCACCACCACCACCACCACCACAATGGACGGGTTCAGGGTTGGAGATCTCAAGAGTTGGAATACCAGAATCCACCGAGGCAACACTTCGACTCTCACTAAATGCCATAAAGTGATTATTGGGCTTGTAATCTGGTAAAGCCATTGACTGCGGACTCTTAAGATTCCATTTTCCAAGATTGTGAATATCATTCTCAGTAGAAATGTCCTGTACCTCTATAAAACCAAGGTTTTTCATGTTTGTTGGTGTGTCCTTGTTCATGTTAGACCAAGACGAAACTAAAAAAAAAAAAAAAAAAAAAAAAAAAAAAAGATTAAAAACAAGAACAAAAAAAATTAATTGGTTTGCTTTTGGAGTAGATAAAAAATGAATACAAAAATATTTCACTAATAATCTAGTATATTGTTCTCCACTGTTATTTCTGTTGTAATATCATGATTATCTGGCTTTCTAAACCACTAGCATGAAAACAAGCAAATAAAAAAAAAAAAGGCTAAAAAACTAAATAGTATGATATCTTTAGTTGGTGAAAATCCCAGATCCCCTCTGACCCCTGGCTGTATTTGGCTACTGTACTAAAGCATTCCATTTATAAAGCTTAATTATGCAGCCAACACAATGAGCCAAATATGTTTTTGATTAACCTAGTCGGTTTCCTTGATCCAGTTTTTCCTGTGTTGCAGCAGTTTAATTACCAAAAAAATTGAACACCACACAGTTACACAATCAGTTTATATCGATTAATTTACTACTCGACAACCTAATACAAGAACTACAAATTATTCTACAAAAAAATGGATATATGTGTGTATTTGTGATTCTATTTGAATGTCTAAAAAAATAAAGTTAAACGTATTTCTTCTCAGGTTTCTCAAAAACACAGTTGATGCACTGCACTCTGGGAAATTGGGTGGGGACATGCAGATGAGACCACAATGCACGCACACTCTATTAATCCAAAAACCATTATATACATGGCTCCTTTTAAGCATATGCTTACTTAAAGCTATTAATACACATGTATATAGTGGTTTTGGGTTAATAGAGTGTGTGTGAATTGAGGTCTCATTTGCATGTCCCCACCCCGTTGTCCCAGAGTGCAGTACATGAACTTATTTTTTTAGATATATATAAAGTAAAATGCATAATTTTTTTAGCGTTGAAAGAAGACTTGATTATATAGTCTACAGGGATCTTCCATCTTGCATTACGGTCTTATAAAACCTACCTTATCTATGAGTTTTGTCAGGCAGCAGGGACCTTGACTCAATTATTTTTTTCCAGTTTAACCATACACCAGTTAATTTGGTTTCAGTATTCAACATTTCTTCCCAACTGTCAGAACAACTGAGAACAGTTTTTTGGGAGTTATTATGATGGAGCAGTCCAGGGCTGCATATAATATTAAAGGTTCTTTTTAATCTTTTAACTAAAGATTGTTACCAATTATCAATAACAGTTGCTCAAAAGGAGGACAAATATTCAGTGATCCTTTAAAGTTTACTGTCTAGAACCGAAGCTCGCAAACTAGGCCTCGGACCACCAGTGCTCCAGTTACGGTGGTACAACTGGGATTACAACAAAATTATGAAATAAAAATAAAATAAATAAAAAAAACGTACAAAAAAAAATTAAAAAACGCCATAAAAAGCAATGCAGAAATATCAAGATGCTATGGTTTGTAGGGGCACACTTTATTAACCAGTATGTCACAACATATCATAATTGCTAAACAAGCAGGCTCAAAATTTATTAAGTGGCCGTTGAACGCACTCAGCAATAATTAGGTGGTCCTCCTAGCCCCTGGTCAACATGTAAGTGGCCCATGAAAAAAAAAAAAAAAAAAAAAGGAAACCACTGGCTACGAGTAAAGGAACATTATAAGATATAAAAATTACAGATATGGGAATCAAATACATTTCTGGAACAAAGTATGTTTTAAGCATGAGAGGAATACGTCTAGGAATTTAGCCCATTCAGAAGTAATTTGCAGAAGTTATGCTTTACCAGAAAGAGGTAGATGGATGGATCAGCCTTCCAGTATATGTGGTAACAAAAACTCTAAAGAATTAAAAATAAGCATGGGGCATGCATAGGGCTAGGATCTAAACCGTTTTGTTGTCGGACAGGTCCACTGCTGCAGTGCGGCCTCCAACCGCTAGAGGGCACTGAAATATTTTGCAGCACTGCCGATATGTGAGAAAAGTTCTAAGCTTACAATGTTAGCCTAACCCTTGACTCTACGATATAGCACCGGAATATCGGCAGCGCCATCTAGCGGATGCTCACCGCCACTGCACCAGGATAACAGGATAGGACTTAATGCTATCTTGAAGATTAATTAAACTTAATGAATAAATACAGTTACAAACACTTGTCCTCAAGACAAACCAGCAGGCCAGGATGTGAGGATAGCCTTGCTGGTGTATGAATACACACAAACCCAAATAAATAAGAGGGCACCATAGATGTAATCAGAAAGGATAAAAGATGAATAAAGTACATATATACCCTCTCAGGGATGCAGAAAATGTCCTTGTAAAATATATGGATATTGTATTAACCAATAGCTCAGACACTCTGATTTTTTACTCCGGTAGGGATAGCCTCAATGGTTTTCCTGTTGGTGCATTTAGAGGACTAGGGTGGGAAACAGATGAAGAAAACCCAGCAGACAAGATGGTCCAGTTTCTTAGAAATCGGTGTGTCTGTATACAGTCAATAGAAATGCAAACTTTCGTCTGGCCCGTTAACATGTTTACTATTCTCACCTTACTTTACATCATAAACAAGCCCTTTGTATACTGTCCCAAGCCATATAAACAGAAAACCTGTGTTTCCACCCAAGCTGCTCCTCGGCTCTCAGTACCTACAGCTGAGCAGCTCCGACATGCTAACACTTGTAGAGATCCAAGTAGGTGTCATTCCAAAAATCAGGCAGGTGCTGGCAAAGTGCATCACGCCTTAAAAGGATTTCATTTAACACTGTGCTGGCTGGATTTAAGAAATAAAATCCAACACAACATAAAATAAATAAAGTAAAACCTCAATTGAAAACTACATCTATTTTCGAAGCCCAACTGGGATCAATCCTGTTATGGTGTCCGCACCGGTCTGCCGCTGCAGTGCGGCCTTCAACCGCTATATGGTGCTGCCAATATTTTGCAGCGCTGATGATACGTCAGAGAAGTTCTAAGCTTATATTCTTTGCCTAACCCTTGAACTAACCCTCACCCTAACAGTTTACCTAAGCCTTGACTTTATGATATGGCACCAGATGCTCACAATCACTTGGGAAAAAAAATACACTTGAATCTTGGCAAAATGTCTTAAAGAAAAATACAGCCTTTAATTATTTACCTTTTACATGGAATAATAATGCAGTGGAAGCTGCCATTTTAGTTTCAGCTGATCTACTTGCTGAAGTAGGTAGAGACTTTGAAGGAATAGGATGATTCTATCTGATCTATGGAAACGGGACAATCTATACTGACAGTTTACAGAAACATAACCTCCTGAGAAAGTACAAACAGAATCATCTAACAGAAGAAAATGGAAATCCATGGTAAATAATAAAATTGCATTGCATACAAAAAAATGCAAAGACCCTGCTCAAAATGTAGTTTCCAAAACATTTTTCTCCATTATCAGGGTTAGTTATTCAGCAGACAATAGAGAAAAAAATGGCCATAGTGGAACTTTATGTTATTTTATGGGGAGCATCTACTAACATTTGATAAGTGTAATAAGAACGCAACATATTACACTGGAAATATGTCCCAGAACTGGGCAAACAGGGTGGATCAGAAATACTGGTAAATAGAGTAATGTAAACTAAATATATCATATAGTTTATAAAAGTTATTTTTAATATCCATAACGTTAAAATCAAATAAATATTTTCTAGCTGTATTATAATTCAGTCTTTTTAATTATAGAACCCCACAAAGTTTACATTGAACCCTACACTAATGTACACATGTAATAAGTCAAGGTCAAAACATTTGGGAATACATCTTAAAGCAATGTGGTTCAAGAAAAGAGGCATAACACTATAACATCACAAGCAGCTGTGCAAACCATGGGCTTAAAACAGCTGGGGGAAAATCGGAATTTTTAAAAACAGCTGTAATTTAGAAATAAAATATCCCTGGGCCAAAAATAAACATATACAAATGTTATCAGTTATTATAACATTATTTAAGACGTTGTAACAATATATTGTCCTAAATGCATTTTATGAAACTATGAAAATATACAGTATATTACAATGTAAGCTCTCATGTGTATCAACATGTAGGTACTGGTATATACTTCTGTGACCCTATGGTCTGCAGCACATCTTGTGTATGGGGTGCTAATCCATAAAGTTTTTTAAGGCAAAGTTACTTGGGTGGGTGGTCAGTTCCTTCTCCAGTGGACCACCATTGCTTGACCTCTCTGCTCATCTTGGGTGTCCCTACATGGTATAGCTCACAGCTTCATTGAGGTACACAAGCCCCTTCGCCACGACAAGGCTGCGATTCAGAAGTGACTTCGTGATATAGCATTGTATAAAATGTGGGCATGTTATAGATGTTAAAGGGGACAGGGAAGGTTTCTAGTTTTAATATACCTATGTATATCTTTACTTTTATGTACTTTAGTTAAGAAGTGCATACAAACTCTGTTTGTATCATTCATTTTGTATCTGTTTGGGTCTGCTCTATGTAGCTCATAAATACACAGACTGTTTTGTGCAGTGTTTCAAATTAGCCTGTCAGTGACCCCTCTCAAGCAGCATGTTGCCACTAATTGGTTACTATGAGGCAATGCAACGTCAGTACTTAGAAGTACATTGTCTTCATGAGCTGCAAATGGGAGAAAGTAGTTCGGAACGTTTTGCAAAATTTTAGGACGAAAAAAAAGATGTTTTAAGCACTTTTTTAATAAAATAAAGTGCACACAAGTAAAGAGACAGATAGGTATATTATATTCCTAGTGAAATACAGAAACCTTCCATGTTCCTTTAATGATAAATAATAATGAAAATACTAAATAATCAAGCAATACAGACAATTATATGTTGGCTGTTCTTGTAACCGAACTCTACATTCTTGGTGTAACCTTACAAAGCACATGCAGTTAATGCAAAGCCTCAGGAAACTTTTTTTTTTTTAATCACAAGACGTGAAAAGCAGGCCCCTGATGGATATCTGTGACTCTGTAATATCGGATTATGGTTGGCAGCAGGAATTATTTTGCAATGTGACATATGCTTGTGGGGGGAACAACTTCTCAAAGAGGAAGATGTTTGCACCATGCGTATGACCTTGCAGAGCGAGCACAGGATGCAGCTTATTGGGTTGTGGGAGGGGGGTGAGAGTGTGGCTGACATGCATGATAACCCAAGCTGTGCCACTTCACAGTCAGAGGAGGCCATTTGTTTATAGGTTAAACACACAAAACTCCAACAGCCAATAAGATTATGTTTGTAGGCCTGCAAGGTGTTGGCGAGAGGTTTGTACCTGGTTGGTGGTGCCCTCCATTCCTCGGAGGCTCATTTTGTGACATTGCCAGCACAGATTAGGGCACGGTGATTCTGAGACGCCTCACAGCCATAATAAGTCAGCTTTCAAGTACTCTTAAATCCCCTTCAATAAAACTATAACACAGAGAAAAGGAAAAAGTTACTATGAAATAAGTTTAAAAGAAAACCTTTAAGATGAGAGAGTTTCACATCACTGTTAATAATATTTTCCTAAAGTGACAATGGGTACATTATAAAGACAACTTGAGCAGGTATAATATTAATGCTTATTGGTAGCTAAAGCAGGGTTTTATAGCTAAGGAGGCTGGGAACCACTGGCTCCTAAATTATACTCCTGGTTCCTATCTTTTAAGCTATTCCACATATGTCTATATACAGGAATGGACAAAAATGTATAATACTTAGGAGCCAGATAGATTTTTGATGGATGAGACAGGATGTTTGGAGCTCTAAAGAGATACACTATACTTTTAGAAAATGTTTAGGAGCCAGAAATAAAATTTCTAGTAAACTGGGCTGTCATTCCACTCATGTGTTTGTGTGTAATATATTATATATATATATATATATATATATATATATATATATATATATATATATATATATATACATATATACTCTCCCATAGTGGCTCCTCAATAATCTGGTTGGCTCTTAACTTTGATTAAAAAAGAAAAAATTCCAACCCCTAGTCATGCATACATAAAAAATAAAGAAATATAAATTAAATGTATGACCACTCTCTACTAAAGGTTAGCACCTTAAATATTATTGCTGTTAAAGCAGGGGCTGACAAATGTATCTGAAACTCAGAAGCCAGACAGATTAGTTAGGAGCCAGCTTAACATTTTAGGAGCCAAGTTATGTATTAAATATAGAAATGTATGTATAATATGTAAAAAAATAAATACATTGGAGCCAGCCTGACATTTTAAGAGCCGGTGCAAACATTTCAGGAGCCTGGATCAAAGGATTTGTCAGGACCTGCATTGAAGCCATATTAACTTTTTTAAATATTGAGAAACAACACCCCCAGGACGTTTATTGATGACCCCACATGTAAAGTATATACATAGAGTAGAACAGACCTGCACCCCTCCTAAAACTCCATTCAAAACAATAGAGGGCCAATGGAAACCTTAAACCACCAATAGTCTCAAAAAGTTGCACACCTGCTCCCCCTCCTCACTAATCCCCACCCCACAATACTCTATTATAGGATATATCCCCCATACCTTACATATGAGACCACCCTCTTACATAGCACAATACAAACATACTTCCTGCCTTTCTGAAAAAGAGAAACAAAAACCTACATCCCTGACCTAAGAAAATGACCCCAAGGTGGCTCCTACACCTCCCTGGTCACAGACCCCAACCAGAGCCCCCAGGACTGGTCACTGACCTGGCAGAGTGGGCTCATGTGATGCCCCCTCCTCCTGGTATGGACACAGCCAGAGCTGCAGGTGCTGCTTGTTCCTGGAAGGGAGGCGCTTACTGTGTGTGTCTAATCCTCTCCTCCCTCCCTTGTGCTCTCGCCCTCCTCCCCTTATCTCTCTGTGTGTGTCTGGGAAACTCTCTCTCCCTCCTATCTGCCTCTCTCTATCTTTCTCTTTCGTTCACTCTGTTTCTCCTTTTCCTTCTGTGAAGCTCTCTTTGTCTGTCTATCTATTTTTGCCTCCCTGGGATCCTCTGTCTCTTTCTCTGGAATCCTCTCTCTAGCTCTCTGTGCTTGGGGCCCCTCTCTATCTGTGCTTGGGACCCTCCTCTCTTTGTTCTCTGGACCCTCTCTGTCTCTGTGTGCCTGAGAACCCCCCCCCTCTCTCTCTCTGTCTCTGTGCCTGCCTGGTATCCCCTATCTCTGTGTGTCTGGAATCCTCTCTCTAGCTCTCTGTCTCTGTGTGCCTGGGACCCCCTCTCTCTCTGTGCCTGCCTGGGATTTCCCTCTCACTCTGTGTGCCTGAAACCCCCTCTCTCGGTGTGCCTGGGATCCCCCTATCTCTGTGTGCCTGCCTGGGATCTCCCTCTCACTCTGTGTGCCTGGGATCCCCCTTCTCTCTCTCTGTGCCTTGCTGGGATCTCCCTCTCACTCTGTGTGCCTGGGACCCCCCTTCTCTCTCTCTGTGCCTTGCTGGGATCTCCCTCTCACTCTGTGTGCCTGGGACCCCC
This sequence comes from Discoglossus pictus, assembly GCA_027410445.1. Taxonomy (NCBI): domain Eukaryota; kingdom Metazoa; phylum Chordata; class Amphibia; order Anura; family Alytidae; genus Discoglossus; species Discoglossus pictus. Next base: position 50,618,062 of record CM050163.1, read on the forward strand.
CCTTCTCTCTCTCTGTGCCTTGCTGGGATCTCCCTCTCACTCTGTGTGCCTGGGATCTCCCTCTCACTCTGTGTGCCTGGGACCCCCCTTCTCTCTCTCTGTGCCTTGCTGGGATCTCCCTCTCACTCTGTGTGCCTGGGATCTCCCTCTCACTCTGTGTGCCTGGGATCCCCCTATCTCTCTCTGTGCCTCCCTGGGATCTCCCTCTCACTCTGTGTGCCTGGGATCTCCCTCTCACTCTGTGTGCCTGGGATCTCCCTCTCACTCTGTGTGCCTGGGATCTCCCTCTCACTCTGTGTGCCTGTGATCCCCCTTCTCTCTCTCTGTGCCTTGCTAGGATCTCCCTCCCACTCTGTGTGCCTGGGATCTCCCTCTCACTCTGTGTGCCTGCCTGGGATCTCCCTCTCACTCTGTGTGCCTGGGATCTCCCTCTCACTCTGTGTGCCTGTGATCCCCCTTCTCTCTCTCTGTGCCTTGCTAGGATCTCCCTCTCACTCTGTGTGCCTGGGATCTCCCTCTCACTCTGTGTGCCTGGGACCCCCCTTCTCTCTCTCTGTGCCTTGCTAGGATCTCCCTCTCACTCTGTGTGCCTGGGATCTCCCTCTCACTCTGTGTGCCTGGGACCCCCCTTCTCTCTCTCTGTGCCTTGCTGGGATCTCCCTCTCACTCTGTGTGCCTGGGACCCCCCTTCTCTCTCTCTGTGCCTTGCTGGGATCTCCCTCTCACTCTGTGTGCCTGGGATCCCCTATCTCTGTGTGCCTGCCTGGGATCTCCCTCTCACTCTGTGTGCCTGGGACCCCCCTTCTCTCTCTCTGTGCCTTGCTGGGATCTCCCTCTCACTCTGTGTGCCTGGGACCCCGTTCTCTCTCTCTGTGCCTTGCTGGGATCTCCCTCTCACTCTGTGTGCCTGGGATCTCCCTCTCACTCTGTGTGCCTGGGACCCCCCTTCTCTCTCTCTGTGCCTTGCTGGGATCTCCCTCTCACTCTGTGTGCCTGGGACCCCCCCTTCTCTCTCTCTGTGCCTTGCTGGGATCTCCCTCTCAGTCTGTGTGCCTGGGATCTCCCTATCACTCTGTGTGCCTGGGACCCCCCTTCTCTCTCTCTGTGCCTTGCTGGGATCTCCCTCTCACTCTGTGTGCCTGGGATCCCCTATCTCTGTGTGCCTGCCTGGGATCTCCCTCTCACTCTGTGTGCCTGGGACCCCCCTTCTCTCTCTCTGTGCCTTGCTGGGATCTCCCTCTCACTCTGTGTGCCTGGGATCTCCCTCTCACTCTGTGTGCCTGGGACCCCCCTTCTCTCTCTCTGTGCCTTGCTGGGATCTCCCTCTCACTCTGTGTGCCTGGAATCTCCCTCTCACTCTGTGTGCCTGGGATCTCCCTCTCACTCTGTGTGCCTGGGACCCCCCTTCTCTCTCTCTGTGCCTTGCTAGGATCTCCCTCTCACTCTGTGTGCCTGGGATCCCCTATCTCTGTGTGCCTGCCTGGGATCTCCCTCTCACTCTGTGTGCCTGGGATCTCCCTCTCACTCTGTGTGCCTGGGATCTCACTCTGTGTGCCTGGGATCTCCCTCTCTGTGTGCCTGGGATCTCCCTCTCTGTGTGCCTGGGATCCCCCTATCTCTGTGTGCCTGGGATCCCCCTATCTCTGTGTGCCTGGGATCCCCCTATCTCTGTGTGCCTGCCTGGGATCTCCCTCTCACTCTGTGTGCCTGCCTGGGATCTCACTCTCACTCTGTGTGCCTGGGATCCCCCTATCTCTCTCTGTGCCTGCCTGGGATCTCCCTCTCACTCTGTGTGCCTGGGATCCCCCTATCTCTGTGTGCCTGCCTGGGATCTCCCTCTCACTCTGTGTGCCTGGGATCCCCCTATCTATGTGTGCCTGCCTGGGATCTCCCTCTCACTCTGTGTGCCTGGGATCTCCCTCTCACTCTGTGTGCCTGGGATCTCCCTCTCACTCTGTGTGCCTGGGATCTCCCTCTCACTCTGTGTGCCTGGGATCCCCCATCTCTCTCTGTGCCTGCCTGGGATCTCCCTCTCACTCTGTGTGCCTGGGATCTCCCTCTCACTCTGTGTGCCTGGGATCTCCCTCTCACTCTGTGTGCCTGGGATCCCCTATCTATGTGTGCCTGCCTGGGATCTCCCTCTCACTCTGTGTGCCTGGGATCCCCCTATCTCTCTCTGTGCCTGCCTGGGATCTCCCTCTCACTCAGTGCTTGTGATCCTCTCAGTAGACAGGCAACCCATCTGCATATATATTTATGAAGATGATACATTTCATTGAGAATTTATAGCTTTGTTTTGTAAATAGTTTTATTATATTGCTATTTTAGTTTGTAATTGGATCTGATAATATTTACTATATTTTAATGATGACATTTATAGTCATGACATGTTTATTACTGTATACAAGAGTAATTTGTTTTACTGTGTGTGGTGAATATGTCTTTCTTTCTAAATGTGTTGTGTTTTTCAAAACAAATATCATATCCAATGTTTAATTGTGTTAAAATTAATATTTTAGAGGCTGTGCAATGTAGGCAAATTATTGCTACCACAGAAGAAAACTTCTACGGGTGGTTGGAGATCTGAAATGCATATCTAAATTTGATGGATTATGAATGCATCTGATAGAGGAGAATCAGTAATGTATGAAAACATTTTTTTGCATGAAAACATCTCAAAATAAACATTTAAAACTTATTTTGAAGTTAGCAAAATGTCTTGTAATTTCTGACAGTTGAAAATTAGGGTTAACAGCCTCTCCAAACCCAGGCTAAATTAGCATAAAATTCAAGAAATGTTTGGTCAATCAGGAGGAAGCAGAGGCTGAAACATTTGTATCACAATCTGGGGTTGCTGTCTCTGCTGCAAAGCAGCCTGGGATATGTAGTTTAGCACATGTTAGAAAGTGCTATGTATTTTCATATAAGTGTCTTTCTGTGCAGCACATTGACACTAGATTACACCTGCAGGTTGTCTGTTCTCTGCATCACTGCTGCTGGTGTTTATTTCTTTCTGTCCCTGTCTCCTTGTGGAAAATTTCAGCTGTGACCCCACCAATCAATCCTAGATGCTCTGCAGCCTGGTATACTTTATGTAAGCCCCCTAGGGTTGTGCAAATCCAGGCAATAGTACCCAACATATAAATATGTACATAAGTACATAAAACTTTTCAATATAATACATATTTTTCTACTAATCCGTGACTGTTTTTTAGGAAACATTTGAACCCCAGGTATCTTCTATATACCTTTTAAATGTACAGTATCATGCAGCTGCTTTAATTGAAATCTGCCAATCATTATTGCTAATGCTTTTAGTAGACCTAATGAAAATCTGTTTAACAAGACCCCTAACATACAGAGAAAGCAGCGCAAAACCATGGGTTATCCACAACTAAATACTTTCACATAATAATGAATCATTGTTTGATTTAATTCAAATTTACTTTCTTTAAAAAAAAAAAAATTGTCAATTATTAAGTGTAGTTCTTTAAAAGAGCATGATGAAAATGTAAACTACACTGTCCCTTTAAGGTCTGGAGTCAGGGATATGATTAGGATTAAAGGATCACTGCAGTTCAAGCAAAAATACACTTGTTTGTCAAATATATACCAAAAGGAGCAAAGACATAAAATATTTTTTGGGAAAATCTTTTGAAGACGTTTATGAATATAGGAATCCATTTTGTGTTTGCGTCATCAATTCCACATAGCTAAATCTTGAGGGTGTGTGTTTTGGCGTAGGGAAGGGTTGGTGCACAAGGAGAGAACAATGATACTTTGTTAAGATAATTGGATAATGAAATGAAATTGTCACCACACCCTTCCCCCCTCACTGACCAGAAGTATATTCCTTGCTTCAAAAAATTCATTTTTGGAGAGATTCAAATGCAAATGCCTCCTTACATATAGGCCTTCCACCTATGTATCATGGAGCGGGGGTGGGCAAGTTCGGTCCAGGAGTGCCACACACCAGTCTGGATTTGAAGATATCCTTTCTGTGCACAGGTGAGTAAATCAGGATGACTAAAGTGATTAACTCACCTGTGCGCAGCAGGGATACCATCAAATCCAGGCATGTGTGTGGCCCTCCAGGATTAACCTGGCCCACCCCTACAGTAGAGGCATCAACATGTCTTTATTTTTTTTGATTAACAATTATTTGTATGACCTTTCCTACCTAATTATACTCTTATATTCAAACATATTTTCTTTTTCATTGTGCAGCGGCCCTTTAGTGTCGCCATATGAGCCTGCAGCACAGAACAGTGAAACATGAGATTGGCAATTGATATTAATTATTTTAATTTAAAAGACATTTGCTTCTGGGGAGAAAAGATATGGCAAGCTTGGACAAGCTAGTAAAAAGTAAAAAATATTACACTATCAACAAATGTCTGTATAGTTAGAACTATGGTATTCCCAGTAGTAACATACGGATGTGAGAGCTGGACCATAAAGAAGTCTGAGAGCTGTAGAATTGACGCCTTTGAATTGTGGTGATGGAGAAGACTGCTTAGAGTCCCTTGGACTGCAAGAAGATCCAATAAATCAGTACTTCAGGAAGTCAAGACAAACTATTCACTGGAAGGTATGATCATGAGGCTGAAGCTCAAATATTTTGGCCATATCATGAGAAGACAGGTTTCCCTAGAGAAGACTCTTATGCTGGGAAAGATTGAAGGCACAAGAAGAAGAGGATAGAAGAGGCGGAGATGGATACATGAGGTCACTAAATCAATGAACATGAACTTGATTGAGCTTAGACTGGCAGTGACTGACAGATGTACCTGGCATGCAGCGGCCCATAGGGACATGGAGAGTCAGACATGACTGAACGACAATAAAATATTCTAAGTTAACTGATCCAAATTATATTAGTTTCCTAAATGAAATCTAATCACAAAATATTTTCATAAATTGCTGCTTCTGCATCATCTACCGATGACCTACATGTGACGTCTGCAAACTGATGCTACAAACCAGGGAAGTTATAAATGGGCAACGTTTGCTGTTATTATGGAATTTACTGAGTAAAGTAGAGGACCTGAAATGTAATAGGGATGATGTATTTAATGATGGTATGTGCAATAATCTACATTTCCAAGAAGCTCCTCATGTCTTTTAACAGTTATAATGTCAAAGATGACTCTATATGTAATGTAAATATTTTAATGACTAAATAGGAGATGGGATTTCCATATTTGTTTAGCGTGCATTCATAAGAATATTTTGAAAATGTATCTTTAAACACCCTCTGCAGACTGCTCCTGCAACAATATCACAATATCCTTCATAACAATTCTTGTTAGAACAAACTATCTTTCATAAAAGACAATATGTATTTAGAAATAAAAAATACACTCTTTAATTTAACTATTGCATGTAATTATGTATATTACACAATGGGAGCCACCATTTTTTATTCTGATGATCTGTTTCAGTAGGTAGTTACAGAAATTGAATGCAAATGCACAGAGGCCTTCAGCTGAATGATGGCAATTCTTGTTGGTAATGCTCTCGATATTACTAATAAAAAACAATCTATTTACTTTACAGGGAACCTCCATACGGGGAAAGCAGTTCGGTCATGGCAATGGATGCCCACAATAAAAAATAACCACAAATATAGTTGTCGTACTGCGAGTTGTCGTCACGCTTTGTGAGCCTCGCACAGCGAGGCGAGCAATTGAGGCACGCAGGACTTAGGCGTCAATGAGTCCTCATCGCGAGGCCCCTGGACTTTGCGACAGACACAAAATTACAGCCCGTATGACTTAGGACCCACCAAAGCATGTAGATGGACATCGGGGCTTGCAAAAATACAACTTTAATGGCCAAACCACCGAACTAGAAAGACCTGAAAAAATACACAAATATGCCTCAAATTCACATTCACACTCACAAACAGCACAGGGGGAGAGCCAGGGAGCCTGTGAGTGAGGTTGCGAGTTAATTTGAGGCATATTTTGCCTCTTTTCACGATCAAAATTGCCGAAGCGAGAAAAAAAATGGCTGCCAAAAAAACGGAAACAAGATGAAAACGAGGCTGAAGGATGTAAATACAACCCCTAAGCACTGAGACTTAACGCAAACCAGTAGCACTTAATACAAGGCAGTAACATTCAACTCAAGCCAGTAAAACTTACACCAAGGCAGTAACACTTAACCCAAGGCCCCTAAACTACACAGGCCTATAAAGTACACAGGGGGAGAGACTGGCAATGAGCGCCAAAGGCGATCATTGTGGGGGTCGCAATGAGCTCCAAAGGGGATCATTGCAAAGCAGGAAAGGTGCGGCTTTGAAAAAATAGGGCCAAAGGCGCTTATCGCAGGGCCTGTAAAGTAGACAGGGGAAGAGGTTCGCAATGAGCGCTGAAGGCGCTCAGCCCAGGGTTCGCGATGAGCACCAAAGGTGCTCAGAAAAGCCATATCCTCGCATTTGGTGGCAAACAGCATTGCCAGGCTTCAAATTTTATTCCTGTCATTTCTGACTGGCAAGTCGCTAGTTGCATATTACAGTTATGGAGCAATCAATTTTCCTTGAAGACTTATTGGTTGATACTTCCAAATGGGAGGGAGGTCAAAAAATGATGTAAAGCTGTATTTCTACAATATAACAAGTAAGGATTTTTAACCTTTGCAGCACTGATTTTTTGATACAAAAAATCCTGGTAGTCAAATATCTAAGTTTTATGTCCCTTTGAGTTGGAAATTTATCCACATTTGATTTTGTGAGTCTTTATATTTAAAAAAAAGGCCAATAAATGTACACTATAATGCTCTCATGCAGAAAAACTGGGATCTTTCCTGTTCGTTGGCCGTGCGCAGTGGCGCCTATTGATCACTAGATGGCACGGCCGAGAAGTCCATCAATTTGTTCACAGTAAACTGAACACCCCCTCACCCTACTTCCCCCTCACCCTAACACCCCTCACCCTAACATCCTTCACTTAACATCCCTCAACCTAACACCCTTCACCGTAAACCTTACAGCCCTCATCCTAACAGCCCTCACCCTAACAGCCTTTATTTAACACCCCTCACCCTAACACCACTCACGCTAACCGTAAACCATAAGAAATTGACGAACTCTTGGCCGCGCCACCTAGTGGCAGATGGGAGGCACTGCGTACAGGTTGCCAACAGGAAAGGTCCAAATACTATAACATGTATATATCAATGTAATGTTCAGGGTGGAGGTTATAGAGAGGATGTTGAGAAGGGGTACACCTGTGAATTTCAGGGGCATTGTAATGATGAGTATCACTTCTGCATGGCTTGTGATCCTCAGCTCGTTTACTCATTGTTTAAAACTAGGCTTTGTATCTCCCATGAGTAATGCTAATACTCTAATAAAGGAGGATTACTGCTCACTGCATGTAAATCAATGTTAATTAAAACCATTGATACTGTTTAACAAAGAAATTGGACAGAGTGTCCATGGAAACTTTATGACTTGTTTACTGATAGGCTGAAGGGTCAGATTTTATTGCTCTGGATACATTTATTTGTATGTTTACTTAAAAGAAACATTCATAGAGCCCTACTGATAACATTAACCATAGCAGTGTGAACTAGGGTTCCTATGGACTAGGATTTAAATAAATTGCTAGAAATGTACTGAATTCATGTGTTAAAGTTATGTGGTTAATGAAAATTTTATTTTTATTTTGTTGCATGTAATTACAAATAAGCCCCCTGGAACAGTGAACAGGATCCAACCAAAACAAGAGCTCAGGTTTACCCAAGATTATATATATATATATATATATATATATATATATATATTATCTTTTATTTGTAACGCGACAACATATTCTGTAGCGCTGCACAGGGGATAAGAAGAGAAAGTATACAATATACAATATTAACAACTGCAGAAAAAAGGAGGGCCCTGTTTTGAGCTTCAAGTCTTGTGAAAAGTGCTTTATTCCAAAGCACCCTACAAGAATGGAAACTTGCTACTTACAATCTAAAGGGAATGTCAGAAGCGGAAATGGAATAGCAAGGTTTAGGAAGAAAGTGAGAGTTTACATAGGTAGCAAGTTGTGAAAAGTTAGAAGGTAGTTAATTAGTTGGAGATAAAAGGAATCAATGTAAAGTGAATGGGACTATTATGCAATATGGTGTCTGCCCCTAGCGGACAGATAATGTAACCTGCAGATGGGAATGTCAGGAGATACATAGTTTAAACACAGTTTGAGTAAAATTAGCTCATGAGAGAATAAAAGAGGAGTGGAGGGCATGAAAGGTGAGATGGTTATGTTAGAGACAAGAAGGGCAACAGTTAAGATGAAGAGCTTGAGGAAACATTATGTAAAGGGTTGATAGGAATAGTTGGCAGGTGCTGCTAATTAGTCAGCTGTAAAAGATTTGTGTGACTCAATAAATTAAGTCAAAACAGGGGTGGGTGGGTGAGGGGCAGGGATGGAAATGGAGCTAGTAGGCAGGGAGAGAGACCAGGGAGACACAGTGTAACAAGATGGAATAGGAAAGAGAATGGCTTCAGGAAGTAATAGGGTTAGGAAATAACATCTACATTGATGCAGCAAAATGGTCTTTTAGGTATAATGCTTAAAAAGCTCCAGAAATGATGCTTGGTATAGTCATGCCCCTTCCTAAATGGAGGATGGATCAACATCATCAGCAGTAGTACATATACTACCTTTTTCTCTACTAACCAATAACATTCAGCTTTCACCCTTCTCCAATCCCACAGCCATTATGCACTCCTTTAAGCTTGTAACAGAGGATACAATCTCAAGTCTACTATCAACCTCTTGCCTTACTACCTGTCCTCTTGATCCTATTCCACCATAGCTTATCCCTACCCTCTCTACCACACTTATACCAGCTCTCACACATCTTTTCAACCTTTCCCTAAATACTGGAGGTGTTTATCATCTTTAAAACATGCCGTAATTACACCCTTTTTTAAGAAACCCTCATGTGACTCTGCTACTGCATCTAACTACCGCCATATCTTCCTACTTCCCCTGGCTTGCAAACTGCTTGAGCGGCTCGTCTACAATTGCCTTACCCAATTAATTTCTTCCAACTCCCTTTTTGATCCCTTCCAATCCGTCTTCTGGCCCGAACACTCCACAGAGACAGCTCTCACAAAAGTCACTAATGACTTGCTCACTGCCAAGTCAAAGGGTCACTTTTTTATTTCACTTCTCCTGGATCTCTCTGCTGCCTTTGACACAGTTGATCACCCTCTTCTAATCCAAATTCTCTGCTCCCCCATCATACCTACAAGATTGAACATTTAGTGTCACTTTCTCTGGCATCTCTTCTTCTCCTCACCCTCTGTCTGTTGGCATACCCCAAGGATCAGTCGTAGGCCCCATCTTCTTCTTAATCTATACATCCTCACCTGGTAACCTAACTATGCTCTCATCATACCTCGTCTCGAATACTGCAACTCACAACTTGCTGGCCTTCCCCCCAACTGTCTATCCCCACTTCAATCCATAATGAATGCCCCCATTACCCATATCTACTATACTCAATGTTCAGTGTCTGCAGCACCTCTCAGTCAATCACCCCAATGGCTTCTCGTAGCCTTCAGAGAACAATTTAAAATCATATCCCAAACTTACAAAGCCCTCAACAACAGCACACCCCCTTATAGCTTTGCACTCATGTCTAAATACTCCCCCAAACGACCTCTTCGTTCTGCTAACAACCTTCTTCTTTTCTCCTCACTTATCACCTCCTCTCACTCGCCTTTAGGACTTTTCCTGTGCTGACACTATTCTTTGGAACTTCTTTCCCCGAACCACTAGATTATCTCCCTTCATCAAAACCTTCAAATCCTCACTAAAAAGTATCTGTTAAAAGAAGCCAATAACCTACCTCCTTAACATGCACAATGTTTCTATCACCCAAACCCTTTAGATTGTAAGTTTGTAAGCTTTCAATCTTGCAAGGTGCTTTAGCTCAAAGACAGGGCTCTCCATTCAATGCAATGTGTTACTATATTTTTTGCCTTCAACTCCTGTATAGCGCTACGGAATATGTTGGCGTATTACAAATAATAATATTATTAAAAGGGATACGATGGGTGGGCAAAGGAGAGAGATGGCATGAAAAGGAGAGAAGTTTGAATTGGGAAAAGGGGGAGTAGAGATAGAAAGGGTGGGAAACTGAAAGTAGCCAGAGACGTGGGAGTGGGAAGCACTGTTGAGATGGATAAAGTCCTTAAGTGGTGATGCTTGTAGGCTGGATATGAACACAGTGTCCTTCTTTTGGCGGCTTTTGATTTCCATCCCACATGTGGTGGCTATCTCAAACATTCGACCATAGACATCAGGTTCCTGTATCTGAAATAGAGAGAATAAGGGAAGGGTGCCCTGCATATTAAGCTTCAGTTCCTTTAATATCAGAATGTTTGCTGCACCTGAAAACTATTTCTGTTTTATTTATCTGACTATCAATCATTAAAGGGACACTGTCAGTATCTTTAGGTGGATTCTTTTTGTGAGATAAAGTTGTAAACATCTTGTTTACGTAACTTCTACCCTCTTACAGGAATCTGGAGTCAGGCTGCAGATCTAACGATAAACCCACATCATTGTTCTGCACCCGCAGTGATTACCTTTATGTTAAATACACCTCATTGTTCTGTTTAACAAGAGTTTCATTTACTTACCTGAATTAGATAGACCTAGATTTTGTACACATTATATAGTCTAAATATTTAGTTAATTATACATTTCTGAGTGTGTCTGTGTGAGTGAGAGTGAGTGAGAGTGTGTCTGTGAGAGTATCCGTGGGTGTATCTATGTAAGTTAGAATGTGTCTGTGAGTGTTTATGTCTGTGACAGTGTCTGTGTAAGTGTTTGTGTCTGTGTGTCTGAGAGTGAGAGTGTCTGTGTGAGTGATTGTGTCTGTGAGTGAGAGTGTCTGAGTGTGAGAGTATGTCTGTGTGAGTGTGAATGTGAGTGTCTGTGGGCAATTCTCTGGGGCTGGGGGGCAATTCCCTGGGGTTGGGGACGTCACGGGGCAATTCTCTGGGGCTGGAGGGGAAATTATCTGGGGTTGTGGGTGGTCACAGGGCAATTCTCTCGGACTGGTCGCATATCTCTGGGGTCGTGGGTGGTCATAGGGCAATTCTCTCGGACTGGTTGCATATCTCTGGGGTTGTGGGTGGTCACAGGGCAATTCTCTCGGACTGGTCGCATATCTCTGGGGTTGGGGGAGGTCACAGGGCAATTCCTTGAAGGGAATTTTTTGGTCCGCATTTGCGGAGGTGGAGGCTCTACAGCGTCTCACAAGTGGTTACAAACACACACACAAGTGCCAAAATACGATCCGCGGCTCTTGCAAAGCAAAATTTCCGGACTTAGCCAAAATAAATACGAGACGTGAGACTTAGAAAAAAAAACATTACGAACTCACAAAATTATGACCTTAACGGCCGAACCGCTTACACCTCAAAACATTAAAAACACAATAAATACACACAAAAAAGATATAAAAAGCTTACTCACAGCGAGCACCCAGGACCTCTGCAAGCGAAGTTACACCTCAATTTAATTCCAAATTCCCGAGTTTAGACACACGAAAATCCCCTAAGCGAGAGAAAAAATGGCCGCAGAAAAAAACGAAAACGTATCGCAATAACCTTACAATGACAGCAAAAGCCCCTGTAATAACAAAAAAACCCAACATCCAACAGCCCGCAATGAGCGCCAAGAGCGCTCATTGTGAGGCATGCGATGAGCGCCAAAGGCGCTCAGCGCAAGCCTTTCAATGAGCGCCGAAGGTCCTCACGGTAAAAAAACGGTTTACATTATGACTCAAACAGCATTCCCTGGCTTCCAATTTCATGCCCCTCATTTTTTGACTGGCAAGTCGCTAGTAAGTAATATTTGCTGAATATGTAGCAATATTAAGAGTGATTTTAAGTGTGTATAAATTTACAAATTAGAATAGGGCCCATAGTGAGCATTTTGTAAGGTAACATAGATAAGTATAGTAGTTTGTAATGGTAAGTTATGCAAGGAGATATGATTTTTAACCTAAGAGAAGAGGAACAGACGGCATGGGAAGCCGTCAAGGACCACGTCAGCCAAAAGTGACATTACACATGCAACAAGTCAGTGGCATATTTAGGTTTTTGCTGCCCTGGCCCATTCACATTCATGTGGTTCCCACACCCCAGTTACTACTACTCCTCCTCCCTAGCTTTATCCCAAATATACTTTTACCACATACCTATATCAAAATGTATTAGTGTTTATCTATACATACAGACATACATTGTACCACGTATACACATTTTCTGCACCTTCTTGAAAATGTACTTCCCTAGGCTCGAGTTTTGTGATCCTCAACAGAAATACCATACAATAATGGGAAATTAAACGGCACTGAGAATCCTTCTGTTAAAATTATTTTACATTTGTTCATGTTTATCTTTAAACAGGGAATTTATATTTTTAATTTGCTGGGTTTTTGTAACTAAAACTAGACTTTTGGAGTAATCAAAAAAGGACCTATCCTGTTATGTGCACGCACGGGAAGCATGCCGCCGACGTCCCAAAGTAACTGGCTCTAAGTGGCAGGTAAGTGGTTAGGGGGTTTCTGGTTAGATTTAGAGGGTTAGGGCCGGTAAGTGGTGAACGGGAATAGGGTTAGGGGTTTAGGGTTAGGATTAGGTGGTAAGGTTTAGGATTAGGGCCGGTAAGTGGTGTAGGGGGTTAGGGTTAAGGGATTAGGATAAGGTGGTTAGGTTTAGGTCCGGTAAGTGGTGTAGGGCGTTGGGGTTAGGGTTAAGTGATTAGGGTTAGGATTAGGGGGTTAGGTTTAGGGTTAGGGCCGATAACTGGTGTAGGGGGTTAGGGTTAGGGCTGGCAAGGAGTGTAGGGGGTTAGGAGCTTAGGGAGTACATCAGGACGCAAGCGAGCCCGGCACAGGAGGCTTCCCGTGCTGTGCATGCACATAACAGGATAGATCCACAAATAAAAGTTCAGAAAATGATTTTTTTAAAAACTATAAGTAACATTACATGATATTATAAAATGATTTATCTATATTTAGAAAAAAAAGCATCATTTAGTGCTATTTCAAAATGAAATTGCCCTACATTAATCAGGGATACAGTGATGCTTACATCATTATTTAAATGTCTATTACTGGTACATTGTACATTGCTTAGTGACATTATCCTTAAAGAGACAGTTAATTCAGCACAACTTGGAGCAGAGCAAAGTTCTCCTAAACACATGTTGAAATACTTTTAGAATTTTTGAAATTGGTGCCTTTTTCACAGAAAATAATCATACTTGAAGCGACTGTTTACATGAGACTCCGACATTCCTCCAGAAAGAATCACAGCAACTGCTGCATGCAGAGAAACAGAGTTAACCCTTCAAAAATTCATCTGTGCAGAGAAATGACTACTTGAAACTCCTAAATGTGTTACTTTTGGGTTAAGTGATTTCGGCAGTATTCCTGAATGGAGAGAAAAAAACATAAATCTTGGAGCCTTCACTGGCCGATGTTGGCAGATGTTGTTCATCATGGAACAGTCAGCAGTGTGTTTGTAAACAGACCTAAGACTACAGATATAGCTGTTATAAGTGTAATAATAATAAAAAAAATAGATCATTTTAACATAGAATCTTGTGCTCTTTCAAACCACGAAGAGCATTTATAGTGAGGTAAATTTGAGGCCCTTTAAAATAGGCATCATGGACTGTAATTTTGTCATTACATTTTTGTGCACAATGTATTTTGTTATGCTAATTTGAAGTTGCAGCCCTAAATTTTAACTCATGTATTAAATATGTTGTTAATGGCAATAGACGTTTTATCTTTGTTTCTAAGAGGATGAAAAATTTGAGAGGAATGTGAGGAACTGTAGATCAAGGTCTCTATTCAGTTCTCCTGAAAGACTGTAACTTTATATTGCAGCAGCTGTATAAGGCCCAGTATGATAACCCTCTCCCACACTGCAAGCTACTAGCATTGTTAGTTTGTTACATGCTTCAGAAACATGTGACATTTTTTCCAAAACTACAGTAGTCCTTCCATCTTCAAAAACAACTGGCAATTAAAAATTGCAAACTTCAATATCTATTTACTGTAGGAAAATGTAAATTTTTTTGGTTACTTTATATTTACATTACATTGAAGTCTCTTTACTGGAGGTAGTTACTATTTTTAATAGCATATTAAGTATTTGTTATTATCTATAGTTATAAAATATATTATATTTGTACTTTGTGACACTGTAACTGCACAAATGAAGCAATTAATGAAAGATATTGCCTTTATATTAAAGTATTTGAATCACACTCTGTCCCGAATTATCCTTTATGAGTCCCAAGTGAAGGACAGAGAGTAAATAGAGATTAGGATATCACCAAAGGTAGCCATGTCAATTAATCCCTAATGAGAATCTCCATGGCTATTTCCTAATTTGTGGCATATTATAATGTTGAACTAATAAAGCAAAGTTGAAATATAAGTGGTTTAATGCCAATATGCTACTAGAAGATAAAAACACGACTGCAATCTTTATTTTATTAATGATTATATCCAATTATGACATGCTGGGGTCCACCAGTTTAGTATTTGGTTACGTGTTTTAGCAGTGAGGGGGATCTTTGTATATTAATAAAGCTACTGTTTGTTATTGCTTGCACTAAGGAGTTTACAGGATTCCCTGGTGGTCCAGTGGTTAGGATTAGGTGCTTTCATCACTGCTAACTGGGTTCAATTCCAGTCAGGGAACCAAAGCCACGCAGGGTTGGGCCTGGTCAGTGCTTGGATGGGAGACCACCTAGGAGTACCAGGAGCTGTATGCTGTGGCCCCTGGAGAAGGAACTGGCAACTCTCTCCAGTATCTCTGCCATGAATACCAAGTTGATGAGCAACACCATGGACATAAAGATGTTACACTCCATGAGGTCACAGAGAGTTGGAAATTACTAAACAACGCAAAAAAAAAAAAGGAGTTTATATTTTTCAATTAAGGCAAATTAAACTTTATCAGTATTTAAAGTCCTCTACATGTTGCCAGAGCAGGTAAACAAACAATACAATTTCTACCCACACACAAAAAATGTGTATTATATATTATAGCAATAACTTAAAGGCCATAGTTATTTTGTAACACTTTCTAAAACATTTGCCCATTATCAAGTCTAGACATTGGAAATAGCATTCTGTAAAAATGTAACCTCAGTGATCTTACCATATTGTTTATTTGTTTGGATGTAATAATAACTCTTGTATTTTATTGTGTCTTACAGAACCTCAGCTGTTGCAGTACTGGTTTAATCGGCGTGATGAGAACTGAATGAAAACAAAGCAAATGATCTATGTATGAGAACAATCTTAATGAGTCATCTGTGTTAGAGTGGGTATTCTTCTAAAGGATATATAATACTAGCGAGTTTCCTCTACTTCATGGGCCTTGCAGTGAGCACCTTCGTGCCTTTGTGCCTTTGACGCTCATTGCATGCCTGCCCCCCCCCCCCTTCTTTCCGGCAAACTCGCAACTTTCAGGCCTCGCAATGAGCGCATTCAGGCGCTATTCTCGAGCCCCACTCTCTCACCCTGTGTCTCTTCCCCCCTCCCCTGTGTCTTTTTCCCTCCTCCCCCTCCCTTGTTTCTATTTCACCCCCACTCAGTCCCCTGTTTCTCTTTCTATCCTCTCCCCCCTCCCCTGTGTCTTTCTCCTCCCTCTCCCTCCTCTGTGCTCCTGTTTTTCTGTCCATTTACGGGTGTGATTCCATTTGCAGGCTTGGGAAATTGATCATTTTCCCTTAGCCTGAAATGTATTTTCGATTTAAGGGGTTGAAAAAAAATTACGCCTTTACAGCCGCCATTTTTTTCCTCACCTAGCCGTTGTGAGACTGGCAAAAAACACCAATTAAAAAACAAATTAGCTTGCAACCTCACTCACAGGCTCCCTGCCTCTCCCCCTGTGCTGTGTGCGAGGTTATAAGTTAATTTTCTAATTAATTGGTGTCTTTTGGTGGTTTCCAAACGACTTCTGAGTTATGGGCTTGAAAAAAAAGGTTGGCTTTTTTTTAAGCCCGTTACTCAGAATCCGGTTGGAGCCTTTAGCGCTCATTGTCAACCCCTTCCCAGTGGCCACAGCTGGCTGAGGGGGGCCACAGGGGCCATAGAGGGCCTGCAGAGGGCTGTGGTGGTCTCAGGGGGCCAAGGGGGGCCTCTGGGGACCGCAGATGTCCGAGGGTGGACAAAAATTGCTGAGAGGGCCACAGAGAGCCATGGGGGCAGCAAGGGCCACAAGGGCAAGTAGAGCTAATCGTGGGTTAATGGGAAGGCAGCAGGGGGATGCAAGAGGGCCACATGGGGATGCAGGGGGATGCAAGAGGGCAGCATGAGGCTGCAGGTGGTCCAAGGGGGATTTCGAGGCCAGCAGAGGGCCGCCAGAGGGCCACAGGGAGCTGCTGAGGACAGAGGGGGCTGCAGGGGCTACAGGAGTCAGCAAAGGCCCGCAGAGGCCACAGGGGCCCGCGGTAGGCACAGGAAGCTGCAGGAGGTCAGAGGGGTCTGCGGGAGGGCTCCAAGCCCGGGTTTCAGTGCCTTACCACCGGCTGCACCGGTGGTAGCTCTGCCTCTGTTTAAAACCAGCTTTAGACTATGAAGTTTAAGAATTAATTTATAGTGTGAGTCACTTCCCCTAATATAATGTAACATTATATATATAATGTATTTAAAACATGTCTATATGCCAACCTATTATGTGTATATATATATATATATATATATATATTCATTTTTAAATTTATATATATATATATATATATATATATATATATATATATTTATATTTATATTTAAATAATGTATATAATGTGTGTCTATATATATATATATATATATATATATAATGTGTGTCAGTATTTTGCTATATATAATGTATGTCAATATTTTACTATTTTTTGTGTTCCCTATTCATTTAGTCTGGGTCGGGGGGCGGGGTGTTGTCCTCCCTATCCCCACAGTTCGTACGCCACTTTCTACTGCTACACCCTGGTCTATAACATTGGCTACATACTCAAAAAAGTTAATCAGATTAGTTAATATGATGTCCCAACTCTAAACCCAGGCTGCATATGATCTTGTCAGTTATGTCGATTTTAGGTATTCAATTGTACTTTCTTTTACAATTGTTTCCATTAATCTGCATATGTCAAACTTACTGGCCTACGGTTAGTTGAGTCTTCTGTACTACCCTTTCTTGTAGCGTTAGCAATTGCCTAGTCATCTGGCAATCTAAAAAGATTTTTATGTTCATGGATTCCACCGCTGCTAATGTTGTTACATACTCACAAACAAGTGCAATTTGTCTACAGAAGTCCTTTAAAGCGCCACTGCAGTTCAAGAAAAACAGACATTTCTTTATCAAGTATTTGGCATTTTGGGGAAAATCTTAAGTCCCTGTACAGGAATCCATTTTGTGTTTATTACATCACTTCCTCAGAGCTGAATCATGAAGGTGTTTGTTTTGGCTATCAGTGAAGGGAGGGGTGGGGAATGAGGGATACGATTGAAAGACACCACGCCCCTTTCCTCACATTGGCCAAGAAGCAAGACATTACATGAAACGATGGACCCCACGCACACACTCAACTTCCACCAATGTATCATGGATCTCTCCAGGGGCATCACATTTGTTTTTCTAATCAAAAACTAGATGTATGACTTATTCCTGCTTAATTATGCTCTGATTCAGATATAGTTTTTAACCAAATATGTCTTCATTGTGTAGTGTTAGTAAGAATATGCTCCATTCCCTATTGCACATATATTAGGAGACGCGCAGCAATATTAATATAGTGACACATAGGCATGCATAGCAACGCTGCTCCGGAGCCGGTAACTCACCTGGAGACAGCTCCATCATCAAACAGCACCTGCTGCATCTCCCCACCGGCTCTGGAAAAAGCCTGCCAGCCACATCTATATTTAGCTGCATCTCAGCTCTCTGGTACTTAGTTCAGATAATGTGAAAGGGAACAATTTCCTGGATAATTACTAAGCTGCGGTTGAATTACGATAACATATAAAACTACTCATAAAAGTAGGATGGAATACAGGGGTATGTATACTGGGGAGGGGGCTTCAGTTTATATTTCCATTAAACAGATGCACACTGCTAGGATTACTATAGCTGGTCAGAAATGACCACTGTAGGCATGGGTTCAGGAACTAGGGGGGATGGGGGTATAACCCCCCCAGATTTTTCTCTGTTTGTATCACTAATATACTGTAGTTGTCGTAATTGTGTGTTTGTGTGAAACACTTGCAAAATTGCAAGTTGCGCATTATGTCACGAAGGGGGAAAGGGATGGAGAGAGGGAGGGAGAGAGAAGGAGGGAAGGAGAGGGAGGGAGAGAGAAGGAAGGAGAAGGAGGGAAGGAGAGAGATGGAAAGAGGGGGAGAGAGAGTAAGAAGGAGAGGGAGAGAGTGAGAGGGGGAGACAGAAGGAGAGGGAGGGAGAAGGAGAGGGAGGGAGAGAGAGAGGCAGAAGGAGAGAAAGGGAGAAGGAGAGGGGGAGAGAGAGAGAGAAGGACAGAGGTAGAGAGCCTCGCAATGCCCAAAGAAGGGAGAGAGGAGGAGGTAAGGAGAGAGAAGGAAGGAGAGGGGAGAGAGTGAAAAAGAGAGGGAGGGAGAGAGAGAGGAGAAGGGAGGGAGAGAGAGAGAGAGAGAGAGAAGGAGAGAGAGAGGGAGAGAGGAGGAGGTAAGGAGAGAGAAGGAAGGAAGGGGTAGAGAGTGAAAAGGAGAGAGAGAAGAAGGGAGGGAGAGAGAAGGAGAGAGGGAGAGAGGAGAAGGTAAGGAGAGGGGAGAGAGTGAAAAGGAGAGGGAGGGAGATAGAGAGAGAGAGAAGAAGAGAGAGGGGCAGAGAGAAAGAGAGAGAGAATGAGCACAGGGAGAGAAAGAGGGCGCAGAGAGGGAGAGAGACAGGGTACACAGAGAGAGCGCACAAACAAACAGAAGACACAATTTATGACCATGGCAAGTGACTAGTGTATGTATAAATAAGCTATTTTACAGCCTGTGTATACAATGAGCTGTATCTCCCCCAGAATTACTCTGGCTCCTACATCCCTTACTGTAGGCAGTGTTTTTTCATATGGTATTCTAAATAACTAAACTTGATAATGTGTATAATGTTTTTGGAAAGCAGAAAAATAAACTCAACCTATATATTATTAATTTTATAAGCGATTAATCTTTCCTGTTTGGTTCAGTTCCTTCTTTCAGCTGGTAATGTCTGCTACCTTTTCTGGGGGGTGTGTGCTTGTAAATACGTGAGCTTTCTATTACTCTTGTTGAAAGAACTGACAGATTTAACTGCCACATTCCCACTGTGCAGATTGGATCAATCAAGGCTTCTACTCCCCATAGAAAGCTGATCAGTAGATTTTTTTTTATTATAAAAACAGAGTTTCAGGTGTAGTTCTTCAAAAGAGTATATTCAGATGTAAGAAGTTCAACTGATAAAGGGACATGGGACATATTTTTTTCTGAATCTAAAAGTGCATGTTTAAAAAATTCAAAAATATATTTTTTTCCATTAGAAAATCTGTTTAAATGCCATTGAATCTAGCAGGGAATGCAGAGAGCATACTATAGTCTATAGATCTTATTGGCTGGCAGAGGGAATGCATCTAGAGTAGTACAATTTCTGAATACGTTTTTGTGCTCTGAGACCTTTATTTGAAAAAAAAGAAAATATAATGTTTTCCATGACCTTTTAATTCAAATGATTGATTCTTGGTATCAAGCGTGAATTGACTATACTTCATACAATCCATGTTTATCTAAAATACATTTTTTAGATAAACATTAGTGGTTGGTGTACAGCTGAAGAGTGTTCACATTTGTGGTTAGCGTGCTTATTATTTTCCACGCTGGCCAAAAATGATCTTTATATGGTCATTACGTACATTATAATTACGTGTACCATACAATACCCAAGAGGCCCCTTCACAAAAACATGTAAATTTTATTATGAAAGTTTTTATTAATTAGCCCTAAGATGCTAACTACTGTAGACAAACTTTCTATATGCCATTAAATGTGTCTGTATATATACGTGTGTGTGTATCATATATATAGTTGTGAGCATGCGGGTTGTTGCTATGGAGCGCTCCTTGCACTGGTGATGAGCACCATAGGCTCATCCCTACGACCACCTACGACTTTCAGCCCGCAAATGCGGACCCTCGCAAAGCGTTGGTCGGCATTTGCAGAGGTGGAGGCTCCCACGTCGGCTGCAATGAGCCGCAGGCAAAATTACAGACTTAGCATAAAAAAACATTACGAGCTCAGCAAGGGGTGGGGGCACCCAGGACCTCTTCAAGTGAAGTTACACCAAAGGCGCACATTGCGGGCAACGCGATGAGCAAGGAAGGTGCTCAGCGCAAGGCTCGCAATGCGCGCAGAAGGATCTCGGACCACCAACAAAATTAATGTCTGGACCAAACAGCATTACCTGCCTTACAATCTTATTGCCGTAATTTTTTGACGGGCAAGTCGCTAGTGTATATATATATATATATATATATATATATATATATAATAAAATATATAAATTCTATGTAGAGGGGGCCTTTTTAGATGAGCAATACAAATCAGCCAATCAATGAGGATCTTTATTAGTCCCGCCTCCGAGGTACTCAAGTATTCCTTGATGGAATGCTGGCAGTAGATTATAAGAGTGCAGCTAAATACCCTACACATTGCCACAACCTGGCAGCTGCTTACACTCAAATACTCAATAATAATGATTTAGTTTAGTATAATGATTCATTATCTATTTAATTAATGTAGTTATTTACATTTATATAGGGCTTTTATCCAAATCACTTCTCAAAACTTCAAAACCAGTACATAGTTAAAAATGACGAAACAGTACTGCCTTCTGCCTCATATATATAGTTATTTATGTATATACGGTATATATATATATATATATATATATATATATCTGTGTGTCTGTGTGAGTGTGTCTTTGCTTGCATGTGTATGTCTTATTATTATTATCATTTATTTATAACGCGCCAACATATTCCGTAGTGCTATACATACGTTGTGATCAAGGCAAAACAACATTAACACATTACAAAAATGGAGGGCTCTGCCTTTGAGCTAAGAATCCAATGTCCATAGTGCTTCCCCAAAGCGCCATGCATGATTGAAAGCTTGCAGACTGTGCGTGTGTTTACACCCACCACATCCCTCTTGGGGCCCAAATGTGTATGTATGTTTATATATGTATACTGTATATATATATATATATATATATATATATATATATATATATATATATATACGAACGTAAATTACGATTGTTTGGCATACTTAAACACTGATGTTCAAATGAGCTTTTTCAAAGCTATATTTACTTTAAAACACTATTTTACTAAATAAATGACTGTTGTATGAGCACTGCAGCTGCCCATTCAATTTTTGTAGCATACATACCAAAAACAGTAAAATCACTGTGACAAATAGTTTTACTAGGTATGTAATACACCTATGTAATCTATTTACTTTTAAGTACTTTATTTTATTAAAAAGTGCTTATGAGCTCTGTTTTTATTACCTAAAATCAAACTAATAGTCCCTGCTTGGGTTTGCCCTCTGAAGCTTATGAAAACACAGACTCTGTTGTATTTGCAGTATAGTGTTTCATACTAACCAATCAGTAACCATCTTTCTGCAACCATCTGTAAAATGCTGCTGAGACTTATGTGGTCCCTGATAGGTTATTATTTTTAGAAATGCTTATAAGCTCTGCTTTTACTGCCTAAAATCCCACAAATAGAACCTGCTTGTTTTAATGGCTACTATCCACTATATTAACAATAACAATTCTGGATGACAAGATTTTATGGCATTGTGTATTAATACAAGTGGGTCAATCGGTGGATCAATCATTTTGATTTACTTTCCTCTGCAGACTTATGATACCCTAAACATCTTTCCTGGCTGTGGCCTTCAAGGACTGGACAAGGCTGATGGCTGAGCTATAGCATTTTATGTTCATAACAAAAATAAGGGAGGTATCACTTTAAATGAGCACAGAACATCCTGGTGATCATCCACCAATAATGAACATGTTCTGTGGAAATGAAATACATTTTCTAGTAATATAAAAATTTTAAAATAGTAATTCAGTTAGGATGCCCAGTTATTTCCTAGGATTTATTTTCCTTTTTATTTATATTCGGTAAATCAGGTGCTCTAAATTAGGGCACTGCTGTAATTCGGCTGCGGGAACACTAATGTAAATCTTGTACTCCCCCGGATTAGAGCACTCAGCCCACAGCCGTCTATCCTGCTCTGTAGACGCAACAGATTTAAATGTAGGGAGCAGCCAAACCATAACTTTACGGATGAGAAAGCCCTTTTATTTATTAATATATTTTGATATTAAAAATATGTGACAATTGTATTTATAACTTCAATAAATAAAGATGTGATATATTTATATACAATGCATTAGAGGGTTTGTTCGTAGGCAACATGATTTTGTGACATATATTAACCGCTTGAGTACTGGGTTGTGTGTTACCCTGGATTTTGTATCATAAAATGCGCTTAATATGAACATATCATATTTGTTAATTACACATATGTTGGTATTGGATTGTTAAGTGTCAAATAATATTGAAATTTCATAATTTGTAGTGTTTTTGTGCTATACTGTCACTTTAAATGATTCTGGTGAAGCATTTAAAATCATTTATGATCGATCTTGGGTACTGTAAATCTTTCTTTTTCTTTTTTCAGTTACGGCAGTGCCCTTATTTGCAAGTGCTCTGTAAAATCTTATTAGCATAGGGTTTGGGTGTAAGTGTGTTAGGGAGTAACATGCAATTTAGTGTCAGCGAAAAAATCAGTGGAGATTATTCCTTGCTTTTCAGCTTTGTTGTGATGTTCACTCGTAGCAGTGACCCGTAGCAGTTCTCCCGCAATGTTTTAGGGATGGGTGATTAGCATAGTTAGGTAGGATGTTTGTGTGCCACTAGGGCACTCATAATTGATTTTTCAGCGATTAGCATAGGGCTCTAATTCAGCTTTTACATTTTATCTGCAATATGTACCTCTCTCACTGGTGTAACGATGTATGTAAATTCATCTTTATTACAGTAAAGTTTACTGAACATCCACTATACTTCTCCATTATGCCTTATCATTATAAGCAGTTCTATAACTCTTTAATAAAGTACTTTATAATTCTAATATTATTTAGTTTTTTTGGATAAATAACCCAGTACCCTAGAATTGACATGACCAGTTTAAATGCAGGAATTTATAAAACAGTGTTAATTGCAAAAATGCCATGGACTTAACTTATTGTATATGCAGCAGAATAAATTAGTTCAGCACCATGCTAATTAATTAATTTAAATGTGTTTGGCAGTTCAGGGAATTCCTATCTGGTGTCAACATGTCATTCACAGTAGATAATTATATAGACAAAGCCCTTCAGAGATGAATTTATGGTTTTTACCAACATTTAACAGCAAACTAAAAAAATTGTGCAAAATTGCAAATGAGCATAAACACAGGATTTCCTATAAAGAGGAGGTCAGCAGTCAATCACTAGATTAGGGCCCCTATTAAATTTACTACAGTTACAGAGCAATTAAATCAAACAAGCCTGCAACTACATGGCAGAAACCGTAAACCATGCACCGTAAGAAGCATTTCAGAGCGTGATCATGATCAATCAGTCAAGCCCGTAACTACCGAATTAGAAACAGCCAATAGTAAATGAGACCGTCATCGTGACGTCAGTGGAGATTAAAACATCAATCAATTAGCGTTTAGAAGTCCGATTTGCGATCGGACCCGCAATCCATAAATGTTGCAACCTAAAAAAAAAATCCATAAATGTACTATTCTAATCCTTGTGAGTTCAATGATATGTATTAACCCACTGATTGCCAGGATAGAAATTATACATTTTTTTTAAAGTGCAGTATTTATTTTATATTTGTTTTTACAGCGATATGTACAGGTGTTTAACCCCTTGCGAGTCCTATCTGGTACCCGTAGAATTTTTAGCTACATTTGCCATTTACAGGTGTGAAAACAATTGCGGGCTTGAGGAATTGTAGCAATGTAATTGCGATTTATGATTTTAACGATTGCGGGCTTGATGATCAAAGGCTTAGCTGGGTCGGAGTTATGATTTTGACAACCGTAGGGATTTTCAGCCTTTAACCCGCAGATCTATTGCAGGGTAGCTAAAAGAGGCCAATTTAATAGCAGTAACTTGTGCGGGCTACATTACGGGCTACAATTTTAATAGGGGCCAAAGTGTCCTTGGCTTGATTTAGCCGTGAGCTGTGAAGCATGATTCTCAGGTTAAAGGATCACTGCAGTTCAAGAAAAAAAGACAGCTCTGTCTCATGGGCACCATTTTTCCTTTAGAAACTAGCTATATTTATTAACATTAATTACCTAAAATGGCTGGACATGGGTTCCTCGGGGACGCCAACGGGAGATGGTCAGGTAAGCAATCCTAAGCCCAACCCAGAAATTGATCAAATTTAAATTAACCCTGACCCGCTCAAGGGAACATTCCCCACCCCCTTTCCCCCAGTTATATTATGTTCTACGTTGTTTTAGTTTACATACAATAACTTGTTTTAATTAACTTTAGTTGAAAGAAAAAATGAAAAATAGACAGATTGTCGCAACATAACAAAGAAAAAAAAATGTATGAAAATAATAGATATTTATTAACATATATTTTTCTTTTTTTATGACTTGTATGTTGTATTTACAAGAAAGATTATTACATTATATGATTGTGTCACTAATAATAAAAATTATTGTTTAAAAAAATAGATTTATGACCTGTTTCTTGTTTAATTATGCTTTTAATGAGACTTGAAGTTTTTGGACATGTACTTTTTTTTATTGTGCAGTGGTCCATTACAACACTGATAAGGTTTGTGGGTGAAACTGGATGGTGGTAAGTTTGTTCAACCTTTATATTTTCTGAATCATATCCAGTTCCGGTTGATTATAGAGTTCATAAAGTTATTTCTAATTTTTGAAGACTCAATCTTCAAAGAATTATTTCTACAGGATTGGTGAAAAGTCCCAGTCTTACTTAAAGGCATATCTAAGTGAGCTGGATTATGAATGCATCTGATAGAGGAGAATCAGTAGTGTATGAAAAAAAATAATCATAAAAAAATACCAAAATAAACATTTAAACCTTTAAGTTAGCAAAATATCTTGTAATTTCTGAGTTGAAAAACAGGGTTAGCACCCTCTCCAAACCCAGGCTAAATGAGCATTCATTCAAAAAATTGTTTTGGCCAATCAGGAGGAAGCAGAGGTTGAAACATTTAGGGTTGGTGTCTGTGCAGTAAAGCAGCCTGGGAAATGTAGTCAGATTCATATGAAAATAAATAGTACTTTCTAACATGTGCCAATCTGTGCAGCACATTCACAGTAGATTACACCTGCAGTTGTCTGTGCCCTGCATCACTGCTGCTGGTGTTTACATTTCCCACAAGGAGAAATAAGCTGTGACCCCAGGAACCATGTGACTGGCAGCACTTCCTCTGGAAGTCACAACCTGTACCCAGATGCTGTGCAACCTGTACCCAGACCTGTACCCACTTTATTTTAAGCTTCTTAGAGTCGTACAATTTGAGATACCAGTACCCAGCATATCAATATGTAAGTACATTGAACGTTTCAATATAATAAAATTTTTTCGTACCTTGTGCGTTAAGACTACGCCAGTCAGCGCCAGCAGCAAAACTGAAAGTGGGCGCAAGATGGCACTGTGGCTGTTTTGCAGGCTTTGGCCTGGGGGAACGTCAATGGCTTTGTGACACAGCAAGTTCCCTCCTGGCTGTAGATGGGGCTGCTGGGGGCTCCTGCCTATGGATGGGGGGTTGCTTGGGGGGCTCCTGGCTCTGGATTAGGGGAAGGCTGCTCGGGGTGAGGGTCTGCTCGGGGGCTCCTGGCTCTGGACCAGGGGGCTGCTTGGGGTGAGGGCACAGAGCGGGTTCTGCATGAAGAATGCTTAGTGTAGGGGGGTCTATCAGATCCCGATGGGGTGTTCTGGGCAAGCGGTTGGGGGCTCCTCACTCTGGATGTAAGGCTGCTTGGAATTTGGGGGGGGGGGGGGGGGGCACCTGGCTTGGGGATCTGGATGTGGGTGGTTGGGTGAGGAGTGTTTTACCGGGCGCTGCGTTTGCCCTTTCCGGGTTACCTTCAAACCGTGACAGCGCCATCTAGAGGCCACTTGCAGTTTTGCTTCTGGCTTCCTTTGGCATAGTCTTAACACACATGGTCCACGTTTTCTACTAATCAGTGGCTGTTTTTTAGGAAACATTTGAAACCCAGGAAACTTCTGTATACATTTAAGGAACAAGAACAAATCCAAGGATTATATTAAGAAATATACCCATGTTAACAAGATATTAAAAGACAACTGTAGTTTCTGAAATTCTTTACATATTTGTGTATAAAACAAACTTGCAATATTAGAATGTATGAAATCTGCTTGTATCTGTAGGCTTCCTTGTTGGACGTCCTGAGGGAATATGCTGCTAATATATTTTATATATTTTGACATCTCCCCCCTCACCCCATATATGCTTACATGTAGACAGTTAAATAAACTTACAGGTCCCCCTTGTCCTGCTCTGCACCCACCCACTCATGATTTAAACAGGGAGGATTACTGTCATGGTAACTTCTATACACAATTATACAGCATCTGATAAAATTACGTTTTTCTCTAAAAATGCTTTTATGCTCATGGCTTACACAGCTGATAATTTTCTTAATATGTGACCTCATGCTTGTGGGAGATAGGAGTGAATAATTCAGTTCAGTGTGAGTGACTTAAATGGCCATCGTAAGGGCTTTTCATGTTAAAAATATTTTTAGGTCGTCATTAATTATCTTATAAAATACACGTGCAAATTGCAGCAAATTAAATTTATTTCCAGAAATTATAATTTAAAAACACAATTTATCTCATCACTGTACCCCTTCCCATTTCTCCATGTCCTGAGCAGCACTGAAAGGAAGTGAAAGATTTCAATGAGATAACATTATTTAAACTGTACCAAGACCGCCTAATTCATTTTATTGAAGTTGGGACATTAGGACAATGAGTGAAGTGACGAGTACAGCAGTGTGCCATTAATAAGGTAAATTATGTTTTTTTAAAGACTATTTATTGGCTAAAGATTTGCTTTGCTGATGTTTGCACAAGTGTTTGTATTGTTAATTAATGGAGAACTATAGATTTAATGTAAAAGGTGTATACAGGGGTCTTAAAGGTGACACAGCACAGGTTCCATATATACACAGTGTTTTTGTTTTGCACAAAAAAACCTTAAGGAAATTAAAAGACTGAGCATACCCAGTTGCTTAGTCTTATTAGCCTAGATAATCTCATATTAACCTCTAAAATCACTGGATATTTTCCATAAACTAATTCAAGAACTGACTAAACCATTCTCTTATTCTTTTTGTTTGCGTTGCTCTGTCATGTCCATATCTCCGTGACCTCATGGACCACAAAACCATGCTGATCCATTTGGTTTTCATGGCAGAGGTGTTGAAGTGGGTTACCAGTTCCTTCTCCAGTGGGCCACAGCATACAGCTCCTGGTATTCGTGGGTGGTCTCCCAGCCAAGTACTGACCAGGCCCAATCCTGCTTGTCTTTAGGGTGGTGTGACCTCTTGTTTCCCTGGCTGGAATCAAACCCAGGTTGCAGTGGTGGAAGCAGCGCATCCGAACCACTGGACCACAGGGAAACCCTCTCTTCTTCTAGAGAGGACTAAAACATAGGGCTTAATTAAATTCCAAGCTCGCAGTTACCTTCATAGAGCCTGTAAGTTTGCATGCTTCAAATTTGCAGCGATTACAGAACGATTAAATTAGAAAAGCCTGCAACTACATGCCAGAGATCCAAAAGCGTAAACCAAGCTTTCATATGTAGCATTTTAGGGCAAGATCATGATCAAATCCGCAAGCCCGTAACTACCGATGTAGAAACGGCCAATAGTAAGCGAGATTGTCATCATGACGTCAGCTAAAGGTGTGGTTTAAACGTCAATCAACTAGTGTTTTGAAGTCCGATCAGACTCATAATCCAGCAATGGGAACATTAATAAATATGAATTAAGAAACCTGTCTAGTTCATATGGGTGGATTGATATGTATTAACCCCTTGAGTCCCAAGATTGATATAACATGAAAATAATTCATTTGAGGGGAGCTAAAAGATGCCAATTTAATAGCCATAACGTTTGCGGGATCCTTTACGAGCTTCAGAAACTACAATTTGGCGAATTTAATAGGGCCCTAAGTTAGCACTAACATCCCAACAACCTCTGAGTACACATCAACAGTGCTAGTACTACTGGGAGAACAAAAAACAGGGTTAGGAATATAAAGATTGCAACTAACACAACCTTAGAACATCTTAGACATGCAATATATATTAGACTTTGCAATAATTGAAATTCATTCAGGTTTAAAAAATCAAGTTTACCGTTAACACATTGAAAACACTAATGATATTCTAGTATCTGGTATCATACTAACTTGTGGAGATCCTTGACCTTCAATGTGGTCTGGATGACACTAGTTGCTGAGCATAATTAGCCATATTTTGATTTATCGCAGCATGCTAGTCACATGGAGTCATGAGACCAAAATGTATGCTTCCTGTATGTCCTATGGTGGTTTTGGGTGTGTTGTGCAATGGATTCACTATATAATGTTAAAGAACCATCATTGCTATGAATCATATTACCACACTCTAGTATTATGTAACAATGTTTCAGTAATACAATTTACACCGATTTTTATTGCAAGGCTTTTTAAATGTTTATCACGGTCCTCATTGTTAGAACATATGCGGTGGTATCGGATGGCTTGACTATAGATAATCGCTTTTTTAGTAAAATACTAAAAAAGCGATTATCTATAGTCAAGCCATCCGATACCACCGCATATGTTCTAACAATGAGGACCGTGATAAACATTTAAAAACCCTGTCTGACTCCTTCAGGAGAAAGGGATACAAACCTAATGTCATAACACAGAAAGTAACCTCTGCCATTAAAACACCCCGTGAACACCTGCTGCAATACAAAACTAAAGGAATAACCTCACGTACACCTCTGGTAACCACATACCATCCGGATCTAGAAGGAATCCGCAAAATATTTAAGGATCTACAACCACTGCTAACAGAGGACACAGAATTAAAACATATATTCCCCAAACCCCCCATTCTTGCATTTAGGCAGCGACCAAATCTCAGACAAACATTGGTGAACAGTAGATTGGCCAATGAAGAGCTTAACATAGAAAATGGCACAAAACCTTGCAATAAAAATCGGTGTAAATTGTGTCAACACATCTGCAAAGGGGACACAGCCACGCACAACAAGACGACCTATAACATCAAAGGATCATATTCTTGTACGTCATCCAATGTAGTATACATGATACAATGTACTGCATGTGAGGGAGGCTGCTACATTGGAGAAACCAGCCAGAAATTACATATGAGGATGAATCTACACAGACATTCCATCAATAAGCACAATGAGGAGACTTACTGTACTCCAGTTGGACACCATTTCACCCAGAATAACCACTCCATGAAAAATCTCAAAATCAAAATACTCAAAGTTTTTTTTAAAAACACTAAGGAAAGAAAGACATTTGAGATTAAAATGATTATGTTCTTCAACAGTAATAAGTCGGGACTTAATGTCGACATTGAATTCTTATCTCATTATCAAAATTTCTTATAACCTCCAACATTTATGCTTGTAAATATATATGTGTGTTTATTGATTTTTTTATTTTTTTACTTTTTGTTCTCTGCCTTCATCCTGAGTTTGGTTACAGCCCTATGGTTCCTTAGATGTAAAACTATTTACGACCCCAATTTACTTACTCTGGTCTGCACCCCCACACACTTGCACGGCTGGCTGATCAGAACATTACCTGTTAATCCTGGAATTTTTTGCTGTATTTGTGAATCTATAATCAGTATTGACTCTGACTCGACAAAGAGAGGAACGCTCTTGAAAGCTCGTCATGAAACCTATGAATATGTTTGTCCAATAAAAAAAGTATCACTATATACTGCAATACTCTGATTATATATATATATATATATATATATATATATATATATACACACACACACACATTCCAACACATTACATATTTATTACATATTTATGTAACCCCTACCACCCTAATCCATCCTGCCACTGCTCCCTTGGCCTCACCAGATCCTGCCTGCATGTCTCTAGGCCGGAGGAGGGAGTTCGAAGTGACAGCACGTGCAAGTGGTGCTGGATGTGGTTGCCAGGCTTGGCTGCTTGTACTATCAGATGGAATATTTGGAGGGATACCAGGTCAAGAGGTCAGGTGTAATATCCAAGACATTTGAAATACCTAAGGTTATCCAGTGGATTAATTAAGCAGTTGCGTTAGGTAGATAGAATGGGCGCATTAGATGAGATTGATTGTTTATGAAGAAGTATATTTTTATTACAAGAGGTATTTCTGGTGACATATATTCCATTGTCCTGAATAATACAAATGTCCCTGTAAAAGTGTACAGTATGTATGAAAGAAACCACATCACATATATAGTTATCAGCAATACTAACACTTTCTGGCTCGCCAAGATAGGGTCGATGTTGCTGGCAAGGAGCACAGAAAGGCACTCGCTGCACTGATAGAGATGAGCGCTATAGGCGTTCATCCCTACAACCCCAAAACGACCTCTTCCCTCCTCCTATCCTTCCCCTGTGTCTCTCTTCCCCTCCTCCTCTGCTTCCCCTGTGTTTTTCTTCCCCTTCTCCTCTCCTTCCACTGTTTCTCTTTTCCCCTTCTCCTGTCCTTCCCCTGCAGCTCTCTGGCCTTCATTGCCTGCGACCTACAATTATGACCCGCGGCACTTAGACAAAATAAACATTACCCTGTGACCAAAAATTACGACCCGTAAAACAAACACGTAACTGCGCAAACACAAAACACCAAAACACAAACAAAAACACAATAATCACGAAATGAAGAAACACAGTGACATGCTGGAAAGGTGAGTAGAATATGTAGAATATTTAAATTGTTTATTTATTATATGTAAATGTTTTGTACTAATTCTTATTTTACTTTTTTTCCTAGGTTGCTGATCTGAAGGTAGATCTGCAAAGGTAAGTGGTCTTAATTATTGTATTTTAGGTTAAATTTAAGGTTTGGGTATGTAGATAGGATTTATTTTATTTTACATAGAGAGGTGTATTAGATAGAGTGGATGTATTTATATTAGGAGTTATTGTATTTTATACAGGGGGGTATGAATGTTAGCTAGGATTTATTGTATTTTATGTAGAGGGGTATGTATGTATGTTATATAGTATTTATTGTATTTTAGATAGGTATGTATTGTATTATTATTTTTTTTTTTGGAATTGTATTGTAATGTGTGTATATATGTATATATATATATTGTATGTCTTTCCTTTTCAGGTGTGTAATTTCTTTTATTTTCTATACCGCGAGGGGGGGGGGGGGGGGGGGAGGGTTTAGGGCGGTGGTAATGTAGTTTTTTTTATTTTCTGTAATGTACATTTTTGAATTTCTGTAACTTAGGTTTTATTACTTTTTGTGAGTTAGGTTTTATTATTTTCTGTAATTAGTGGGGTGGGGGGGGGGGGGTTTATTAGCGGGTAGGTATTGTAGATGATAATAGGTTAGTGTAGAGGGGAGTTACTTTACATTTAATGGTTTATTGGGGGGTATAGTGCAGTTTAGGGTTTCTACTTAGTGTCATGAGGGTCCTGGAGGACCCTCAAAGCACTTATGGGGTTCATCTTAGGCTTCTAACTGTCCCATGAGGGTCTTTAGATACCCTTATGGGACTAATTAAGTTAAATAGAGGCTTATGAGGGTCTGTATAGACACCCATAAGAGACAGGGTTGACATATTGTGCTGCAAACACTTTGTGTCATGAGGGTCCTGGATTCCAGTTATAGTATTATTACATGGTTTCATTAGTGTGCTATAGCGGTCTATATAGTTGAGCCACCCAGTACACTCACATTGTCACAAACAGCATTCCCAGCTTTACGATTTTATTGTTGTAATTTTTTGATGGGAAAGCTAGTTCCTAATAATGTGTACATGGCATGTAAGCCTTTAGTTTGCTGGCATTTCCTTTGAGCAAAGTGTTCAGAAAAGATCAATATCTAAACATCTCCTAAAAATGCTCCAGGAGAAATCTAAATTTGATGGCATTCCATGAAGATCTCCTGAAAGGGCAAATTCCACCCAAAAATAAGAGAAGATTAAATATTCATTGATAACATTGATGGAACTTCCTAGTTTGCTAGTTACTGTCCATATTTGTGGAGAGCAGAAGCTGCCAGTAAACTTTCCTTTTCTGTCACCAGAATACTGAGCTCACTAGGTTGAAGTTTCAAGAGTCAAATGGATATCCAGTCAAACTACAGCTGGTGTTGTAAACTGCAAAAGTTTAATTCATTTTTCTGTGTTCTTCAACAGCTCACATCATTTAACATCCAGAGGTGTTGTAGCAATATTAATCGAAGCATGATAACTTGTACACTTATATTTGAACTTCTATAAGTACTCTTTCATATTAAAATAACTTGTATCAGTTGGATCTTTCCCTTTAACACAGGTGTTAAAGTCAACTGCAAGTCATGGTTAAAAAGCGCATAGTTGAGCTTGGGGACCTAGTCTGGAATGCAGACAGTGCAAGCATGTATTATTATTGCTATTAATATTAATATCCTTTATTTGTAACATGCCAACAAAGAGCCATATGCTAATTTGATGGTGTAAACTGTGGTAAATCTGCTGCGGGAGCTTCTACCTCTCAAATTACATCTTAGACGTAACAGATTTCTGTGCAGGGAGCAGCCAAACCAACCTTTACGGATGAGACGGCCGGGGAGCCAATAGGAAATGTGAACGTCATAAATCTTATAATAAGTGGGAAGTGCAGTAACTATATATATATATATATATATATATATATATATATATATAATGTAAATGTTTTTTATTTATTAATATATTTTTATTTGAAAAATATGTGACAATTGTATTTATAGCTTCAATCAGTAAAAATGTGTTTATTTTGTGTTAAAATATAATAGGAGTTATCTTGCAATGTTTTAGGGTTGGGTGATTAGCATAGTTAGGTAGGATTTACTCTGCCCTAGCACTTAAAAGTGTTTTTTCGGGTATTAGCATAGGGCCCATATTCTGAAGCACTTTTTTTTTTAAATACATTTTTTTTATGAGAAAACATTTGAACATGTCTTCATAATGAAATAATAGTATGACACCTTACAGCTTATAATAAACACATTTACTGCAACTCTCTCACTCTTTTGTTTTTGTTAAAGAAATACACTTAACTTCACCTAGTATTTCTAATGTAATACTAAGCAATATTCTAATAAAAATAAAAAAATATATAAAAAGAAGAATAAAAGAAGGAAAGATATTGCCCTCTTTCAAGGACCACATTCACCAACCTCATCGGCCAACTCTCAGCATCCACATATCCCAGCCCATTTCCTGTATTTTGCATCTATCTCAGCAGATAAGACACTCATGGAATGAATTAATTGAATCTTCCATAGAACCTCTAAAGGCTGGAACAGTTTTTTTTCCAATGTTTTGCAATTATGCTTCTAGTAGCCTGAAATATCTGATTTGATAGAAATTGTGCATTTTTAGAAAGACCTGGGAGTGGTACGCCTAATAATGCCTCTTCTGGGTTTTGAGGAATACCTGTATCTCATAGTTTCTCAAGATAGTTTTGTAAACAATTTCCTTCAATATCATCTAGGCTAATATTGAGCTCAGCCTCCTAGGAGGCCCTATAGGACAAATTATTAGGCGTGGCGTGTTCATTTAGGTGGTTATAAAGAATAGTGAGTTTTTTTTTACCTTTTGAGTTATGTAAGCAACAATGCTCAAAGGGAGTTTTGCTAGCTTTTTTTTTTTTGTTTTGCAGTTTGTCCCACTTGTGTGCTAATCATCATCAGGTTAAGTCATTCTTTGGGTGGCAATCAGTGATTTATGCTAAAGTCCGATGGAGACCAGTTTTGACATTCTAACAGTACATCTGCAACAATTGTTATCTGATTTCTAATCCACCAAGTGAATTGGATATTTTTATTGATTGATAAGTCTGCATGGCGTAGCCACAATGGTGTTAGCCATGAGCCATTTTGTAGTAGAAGAGTTCTCTAGTTGATTTGCTTCCATACTACGATGGAGTGACTCAGACACATCGGAAGTGATTTTAAATTACTATGGCTGAGCATTCATCAGAGTATTATTTGGTTCAGGAGAATATTTTGGTCCCATAAAACTTGATGTTCTATCTCCACCCAAACTGGGGGACTCTCTTAATATACCATTTAGCCATTTGGGCTAATCTTGCTGCCTTATAGTATCGTAGAAGGTCAGGAGTTGCTAAGCCTCCTTTTTGTTTTGATGCTGTCATGGTCACCCTATTTATCCTAGGTTTCTTATTGCCCCAGATGAATGTAAATATTGCTTTCTGTAATATTGATATGTATCTTTAAGATTTATCGATGATGGTAGAGTCCTAAAAAGGCATAGCAGTTTAGGGAGGGTATTCGTTTTAATGGCTTGTATTTTACCAAACCATGAAATATTTAATGAAGACCAGGTGGGAAGATCTCAATATATTGGCATCATATATCTATTTAGTAAATTTAGGTATATGAATGCCTAGGTACTTTATATGATGTCAGGACCATTTAAAGGGATAGTTTAAGGTCAGCAAATGTTCTAGTTGCTTGGGCAATGAGACATTAAGAGCTTCACTTTTATTTGCGTTAATTTTAAACCCTGATATATGGCCAAAATGGCTTAATGTTTTAAATAGGCTAGGTAAGCTAATTAATGGGTTAGTAACTGTGAGGAGAATATCATCCGCAAATAGGCTTAGCTTATATTCGTTATCGTCTAACTTGATTCCACTAACATCTGGAGCTTCCCTTAATGCTATCGCTAGTGGTTCGAAACATAGATCAAAAAGTAGAGGCGATAAAGGACATCCCTGTCTTGTTTCCCGATCTATCTTAGATAATTGAGACTTGAAACCCTGATAGGAAATATAGGCCCTACGGGCAGAATATAATGTCATAATTCTTCCTACAAAGTTTTCACTATGGCCAAATTTAAGCAATGCTTCTTTCATCCAATCAATCCTATCAAACGCTTTTTCTGCATCTAAAGATAGTAGCATTAGTGGTAATTTTTTGTCTGAAGCGATATCCATGAGGTTAAAGATTCACTTAGTATTATCAGGCGCTTCCCTACCCGGGATAAAGCCCACCTTGTAATAGTAATTAGTGAATCCATCCGGACCAGGTGCTTTATGAGGCTTAGTAGCCCCTATTGCTCTTCTAATTTCCTCTTCAGAGATAGGGGAAGTGAGAGAATCTACTTTACTTTTATCAATTTGGGTTATCGTAATGTATGACAAAAAAGTCTCTATTTGGGATTTATGGCTTTGTGACGCAGAATAGACAGGCATTGAGTACAGCTCGGTATAAAATTGTTGAAATGCCTTAGTAATCTGGTCTGGTTGGTAAACCATGCCATTTTCTTTAGTGAGTAATTTAGGAATAAAAGAGTTTGCTCTCTGTTGTTTAAGTCTTCTAGCTAACATTGTATCTGGTATGTTGGAGAATTGAAAAAATTTAGATTGTGTACGCTGCAATATAGTCACCATTTTCTTTCGCAGAATCTCTTTCAATTCTTGTTTACATTGAAGAATTTCCTAGTTTTGTGCCTTTTTCAAAACATTTACGTCTTTACGGCTGCCATTTGTTCCCTCGCTTAGCCGATTTTCGATCTCCGAAAAACGCCAATTAAGCCTCAAATTAGCTTGCAACCTCACTCACTGGCTCTCTGCCTCTCCCTATGTGCTGTGTGTGAGGTTGTAAGTAAATTTTTTTATTAATTGGCGTCATTTGGTGGTCTTTGGCGGCCGTTAAAGCCATATTTTTTTCAAAGTATTGTGTGCCTCGCGATGATCGCAGGCAACGCCATGAGCGCCTTCAGCGCTCATGTTGAGCCTATTTCAAAGTCTTGCAGGCCTCGCGGCCATCATGGGCTTGGCAATGACTGCCTTCTGCGCTCATTGCCAGCCTTTTTCAAAGCTTTGCGGGCCTCATGATGAGCGCAGATTGCAGACCCTGCCATTTAAAAATGTCAAAGTCTTGCAGACCTGGCGATGAGCGCCTCCTGGCGCTCATGGTCCTGGCATTGAGCGCCAAAGCTTTTTCAAAGTCTTGCGGGCCTCGTGATCATTGCAGTCCCCGTCTTTTCAAAGTCGCGCAGGCCTCGCGATGAGCACTTTCGGCGCTTATCGTGAGTCCGGCAATAAGCGCCTTGGGCGCTCATTGGGAAGGCGCAAACCCGTAATTTTTAACATTGGTGATGAGAACCCGCAATTACAACAACTATTATATGTGATGCTCTATACATATACAGGGGTTAAGTACATGACAAAAACAAAATAATAATAATAAATTGCAAAGAATGGAGGGCCCTGTTTTTGAGCTTAAAATCAAACGTACATACAGAGAGGGAAAAAAAGTATTTGAATCCCAACTGATTCTGAACGTTTGTCCACTGACAAAAGAAATGATCAGTCTATAATTTTAATGGTAGGTGTATTTTAACAGTGAGAGACACAATAATCAAAAAAAGACAAACAAGAAAAACACATGTCAAAAAAGTCATACATTGTATCATACAAAGTATTTGATCCCCTATCAATCAGCAACATTTCTGGCTCCCAGGTAGCTTTTATACAGGTAACGAGCTGAGATTAAGGGGACAGGACAACTGCACCGCATCAAAGAGACAATGGACGGGGCCATGTAGCGTCAAATCTCAGGTGAGAACCTCCTTCCCTCAGGTTGGGCATTGAAAACGTGTCGTGGTTGGGTATTTCAGCATGACAATGACAATGACCCAAAACACACAGCCAAGGCAAGAAGGAGTGGCTCAAGAAGAAGCACATTAAGGTCCTGAAGTGGCCTAGCCAGTCGCCAGACCTTAATCCCATCAGAAAATTGTGGAGCAAGCTGAAGGTTCGAGTTCCAAACATCAGCCTCGAAACCTTAATGACTTGGAGAGGGTCTTCAAAGAGGAGTGGGACAGAATCCCTCCCGAGATGTGTGCAAACCTGGGGGCCAACTACAAGAAACGTCTGACGTCTGTGATTGCCCACAAGGGTTTTGCCACCAAGTACTAAGACAAAGGCGTCAAATACTTATTTCAATATATAACTTTTTTTACATGCGTTTTTCTTGTTTTTTGTTTTTGTTCCTCTGTCTCTCACTGTTACACCTACCATTAAAATTATAGACTGATCATTTCTTTGTCAGTGGACAAATGTTCAAAATCAGCAGGGGATCAAATACTTTTTTTCCTCACTGTACTGCTTGTTTGCAAAGCTCCGAAATATGATTGAAAACTTGCAAACTTACAATCTGACATGCTAGATGGAACCAGTACTGGGGTCAACAAACATTACACTGTATTCACAATTCTAATTGCTTATATTAAACAATCATGCAGTCATCACTCATCTGGACACAAATCAGATGATATGCTCCATTCAGGTTGATAACTGATTGTAGGGCTTGGAAGTCATGGGAAGAGCAGTATAATTTTTGAGTCTAATTTTATTAAAATCTGAATAATCCATTCCAGTGAATAAACATGTTTTTCTACAAAAACAGCATAGCTCTAGCAGGAAAAAAATGTTTTTTGTTTTTTTTAATCAGTTTAAATTTATATTAATAACCAATGCACAGTCTTATTAACCGTGTTCTGTTGACAAAAGAGTATATCATTATCTACAGGAAGTTGTGATGCTAAGGAATAGGTTTAAGACACAGTCATACATCAGACCATATTTTACCTAATACATTCATACATGTAGCCCGCACATATTCCTGACTGATATTCCCTGATGATCTTTGACTGCCGAGGAATGGACAGGTTATAAATAAAGGATAATAATAATATGTTACAATTAAAACCAGAATCGAGAATGTTTTAGCATTAATAAGTGTACACATTACTTATTTTGCTTGCTTATGAAACATAGCTATGTTTTAATATATATTTATGTATGTAGTTATGGTTTAATAATGCAGGATATCATTTTTACAAGTAATTGTTATAGCCAAATGCTGCCCTATGTCAGCTCTGAATAGATTCCGAAATATTCAAAACAAATAGTGCTATAGAGCCATCTTTCAGGTAGTAAAAATCAGTATAAACTTTTTATTGTATTCATTTTAATACATTTTTATAGTAGAAGTAGAAAGGTTGATTATTCATTTGAAAGTTTACACAAATGTTTTTGTTTTTCTCCAAATCTCATGCCATCTTTTGCAGAGTGCTAGCATTGGTTATGGGTTCCCTGGTGGTCCAGTGGTT
This sequence comes from Discoglossus pictus, assembly GCA_027410445.1. NCBI lineage: Eukaryota > Metazoa > Chordata > Amphibia > Anura > Alytidae > Discoglossus > Discoglossus pictus. Next base: position 50,656,641 of record CM050163.1, read on the forward strand.
AGGATTCTGGGCTTTCACCACTGTGATCTGGGTTTGATTCCAGTCAGGGAACCAAGAGGTCACACCACACTGAAGCCGAGCAAGAGGAAGTGGCAGATGATGGAGATGCTCTGTAAAGGACTGTTTTATTTTGGAAAATATCACACATTTATGAAGTACTAGCGACTTGCCCGTCAAAAAATGACGGCAATAAGATAGTAAGGCAGGTAATGTTGTTTCGGTACAAAATTAATTTTGTGGGGGGGGGGGGGGGGGGGGGGCGGAGCTGACGTCTGAGGAAGCCAGACGTGTTTTCCTGAGCTCCGTGCTGAGCTCCGTTTAGGGCCTGTTATTTTGCCCTGGAGCGGCTTCTTGGGCCCTACTTACCCTCAAGGGCACTACTGGGGGAGACTGGGAGCTATCTGGGTGGCCCAGCAGCACAGGAGGCCTCCGTTCGCGGGGCGACGACTGAGGCCCCAGAAGACCTCGGGGCTCTCCTTTTCAGCTGCTGGACTGGTGCTGGAGCGGATCCCGGTGGCGGCTGGATCCGGCCGGGATCCCAGAGTGACCCCTCTGGCCAGAGTGGGGCCGTCGAAGACGGGGCAGAAAAGCCCGCGAAACGCGGCCGCCATCATGCGGGGCCGCCATCTTAAGAACGCTGCAGGTTGGGGTGATATTCCCCAGAGGGTTGTGACTCCCCAGGGGGGCCCCAGGAGAATTACTACCATCCCCAAATGAGGGAGCAGTGTCCCCACAGCTAATAGAGGGTGATTAGCTCTCTCCCCACAAAGAACTGTGGCTGCTATTAATCTCAGAGGCATAGTGGGGCAGGAGGAGGAAGCTGCCTGCATTTCCCCCAGTTTGCAAGGCACACAAGGATCTACTTATTGTCATATCCCCACGCAATCCTGAGATCTGGAGTTAAGGTGGTGTGAGTCAACTCTTTAAGCTACCCATTCAGGACTGAGATTTTGATATAGAGACTTACCTCGCAGCATTGCCAGAGACTGAATTGCATAATATTTAGGAGCCTTGTGGGGGTACCTGGTTTCAGAAACTGACGCTCTCTTGAGGCACTTTTTTGGATCATTTATGCATCTAACAAAGATACTGTGTCTACCTATACTTGAAACCTGTGCTTTCACTGTCAGTTGCATGGTCTGTGTCAATTTCTTACAACGTCAGCACACATGCTGCCACCCTGTGGACGTTTACAATACTGCAGATCATCATTGGCCTTATGCGAATAATGTAAGAGTGGAAGTCTCCCTGCCATTCATTGCTGCTTACTGTCTGTACTGATCTATTCTACGGCTGAGTTCTACTTAACGGGCTCCTGTCAACGAAAGCAGACAGATTACCTGAAGAGGGTACAACTTTTTGTGCCACTTGTCTACCAAAGGATCACTCTTTGTTTGGCCGGATTTCCAAAGGCTTCCCCAGAGCCCCGGCTGGGGACTACACTCTAATTATGGAATAAAGAGACAAATGGGGAATTGGCCTGGCAGCACAGCTATCACCTACCTCAACTCAACTTTATAATCTGGACAAACTCTACAATTTGGGCCAGCGGACTTTCACTCAGACCATTTGGGGCATAGCTTCCCCTTATCCTATTCCTAGCGGTTTCCATAACGGACTCTTTGCTGACTTTTGCGGCCCGTACTCCAAAATGCCGAAACCCAAAAGAATTGCTTCTGTGAAGGGCATAAGGGAGCACTTTACACCTAAAACTGCCAGATGCTCCCCCCCTGCGGAATCCGCCTAAGAGCACTCGGATGGCTCAGACAGGGAAGGTACTCCTGACACCCCTAGCCAATATATGGACCTCTCGGCCAGGTCAGTGGCTACTATTGAACGGCTCCTGGCAAAAGCTATTGATCCTCTAAGACAAGATTTGAAGGACCTGGGACAACGCACTCAAATATTGGAGGACTCGTTGGATCGGATGGCTTAGGCGCAAGAAAGAGACCGATCCTCTATTGCTCAAAACTCCATTCATATCTCTGACCTCACGGATAAGATAGAGGATCTGGAGAACCGGTCCCGCCGACACAATGTCCGCATCCGTGGTATACCTAGAGCGATACAGGACCTATCTAGCTATCTGAGGGATACAATCCCTATAATCCTTCCTAATCAGCCTGAAAGTGTGTGGGAGATTGAGCGTGCCCATAGAGCCTTGGGAGGTACGAGAAGCTTGGAGGCTCCCAAGGATGTTATTGTGAGATTTTTAAGGCAGCAGGCCAGAGATCTTCTACTATCGGCCACCAGGAAGCTGCATACTATCAAGGGGCCGGATGATTCAATCCTGCAGTTTTATGCGGACCTCTGCCCGTATACCCTGCATAAGCAGGGACTTATGAAACCGGCTATTGCCATTCTTCTTCAGCACAGAATCCAGTACCGCTGGAACTTTCCGTTTGCTCTGACCTTCACTTATCATGGCAAGACTTATACCACCCGCTTCCTGGAAGACTGTCTAGATGTGTTACAGAGACTACAGCTATGCCCGGAGCCCACGACAGAAGCAGACCAAGAGCACCTTGTTCCGCTTATCCCTAAGAGGCAGCAGACTCCAAAGCCAGTGCAAGCCCATGGCAAACAAGTCCCTACCCTGGAGGAGCCCAGCGGCCTCCGGGACTATGTAGGCGATCAGCAAGACAAGCGCTTGGTATACTCAGCAGACTCTGGACTTTCTACCCCTTCAAAGTTGGGCCCGAGACCTGAGAGGCCCCCTACCTAGCTGGACTGTGATAACATCTCGCTGAGGGTCTGATGCTCATTTCCGTTGTTTACAATTCAGATAGAATGTTGATAAAAAGTTTGAACTATTGTCATTTAGAATTATTAAAGTTTGCCAGACTAGTTCCCCACACTACGTGGATTTGATTTTTAACTTATTTAATACAAATAGAGATAGAAAGGTTATGTGCAGATGACTGTCTTATACTTATCCTGCTATATTTTTTAAATTGCAGCTTGAAGCTTAGACGCACTGTAACCTTGCTGTTTTACTGCTCTGATTTTTTTTCGTTTTTATTATTTTTATTTTTGTGCTTTTTTTTTTTTCTTCTGTTTTATTATTGGCTTGTTTGCTTTGTCTCAAGATTTACCTACCTTTCCGATATTTAACTGCCTTTCTCTCTTCTTACTGCTCTCAGCCCTCTTGATAAAAGGGAGATTTCTCCGCTGCCAACAGCTCCTCCGCTGGGACTTCTGTCTGCTCTCCGGGCTCCTCCACTCCTCGTCGCTCACGTGCTTAGCTATCAGGTAAGGTTGCGTACACCTGCATCCCCAACTACTAATGGCTACTTCTAAATACACCATTGTGACCCATAATGTGAAGGGAATCAATTCCCCCTTTAAAAGGAGGAAGACATTTGCGTTCTACAAAAAATACACTCCTTCGGTCATTTTCATGCAGGAGACCCATTTTTCTCTCGGCAACAAACCTAAATTCTTGCATAAGGATTACCCCACCTATTATCTGGCCTCTCTTCCTAAGAGAGCTGGCTGTGCAATTTTATTGCATAGATCCTTTCCCTTCCAGGTAGAATCCACACAGGTAGATGGGGACGGTAATTATGTTATGGCAACTGGGACTATAAGAGGGGAAAGAATGATGCTGCTTTCCTTGTACTCTCCTACGAACTCTCCCTACTCTGTTCTCATAGACCTGTTTAAAAAGCTAGAGGCTCAGGATTTGGGGAAATTGATAATTGGGGGGGACCTTAACCTGACCTTGGATCCGACCCTTGACAGATCTGGAAAACCAACCAACAGATTTTCCAACAAGACTAATCAGATTAAGTCCTTACTAAATGGTTTGGGGCTAGTTGATGCCTGGCGGGGAAAGCACCCAGACAAGAGAGAGTACACATTCTACTCCCAGACTCACCTGACATACTCTAGGATTGACGCTCTTCTTATCATTTCCTCATTGTACGACTCTACCATAGATTCTGAGATAGTCCCCTGCCGCTGGTCAGACCATGCTCTGGTACTAGTTGAACTGGATCTGGGTCCTAACCCTCGACTTCCTTATAAATGGGTTCTGAACGAATTTCTACTGTCTAACCCAAGCAGTATGGATTCCATATCCAAGGACATACAGCTGTTTTTTGAGACAAATGACTCCCACGAAACTGGGGCTGGATGGCTTTGGGCTGCCCATAAGGCTTTTGTTAGAGGAACTTGCATTAAGCTGTCCTCTATACATAAGAAACTTCTCAGGCAGAAGGAGACAGAGCTTTCAGCCTCATTAAAGAGGTTAGAGGAGAAAAATCAACAGTGTCCCTCTCTTCAGGGGCGTAAGTTAATTGACCAGACTAGGCTAGAGCTGGACGCTATTTTATCCCATCGAACTGAACGGGCTATGAGAAAAATGAGGCACCTCTATTACTGGAAGGCAAACAAACCTGACTCCCTTTTAGCTAAAAGACTAAACAATAAATTCTCCCAACCCAGAACCACCCAAATTAGGATTCCTAGCAGTCAAATTTCCTACAGCCCCAATGATATTCAAAAAACAATTCAAAATTATTACCAAAAAATATACTCATCACAACCCCTTTGCAGCGGATCAGATATAGACTCCTTTCTAAATTTATGTGATCTTCCTAAAATACCGGATGATCAACTGGATGATTTGAACTTAGAAATAACACAGGAGGAGGTTAAGCTTACCATCCAGAATCTTAAGTTGGGCAAATCCCCAGGACCGGATGGCTTTACTAATTTGTATTATAAAAAATTTGAACCCCTTCTTACCCCCCACTTGACATCTCTTTTTAATGCCATATTAAACGGAGAGCCTATGCCCCCGGAGCTAAACCGGGCTGACTTAGTGGTTTTCCCAAAAGATGGCAGGGACCCTCTAGAGGTGAAAAATGATCGTCCTATATCCCTAATCAATGGGGACGTCAAAATCTTGACGAAGATTATGGCCACCCGCATCTCTAAATTTCTTCCAGATTTGATCCACAAGGACCAAACTGGGTTTGTTCCCTTTCGAGAGGCCGGGGACAATGTTAGGAGGGTCATGAACGCACAGTTGATGGCTCAGAAGTCTAATATACCAGTCTGTCTTTTAGCTTTAGATATAGAGAAGGCTTTTGACACGGTAGAATGGCCATATTTATATAAGATTTTGGACAAATTTGGATTCCAGGGACGTTTTATTAATTTACTTAAGAGATATTATGACTCCCCAGCAGCCAATCTAAAACATCCAGTGGACCACCAAGCCGACATCCAAATTCAAAGAGGGACCAGGCAAGGGTGTCCGCTCTCCCCACTGTTATTTGCTCTTGCCATAGAACCCCTTGCGCAAGCGATTAGAGCCAACCCAATCATCCAGGGGGTACAGGTAGGCCTCCAGCATTTCAAATGCTCTCTCTTTGCGGAGGACATGCTTTGTACCCTGACCAATCCCCTCTCATCCATACCTGCACTCATGTCCACTGTTCAGTACTTTGGCAGAATTTCGGGGCTCAAGTTGAATGTTGAGAAGACTGAGGCGCTGGGGATAAGATTGCCGCAGGGTGAGATTGACATTCTTAAAGCTAACCACCAGTTTATTTGGCCCGCACAGTCTATAAAATACTTAGGTGTCAGACTTAACTCCAAGTTGGGGGATATGTACGGGACAAATCTTCCCCCCTTGTATAGATCCTTGACTTTAGATATGAAGAAATGGAGGAGTTTTAAGATTTCATGGACAGGCCGCATTGCGGCTGTGAAAATGAATATCTTACCTAAATTACTATACTTATTTAGATCCCTTCCTATCCCTATCTCCCTTAAAGACCTAGATAAGTTCCAGAATAGCATTTCCCGGTTCATATGGGACGATAAACGCCCTCGCATACCCAGGCAGGTGATGTTTCGCTCCAAGAATAGAGGTGGCCTCGCGACCCCGAATTTAAGACTTTATCTTAAGGCCGCACACTTGGCCCCTTTGCCTAGAGCTCACTCTTCGAAACACCATCCATCTTGGGTTTTTATGGAAAATTACCAAATGTCTCCACATAGTTGGGATCAGTTGGTTTGGATTCCTGAAGACTCTGCCCCTTTCACATCTCATCAAAACCCCATGATTTCCTTAACACTTCAGGCCTGGAGATGGGCTAATTCTAGGCATCGACTTAGCACGGAATTATCACCTCTTCTGTCAGTTATGTCCTTTCCACGAATTTTAGCAGACTCAAGCTCTATGTCTAAATTCTGGTGGACCTCCAGACGCCTGGATCGTATAGGGAACTGGTTCGCCAATGACAAACTATTGACCTATGACCAATTTTGCACGACTCACGACTTGCCAACTACGGAACTCTACAATTACTTAAAAATTAGAAGTTGGGTTACCAAGATGGTTAAGGACTCCGGGCCCCCCAGAGCCTCCTGGCTATCAGTTTCTTGTTAAAGGTAACTTGAGTTTTTTGTATAACACCTTTCTGGGCACTATGGGGAGCCAGAAACCCAAGTTTATGCTTCATTGGGAAAAGGACCTGGGGGTAGAGTGGGACTGGGATAAATGGACTGAATCTTGCTCCAATCTTTCAAAAGGATCTCTTAATTCGGCTTTATTAGAAACATCAATCAAAGTTTTCCACAGGGCCTATTGTACTCCCGATAAAATGCAGAAGTTTAGGCCGCAGGAGAGTAATAAATGCTTTAGGGGATGCCAGGATGTGGGGGATCATATTCATGTATGGTGGGCCTGTCCACGTACCCAGAATCTCTGGGAACAATTGACCCGTTTAGCCTCCACACTCTTTCATGAAAAAGTAACTCCTTCGATAGAATCCTGTTTACTGGGGGTTCATATTAAAAATTTGTCGCATCCCCAGAACAAGCTGTTTCAAATAATGGCATTAGCTTCAAAGATTCCCATAGCCAGTAGATGGAAGGACATGAATCTAAACTTCCAAGAGGTAACTAGGAAGATCAACTATTTACTTATTAATGAGAGGCTAACCCATATTGTTTTAGATAGGATGCCCCAATTCCAGATAGTTTGGGACCCTTGGATAACATCCTCCTTTAGCGTTCCCCTAGTATAATATCTGTAATTGTCTGAAGCGATTTGGATGAGTGGACTGGAGTGGGGGAGCTCTGGAGACCTTTCAGTGGTACTAGATGGCAAGGAGGATCTGAGGTAAGAGGGAGAAACCAGCCGGGATTGTTCCGTGGCCACCTAAAGGGGTAAATGATTATTATTTTTACTTTCGTTTTTTTTTTTTTTTTTTTTTTGTGTGATAGGGTATATGATAGCTTAGTAAAAATAGATAGGTAATAAATGTTATATTGTATACTCTTATCAACTGTATACTTTAGAATTTAATTGGTTCATTTTGCCTTGTATTCTTTATATGGTTGGAAAAACCAGTTTAGACACTAGAAAATGTTATCACTAAAAATTAAAAAACAAGAAGGTTTAGTCAGTTAAATGCTGCAAAATGATAATTTTATGTTTAGATGACTTGATAAAACTGACATTTATGACTGTTAAGAATGTTTTATTTATGTGTGGATTTTGCATACCTTCTAATAAAAGAATATTTATTCAAAATTAATTTTGTTGGTATTTTAAGATTCTTTGGCGCTCATTGCGAGCCTCGCGCTGAGCTCCTTCGGCGCTCATTGCGAGGCTCTTGGTTGTTTGTGTGCTATGAGCAGCGTTGTGTTTTTTTTTATGCCAATGAATAATTAATAAAATAAGAAATTAATATACTTTACCTATTGTGAATTAATATATGCAGGAAGCATTGTGTTGAAGAGCTGGCAATCTGTTTTCATGTTGCTGCAGCATCAGTGCTGTGGAGCTGCTGTGTAAGTGTCATGAATGTGTGCAGTGTGGAGTGTAATAGTGTGCGTGCGCGAGGCAAATCCGTTAGGGTAGCTGTGTACTTCCGGATTGTATAAGTTATTGTTCTAAAATGGCGGCTAATGTGTGGTATGCGGCTGTGGCTAATTTAGTGTCCTTTGCTTCGGATGTCGTCCGACTTTTTCGGAATATCCGTAGCTGTTTGGTGGTGTTATGCGTGTTTAGGGTCCTTTAGCCTAGTTTTCTTTTGTTCGGCGGCCATTTGTATTTATTGTGTTTGTAATGTTTTTGGGGTCGCGCGGGTTGCGTCCTTGTTTTCGGATCTCGTACGTATTTTTCGGAAATCCGTAGGTGTTTGGTGGTGTTTGGCGTCTTTAGAGTGCTGTAGCCTCGTTTTCGTTTTTTTCGGTGGCCATTTTTTCTCTCACTTAGGGGATTTTTTAGTGTCTAAACTCTTTTATTTGAAGTTAAATTGAGGTGTAACTTCAGTTTTCGAGGTCCTGGGTGCCCCCCCCCCCCCTTGCTGTAGGTAAGCTTTTTATGTTTTTTGTGTGTATTTATTGTGTTTTTCATGTTTTCATGTGCGCGGGTTTCGGACGATTTTTGCGAGGTCGTAATGGATCGTAACGTGTCTCATATTTTGCTTTCGTAACTACGTAAAAAATTTTTGGCTCTCCATGCCAGCAACTGCGGCCCTCGCTTCACGAGCCCGCAAGCGTTAGCAACGGCCTGCACTCACAACTATATATGTGATGTAATATACTTACCAACATTAGCAGCTGCCTAATACTAAACATAAAATAGTTTATAAAGGATAACTATTTTTTTATTATATTTTTGTCTAGTTTAATATCAGCCTTATGTTCCCAAATTACTATGCACATTTCAGTACCACCTATTTTATCAATGTACAAACTGAATTTTCCTTACACCTTCCAGTCCATTGTTTTTCCGACTGGCCCACCTTTTCATGTATTCTTATCTTCAATAAATAAACAGAGTAAATATTGGAACTCCATATCATTGTCATTTATACACTGGTTTGGATATAATTTTTTTTTACCATATATAAATAGAATTTTTTTTTATTTTTTACGCTCTATAAAAATAAAAATATAATTTCTTGTTAAATAAGAAACTTGACACAGGCTGTGTCAATGGAGATCTGTATCAAAAAAACTGTTGGCCATATGTGAAATGCTGCCACCTACAGGTTTCACAGAGTACAGCTAGAAGGCAGTATTTATTGTTCATCTTACTCTGTATGGAACAGGACATTATTATTATTATTATTATTATTATTATAATTATTATTATATTTATTTATATCACGCCAACATATTCCGTAGCGCTGTACAAGGGTTTAGTACATGGCAAAAAACAAACTTAACACCTTATAAAGAATGGAGGGCCCTGTTTTGAGCTTAGAATCAAATGTACATAGAGCTTGTTTCCAATGCAACATTGAAAACTCACAAACTTACAATCCAACATTTGGATACAGTACTTTATTAAAGGACTACTATAATGCATTTAAAAGTAAAGCTTATATGTTAGTTTGTTGGGCATAAACTATTAAAAGCAGTATGATGTTTAAAATATATAAAAGTTAATATTTGTTTGACTTTACTCTGTTTTCCCCCTAAGCAGAGCTGCTTATCTGCTCCTGCCTGAGGCTTTTAACATCATGGAACTTGGAAGCAGGCTGGGCTATGACGTCATTGGTCCTGAACTGTTACATCATTAGCTTCGTCCTCACAGTCTACACAGAGGTAACAGCTATATTGTAACCTGCTTGCAACTGCCTGATAGGCCCAGCCCAGTGACAGTGCATTAATATGATAGCTCCACCCACTTTACCGAGTATGCTTAGTGTTAACCAGAATCAGACTGGTCACACTTCCATGCAGAGCTGGTAATGCTCCCTGAACAGGAAGGTACAGATAAGCAGCTCTGCTTGAGGGAAAACTGGCACATTTAAGTAAAAATAAAAAATATTACCTTATTTTAAATCACATGGTATTTTTGACAGTATTTACCCAACAAGCAAACAAGCTTTACTTGCACTACATCAGTCCTTCAATACACTTTGTTTTCAATCCTGAGTAATATTCTAAATTTGCATTACAATGAACATGCTGAGACACTAGAACACACTGAAACATTGGATACAAGTCCCCTGTTCCCTCCTTCTACACCCCTCCCTACACAAAACACACACACTCATGATCCAGCTCTAAGGAGGTGATGTAAAAATCACAACATGTATTCCTGCATATAGTGTTCAAAACTCAGATTTCCCCTTTATGTGTTATGTCTATGGTATGTCCAGCTGCTAATAGTGTTGGTTTGGTAAATACATGACAAATAAGTGTTTTTTTTTTTTCTTTAACTACACTGCAGTGGTCCTTTAAAAAGCCACCTTTTAATAAAGAAAAAATGTTGATGAATCTAGAGACATCCATAATACTGGTACTTTCTGTGTGTGAAGTGGATTTTACTTTTCTGTAGGAGCAAGGTTTGCAGATAGCCTTGCAAACTGCCTGCTTCTAAGAATGTGCAGGGAAATGGGGTTGATGTTGAAAATGTAAAGCTCCAGAGATCTATAACAAACCCCTTCCTGTCCCTCCTCCCCCAGCAGACTATCTGAAAAATACCACCCCTCAGGCTCCAAGCTAACATGAAGTGGTGTGAGCAAAAAAAAAATCATCCTGTCTGTTATAATTAAAATTGTATCTAAATATGATTCTATGCTCAGTTTACACAGCTGCTGTTACATACTCTACAAAAATACAACCTATTTCCTTTTAGAGCACTGGGCTGATTTCTCACTTCGGTACAATCTCTACAGCAGGGATGGATTGCACCTTAATGATGAGGGAGCTTTTGTGCTAGGGGATAGGATGGTAGAAAGCCTGGAGGAGTTTTTAAACTAGTAGGTTGGGGGAGGGAGTAGATAGAAGTATTGGGGTAGAAAGTGTAGAGGGGATACAGGATGAATTAACTACTCATGAGGGAGATGGGGAGGGTTAGTACAGTCAATAGGGAGGTATTACTAGGTAACTAAAGTACAGAGGCAGGCACTTCAGAAGTACAGACTCATAACATAGGGCATATGCTCGCTAATGCCAGAAGCTTGCCAAGAAAATGGGAGAGTTAGAATTATTAGCAGTTAATGAGAAATGGGATTTAATAGGCATTACTGAAACATGCTGGGATGAATCTCATGACTGGACTGTTAATCTGAATGTAATAACCTATTTAGGAAAGATAGGGGCAATGGTAAAAGAGGAGGAGGGATTTGTCTATATGCTAAGTCTGAATTTAAGCCTATAGTCAGATAAGATATTTATGCTGGAACTAGTGATAATGTTGAATGTTTGTGGGTAGAGTTAAATAGAAAATTCTATTATACATACTTATCACCATATACCATGTGGGAATAAAAGTAAAAGGAGTAAATCACATCCCATGCGGCTTAACAATATTTTAAAGATCAAGATGAGGAGTAAAAAACAGGCATTTAAATTATACAAACAAGAGGGGACAGAGACTGCTTTAAGGGAGTACAAGGAAATCAACAAGGCTTTCAAAAGCGCTATTAGACTGGCTAAAATAGAAAATGAAAAGTTAGTTGGAAAGGAGAGTAAGACTAACCCTAAAATATATATTTTTTTCATTTATTAATGGGACGCCCAGGAAGGAAGCTATAGGAACATTACAATGTGACACAGGCCATCTCATAATTAGTGACCAGGAAAAGGCAGATGAGATAAATAGGTTTTTTTCTTCGGTATATACAAGGGAGGTGCCGGTGGTTAGGACACTGCAACATAATGGGGCTACACTACCATCACTAAATAATTGGAAGAAACAGGAAGAAATCCAAAAGAGGTTGGAAAAAATAAATGTTAATTAATAAAGCCCCAGGTCCTGATGGAATACATCCACGGGTACTAAGGGAACGGGGTTCTGTCATAGCAAAACCATTATATCTAATTTTTCAAGATTCACTCAACACAAGTCGCTACCAGATGACACCTATATAAGAAGGGAGCAAGAGCAAATCAAGGAAATTATAGCCTCACTTGTTGCGGGAAAGCTTTTAGAAGGGCTAATAAGGAATAGTATAAAAAAATATGTCTATTTAAACACGATTATAAGTCAACACGGATTTATGAGGGATAGGTCATGTCAAACAAATCTAATTAGTTTCTATGTGGAGGTTAGTAAGACCTTGGATCAAGTCAACTCCGTGATGTAGTATTTTTGGATTTTGCTAAGGCTTTTGATACAGTGCCACATGGAAGACTATTGTGCAAACTAAGGGATACAGGAATTGCAGTAAATATCTGCTCATGGATCGAGAGCTGGCTAAAAGGCAGGAAGCAAAGAGTTGCTGTAAATGGAACATACTCGGATTAGACTAATGTGGTAAGGGGAGGTCCTCAGGGTTCAGTATTAGGACCTCTCATTTATTAATGACCTATAAGTAGGATTTCAAAGTCTACATTTTTGCTGATGACACTAAGTTGTGAAAGATAATTAAATCAGAAAATTATGTACTTTCCCTCCAAAGGGATTTTCATAAATTGGAGAAATGGGCAATTAAATGGCAGATGAGATTTAATATGAATAAATGTAAGGTTATGCACCTGGGAAGGAAAAATAGCCATGCAATTTATAATCTTAATGGAGTAAATCTATCAGATATTGAAAGGGATTTGGGAGTACTAGTGGACAACCACCTAGGTAGCAGTGCTCAAAGCCAAGCGGCAGCTGCAAAGGCAAATAAAATATTAGCATGTATTAAGAAGGGTATAGAAGCCAGGGAAGCAAATATAATTCTGTCACTACACAAATCCCATTTGTAATATGAAGTACAATTTTGGGCACAACTTCATAAAAAGGACATTTTAGAGCTGAAAAAAAGTACAGAGAAGGGCAACAAAACTAACAAGGGGAATGGAGGGGCTAAGTTATGAAAAAAGACTAAATAAATTAAACTTAGTTTCTCTAGAAAAAGGAGTCTAAGAGGGGATATGATTACCTTATATAAATATATCCAGGCTCAATACAAGGCTTTGTCAAGTTTACTTTTTGTGCCAACAGATTTTCAACTGACAAGAGGACATCCTTTGAGGTTAAAAGTAAAAATAAAGAAAAGGGTTCTTCACATTAAGGGTGCTTAATCTGTGGAATGCTCTACCAAAAAAGAGGTGGTGACAGAGGATTTGATAGTTAACATTCAAAAGGGGTTGGATATATTTTTAAAAAAATGGCATTCAGGGTTCTCCTGGATAATTAGAGAGGGAGTATTGTTTTTTTCCCTTTTGAGAAAATTGGCAATGTTTCCATGTTTTTTTTTTTTCTGTTTGCCTTCCTCTGAATCAATTAACAATTAATCCACATACTGCAGATCAGAGGAGATCTAAAACGGGCAAATTGATGGACTAAAGTATTCAACCTTAATTACTATTTAACTTAAAGGGAGATTGATTGGAGACTCAAATAATAACTTGTTGTCCTACAAATGAGCACTTGTATGTGTACAATGTTCTACGTCTCAGGATACAGACCTGATTAAATTTAATTCCAGTGATCATACAGAGCAAAATAGCTATAGTAAAGTAGAGGTGTGTTATTTTAGATTTAATACACAAGCAATTGTCATATGTACCCTATTGCAAAACTTCCTGTCACCACAAGGAGGCTGGTACTATATTTATATATCTATAGTGAGTATCCAGTAATGTAGATGAACAATCAGAGTATTGCAGTATATATAGTGATTTTCATTTTACTTGGGCCAGGTGAGCCCAGGGAGGTATGGGCTGGGGTGGAGGCCCTACACTACAGAAATTAAAAGGAGGGCCCCGGTGCATTGCACCACTTGTTATTTCATCCGTGCTAGATAGATAGATATAATATATTAGAAAGAAGACTAGAGCATTTTTAAGCATTTTTAAGCTAGTAGTCAACCCCTTAGAACATTTCTCAGCATTAATCAGCTCAAGATATAATAAGGAAAAACTGAATATGCAGTTAAAACATCATCTTCATTGGTGATTATATTAAAACATAGTTTAAAACACTATATAATTAGAAACAAATGCGGTCCCGCATCCATTACTTCATCCAAATAATATTATCAGACAGTCAGATGAGTCAGTATACATTATGTGATATGCATCAACAATATGATAGTATGTTTAACATAACACACAATTGTATCTATACATATAGCCATCTACAGGGATCAAGGAGCAACTGTCTGAGGCCCAACAAAAGATTTGTGTGTAGTGGAGGTTACTGGGACCCAGTGGCAGAGCTAGTGAATGGAGGGCCCCATTACAAAAATCCCCCCCCCCCCCCTTAAGAGAGGAGGGGCAAACATTTTTTTTTACTCCCCCCGGACCACCTTCCAGTGCCATATATATACACACATACACACACATACACATACATATCCACACAAATATTTTATTAAAAGTCCAATATTTGCACCAAAATAATACACAGTTCTTTTCAATATCTTCATCTGTAGAAAAAGGTGAGCATACAGCCCGCCCGTCTCTCCTAAATGATCCAACCTCCAGGGTCCCTGTAAATAGTCTTTTCAAAAACTGTCACACTTGCAGTTATACTGCGGCCTTCTCCCTGTGGTTAATGTCCACAGTCTCTAAACAGGAAAACTGCTCTCTAAGCAGACTGGCTTGCCTTATAGACCTGCTGTGCTCCTGTAGACAGCTCTGCTTGGAAATCAACTTTGCCTTGCACTGTAGACTGACTTTCCTTGCCAACCAGCTTTGCTCCTGCAGACAAACAATCTTTACTCTCACTCCAAAAGCCACCCCCCTAGATCTGTTTGTAGGGCTTTTAAATCATCCTGACGAGGATCATGTGCATTGGCTTGATTGAGCTGCAGATCCAATTAACCCTTGCTTATCATGCCTGGATATATAGCTCTGCTCAATCTCAGGCTTATATACACTCCTTGCTTGACGCTTTTACTAATATATATATATATATATATATATATATATATATATATATATATACAGTCAGGTCCATAAATATTGGGACATCGACACAATTCTAATCGTTTTGACTCTATACACCACCACAATGAATTTAATTAAACGAACAAGATGTGCTTTAACTGCAGACTTTCAGCTTTAATTTGAGGGTAATTACATCCAAATCAGGTGAACGGTGTAGGAATTACTACAGTTTGCATATGTGCCCCCCACTTTTTAAGGGACCAAAAGTAATGGGACAGATTAACAGTCATAAATCAAACTTTCACTTTTTAATACTTGGTTGCAAATCCTTTGCAGTCAATTACAGCCTGAAGTCTGGAACGCATAGACATCACCGGACGCTGGGTTTCATCCCTGGTGATGCTCTGCCAGGCCTCTACTGCAACTGTCTTCAGTTCCTGCTTGTTCTTGGGGCATTTTCCCTTCAGTTTTGTCTTCAGCAAGTGAAATGCATGCTCAATCGGATTCAAGTCAGGTGATTGACTTGGTCATTGCATAACATTCCACTTCTTTCCCTTAAAAAACTCTTTGGTTGCTTTTGCAGTATGCTTCGGGTCATTGTCCATCTGCACTGTGAAGCGCCGCCCAATGAGTTCTGAAGCATTTGGCTGAATATGAGCAGATAATATTGCCCGAAACACTTCAGAATTCATCCTGCTGCTTTTGTCAGCAGTCACATCATCAATAAATAATAGAGAACCAGTTCCATTGGCAGCCATACATGCCCACACCATGACACTACCACCACCATGCTTCACTGATGAGGTGGTATGCTTTGCATCATGAGCAGTTTCTTTCCTTCTCCATACTCTTCTCTTCCCATCACTCTGGTACAAGTTGATCTTAGTCTCATCTGTCCATAGGATGTTGTTCCAGAACTGTGAAGGCTTTTATAGATGTTGTTTGGCAAACTCTAATCTGGCCTTCCTGTTTTTGAGGCTCACCAATAATTTACATCTTGTGGTGAACCCTCTGTATTCACTCTGGTGAAGTCTTCTCTTGATTGTTGACTTTGACACACATGCACCTTCCTCCTGGGGAGTGTTCTTGATCTGGCCAACTGTTGTGAAGGGTGTTTTCTTCACCAGGGAAAGAATTATTCGGTCATCCACCACAGTTGTTTTCCGTGGTCTTCCGGGTCTTTTGGTGTTGCTGAGCTCCTTGGTGCATTCTTTCTTTTTAAGTATGTTCCAAACAGTTGATTTGGTCACACCTAATGTTTATGCTATCTCTCTGATGGGTTTGTTTTGTTTTTTTCAGCCTAATGATGGCTTGCTTCACTGATAGTGACAGCTCTTTGGATCTCATATTGAGGGTTGACAGCAACAGATTCTAAATGCAAATAGCACACTTGAAATTAACTCTGGAGCTTGTATCAGCTCTTTGTAAATGGGATAATGAGGGAATAACACACACCTGGCCATGGAACAGCTGAGCAGACAATTGTCCCATTACTTTTAGTCCCTTAAAAAGTGGGAGGCACATATACAAACTGTTGTAATTCCTACACCGTTCACCTGATTTGGATGTAAATACCCTCAAATTAAAGCTGAAAGTCTGCAGTTAAAGCACATCTTGTTCGTTTCATTTCAAATCCATTGTGGTGGTGTATAGAGTCAAAAAGGTTAGAATTGTGTCCATGTCCCAATATTTATGGACCTGACTGTATATATATATATATATATCACATATTATAATTGTCCAACTACGATTCGTCGTCACACTGTGTTGCGTACGACTTAGCGATGAGCGCCGCAGGTTAAACCGTAGCACTTAGGCAATGAGCACCGCAGGCGCTCATTGCCGGCGAGCCTCGCATAGCGAGACGAGCCGTTAACTCATAGCACTTAGGCAATGAGCGCTGCAGGCGCTCATTGCTGGCGAGCCTCGCATAGCGAAGCGAGCCGTTAAACACGTCACACGCACGACAAACACCTCAGAACCAACCTTAACGTAACAAAACACCCACACGCACTAAGAATCCGACTATAACGTAACAAACACCCACACTCACTAAGAATCCGACTATAACGGCCGACCCGCGCGCAACTAAAAACAGTGAAAAAACACCAAATACTCACACAAACTACATAAAAAGCTTACCCATAGCAAGGGGGGGGGGCACCCAGGACCTCTGAAAGT
Organism: Discoglossus pictus; assembly: GCA_027410445.1. Lineage (NCBI taxonomy): Eukaryota > Metazoa > Chordata > Amphibia > Anura > Alytidae > Discoglossus > Discoglossus pictus. The sequence goes on from CM050163.1 coordinate 50,673,636, forward strand.
GAAGTTACACCTCCATTTAAGTCCAAATTCCCGAGTTCAGACACACGAAAATCCGCTAAGCAAGAGAAAAAATGGCCGCTGAAAAAAATGAAAACGAGGCTCACAGCCCAGCCATGTACAAATTTGCCAAGAAGGGATCCGAGATAAGCTTGGAAACCCGCATTAACCACAGGGGGTCCGAGATAAGCTTGGAGTCCTGCATTAACCCCACATTAACCATCGCAGAGGGGGTCCTGATTGCACGCGATCGGGGCCCCCCGCTGCAATCAAAATTCAAAATTCCTGCGTTACAGGTCCTTATAGGACCGTAAAGGTCCTTAAAGGACCCGTTGTAAAAGAAAAAAATATATACACTGTCACCCTGTCAATCATTGGGGTCAATACAGACCCCCATAAAACCCTCATTAACCCTGTCACTCATGGGGGTCAATATAGACCCCCATAAGCCCTTCATTAACCCGGTCACTCATGGGGGTCAATACAGACCCCCATAAACCCATAATTAACCCTGTCACTCATGGGGGTCAATAGAGACCCCCATAAGCCCTTCATTAAGTATTCACTCATGGGGGTCAATACAGACCCCCCATAAGCCCTTCATTAACCCTGTCACTCATGGGGGTCAATACAGACCCCCATAAGCCTCTATTTAACCCTATCAGTCCCATAAGGGTATATTAACACCATTATGGGCCTGTTATAACACTACATTAACCACATAAGTGCCATGATGGTCCTCAAGGACCATCATGACACTAAGTATAAACACTATACTGCACTATACTGCACTATACCACCTCCAATAAAACATTAAATATCAACTAAACACCCTCTACACTAACCTATTAACATCTACACTACCTACCCCCTATTAACCCTAACCACAAAAAAAACTACATTACATGAAATAAAAAACCTAACTCACAAAAAAAATAAACTACATTACAGAAAATAAAAAAACCTAAGTCACAAAAAATAAAAAAAGGAACATTACAGAAAAAAAAAAAACATTACACCCCACCCCCCTCACTACAGAAAAAAAATACACACCTGAAAAGGAAATACATATAATACAAATACATACAATACAAATACATACAATTACAATACAATTACATACAATTACAATACAATACACACCTATCTAATATACATCACACAATCTATCTAAATAAATAGCATAATCTAATATACATCCTATCTATATAATAATACATCCCCAATCTATCTAAATAAATAGCATAATCTAATATACATCCTATCTATATAATAATACATCCCCAATCTATCTAAATAAATACCATAATCTAATATACATCCTATCTATATAATAATACATCCCCAATCTATCTAAATAAATAGCATAATCTAATATACATGCTATCTATATAATAATACATCCCCAATCTATCTAAATAAATACCATAATCTATCTACAATACATCCTGTGCTATCTATATAAAACGCATACCCCTAGCTAACATACAATAAATGCTATCTATATATTAACTAATCTAAGTCTAAGCTAAAATAAAATAATTAAGACCACTTACCTTTGCAGATGTCCATTGGGATCAGCCACCTACGAAAAAATAAAATAAAAAATAGTCCAACATGTTTACAGTTCTAAAATAAACATTCTATACATTCTATACATTCTAAATATTCTACTCAACTTTTCGGCATGTCCTGTCCGGCATTCTTTTAATCCTTCTCCGGCGCGGCACCTGTTAAAAAAAACACAACATTAATAGACATACATCAAAATAAAATAAACATAATCTACATTCTACTTACCTCCCCGCGATGTCTCCGGCCTCCTCCGGATCCTCTTCTGCCACGCCCTGTAAAAAAAATAAATATATATATATATATATATATATATATACTTACATGCGCACTCCTGGACATACCCGACGCTAATGAGGCTCCAGGACACTTTTCCGGAAGAAAATAAGCAATGGCTCCTTCTGATGTGTGAGTCAATCAGAAAGGGATACACCCTAAATCCCTCTCTGATTGGATAATGCACCTGTCAATCTTTATTTAAACCAATCACAAGGCGCAGATGCCTTCAGCCAATCACAATGGAATACACCCCCACAGGGTGATTGGTTGGAGCCTCTGCGCATTCTGATTGGTTGCACTGACAATAGCCAATCACAATGGAATACACCCTCACGTACTGATTGGTGAAGGATTTGCGCATTCTCATTGGCTACTGTTAATATCAATCAATATTACAGCCAATGGGAAGGCGCAGATGTCTTTACCAATCAGTACGTGGGGGTATATTCCATTGTGATTGGCTGATGGCAATAAAGCCTTAGGATTGGTTCAAATAAAGATAGACAGGTGTGTTATCCAATCACCATTGTATTTTGGGGTGTATACTTTTTTCATTCTTTTTTCACCAAATCTTCTCATTGGCTGAATTTGATAGACAGCCTTTTCAGCCAATCAGAAGCCGCCATTGCCAATTTAATCTGGAACACTCCATAGGAAGGTCATTTGCGTCGGAGACATCCGCCACGGCGGATGTGTGTCACTTTTTTTTTTTTTTCTTCATGCGAGGAGGCCGGAGACATTGCGGAAAGGTAAGTATAATGTAGATTGTGTTTATTTAAATTTGGTTTATGTTTACTAATGTAATGTTTTTTTTTACAGGAGTACCGCCGGACAAGACGCAAAGATGGACGACGGAACATGATGGACGTGACATGCTGGGACGTGACATGCTGGAACGGGGCATGCTGGAAAGGTGAGAATAATATTTAGAATATTTAGAATGTTTAGAATGTTTAGGTATTTATGTAAACGTTTTGTATTAATTTTTTTAATATTTTTTACCGTAGGTTGCTGATCTGAAGAAACATCTCAAAGGTAAGTGGTCTTAATTATTTTATTGTAGCTTACAATTAGGGTAGCTATATATATATATATATATATATATATATATATATATAGATAGTATGTATTGTATATTAGATAGATAGATAGATAGATAGATAGATAGATAGATAGATAGATAGATAGATAGATAGATAGATAGGGGGATATATTATTAGATAGTATTGTAGATTAGATAGTGGGATGTATATTACATTATATAGTGGCATGTATATTAGATAATGGCATGTATATTAGATAGGGGTGTATTGTATTTAATTGAATTGTTATTACATTAGATAGTGGAATCTATATTACATTAGATAGTGGGATGTATATTAGATAGTGCCATGTATATTAGATAGTGGCATGTATATTAGATAGGGGTGTATTGTATTGTATTTTATTTAATTGTATTGTATTGTATTTTATTTAATTGTATTGTATTTTATTTAATTGTATTATATGTATTTCATTTTCAAGTGTGTAATTTTTTAAAACAATTTGCAGAGAGGGGGGTTGTAATGTATTTTGTTATTTTCTATAATGTTCCTTTTTTTATTTTTCGTGACTTAGGTTTTTTTTTTTTTCTGTAATGTACATTTTTTATTTTTGGTGATTTTAGTTTTTCTTATTTTATGTAATGTAGAAGATGTGATTTTTGAGGAATTTAGTTACTTGAGGCACACAGTACACTCACATTGTGTGACAAACAGCATTTCAACACTTTCTTTTATTGACTGTCATTTTTTGACTGGCAAGTCGCTAGTATATATATATATATATATATATATATATATATATATATATATATATATATATATATATATATATACAAATATTACCTATATATATAAACTTAGTTTTCTTGTAAAAAATGTTTTTTTGTGAAAATGTTCTTTTATGTCATGCAGTGGACCCCCGAAGCCCCCCGCCCCCCTCAGCATCAACATTCTGCATTCTCCAGGCCCCTCAACAGCAATATTCCCCTCCCTCAGGCCCCCTCAGCAACACCATTCATTTCCTAACCCCCTTAGAGCAGCCATATTCACCCCCAGGGCCCCCTTAACAGCAATATTCACTACCCAACCCCCCAGGAGCACCATTCACCCCCCCCCCCCCCCCGTCAAGCCCCCTGCACTTCATTCACCCCCTCCTCTTACTTATGCACCACAGTTCTTGTCCCGGGTTCTATTGCTCAGAGGTTAGGTATCCTTCCCCTGCCAGAGCTTCATACTTCAGGGTCACGTGACATGACTAGGAATTCCCCTCCCCTGCAGTATGAAGCTCCGGCAGGGGAAGGATACCCAACCTCTGAGCAATGGGATCCAGGACAGGGACTGCCATGCACAAGTGAGAAGAGGGGGGTGAATGAATGCACCGGTGGTAGATCCGTCCCTGCTGGGGCCCACTACTTACCCCCTATGTGGTATAATCAAAAGTATGTATCCACTGCCCAGCATCTTTTATGCTTTAAGCTGCACTCACATCCTAATCTGTCCCTTTTTCCTGGCTCGTGTGTAAAATATATTCAGGAGAAAGAGACATCAACCTACTCCTGGTTCGCTCATTCTTCTAACCTTATCACTGAGGGACCAAACAGAATACAGGGTCTGACGCGCACGTTTCGCGACAGCTTCCAACGAGACCTATTACATTGGTTCATATATGATTTTAAATTTACTTTTCAATGTAAAATGTATCCCATATAGTCCATTTGTTTACTTTGTGGACTTGTAGGTTCTGTTCTAATGTTCTGTTTCTTTCTACTATTAATAAAACATCACTAAGGGAGAGTATGTTTGGCTGTTTTCATTTTTTGGCAATAAGCCATTTGATCACTAAAAGAATTGAATAATAAAGGCTTTTTCAGAAAATGTAAGAGCCTCTGGCGTGATATGAAACAAAGCTTAATCTGGTGTTGGAGTTATTGTTTTATTAATTTGCTTAGAAGTATAATCAAAGCAATTAAGCCAGAGATTTTTTTACGCCTACACAGTCCTGCCACATGTTTTTATATGTTCCTGCTTCTTTGCAATTTCTCCAAAATTCATTTTTTTTTATATAAGTGCAATATTGTAAGGGACTAAGTACCATCTTTGAATATTTAAAAAAAAAATACTTCTCTATAAGTCTGATTTATTATTAACTTTTGAGTTAAGTCATCTGCTCTAAACCAAGTCTCTGATGTAAATTATACACCCAGATCTCTCTGTGTTGGGCCAGTTCTAGCTTGTGTAGTAGATTTTGTGGGGAGGTAGTTTACTAACTAAATTAAGCTTATTCTCTCTAGAAAAAAAGGCATCTAAGAGGAGATATGATTACCTTATATAAATATATCCAAGGTCAATACAAGGCTTTGTCAAGTGAACTTTTTGTGCCAACAGATTTTCAACTGACAAGAGGATATCCTTTGAGGTTAGAGGGAAAAAAGAAAGAAAATGGTTCTTCACAGTAAGGGTGGTTAATCTGTGGAATTCTTTACCAAAGGAGGTGGTGACACCGGATTTAATAGTTAACTTTCAAAAGGAGTGGAATATATTTAGAATAAAAAGGCCATTCAGGGTTATCCTGGATTATTAGAGAGTGAGTATTGATCCAGAGAGGAATCCGATCGCCAGTATCTGGGGTCAGGAAGGAATTGTTTTCCCTTTTGAGACAATTGACAACATTTCACTGTTCATTTTTTCTGTTTGCCTTCCTCTGGATCAATTAACAATTAATCCACATACTGCAGATCAGAGGAGATCTAAAACTGTTGAACTTGATGGACTAAAGTATTCAACCCTAATTACTATGGCCCTCATTCAATTGCTATTTGGCCAATTGAATAGGGGTCTAAATAAGCACATAACATATTTTTTAAATAAGTTTTTAGTTAGTAAACATCTACCTAAAAGCAAGGTTTTCACTAACTAAAAACTTATTTAAAAAATATGTTATGTGCTTATGTAGAGCCCTATTCAATTGGCCAAATCACAATTGAATGAGGCCCTATGTAACTTAAAGGGAGATTGATTGGAGACTCAAATAATAAATTCAGGTCCTATAAATGAGCACTTGTATGTGTACAATGTTCTACGTCTCAGGATACAGACCTGATTAAATTTAATTCCAGTGAGCATACAAAGCAAAATAGCTATAGTAAAGTATAGGTGTGTTATTTTAGATTTAATACACAAGGAATTGTCATAATATGTACCCTATTGCAAAACTTCCTGTCACCACAAGGAGGCTGGTACTATATTTATATATCTACTAGAATATTGCCCGTCAAAAAATGACGGCAATGAAATTGTAAGTGAGCTAATGCTGTTTGGTGTATGTAATCAAATAAATAATAGATTAATAAATGAATATACTTTACCTATTTTGAAGTAATATATGCAGGAAGCATTGTGCAGAAGAACTGACAATCTTGATGTTGCTGCAGCATACAATGTGTGTTTTCACTGTTGTGGTGCTGCTGTGTAAGTGTCAGCAATGTGTGCAGTGTAAATAGTGTGCGTTTTCGAGGAAAATCTGTTAGGGTAGCTGTGTACTTCCGCATTGTGTAAGTTTATTAGTGTTGTAAAATTGCGCCTAATGTGTGGTACGCGGCTGTGGCTGATTTTGCGTTCTTGTTCTTGGAAAATCTGTATGTGCTTGGTGGTGTTTTGCGTGTTTAGGGTCCTGTAGCTTTTTCGGGCGGCCATTTTTTCTCTCGCTTAGGGGATTTTCGTGTGTCTAAACTCTGTAATTTTGACTTAAATGGAGGTATAACTTCTGTTTTCGAGGTCCTGGGTGCCCCCCCCCCCTTGCTGTGGGTAAGCTTTGTATGTGTTTGTTGTGTGTATTTATTGTGTTTCTAATGTTTTCAGGTTCGGCGGGTCGGCCGTTAAAGTCGTATCTTTGCAAGGTCGTAGTGCTTTTTTTTCTAAGTCCTGCGTCTCGTGTTTGTTTGTTGTAAGTCCGTAAATGCTGCGAGGTCCGCAGTAGTTGGCAAGGAGCGCCTTTGGCGCTCCTTGCCAGCAACTGAGGCCCTCGCTTTGCGAGCCTGCAGCATTAGCAACAACACGCATGCTCACAACTATTATATGTGAGTGTGTGTCCAGTAATCTAGATGAACAATCAAGGGTATTGCAGTTATATAGTGATATTATTTTACTTAGAGTGACAAGGGGGAGTATACTGTATTATTGAATAGAGATTATACAAGAAGACTTATTTGGTTTGAGATTATAAATATATTGTACCTCTCAATGAGTTAAGCGAGAGAAAAAATGGTCACCGAAAAAAACAAAAACGAGGCTACAGGACGCTAAAGCTGCAAAACACCACCAAACACCTACGGATTTTCCTAAAAAGACGGACGCGATCCAAGAACAAGGACGCCAAATCAGCCACACGCGTACCACACATTAGGCGCCATTTTACAACACTAACTTACACAATGCAGAAGTACACAGCTACCCTAACGGATTTGGCTCGCGCACGCACACTATTTACACTACACACTGCACACATTGCTGACACTTACACAGCAGCTCCACAGCAGTGAAAACACACATTGTATGCTGCAGCAACATGAAAACAGATTGTCAGCTCTTCTGCACAATGCGTCCTGCAGATATTACTTCAAAATAGGTAAAGTATATTGATGTATTATTTTATTAATTATTTCATTAGCATTAGCAAAAAAAAACAATGCTCATAACTTACAAACCAACAACAGCCTCGCAATGAGCGTCGAAGGCGCTCAGCGCGAGGCTCGCAATGAGCGCCAAAGCATCTCGGAACACCAACAAAATTAATTTCTCAAACAAACACCATTACCTGCCTTACAATCTTATTGCCGTCATTTTTTTGACGGGCAAGTCGCTAGTATATAATGGTAACTGTACTAATCCACCTTAAGAGGAGAAACAGGTTGGGGGGGGGGGGTGTAGAGCACTTCAGAATCGGTAGTGGCTGGCGCTGAAGTAACAGACAAGGTCCCAAAATACAAACTCAATTGACTTGAAAAGAAAGGGGATAAGAAGTTGTTTACTTAGCCCAGTAACATGATGCAGAAGGAGGTTTAGCACATCTGTATCATAGTCCTTTAATATTAAATGAGCACTGTAATGCCATAAAACCACAAGATAAATACTTTATTTGAGCATTGATCATTAACAAAATTCATATTCAATCATTTTCCAAAAGCAACATTCAATATTAATATTACTATCCAAGTGCAGATTTGGCTACTCCTGGTATCCACCCACTTTAATGTCAGTGGGGGCGGAGGCTTTGTCTAGCAGGCAGCTGCTAAAATGTCAGACTCAATGTTTAACACCGACAAAATGATCAAGTTGGAGACCTGATGTGTTAGAGGTTCCCCTGGCGATATGCTTTTATTGTTGGGTTAGCCTATTAAATGATTGTATTTTCTCTAATTAATGCTTCTTGTTCTGAAATCCCTTTAGATCTCTCAGCCAAAACCCCCACACTCCTCTTAATGACCTAATCAGGGAGGAGACAAACACTCAATTGGAAATCTAATCTTTGAAAATAAATATGATATTAAATATAGCTCTTAGAAAAATATTAAATAGGAATTTATTAGAGTGGCCCTTTACCTGTGGCCAGTAAAACCTATAGTAGGACTTGTACTATATAATATCTACATATGGTGGGGCTGACATGTGCTGTTTATTTTGATGTGGTCATGCAGTTTTATTTGTTACAAATCCTGTGAAGGAATGAATCTGTATCAGCATTATACTATTATTCTTACAAGTAAAGCATGTAAGAGATGTGAAACCAATGACGTAGCTGTAAATAACAGCCTGTCCTCTTATAATAACAATGTCTAAAAATGTATCTCATTATAATAGTTTATTTTCTTTAGAACAGTACCTTTTTTTAGTTCCAAAGGTATTGAGAACCGATGATCCCTGGGGGACCTCACAACTCTTCCTTAGAGCCACGAAATGGCTCCTCGGGTGCTAAACCATACCCAAGACTTCAGAGTAACATAGCACTTTTCATTGTGAGAAAACACATTGGGTAACTAGCGACTTTCTCTGTCAAAAATGACGGCAATAGAATTTGAAGGCGAGGCTCTGCCCCCTCTAACTTACAGGCCTTTGGCGCTCATTGCAAGCCTTTCCCACTGTGTACTTTACGGGCTTCACCGCTCATTGCAGGCCTCGGCCTACCTGCCACTTTCATGCCTCGCGATGAGCACCTTCAGCGCTCATTACGAGCCTCTCCTCCCCTCTACTTTGGGGGCCTCGTCCAACCCACCACTTTCATGCCTTTGGCTCATTGCGAGCCTCTCCCCACTCTCTGACACGTGTATGTTTACCCCCTCTCTCCCTCCCCCCCTCTCTCTGCCGTGTCCCCCCCCCTTACTTCCCTCCCCTGTGTCTCTACTCCCCCTCTTCCTCCCCTGTGTCTTTCTCCTCTCTCTCCCTGATCAAGTCTTGCGTGGCTCCCGTTGAGCGCCTATCTATCCTTTTTTTGTCTTGCGAGCCTCGAGCTGAGCGCCGTTGTTTTTTTCCCCCTTGTTTCGAGCCTTTTTTCAAACAATTACGGGTTCACGGCTGCCATTATTTCTTTGCTTAGCCGGTTTTCAATCGCCTAAAATTGGTAATTTAAGCTCAAATTAACAAGGTTGTAAGTACATTTTTTAAGTAATTGTTGTTTTTTGTCGGTTTTCTGTCGGCTTCAGAGTTACAGGGTTGAAGTTCTGTGTGCCTTGCGCTCATCATGTGCCTGGCAATGAGTGACTTCGGCGTACATTGCCAGCCTTTTTCAAAGTCTTGCGGGCCTCGCGCTGAGAGCCAAAAGCCTGCGCCCTTTTGGCGCTCATCTTGGGCCTGGCAATGAGCATCTTCAGTGCTCATTGGCAGGCTTTTTCAAAGTCGTGTGGGCCTCACGATGAGCGCCTTCAGCGCTCCTCACGAGGCCTGCATTGAGTGCCTTTGGCGCTCATTGCAGCAAAGTCGTGTGGGTCTCGCGATGAGTGCCTACGGCGCTCATCACGAGGCCTGCAATGAGCACCTTCGGCCCTCATTGCACATGCGCAAGCCCGTAACTTTTAACATTGCGTTAACCAACATTCGTAATTTCCCACAACTATTATATGTATTCATAGTTGCATAATGCAAACAGATTATTGAGAAGCCTATCTACAGTTAAGATGCACTTTATTCACATCCATGCAAATCTCAAAATGCATATATATATATATATATATATATATATAGTCAATAAAAAGTACATCTGTGTTCACATTTAAAAGTCTAAAGCAAGTTAAAAAACCTGCTTCCAGCTCAGAGTTCCGAGAAAAACAGTTATTACATTGCATTCTGGGAAGTTGAGCTGGGACACACAAATATGCCCACAAATGCCTCGCTCTTCATTCCGTAGCCATCATCAAACATGGCTTCCTTTAAGCTTATGCATGCTGTATTACACAGCTTAAATGCAAAGCCAAGGTTGGAATAAACACAGGCTGAGTATCCAATCCATGTACAGCTGTTTCAAGCTTACTGGCTATCATCAGCATGGAACGGGATCTCAGCCTGTGTTGTGGAAATTATGAGTAGGTAGTTCACCACAACAATCATTTATAATATGGTGGGCAAAAGAGCGATAGAAGCCCTCCACCGTACATATATACACCGTATATATATATCTGTAGACCATACAATAATGGTCTGGATCTCAATGGAGGTTCCTATTTGCATTGTAAGGTAATCAATCAGATCCTAGATCACAAAGGGTGAGAGACTGATGTTTGAATGAATCTATACAGGGCCCTCCATTCTTTTGCAATGTGTTGTTTTTGCCCCTATTCTCTGGAACTCCTTGCCTCGCTCCACCAGATTATCCTCCAACTTAAAAACATTCAAATCCTCTCTAAAAACACATCTCTTTAAAGAAGCGTATCACCTTCCACCCTAACACACTGTTAAATCTCTCTCCCTCCTTTTCCTCACACAATACCTTTAGGATGTAAGTCTGCGAGTTTCAATCCCACAAGGTGTTTTAGGGAAAGCATCATGGACATTGGATTCCAAACTCAAAGACAGGGCCCTCCTTGTTTTACTATGTGTTAATTTGTATGTATCTTTGTCTTGAACATATCTTATGTACAGAGCTACGGAATATGTTGGCGCGTTATAAATAAACGATAATAATAATAATAATAAGGCTAGCAATGCTGTAGCCAGCGGCTTTGGTGCTCATTGCAAGCCCCTCTCCTGTGTAGTTTAAAAACCTTGCACTTGAGTGTTACTGTCTTGGGTTGTGTTACTACCTTGTGTTAAATGTTAGTGGCTTGAATTAAGTGTTACTAGCTTTCGATAAGTGTTATTGCTTAGGGCATTTTTTTACGTCCTTTGGGCTACTTTTACGTCCTTGGGCCTCGTTTTATTTATTTATTTTCGTTTCTTCGGCAGACATTTTTTTTCTCACTTAGGTGATTTTCGATTGTGAAAAAATGGCAAATATGCATCAAATTAAGTTGCAACCTGACTCACAGGCTCCCTGCCTCTCCCACTGTGGTGTGTGTGTACGTTAATTTGAGGCATATTTTTTTTTTTTTTCATGTCTTTTCAGTCACGTGGATCGGTCATTAAAGTCGTAATTTTGTGAGGGCCACAGTGCATGTATGGGTTCCAGTACCAAGTCGTACAGGTTGTAAGTCCGGCGAGGCTCGTCTGTGCCTTCGGAGCTTATTGCAGCCTAAGTTCTGCGTGCTTCAACTACTCGCCTCGCTTCCTGAGGCTCGCAGTACAATGAGTGGCTTTGGTGCTCATTGCAGCCTAAGTCCTGCATTGCCAACATCCTGCGTGACCAACATCGTAAGCATTCCCCACACTGACAACTATTATAGTGATGACACCGTCACTTATGATGGGCAAGTTGCTAGTAATAAAATAATAACATGCATAAACACCTAGCCCAAAATATTTTAACATTTGTACATTAATGTGCACATAAATATGTGTTTTGCAGTTATTACGGTTTGTAATAATTTATTCCACACCCTTTTGTGCAAAGAACACATTTATAATATTATAGCACAATTATTGTAATTGTTTACTTCAATTTATCCCTTTGAATATTGAAAAGGCTTTGCTCTCATAAGACATGCTTGAGAACATACTTTGATATACTGTAACAACAATGTTGTCTGTAAAACTGGCAGCCAATCCACTCCATCCCCATATCCCTATAACTAAACTCGTGACATAAGGCTGTTTACATTGTCCATAGCAAAGATGCAGTGTAGGGTCACAAATAAATCTTGCTCTATCTGTGAATGAACAAATAGTTCTCTGTGCCGTACAGAATTGCAACATGTCATAAAGACCTTATTTGGCCCATAGACAGACTATTTCTTATTAACAGATCTAATTCTATATTCATGGTCTTTTGTTGCACAGACACTGGACTTTATCTTCTGTTTGTAACAGCAGCCGGTCTGTTATCTTCTATTTATGTACCTTGCAAGTCTCTCTCCGTTGTCAGAGAGAAGAATCCATCATTGTTTCATCTGGGTGGATTCAAGGCCAGATGTGGCAGCTTCTATTCTTCCATGAAAACAGTAGTGTCAGGGCCAGAGGTACAAAAGGGTGAAGTGAGATTGTGAGAATAACAGAAAGCTGGGAGGTATATACTGTAGCCTTTAACAGTGGAAGAAGAGTAGGAAGAGACCTCTTGGTTCCGTGATGGGAATCGAATGCAGGTTGTGGTGTTGAAAGCACCAAATCCTAACCACTGGACCACTAGGGAACAACACATGCATCTCTCAATAACCTAACTGTAATGATGAAACATTTTGTTAGGTTCTTCTCATCTCTTTGTCATAGAGGATCAGCAGATAAGGTATCAAGGACCGGGAATTAGTTTAGAGAACAACCATTACCAACTAATGTACTCTTTAAAAAAAAAAAAAAAAAAAAAGGTACCTTATATTTAAATATCTTTCCTATCAGAACTGTTCAGAAGGCTAAAAGAAATGTGACTGTCCAGAGAAACTCTTTGGCAACTGGTCCCCCATACCACCTTGGTTCCAACACCCATGCTATGGAGGACTAAGTGAATATCCATATTCATAAATTATTCTGTGGGGCATATGCATTGCTTTTTTCTGTTAAAGAAGGGTATTAACCCATATTTGATTAAGGTGCAGCATTACATTTATTGGGGGGAAGCCGCTTTTAGAAAGACCTTATAACACTTCTAAACTAATTGCATTTTTTTTTGAAGATTTTATAGAACACCACATTCATGTGTTTGGTGCCAAAAGAGAGCTTAGGACTTCCATGAAGTAAATAATGAACAAATAGTGCAAACATAACTAATAGGGAGTTTCTGAGTCAGCTTATCCTGTATATTCGGTTTATATATGTGTTGGATTCTTTGTATCTCTATTACATGGTGCAGATCAAACAATAAGCCAACCAAACCTTGGAGCTGGTATTGGTGCTCAAGGTTCCCTCCTACTTTACAAGAAAAAAAAAAAAGTGTGATAAATGAGAGGTTAAGGATGCCCAGAAAGTAAAGGAACTAGCAAGTCACTCCAATATCTTTGCCAAGAGAACCATATGGATAAGCCCCACCAGAGACAGGTCATGGAAAGTTGGACACTACTGTGTTTGTGAAAGTATTTGCCTTAAACGACCCCATTACAAACAGTAACACCACAATGGGATATAAGCAAGACGTTAACGACCACTTTTGGAGAAAAAAAATTGTATGATTGTAACAAATTAACATAAGCAGTTGTGTAAATAAAGTTTTAGTTTAATGAAAGGTGCAATATTTGTGACTTCCACACTTCCTGCAACATGATGGCTGCGTGTGTTCTCAAATTTATTTTATTGATTCAGGAATTGAAGAGAGATTTGTAGAATTCAGCACAAAACATTCCTCTCAATCCGCCAGGCACCACACAAAATGCTTGCCCTACAAATGTTCCTCAGGATTTAAAAAGGAATATATGGCGATCATGGCATTTTCCCATGCACTAGCAGAGTTGGCTAAAAAAAGGGAGGAAGAGGGGAAGGGGGAAAGAGAGTGGGAGAGGGAAGCATTCTATATAGCAAGATATATCATACTACCAGTGGGAGGAGAACAAAATGGATGGTGCTGTTGAATGATATTTACAACAAATAAGAGAATACCTTTAGTAATGTATTTACACCTGCACAACTTGTACATAGCCAAAGGGAAATGTTGGTACTTGATAAATATATTTTTACAGTTGCAGGACATATAACAATACAAATCATATTAGACTCCTTTATACAGCCCCGTGTAGCTAAGACAATGTCTAGGGTTTCTCAGCTTTCATTTAATCCCTTTAAGGTTTCTTTATTCTACCCTTCTTGTGTAAGGGTGCAGTTTAAAGGTATGCGAGTTTCCTTTTTGACTTTCTCTAACTTAACACATACAGTTTAGATCAAACATGCATTCCATGGAGTCATTCTATACACAGATTTATTTATTTTTTTAAATTTGATTTCCACACACCCACAGGTGCCTACAAAGACACCTGGTACATACCAGGAAACGCTTCATTCAGGTATGTTTTTATACCCTATACTAACCTTCAAGCCAACAGAAGCACAGGGAAGAAATAGAGGAGCAACTTCCTTGTGGTCAGAACAAAATACTACACATTCCATGATGCTTTGCTGCAGAGAGAATCCCCAGAGATTGCAACATTGTTGCACCTTCCTCTGATTTGCCACAACACATTAAGAATTCATGCTAATTTAGCTAGGGGTTTCAGGGGCAATCCCCCTCAAACCCAACTGCTGAAGAACTGAAGAAATTTGACATCTTTTTGTAGGTTTATTTTTTTTATTAAGGTTTATATTTTGGGATTTTTTGCATGCAAACAAATGCTTGCATACACTCCTTATTTTCCTCTATCAGATGCATTCATAATCCATGAAACTTCTATATACCTTGTAACGGAGTTGGAAGAAGAAGTCCAGTATCTCCGCTGGTATACAGTAAAATATCCAAGAAGCACTGCAGTCTCACAAGCCCCAACCTCCCATATTGGACGACACTCAATTGGGAGTCAAAGAATACTGTCTTTATTTGGTTATCCAGAAGTATATATACATCTCTTCCCCCAAGTAATACACATACCCCTATTTGGCCACACAATACACATAGAGAGACAATAGGTGTGGTCACACCTCCCTGAGGCTACCTGGCTACTTTTATATAATACAGACATTGATTAGACCATCCTTCCCTTTGTTCCATCTTTCACAATGTGAACACTTCACACAATAGGGCTCTCCTGCCTCTAGGAGACCCTAAAAGGATTGTTTTATGCTAGGTGTCTGCAATAGTCTGAGCTAATATCCTGCAGAGCATTAACCAACATATCTACAGTATAGCAATGTGATCATATTTTAACCATAAGAAATAAATAACCATAAAACAGGGTAAAACAGTGATGGGTTCCGTTACATACCTTTAAGCAGTAACAGTCAGCCAAAAACTTTAAATGAAATTACAATATTGTGTCTACAAATGGACACATATTACAGATAGCAATATGAAGTACGCTTATCAAACACAGGAATGCAACAGGGAAAAGACATGCCATAAACTTCAGTTTGATTTCACTTTCCAGTTTGCACCAGATCCTGTTTTTAGCACTTAAATGGACACTTGTAGTGTGAGCCTACTCCACAGATGGAATGGTATTCCCTTAATTCACAGATGGGAGAGATGGCAGACTGCAGAGGAGCAAAAATAGGAAGTGTACATTTTGTATGACTGTTACATTGACCAGGATAAAGTAAAAAAAAAAAAAAAAAAAAAAAAGGTATATGGAAGTTTCATAAATTATGAATGCATCTGACAGCAGAATATGCAAACATTTTTCCATCAAAAATCCCATAAACATTAAAGGTATATGCAAGTGAGCTGGCTTATAAATGCATCCGAGAGAGAACAATTAGTTATTCGATTTTTTTTTTTGCATGAAAACAATCGCAGAATAAACATTAATTTGCTTACCTTTAAGTTAGCAAAATGTCCTAGGTTTTTTAGCATTTATCGTGTACACCCATAGTAAACTCCACTTCAATTAGCATAACATTCAAATGCAGAAGCAGGCTACTATATTGTATCATTCTTCACCTCAATGGCTTCTGGCATGTGCCCAGTAAAAGAACTGCAACAGTTACTTCCCGTGCTCTGTACCAGAGAGGTAAAAATGTGCATTTTGCTGCATTTCCTGTGGGTACCCAGCTTATGCAAGCATCCTGTGGGTGTGAACAACTGGGTTTGACTTTTGTGCAAATAAACTTTGTAAGTAAACGGAACTTTTCTATATAACACATGTTTTCATACACTACTAATTCTCCTCTGATGCATTCATAACCCAGCTCACTTGCATATACCTTTAATATACTTATCCTAAAGTTTGCAATATTCCTTCAGTTTTCTGGCAGTTGAGTTTGAGAAGGAACCCTGAAAATTTAAGCTAAATGGTCATAAAATTCATAATTTGTTGTGGCCAACTAGTAAAGCAGGTAAACAATGTAACAGCATATGGCGGATTTAGTCTCAGCAGTATAGCAGGTTGGGATTTGTAGACTTGATCCCACCTAACGCTCTCCCTGAAATGCAGCAGCTGCTCTTGGTCTCTACTTACTTTCCAGCCAAATGCAGCACAGTTCAGAGGGTTGAGAACATATTTGATTTAGTGATTCGATTGGTTAGTACAGGGTGCCTTTTTAAGCACTCCGGGGGGGGGGGGGGGGGGGGGTACCCATAAATCTGTATGGGTACAGAATGATTCAATGTTATGTGTGTTTCTTTTATAAACAGTATTCATTAGATTAGAAAGTTAGAAACAGGGAAGCTTCAATATACAGAATACCTGAACATGAAAAATACTGAAAATCCACTTAATTAAAAACTTGTAAGAAAAAACCCCAAAACATAGTGTTTGTTTTTTTTATTTTTTATTTGGTGTTAATTAACTCCACAAGAAAAACAAAATCAGTTACTCTGGTGTACATGAAAATCAGAACAATACAACCACTTAAAGGAAAACAAAATGTAAAAAAAAAAAAAAAAAAATTCAGCCCAGGAATGGAAAACTGATCTTCAGTGCGATGGATATGCAACGCGCTTCATACCACTGTGCGTTCAGCGTTTTGCCAACCTTAAATTAAATTTATGTATCTAGAATGAAAAATAAGTTTCAAACAACTCTTGCAGAAAGAGCAAATTGGCTACGGAAACAAAATTATTGCCGAGGTTCTTTTGCAGCATTTCCCTCACTATCTATAGGTGCAGGAATGTTACACTGCTAATAAGGTCTGACTGCATGAGAAGGCTGTATGACTTAAAGAGGCAGATATAATATGTACACATATTGTAAATATAAAAAAGGTGTGCGATGTATGTCAATTTAAAATGCACATTTTAAAGCATAGTTTATGGGAACTGACAAATCGATTATTTAAGCCCTTTACTGCTACAGAAACCTACATGTGCAAGGTACAGCCAGCAGAATAGGGCCTATGTTTTCTTGTCAATAATTGCCGTGTATGTTTTACACAACACTTCGGAAGCTCCAGAATAGTAGTAGTAAGTTTAAATAGAATAAAATAAAACAAAACATTTATACAGCTGCTTATAAACTCTTCTCAAAATGTTGCAATTAATCCCCCATAAGAATTACAGCAATTCATTTTATTTTTTTTATAATATGGAAACTGCAAGTTGATGAGGGAAGGTAATATATCAAGATTGTATAAAACCAATCTGCAAGTACATTTTTAAATAAATCGGAATTTATAAGTCGTTAAAAGACTACTGTAATTTCAAAACTAATTCAGGTTTGTGACATATATGACAAACTTCTATTAGGCAAGCCATGATCACAGAAGCAGAATTGTAGAAAATGTTAATTTTAGCACACGCTGACCTTGAAGTTTGGGGTTATGCACCATTTATGTTTTTCCAGTTTATTTATAATCTTATCAGTGAAGGAGTTCTACTAGCTCCTTCACACATGCTCAGAAGTTCCACTACAAAGTATACCTACCAGTTCTCCACTAATCAGGAAAAAAAACAAGCATGTCTGCCTCTAGACACTAGCATAGTCTGCTAAAACTAAGATTTCACCCAAAAAGGATTTCATGCTCATGATTTACATAGCTGTTAATTTGTTATATGCAAACATATAGAGATTATCCTGAAATACAGTATTACAGCCAAAAATACACAAGTACATTTCCCTAAATTATATTCCAAAAAGGTAAATGCAGAACGGATTTAAAATCCTGACATTTTTTCAAGAAGAGTTTATAACCAACATATTTTACCTTAATCGTTCTAAAATTTAAAAAAAAAAAAACACAAAAACAAATAAACCTTCAGAAACTCCCCCAAACCCCTTACGTTCAAGGTAAACGTATTTCAACTCCACCTGGACATAAATCTCATACCGTCTAATCCTGACTTGTATTGCCATTAAAAATGTCGCTATTGTTCCAAAGCAATATTAAACTTTTTGCATTTCCTGGTGTTATAAGCATGCTTTTATAGATTTCTTTTGGTAAATGGTTTTCAAATATTGCTCTTACTGTGCTTGAACAATCTGCATAAGTGTTAAGCACAAAGAGTTTTGATAGTTTTGTACACTTACACTTTTGACGATGTGCTGAATTTATAAGTTTGACAAAAACACATAGATCAACAATCATTACATCAATCACACATGTATGTTGAAAATGGGTACTTATTTCCACACACATACACACTTGCCCATTCCATTCTTTCAAACACAAAATCAACTACAAGACTAAGTAACACCAACAACACTACAGAATAGCTAACTGAAGTAGCTAGAGGATTTGAAGTCAAATCTTGGATTGTGGTCTACAATAAAAATGGACCCAGGTATAATCTACCATGATGTGATTTTTGGCATCTTATTGTAACCAAATTTAAAAACAACAATGGAGTACAGACCCATCATCACAGGTCAGCAAATAATGGGAATGTTGCAGCCAAAGGCGGTCATCACAGAACAGCCAGGAAATCTCTTAAAATCAACAAACCATCTGCTCTACTTAGCAGTAAATTTAAAGATTTGGGTTTTTAGGTTTCTTAAATTTAAGACAAAAGTAATATGTAGGGGTTACATTGAAAAAAATAAACAGATATGGTCTTAAACTTCAAAATCCTTGGCTCCGACAGTTAGCAATAATATCAAACTATATTATCCTCCGTAAACGGGGGAGCAAAATATCATAGAATAGAAAACACAGTATTCTTTAAGTCTCTAAAGCACAATCTTGTTGCTTCTACTTCAGTTATCTATATATAATTTTTTTCATTTTTTTTTTAAGTTTTCAGTGAAGACTGGGCAAGTCATTCATGCTAGTCTCCTGCATTCAAAAAGGCACTGACTGTTTACAGTGTTATGTATTTATCTCCCAGTTATTATAGAATATAGCCAATAATGTTCCAGAAGCCTCAGTTTCTGAATCACAGAAGTAGCTGTAGATTCTACAATGCTGAGATGGTAATTCTTGCTACAGCTAAATGGTAAAAATAATAAAGAAAAAAAAAAAAAAAAGAAAAAAAATAGGGATATGCAGTTTAGATGCTGGGAAGCAGTGATTCTACAAATACAAGCACATGCACATCCATTCTTCAGCAGACATTATCTATTCTAGGACTACTAGGCGAAAGTGTCAGAAAAAAAGAAAAGAAAACAAACAAACAGTCTTAAGTGGGAATTTTGCTCCCAAACACAGGAGGTATTAAAAAAAAGAAAAAAAAGTGTTAAGTAGTAACTAAAGATACCTAGAGTGAAGTTCCTAAAGGAAACAAACAGATGGGATTTGTTAATCACTTTAAACCTTCACAACTTAAGCAATATGCCCTTTTCAAAGCTGGGTGCGAGAGAAAAGCTCCTCCCGGCAAATATCGGCCCATTCTGGCCCACCATCAGACGCAGTGTCAGAACTTGAGCTGTCGCTCGAGTAAATCTTCTTTCTGAAGCAACTGGATTTTGTCCCAGCGCTATAGCCAACGGCCACTTTAGGATCCTTGCATGTAGAATCCTAAAAAATATAGAAAACATAAAAGTGAGTGAGCCAAATAAGTGCTATGAACACAAATTTTCCCCATTTTATGTCACTATTGTTTTGCTACCGAGTTGTCACGTGAAAATGACACATGTCCTCAATCAAGCTTAAAAAAGGTATATGGAAGTTTCCCTGTTTTTAACTTTTTCTAATCTAACACCTCCTGCTCATATCATAAAACACACATTACATGGATTCATTCTATACATACAGATTTATTTTACTTAATAAAATTGGCTTCCACATCCCCAAATAGGCACCTTGTTCTAACCAATAGAAAAAATGCATACAAGTACGTTCAGTCCTAAACTAATATTCCAGCCAGAAGCATCACAGTGCAGAGATGCAGAGCAGCACTGCCTGAACGGCATCATTTATGGGAGGTGAGAGAGGCATGTGGTGGCAACAAAAGACTACAAACCCCATGATGCTTTCCTGTGGAGACTGAATTCCCATACTGTTACAATGTTGTCCAATTGGCCACAACAAATTATGAATTTTATGCTAATTTAGTTTGGACTTTCATGGGGCGTTCCTTTTCAAACTCAACCAGAAAAAAGGTTTACAAACCATACAGATTCTCATTTGAAACATCTATATACCTTTAAATTGCAACACAAATATTTTAAACATTACAATCTCAGAAGCACAGGAAGTGACACATATTAAAGCCTACCGTATCAATCTCTAATGGCCATCCAACATTAGTAATTTCTTTCTCGCTTGTGTGACCCATTGGACTTTCTTCCTCAACTTGAGTGTAGTATGCTTTTGGGTTGAAAGAGACAACAGTTAATTAACACAATTTTTTTTTTTACATTTCTGCCCATTATCAAGAAATATCCTTCAATGTAACCAGCAATAAAAGTTTTTTTATTGTGCTTTAAAAAAGGAATAAATATAGACATTATATTTACTTATCTTATTAGGTACTTTATAGAAAGCTCTTTGTATGCTTGATTTTAAACTAAATAATACCTTCCATTCTTTCGCAATTTGTTATTTTTTTTTACTTGTATCTACCCTGTTTAACACTATGGAATAAAGCTGGACCGTTGCAAATAAAAGCATAATAATAATAATAATAATAATAAAGCCAGAAAGCAACATGTTTTGCCTGCCCATTGAAGGCTATCCATGAATCATGACTGCAAGCTGAATTTAGACTTCATAGCAAATGTATGGGCTTGGGAACATTATAGGCAAACAATCATAATTTGTGATCAAGCAAAATATATTAAACAACCACTATAATGCACTAGCAAGATCAGCTAGTTATTTTATTTATCCATTGATCATACATACATTTCCTAATTAGTTTATAGTAGCAATATCAAATATTATATTCATTTTTCAAATATTAGAGCATCTGCTTTCGCCCTAATAAAGGTCATTAAGGGGAGTGTGTTTTTTTTCACCGATAGGTCTAAAAGTTTAAACAAATTAGATTTAAGAAGATAACTGGACAGTCAATGATAGGCTGCCTCAACAGCAAAAGCTCACTGCCAATGGAAACTCTCCAGCCAATGGAGGTCATTATGGTGGTAAAACTGTCTGAAAATGTAGAAACTTGACAAAGCCACCTCACCATTTTGACCTTCTAGAGACTAGTCCCCTGATGAATCTGTACCGATAACCTACAGGGAAACGTGCATCGGGTCCTTTATCTCACAGGTGGTAAGGTAGACTGCTCCCTCCCCAGTAAGGTTAGTAACTGTTATTGTTCTGCACTTTAAGAAGAAAATCAATCTATACTATATATAGAAAACACTCAGCTGTGACTCACACTGACAGTGTGTAAATCAGCAACTAGAGGTGCAAATTTTGGATCCTTTACTTACATTTTGCTAACCTACAAGCATAAGAAAGTATTAAGGACAATCTCTCTAGCAAAATAAAGCAACATTTTGGTGAATATGGGTTTCTACAACTGAACCTGTGCCAACCTATTGAAGAATAGTGTGTGTGTCAGTCAGTCAGTCAGTGTCTCTCTCTCTCTAGATCTATATATCTTCTAGTATTTTGAGAAGGAAGACACAGGTATTTCATGATAATTAAGGTACCCGACATCAATGAAGGAGGGTTAATAACAGTAGTCTACCATATGCCACCTTTTTTTGTATATATTGTAAATATAGTTCTGTATTCACATATGATTAGAGGTGCATTACTATAAACAATTTTTAATAATTAAGTATACAATACTATTTAGATTTATTTTTCTTTAATTTGTTGCTACATATTAATATAAGAGTATTTTTTGCTTCGCTGGGACTGGGGGCCCTTCTCAGGCATCCCAAACCCACAAACCCAGTTTAGCGCTCTATACATACATACACATTGATGAATATTCCATTTCATTTAGAGGTTGTTTTTCTTATTTAACGTATAGAGACTAGCAGCAACAGTCTGAAATTTGACAGTTTAATACAGAATATTGCTTTTTTAAATTAAACATGAGTTTTACCAACAATTAGCACCAAAATAAAACATCTACGTTATGTTGTGGCAGGGCAGTGACCCTTTAAAACTTCTTACTGTACATTTAAGACAATCTGTATTACATTTTTTTAACCTGAAAAATAATTATTAATTTTAATAAAGTAACACTGAAGCCTCTGAAAAAATGAATTTGCTCCACTTTAGCTTAAGTGTGTGTGTGATATATACTCGCATACATTATATACACACACACACACACACACGTTTCCTGCTTTTCAAATGTCTGGAAAGAACAGGCAGGGATTATCAGAAAAAGATGTGCTCTATAGATAAGTTCAGTGTACTTACAAAGTTATAGGCAGGAAAGTAAATTCCTTTGTAAAGTAAAGCTTTGCACACCCGCAGGAAGCTTACATAACTAAGTATGCAGAGAAAATGCAGCTAGGTATGGATTTCACCTTTTAAAGGAAGTACTTGCTGCAGGATGGCATCACAGCACAAAGATATACAGTACCTTGCAAAAGTATTCACCCCTTGACTTTTTACCTATTTTGTTACATTACAGCCTTCACTTCAATGTTTATGAATCTTAATTGTAGGTGACGGACCAGAACACAATAGTTTAAGTTGGTGAAGTGAAATGAGAAAAATATACATAAAACTATTTTTTAGAGATAGAAAACAGAAAATTGGCATGTGCGTATGTATTCACCCCCTTTGTTATGAAGCCCATAAAAAGCTCTGGTGACACCAATTAACTTCAGAAGTCACGTAATTAGTGAAATAATGTCCACCTGTGTGCAATCTAAGTGTCACATGATCTGTCATTACATATACACACCTTTTTTGAAAGGCCCCAGATGTTGCAAAACCTAAGCAAGAGGTACCACCAACCAAACATTGTCATGAAGACCAAGGAACTCTCCAAAAAAGTAAGGGACAATGTTGTGGAAATGTAAAAATCAGGGTTAGGTTATAAAAAAAAAAAAAAAAAAAAAAAAAAAAGTCAAATTCTTTGATGATCCCCAGGAGCACCATCAAATCTATCATAACCAAATGGAAAGAACATGACATCAGGAAACCTCCAAAAGAGACGGCCGCCCACCAATACTCACAGACCGGGCAAGGAGGGCATTGATCAGAGAGGCAGCACAGAGTCCTTAGGTAACACTGGAGGAGCTGTGGAGTTCCACAGCAGAGACTGGAGTATCTGTACATAGGACGACAATTAGCTGTACGCTCCATAGAGTTGGGCTTTATGGCAGAGTGGCCAGAAGAAAGCCATTACTTTCAGCAAAAAACTAAATGGCACGTTTCGGCATGTGGGAGACTCCCAAAATGTATGGAGGAAGGTGCTCTGGTCTGATGAGACTAAAATTTAACTTTTGGCCATCAAAGAAAACGCTTCGTCTGGCGCAAGACCAACACATCACATCACCCAAAGAACACCATTCCCACAGTGAAACATGGTGGTGGCAACATCATGCTGTGGGGATGATTTTTCAGCAGCCGGGACTGGGAAACTGGTCAGAGTTGAAGGAAAAAATGGATGGTGCTAAATACAGGGATATTCTTGAGCAAAACCTGTACCACTCTGTGCGTGATTTGAGGCTAGAATGAAGCAGGACAATGACCCCAAACACACTGCTAAAGCAACACTTGAGTGGTTTAAGGGGAAACATGTAAATGTGTTGGAATGGCCTATTCAGAGACCAGACCTCAATCCAATAGAAAATCTGTGGTCAGACTTAAACACTGCGGTTCACAGCAAACCATCCAACTTGAAGGAGCTGGAGCAGTTTTGCAAGGAGGAATGGGCAGAAATCCCAGTGGTAAGATGTGGCAAGCTCATAGAGACTTATCCAAAGCGACTTGGAGCAGCGATTGCCACAAAATGTGTCTCTACAAAGTATTGACTTTAGGGGGGTGAATAGTTATGCACATTGACTTTTTCTGTTATTTTGTCTTATTTGTTGTTTGAAGATGTTTTGTTTATTTTTATTGTGAAGCAAAGTTGTGGGCATGTTCTGTCAATTAAATGATGCAAATCCTCAAACAATCCATGCCAGGCTGTGAGGCAACAAAAAACACAAAAATGCCAAGGGGGTGAATTATTTTGCAAGGCACTGTAGAGAGGAAGAGACTGCATATCCCAGGCTGCTATGCAACACAGGAACCCCAGAGTATGATACAAATGTATTGGTTTCTCCAGATTGGCAAAAACAAACTATGAATTTTATGCTAATCTTAGCAGGGATTTTCAGGGGTGTCCACTGACAAGCCTTGGCTTGCAAACTGAAAAGATTTAGCAAACACCAGGGTGAGTTTGTAAATGTTTATTTTGGTAATGTTTCATGCAAAAAATGTTTTGCATACACTGCCGATTCTCCTCTATCCGACGCATTCATAATCCACGAAACTTAGATATGCCTTTAACTCCTTATGCTGTAGCTACCACTGGGCGGAAACAAAACTAGTAAGTTGCTGATGTATTGTTACATGAAAATGTTGCCATCTCCCTTTTATGCAAGTTTGTTTGTACAAGGCAGAAAGAAAGAAAAAGAACATACAAACATAAACCTTTCGTTAAATTTAAAACATGATGGTATTGGAACATTTAAAATACAGTTGACCTCTAACCCTTTTACTTCTAGAGGGGGCATCAATGCACTGGAAAGTATTGCATTGCTGGCTCTTCTGCCAGTGAAAGGGTTAAGAAGGGATAATTTTATGGACATGGCCTATATTTCCCACACATCCCAGAAAAAGGCAATTTAAGCTTTCTTACCATCACAGCAAGATCCAGCAATTAAAGGAGAGTATAGGGCTTTCTGCCACCAGCACTGCTTCTCCTTGATGGCATTTACACCTTCAGTATCAACACTTAACGAAGGATACTAAGAAAATGCATAAATCACATGTTAGCATCACAAAGACTTCACATTACACAAATAAAATAAACACACAGAGAGGATTTTTGAAGTTATGGTGCTTGCAAGTCTACAGTATTTGTAGAGAATCTTTTATTTATTTATATGGACACCTATCGACATGCCCGTGATACTCTCCCAATATAATTGTTAGCAAAAAGTTTTTTTGTTTTCCCATTTGAAGAAAAAAAACAAGAAAAAAAAAATCATTGCATTTCTCCAACTTACATCTGCATTTAAGCAATGAAGCCTTAGGGATAATAATCTATTTCACTAAAGAGCCTCATACTTTAAAACTTTATTTTACCACCAAAAATGAAGTATTTAGGAGTACAACTGGGTATTTGAGAGTTTAATACATAATGGACTGCAAACTGTTAGATTCATGCTATCTTGCATTTTACAGAACAGGCTGGGAGTCACATGGGGTCCGTAGGCCGCCTGTTGCCCCATCACTTTAGCAGATCTGCTGCTTTTCAGCCCCAAGGTATGGGAGCTTCTGCGGGTTACCCTGAAATTTTCTGCAAACCAATCTGTATGTCAGCGGTGGCCTCTAACAAAAGAGATAGACCGGGAAAGATCCATATTAAGGACAGCCCACTGGGACACACATGCTCCAACTCCATGGACAATTAAAAGGATATTGAAGGTTTCTGGATTTCAAAAATCTGTATAAAATATGTATTTACTTATATGCACTTTATTTTATTAATAAGAGGCAGAAAAACAGAGTTTTTAGGCAAAAAAATCATACAAATTTTACCTATACGGATCTACCCCCTGTAGTTATGAACACACAGACTGAAGTGCAGTGCTTCACACTAGCCTGTCAGTGACCTCTATCTAATAAGTAGCACATGGCAACCAATGAGTGGTAACATTCTGCAATGAGACACTACAACCCCTGTACTTAGAAGTACACTGTCTTCATGAGCTGCAGTTAAGAGAAACCAGTTAGGAACTACGTGTAACAAAAACAAAACAAACACTTAAAGGGATATGCAAGTGAGCTGGATTATGGATTCATCTGACAGAATTAGTAGTGTATGAAAACTTTTTTTGCATTAAAATATCCCCCAACAAACAGTAAATTAGCTTACCTTGAAGTGAGCAAAATTTCCTATGTTTTTTGGATTTGCAGAAAATCCCACCTGAATTGGCATAACATTCAAATTCAGAATCAGGCTAATACATTGTATCATTCTTCACCTCAGTGGCTTCTAGCATGCTCAGTACAAGAACTGCAACAGTTCCTTCCTGTGCTCTGTACCAGAAAGGTCAAATTATGTACCCTGCTGTATTTCCTGTGTGTACCCAGCTTATGTAAGCGTCCTGTGGGTGTGAACAGCTGGATTTGACTTTTGGGTTTACAATCAGTTTTGTAGTTGCTTTACTTTGTAAGTAAATTGAACTTTTTTATATAAATTTAAATATTAATGCATGTAACGAAAGTTACTCTTATTTGAACATACCTCTCCCAATTCTTCTGCATGCATGGGGTTACAATCCGTTTTGTAGTTGCTTTACTTTGTAAGTAAATTGAACTTTTTTATATAACACGTTTTCATACACTACTAATTCTCCATCAGATGCATTCATAATCCAGCTCACCAACATATACCTTTAAGCACTTAAAAAAATAAAGTACACAAGAGAAAATAAATAAACCTGGATATTTTTTAGTCCTGGTGAAATTCAGAAATATTTCATGTCTTTTTAATTAGTAATAATGTAGAGAACTTAAGTTTTGGAACTACCAACTTTTTTGAAAATTTGCTACATTAATCGCTACTAAACAAATAAAACCATACCATATGAGAATAGTGGTCATTTAATAAATATTTTAAAGGTTCTTTGAAATTTTAGAACTTTTAAATTAGAAAAGATCAGTCAAAACAACTTTTCTATTAACTATGATAAAAAAATATAAAAAAAATAAATATATATAGATGTGAGAAAAGGGGAACCCCACGTTCTCAAAGAAAATATACTTGTTTAAATTAGTTGAGGATGAGTTAAATCCAATGTTTAATACTTAAAAAAGGAACACAGTCATTAAATCAAAATTTAATCTAATAATAATTTAATCTGTTTGTTCATTATCAAGTGAAATTCTTCAAGAGCAAACCAATAATATTATACTTCAATATGCATTTTTATGTTAAGAAAGCATTACAATGGCCCAATAATGAATCTGCCACTACAAATAGAGTGATTTTAAAGAACAAAATGTAAATATTAATGCATGTAATGAAAGTTACTCTTATTTGAACATACCTCTCCCAATTCTTCTGCATGCATGGGGTTACAATCCGTTTTGTAGTTGCTCTGCCCATCGACTTTTTTAGTCGGCTCCAACATTTTGCAATTTGTTTTAGACTTCTCCATCACTCCCCTTTCAAATGATTCAATAATCCTAAAGTCTAAATGGTCTTGTTTATCTAGTGGCAGCGTGCCAAAAGACTCTTCTTGACCATCCAAAGATGTCTGTGCACTCTTTTCCATACCAGATTTCTGTATTCTGGGGAGAAACTTTCCAGATTCCAGCTCAGACTTTCCATAAAAATGGCCTTCATTTTTTGCATCTTCTTCTAATGGTTTGAGATCGTCTTGTGGATCATCAAACACTTCTCCTTCAGAAAGTGTAGGCACAACTATATCATCTCTTTCAGATTCAAACTCAGACTCGCTCCCTCCTCCAGGAGATAGTTCGGATGCAGATATTGGGCGAAAGTGAGTTCTTGGAGAAATTCTTATTGACCTGTACTGAGTTTTGTCAATGCCACAAACCCTGGGATGACCAATGTCACCATCTGCTTCCGAACACAGAGACTTCGGTTTCAAGTTAGGGCTAGCGGCAACAATTCCTTCAGGCTCAAATGAGCATTCAACATGAAGAACTTGTGAAAATCGATTGTTCAATTCAAAAGAAGAAAATGAATAACCCATTCCAGGCTCATCTAGCTGAAAGTTACCACATGCTCCAAGCAGGTCTTCATGAATGAAAAAAGAAAAGCCCTTATTTACGCATTTATCTCCGCCTTTTGACTGTTCATTTTCTTCAAAAGAAACAAACGGCCTCAGCAATGGTCTATGACCTGGTGCAAAGCTGTTTCCCGGGGTCATAAAAACTTCTGTACCTGCTATTGTAACAACATCTGATGATGCACATTCTAGTAAGCTTCCTTTTGTATGATTTTGTGGGAACACGGCCCATTCACCCTCACAGTTGAAGGGTTTGAACTCTCCATAAACACCTCCAAGAATAAATGAATTTTCTTGAACATCGTTTATATCCCATGGTTTAGATGGGGTAGTATAATCTCCAACATCTACCTTTGATGACTCACATCTGAGAAAAGCCCTCTTTTCCAGAGTGTCTTTTTGACTATCCCAAAGATGATATTCTGATCTTTGCACTGCCTTATTGGGTTCTTGAAAGGTGTCATCTGCAGCATTCGGATTACAACTGTAATTATTTACATCGACTGGGAATAAAAGTTCCTCTACTCTCTCACAATTTATGTCAGCCAGATGTGTCCAAATATCATTAATGACCCCTGAGCTGTACCCATGTTCATGCTGGATGCTGTCGATTCCAACCTCTGTAGTGTCAGATATTTCTACATTTTCCTGCTCAAGCTGGATGCCACAAACAGATTCCAACTTTGATTTCTTTTTTGAAACAAACGCAGAATCATTTCTTAAAGCTTCAATTTGCTGAAATGAACTAATTGATTTGTTGCAGGAAGAAACATCATCTAAGTAACTTAACATCACTTTTGAAACTACATAATTTGTGTCTTCTGCATTCAAGTGGATTGGGTTTTCCAAATGATTGTTTAAAGTCTCAGTATCTGATCGTGTTTCTTCTGAGTATGACAATGAACTACAGGTTCGAGTTGAAAGATTTGAACACTGCTCAATTTCATCAAAGGCACTAGGTTTGGTCCACAATATTGATGGAGATTCTTGAAGCCCATTCATGCTGGAACAAGACTCAGTATTACCCATTTCATTCAACATCCTCTCTGCGGGCAGCGGAAACACAGAATTACTGCATTGCACTTCAAACACTGAAAAATAAGAGTTATTTCCATCCAAAAATGAATCTTGATTGCCTGCATGCATGTATTTATTAAGCTTTGTGCTGTTTAAAAAAGGGGAAAGCATACTTGGGGAGTCGCCTCCCAAACTCTCTCCATCTGCATCAACAGAGCTAGCAGGTGAATAGGAATTCCACACTTTCTTAGCATCGTTCAAGAAAACACCAACAGCACCATCATGTTTTGATTTTGCCCATATTGCACTTCCCCCTTGCAAACTTTCATCTAACACTTTACAAGATTCTGCCTCAAAATCACATTTCACTCTACCTTTCTGTCGAATCATATTCAAGATGCGACTTTCTCCTTGTATCTCATCTGAGGCACCAGGATCCAACATGGATTGATCAATTTCCACTTCATAGAAGTGTGTGAGTTCTAAGGGATGAACATCATCCAAATAATTGTCCTCTGCAAGAGAACAGTGTGAGGTCCCAGTGTGGTCACTCGTCTCATTTACAGCTGCAGGCATTTCTACAAAGTGACCCTCAATAAAAGTACCCGCTGCGAGGTATGTTTCATGGATATTGTGGTTATTTATATGTAGACCATGCACAGACTCTGAAAGCTCTTCTATATCTTCCGAAGCGTAAAACAAATCATCTTGTCTTTTGCGATACGTCGTCTCTAGCTTACTCTTACTATTATGAGCAACAAAGTATTCTGTTATTGGTTTGGTATACCACAATGGTTCCTCTCTGAACTTGGTTTCATTTTTTTGCTCTGTTACAATTTCAGTTTCTTCATTCTCTACATCTTTCCACCCAGTTTCTTTTACCTGCCTTTTTACACGTTTACAGAGCGGTTTGACAGATGCCGCACTACCGCTACTGCTGCCTACAATATATTTCTTGTCTGTTCTCTCCACATTTTTTGCTGGAAGCCGTTGTCCACTTTTCCCCTTTTTGTTTCGAACTTCACGAATTTTATGCCTTACTCGGATGAACCTTGTTTTCAGTTCACCTTTGTTACCACTTGAACTTGAGCCCGCTTCACTTGAGCCAGATGACCAAGATCGAGGCCGGATCTTTCCATTAGACTTGTGTCTAACAGATTTACTTAAACCAGCTTTGTCTTCAGATGCGCCCTTTCTAAACTTATTCTCTTTCTCATTTTTGCCTTTTCTTTGTTGGTTCTTGCCCTGTACAGTGTTAGAAACTCCATTATTTCTGCTTGTTATCACGGTTTCACTTTCACTGTTACAATCCTTTGGTGATGGAGTTTCAGTGCTTGTTTGTGGAGCAGTGGAAGATGAGGAGGAGCTAGAATAAGAGCAAAGTTTGGACTTGTTCCACACAGTCATTATTTCTTGCAGACAAACTGGCTTCTCTGAGAGTGGTGGAAAAGCTTCATAATACCTGAATAGAAGAAATAAAGTTAGTATGTTGCATTATGAACATGATACACTCTGCACTAAACAAAGTCATCTGTAAAAATGTCATGGAGTTTAGCAATGACTGAATAGAATGTTGATCAACATGCCATGTATTCAACATACTTTAAAAGTAGCACTGTATTTTAGAGAGAAAATAAGCTCACATTATGTAATTAATTACAATTAATGATTATGTGATTAATATTAGCACTAGGCAAGCAATGAACATAAAATACATTTTATAGAAAGACTTAAAAGATTACACCTTTCATTATACAAAACAATTTTAAGACTTATGTGAATCAAGCGCTTCCCGGAAGCTTGAAGATGGTATTAAATTTAACAAACAATGAAGGGACAGGTTTGGAAGGACGAGGAAAGTTGGAGGGCTTGCTTAGTGACTGCACAACTGTACCTTTCCACCCAGCTTTGAAGTGGGCAGGTTAAAATCAATAAAAGCAAACCCTAACCTTCAGAAATGTAAGCAACCATCCCACATATACATCACTAAAAATTAAAACAGACACCAAAAATATCTTTATAACATTTAAATTTTTTTAGCCCAACCACACAAACATTTTTTTCCTCATGCAGTGGTCCTTTAAGCAGTGTTGAAGGAGAGATTTGTAATTGCCTAACAAAATATATTTATTTCTCGAGCTTATAAAATTAAATTTGTTATATATAAGCACCAAACTTTACGCTATATTACATTGCACCACTACCTAAATACAGAGCAGGAATTAAAAAGCTGTAAGGACAACGAAAACAAGCCATACAAAAAGGGATACGACTCATAAAACTTGGTACTAAAAGGTGTTTATATATATATATTTATATTATATAACATTTTAATTAGTTAATGAATTGTGAAGTTAATAGAGCACTTACAAAAAGGTACGCCTTCAATGCTTGAGTACCGCCTAATTAATTACAATTAATACTCTGGCAAGAAATTATTCTTAATACAGCTTCCAAAAGCATATAAACAAATAAACTTATTTTAAAACGTTGATGCATTACTCACATTTCTGCTTGATCCTTTCCAGCGGGAGACAATGTAGTTTCAGGAGATGCAGATCCATCTAGCTTCTTGTTACTCTTCTCCTCTGTTAAAATACACACATTCTACTTTTATTGCCTTGAAATCAGTTTTAATGCTATCAATATAACTGGAATTAAAGATTGAGGGGTTCTCTCATTCCATTTAAAGGGGCCATTATAGTTCAAGAAATGCCATGCATGTAAGAGAACAGGCTTTATACATTACAGTACACATGCATAATTTAAATCAATCTTTATCATACCAGTGCATTAAGAGTATAAAGTATAAAGAATATTCATGGGGACCCTGGTAATTGTGCGCTCATAAATTTATAGGTTGTAGTTGAACTTCATATTATTGGACTAAAGTGGCCCATTCAGCAGACGGGATAAGTATGCCCTGCAAATTTTTGAGAATTCCTTCTAAATAGTTTGTATCATTCATGAAACAAAGTCAGTATACACATGTACAGTTTAAATACCAGTACAGCACTATGCTGTGTAAATTTGTTCAGGCCAAGTCGTGTTTGACTCTCCGTGACCCTATGGACTGGAGCCTGCTAGGCACAGAGTTATGTCTCTGGATGTGCTTATCCATAAGGTTTTTCTTGGCAATGGTAATGTAGTGAGTTGCCAGTTCCTTCTCCAGTGAATCACAATTTCTCTGACCACTCTGCAATGACCTGCCCATATTGGGTGACCCTACATGGTATAGCTCCGTTTCATTGAGGTACACAAACCATTTCACCATGACAAATTTGCGAGCCGGAAGGTGATGCTGTGTAAATACCTCACTATAAATCTTAAAAATGGAAAAAGAAAGATCTTACTTGTGCACTACAAGTCTAAAGATGCGAGTTTGCAATTTTGTAATTTTCAGCTATTTTCCTTTGGCTTCTCTAGCAGAAAGGATGCCCCAAAAAAAGAAAGAAGCACAAGCTGAAGTGTATTATTGCAGGGAAAAGTGTGCACAAGCATTTATAGAGCATGCAAATTATGCCCACGTCAGGATTTCTTCCCATAAGCTTAATATATCAGCTGGTACAGTTTAAAACACAGAGAATAGCCATGGTTAGTAAATAATTTAATGGCTTTAAAAGCTAACACTCCAGCATTTCATTACAAAAAGTGAAAAGTGCATCAAATGAGAAATTGTAGGATTTCCCCACCTAATTTGTACTGCTCTACATAAAATGCAGTATCTGGGAGTTCAGAGACCCTTTAACTTACCTCTGTATCACATTTTTAAAAGACTTAAAGCCACATTTCAAATGGGTTTAGTAGAAGCTACTCACCTTGATTACTCTGGAGTTCTCTTAGCTTTGAGCAAAGCTCTTCTACCAAAGTTTCAATACCAGAGCTCTGAAAAATAAACAAAATAAAAACTTAGTTTCTAGAATATAAACTTATTTTGTTTTTACACAAAACACTTCTAAATTTTATAATGCAAATATGTAATTGCTTAACCTTTTTGACAACATTGATAAGTGCAAAGAATTTGTTAACACTTCTAATATTCCAACTCGCACACACATAAAAAAAAAGTGTAAGTTTAAATTTTCAAATGTAAATTTGTTTCTAGGAAAGACTTTTTTAGAAATAAATTTTAAGAACGCACTAAAAGTAACAATGTAATCGTGTGGAAATGTAAACACTAGCAGACCACAGTTATGATGTGTTTAGAAAAGGATGTTTTCACTGCATGAAAATGGAGTCATTAAAAGTGACAGGAGAAGTTTAAAATGATTCAAGGGATCTACTACCCAGAGAGCATGACCCTGCCAGCCAATGAGGAGCAATATGGATGTATGAGTCATACTTGTATGCCAAGGGGACCTAGAGACTAGAATGCTCTGTGGCTTCTTCCTTGTTGGTTTCAAAACAACTAAAAAACAAACAAAAACATGTTCCATGTCTCTAAATCTAAACATCTATTTTACTGTATACTATATAATGCAGATTTTTGCAAGAGTGTTCCTGATCCAACTTCGTAATAAAGTAATCAACTGTTCATTTGTACACAAGAAGGTCAATTGACAAAAGCGTTTTGTAGAATGATTCTCACTGGACAAAATTAAACCAAAACCCTCCAATTTTTTTAGGTCAAGGGGAGGGGGATTATCATGTTGGAGTCTGTGAGTAATTTTCTAAGAATTAAGATTTTTGTAGTAGCACGATATGCCTAAATTTCTGTAATTGGTTGACCTACAAGATCTAGAGAAAGGAGTATACTATATAAAAGCGTATTCACTCTAATTGCGTAAGCTAACAGCGATTTTTCTATATTTGACAAAAATATTGGTTCTGTCCCAATACCCCCTTCATTGGTCTCCAAATATTATGTGTCCATACCGGCAGTGCTACTTGAATTGAAAAGAAGAAAGTGGCAGTTCTTACTATTGGGTGCACTATTTATTATAGTTTATTTATAACACGCTGTACATAAATTAGGTTCAGACAAGGATAAATGCAGATTAACATTTAGCAAAGGAAGGAGGGCCTTACATATTAACTGAAAATAGTTCATCTTGAAAAAAAAAGAAAAAAAAAAAAAAAAATCATTAATTTCCAATAACCACAAGGAACATCATTTCGAAACACATAAAGAAAGGCTATAAATACCTGGAAATATGACAAAACTATTAAATCCTACTTCAAATTTGACGATATAACAAACAATCCCATTTTATTAGTAGTGATATGACTCCGTGGCAGCTACTAAATATAGATTCAAAATGACTAGGCAAAATCATATCTTCTCACAATGACCGATAGCACACGGCTTGCTTGTACAATAGACACACAGCACAAAAACTGGTTATCATCGGATATATCTTATCAGCGGCCTCAGCTTTGCAAACTCAAAATCAAATCTGTTTAAACAACACGTGACCACTGAAGACAGCAATTACACATCACAAGTAGACAGATTTCCACAGCTATAGTTAAAATAAAATATAAATCCCCTTCTTACCATAACTGTCAAGGAGTGAAGTTTAAGAAGCAAACAAACAATCTGTTCCGCATCAGGCACCTCCTGTCCCAGCTGACATTCTGCATTCTGTTTGGCAGAATGATCATACGAAACAGGACACAGAGAGGGGGGAGGCAGCTCAGTGCAGAACACCACCCCCTTGAGACAGGCTCAATGTCTTACTGCACTGTAAAAATGCCTCAAGTGTATTAGGAGTGTGCTCGGAAATATTTCACTTAAAAAGCAGAGGTTTCATTTGGCCACATCCAATACACTGACAGGAGTCACAGCCCCCCCCCAACCCCCATTTAAAAAACGCATGCTGATCTATAGCGTCTTGAGTTCAATCCTGGCCTTTCTAAAAACCGGAAGGAACCTTGGAAGTTGAAATTTGACAAACTATGATACTACAGTTAGTGCTGCATAGTGAAAGAACAACTGCTCCCACTCTCAGACACTACAAAATATTATGGATGCCTCCAGGGATGAGCAAAGCAATTAATCTTTTTTCCAAGTAATAAACAGCTTTACGACTTTGCCTGCCTAAATATATCATTCAACAAAGTCCCCAAACATGTATAGATTTTTACATTGTAGTATGTACTTTTGAACAACTTTACTTGATAATAGATTTATTTAGGTCTCACCCATGTAACTAATTTTGTTAGGGAAAAAAGCTCCCTACAGAAAAGCATAATTGAATATAATACTGAAGGCTCTATTTCTTTGTAAAAAAAAAAAAATACAAAATAAAAATAAGTGTTTGTACATTATCAAGTAAAGTTCTTTCAAAGAGCATACTAAAAAAAAAAAAAAATACTAATTTGTTTTTTTTAAGAGTTTCTTAAAATAGATTGAATTTAAAAATTGTATGAGTGGGTTGCTGAACAGCAATACAGAGAAGCCAAGCCAATTTCTAAATAAAATGGAGAAAAAGGGAAGAATGCCCACTCAGACACTGCCAACACATGGCTATGTAGCAGAAAAAATACAAAGTCTTTTTATAAAGTGTTTTTTGGATTAATAGAGTGAGAGTGCATTGTAGTGTCATTTGCACGTACCTGCCCAGTTGTCCCAGAGCAACAACTGTATCTGAGAAACTTAAGCAGGTAAGATCAAAACAGTGACTATGTGGAGGGGTACTTGTGCATAATCAATCCTATGCTACAAAAGCTGTGAAATCCAGAGTGTATATGCCTAAAAAGGAGCCATGGATTAATTGTTTTTAAGAGTGAAAATGTATTGTGGGCTGGTTTGCATGTCCCTGCCCAGTTTCCCAGAATGCAGTGCAATAGCTATATTTATGTAAAACCTGAGGAGAAAGATTTTGTATTGTTCACATTTGTATGTGTAAAAATAAGTTAACACAGTTGTAATATAGCTTCACATACACACACTGGCCTTTTAAATCTTCTGGAGTGTTTCTAATATTACATGATAAAACAGAATCACTTGAACATGTACTTCTCGGGAAATAGAAGAGTAACATTTCTGTTGTGAAACGGTACAAGCATAAAAAGGGTACAGGCTGCCATGCACCAGATCGCTTTTCCTGGAATGTGGGCTGTCACAGTGACAGATTAGGCAGCTGTTGTGACAGAGTCAGCTGCTCAGCCACGTGAATTAATGCAGCATGATTCACTTCAACATACAAATTACTGCATCTCTCATTTACCGGTCTCATTTATTTCATAACAAAAGTTTAAATAGTGTTTAAATTACTCAACAAGAAAGGTTTGCCGTTTCTGGAAACAATCCATTTCTAAGAGTGTGCAGGGAAAGAAAATAGGTGCCAAATATATTAAAAGCTCCAATTACACAACAAATCTCTCTACCCTCTCACGCTAAAAATCAACCCACTTTCAAGCTCCAAGTTTGCAGATAGTGCTGAAGCCAGACTAGTTGCAACTTTCTATAAAACAGAGTCTGTAGAAAAAAATTGATTTTCTCTATAAAACATGGTATATGGAAGTTTACATGTTTTTAACTTTTTATAATCCAACATACCGCTTATATCAGAAATATACATTAGAATCATTCATTCTATACACATACAAACTATATGTTTCCACACGCCCAGAGCTGCCTATATAAGCACCTGGTACCTACCAATAGAAACACTGCATTCTTGTATGTTTAACCCTATACTAACCATCAAGCCAACAGCAACACAGTGCAGAGATCTATAGTAGCACTGCCTGAAGCGATACTGGACCTTAAAAATTACCAGAAGTCCCAAGAACGTCTGCTGATGCAAAGGGGGAAAAAATGCCCAAACCAGTTGGCAAACAAAAAACACATCAGCAGTCAACTGAACATTGTAGTACTAACTCAGCAGCATCTTCATGTGCATCTATCAATAATATAATGCATGTGATTTGAGGTTTGTGAAATATAGCGTATTGGCCCAAATATAAGCCGCACCCGCATGCAAGCCACACCTGTGAAATTCAAGAAAAAAAAAAAAAATGAATATCCGAATATAAGCCACACCCTTAAAATTTGGAGAGAAACATGCTTTCAGGTGGACCAGCAGAACATAGTGAGACTGAAGTCAGTGAAGTTGCCACAGTCCGTGCAATCACGGCATCCAAATAATAATAAACTTATTTCCCTGGTGCATAACACCAAAAATACACAAATTATGTTAGGAAATGTTATTTGCAAAAAGAAAAAGAAACCGCAGCCAAAGTGCCTGGTTGAAAAAATCCCTACTATGTTGACCCATCGATACCATACCGAATACAAAGATAATATTATCAAGTCAATGCTATAAAAATGGCTCTGGTAAGCATAAGAAATTAGCAATATAGGATAATCAAAACAAATTTCACAGGAAGCTCATAAAATCAATGCTTTCAAATAAAACAGCTACACAATGGTAAGTATCGACTTAGATAAGACACCTAAATCAATAAGGGAAGTGGGTAAAATGTATAGATTACCAAACTCTTGATAAATTGCTAAAGAAAGCAGCCCCAAACTATATAGTAATTAAATCACAGTATTTTAATAAAAGCAATCTCATAGTGATGTATATAATCATGGGATCGCCTTGGTATAGAACATATTATATCAATTGCTGCATTCAAAATAAAATTTTAATAGATCTTGCATCAGCCAAGCTGCAGCATCACAATCTATTCAAAATTTCACTAGAATTTTAAAGCTTTAAATATTTCATCTTTAAAAAAACAGAAATGTTTTAATGATATTCTCAGCATAGTGAAGTACTACACGTCAGCAAACTTTAAAAAAGTGATTAACACACCTTATCCATTTTCTTTAATTTACCTAAACTATGTTAATACACTGCAATAGTGAAAATGATATTTAGGTTATATCCAAAATTACACATTCCCCTGAAAATCAATATCTCATTAGCTAGTTCTAAATAACTGTTTGGTTGACTCTTGCATGACTTTGCTGAGCCTAAGATTTAGATAAGTTTGCCAAATTCTAAAGAAAATACCATTCCCTACCATTTATTTACAATATTTTATCAGCCAGATCAGGCAGACACTTCCTATTGCCCAACTGAAATGGGAGGTATTTTTGTAGCATGAAACTGGTGATTTTCAAAAGATCCCATTGCTTTTAATGGTTTGATAAATAACATTAATTGTTGCATTCTACTGGCAAATAACCTATTTCTTGTATAATTTCAGCCCTATTCCATCATTAGGCCTATCCTATGGAGTAGCTCTGTTCACGTTAATGATGCCAACAAGTAACACAGATTTCAGAACTAGTGAATATTATGTGCTCTGCATATAGTGGAGAGTATAAGCTACAGCAGCATTCCATTCAACGGAGAAATGACTAACTTAATAGTATGTTAAAAGGGCAACTAGACTCACTGCAAGTGCTCTACATGTTGTGAATTGTAAGTTAAAATTATATATTTTTTTTAGCTGTTATTTGAGTAACTACAAATATAGAACATTTTTAAACCTCTGTTTACCTACCTACAAGTCTATCAGTCTCCACTGGCTGTTGCATGAGTAAATAGCAGATTGTAGAGTGTAGCATGTGTTGTGTGAGGCTCTGTGGGGGGGGGGGGGGGGGGTTGGGGCTATGATGGGTAGCAAAGTTTCCCCCTGAACTTACTGTATGTTACTTTAAAATGGGTAGTTAACCATTAGCTTAGCAAAATGTAAAAAAATGTCTATTACTATCACTAGACTATTTAGCACACATAGCAGAGAATAGCAGGGAATAAAACCTATAAAAAAAAATATGAATGCATGACAAACCACAACCAACCACACGCATCTATGCTTCAGAGGAATTGAAATGGAAGAATCTATTTATAGACAACTGGCAGCTTACAAAGGGGGGGAGGGGGGACCTCAAACATGAAATAAAGGAAATCTTCTTGGTTGCCAATGGTGACAGGCATAAGAAAGCCTTTTTATAGCAGCAGCTCATTTTCATCAACACACAAAATAAACGTACTGCTATTTTTAGCATTAATCAACATATCCAGATGGACTACATGCGTAAGGAATGCAGGACAAAATTTACTATAATTTTATATGATTCAGGAATAACTGGACTATGCAATATGCACATAAATTAAACTTATAGCAAGTTCACAAAAGAAAGTCATCCGAGTGTAGCCATTCATTATAATACATTAATGGGCTACAATATTAATAAAGAAAAAATATATTATAGATTTAACACTACAAACAAGCTTTTGTATGAAAAATAAGTGGTCTACAATGCATTAACAATATTTAAAGGGCCATTAAGCACAGCAAGTGCTCTTCATGGTGTGAAAGGTAACAAGATTTAGGCATGCCGAGAACTGCGCCCTGATGATGCTCTGCGCTCCAGCCTCTAAGTAGAATATATAAAATGCCAGCCTGCATCCCATCTGCTACAGAGGCCCCAATCCCATATTTACTGGAGGTTGCCAAGGCTAAGGTAAGGGTCTTAAACATGCCAGTCCCACAAATATATAGTCCCTTACCTTAGCAGCCCCCAGCAACCAGTAAATATGATTGATGCAGGCCATCAGAGCGCAGTTCTCTGTGCCCTGATGACAGCGCACTGGTCTCCAGTGCGCGAAAGACATGCCACCCGAGATGTATGTTCAAAAAATTTAAAATTAAATCAAAATTACACCAATAACCGCTAAAAAAAAAAAAAGTCTATCCTGCCTATGGCCTGTTGCACTCTGTAATCTTTAGTTAGTATTCATGCATGTGCATCATGTGTAATTCTCTATGGGGAGGGCAGTGATCGATAGAATAGTTCCTCCTGGACACTGCACTGACCACTTAACCCATAGATGTCCCGTTTCAGTCCAGTATTCCATGCCTGCACAGGTAGATTTGTGAAGGGTTTTTATTTTTTTAATAACTATATAGTTGCATTGAGCACTGGAGCAGCTTAGAGTCCAGACTAACCCCAGAGCTGGTCTACACAGCTCAGAGGCAAGAGAGCAGAAACCTGTAAACACTGATTTTATATGATAAACACATTTTAAAAAAAATTCACAAAGTATTGCAACATGCTTAAAGATATAATTACAGTAATGTGGTGCAAATTGTGCCAAATCTAGTGGCTCTTTAAGTTAGGACAGAGGATGAGAAAATAATTCCACCTTGTTTATGTGGTGGTACGGATTGCAAAAACCCCACACTTCCATTTAATTCAGATTCTCCGCACACCATTGAATCCAATTTCTCTTAGTTCACTGATAAGGAAGGCAAATCAAGCTTTTTTCTTTAAAAGTTGTTATTTTGTAACATACTTCACAAGCATATGTATTTTTTTTTTTTACAAACTTCCATGGTATTTTAACTTAGTTTTATACAATTCAAATCAATTTGTGATTTTTCAAGTACAGACAAACTAGTACTAAATGTTCTAACAAGAATAGTCAAAAGTGTTTATCATTAAAACCAATACTGCAAACCAATTGAACATAGAACTTACTTCATCAGAAGCGGATAGCAGACACTGGACTGCAGCCTGTTTCTTCATTTCTTCCAAAGACAAGTCAGAGCTCTTTTTCTTCCCTTTACCCCACTTCTTGCAAGTTCCCTTCTCCCAGCCCAGAAAGATGTCATTTTCCTGAAAATTGCAAGTTACATAATTATATTTAAGTATAACAGTGTAATTAAAACATACATCACATATAGACAGTATAATAATTCAAAGTGTGGAGCACCTAATGCTGCAATATACCCTAAATATAAAAAAGATAGCAAAACAAAAAATAATATTGTTCTTAACAAGCACTAAAAAAATACCAAAGATGTTCACTGTGTGTAAAAATACCTTTAAAAACTACTCCTCTCTGAGCCAAGCAGAGTCAAACAACCTGCGGCATCAGCGGTCCTATCATACAATGCATAGTAAATTACATACATAGTGAATTTAGATTTTTGTACCCTTAATTCAATTTTTTGGGTGTAATTACATTTTTACTCCACTCCTTCCCGTTTGTCCCTCTACTTTGTTTTTGTAGCTCGTGAAAAGAAAAGCAGAAGTCTTGAGGGAAAAAGGAAGAGCGCCAAATTTCACTATTTATATATTTCCTATAATCTTGGTTGGTTACTAAATTAATTCCATTTAAGTTACATTTCTACCTAAAAGGGTCATTTCCCTCACTAAGGCCCTCATTCTATTGCAATTTGCCCAATTGAATAGGGGTCTAAATAAGCCCATAACATATTTTTTGAAAGAAGTTTTTAGTTAGTAAACATCTATCCAAAAGCAAGGTTTTCACTAACTAAAAAATTATTTGAAAAAAATATGTTATGTACTTATTAGAGCACTATTCAATTGGCCAAATCGCAATTGAATGAGGGCCTAAGTGCTCTTCGTGGTGAGCAAGAGCATAAGATTGTATATTAAAATTATCTATTTTTTTTGTAAATTACACTAACACCTGAAAGAATCTAAGATCGGTTTACAAAACAGTTTCACAACATATAACATATGCTGACACCGTGCAGTAAAGGCACTGTGAAGCCAAAGACTTAAGTTTTTCTCTGTATTCAGTTAACCCACAAGTAACATATTTAGGAGCTTCCAGCATCCCTTGCTCTGCTCAGATGAATTTGTAAAGGGTTAACTCTTTCTGCAGCGGTCAGTGACTCATGTAAACAGAAATATTTTGTCAGCGAAAAAAGGAACGTTTTTCAAAAAGTATTTCAATGTGCTTTTAGGAGACCCTTACAGTGGTGTGCTCCAAATTCTATTGTTTTAAGTGGCCATTTAAAGATAGTTTTAAATATTAAAAATACTGCACTAAGTCTTCGCAAATAATCATATACAGGATTGTCAAAATAAATGGCTTCTCATACCTTGAACATAATTATAACTGAATACTAACAGTGAGGCGGTCATTGTAGATTTATAGAACAATTATTTTTAAATCTTGTAAATGTAGATTCCCAATTGCTGCGTCTCAAATATTCTACTTCTTCCCCAGAAATCCACACAGGATGACTGAAGTCCAGATTACAGTATGTGTTTGGCTGTTCTCAAGTATACTTTGTCAAAAGAATATTTTACATATGTAAATTATTATGGAAGAGGAGGATGCCAGAAAAAGTCCTGCTCAATCGTACTTTTGTAGTTTGAGGACCTGCTAGCATATATGGTTGAAAAAGCACAACTGGTAAGAAACTAATTTTCATCTTTTGGACAGAAAATGTCTAGAGAACATGAGTTAATCTAGTACAATGATACTTATCACCAATAAGACATTTCAATTGGTGTTGAAAATAAATTTTAGATTGGATAATAATGGTCTCCTTTCAGGCCTCTTTCCCCACCTAAGTTCATTTCCTCCCACACTCAACCCCAAGTTCTCACTGGCATTAAAGATTAAACTTACTCTTAAAGATTCTCTCAAACTCAAGCTTAAACAACAGAGAAAGGGTGGAATTTGGATGTTTGTTATTAGAAACAGATTTAG
Organism: Discoglossus pictus; assembly: GCA_027410445.1. NCBI lineage: Eukaryota > Metazoa > Chordata > Amphibia > Anura > Alytidae > Discoglossus > Discoglossus pictus. The sequence continues at coordinate 50,716,464 of CM050163.1, forward strand.
AGTAAAATAAGTCCTCCCACTGTTAAATTATGTCCCTGGATTACAATAAAGTAAAGCATATAAAAAAAAAAATAACGGCTTAAAGTGACACAGTGGAGGATTTTCTAATTATATATCCCATTTGAGTAACTGAAAAACGAAACATCAGCAGCTGTAGCACACCATGGACATAAAAGCATTTTTCAGAGATAATGTTCATTTTAGTAGACTCTGCAAGTGAACTGAATCAGCTGTGATGGTAATATTTTATTTTCAAGAAATTTGAGTTACTAAACAAGGCAAGTTGCCTTCTACCGAGCATGAGTAGAGTAGTTGGAAAATACCAAATGTTATTACTTATCTGAATTAAAGGACTGCTATAGAATGGGAATATTATACATAATGCTTATTCTAAGAAGATAATTAAGCAGGAAAACTCAATAAAGGGAGTTTTTAATTAAAACCATTCTGATGCTTCTGCAGGGTCCTAGATGGACCCTATATAGGTGAAAGTTCTGTGCGAGAAAGGGGAGATTACATTTCTGGAGAAGTGTAGTTGTGTTTCCTGAAGCAAGGAGGCTGCTTCTGGCCTAATGTGGGGGGGGGGGGGGGGGGGAAGTGTGTGGTGCCAATTTCAACCATAACCAATTATCTTAAAGTATCACTATTCACCTCCTTCCAATAATGGCTAATATACACATCCTTATGACCCAGCTCTGAGGAAGGGATGAAATAAGCACAAAATTGTATTCCTATACGCAGGGTGTGCTAAAATAAAGATTTTAGCTAAAATGCCTTTATGTGCAAGGTTTACATAGCTGCTAAGGTTTTTAGTTAATAGATATCAATGCGGTGAAGAAATGGATGAGCTGCTACAGCAAATCTGTATATAACAAACTATCTAGATTAACTTCAATGGAAGACATGATAATGTGTCTTTACCTAGTAACACAATAAAAAAAAAAAGCTAAGCACAACTGTACTTTACACATACAACCGGTTTTTAAAGATATGCTGGAGCTTAGGAAAATGTATATATGTTTATGAAGTAACATAAGCAGCAAACATCAGTCTGCAAAGCATTTAAGAGAATTCAAACAACTGTCAAGGTGTCACTGATGTATACCTGTTCCTGAAGGTCATAGTCATAGCTGTCATGAAGCAGAAGACTTAAGACGTATCTAGTGTAAATCATGGCATCAATACCACATTTCTCCAGCTCTTGTCCCAGCCATGTCTGGACAGGATCTAAAGCACGAAGCAGCGACATTTCAGAGACAGAAACTGGGCCAGGAAACAAGCTTGTAGTGCCTTCTGATGGTAAACCATCCACAACTGTACAGATAGGGCGCATGAATCTAAGTGGTTGGCATCCTTAAAACATGAAGCATTTTTTGGTAGGATGTTCCTTTAGATGGTGGAGGGGATCTTCATTCCGGGAATCTGGTGAAATGCTTGAATTCCGGGAAGATCATTTATACTTGACATTTAGTCAATAGACCTGCTATTCTCCTCAGGCATAACTGAAGAAATGCATCTTAATAGTATACACGGCGATGTGTTTACTCTCTGTATTTTCACATTGAGAAGAGGATAACCTCTATGGCAGAACCTAAATGGAAGAAGAACACAAGAGCAATTGTAACATCTACTGCAATAAAAACAAATATATAGTATAACCATCACTATTTAACAGACACTATAGTATCCTTAAACAAAATATACTTATGAAAATGTTCAAAAAAATAAAACAATTACAATTTATTCTAGAACATGTGATAACGTATTCTAAGTATCAAAAATTATTTGTTTTTAAAGTAGGCATTGCAAAATATGGAAATAGTTTTCGGAAACATTCAATATAGTTTTCTGTTCAGGTGCACTAGGAGCGTCAAACCTACCTGCAGCAAAATAGATACTTATATTTAGAATTTACAAGATTAGCTGTTGCATGAACCCTATTTAAGAGTATTTCATATATTATTATTGTTAGTATTCATAATAAGTGTAGACAGTGCATTCAAAATCAGATTGCAATACAGCAAAATACTTAGGTCAGAACAATGTTTGGGGGCATGTTAACTCATTGACAGAGTAACTGGGTACATCTAAGTTTTGCTGAAGCAAAATGTTTTAGAAATATAAATATATGCAGCCCATAATATATAAATTTTGAATTACAATTGTCTTTATTGACTGACATTTACTTTTCAGTCCAACAGTAATAATCACCTGGGAAGGCCCTTGGTTGCAGATTAGATCTCGATTGAATTCTAGAGAAAAACAATGGCACTTCATAGTCTTAAATGCAACACCCAGCAGAATACTACTTTGGATACATAGATTTATTTTTGCTGCCTGAAGCAGTGTGAATGCCTGTAGAAAAACAGTCTGGTAAAACAAGATTTACTCAAAGAATAATTTTATGCTCAGAACTTACACAAACATACCAAGCTTAAAAGCCAGCCAGGCTGATGAGAACATAACTAGAAATATATGAGCTAGTGGCTCCCTGGTTCTAGGGTTTGTGAAGCCCCAGCTTTCATAGCTTCTAATTGTTTTTAATCATGATCCAGGAAGAGAAAAGCATATACAAGTCTTCTAAAGGGCTGCTATAACGGATTAACACAATTCAATTATTTCGTTTTTCCAGGGTCTTAACAGAATTTAAAGGTTCATTTAAAAAAAAAAAAAAAAAATCTTCTGGAGTTGTGTCCCTTAAATGTCCGATTGATGGAGTAGCATACCAATTGCAGCTGAAGCTTGTTACAGTTGCACAGGACATGCAAAAACAGATTGGGACTGCAGCAGATTACAGTGCTATCACTGTAGAACCATAGCAGCATGAGAGAGTTTATGTTTCAACTATTTTTATATTAGCCTTCAGCAGACTCATTAGCTACGGTACTTTATGGCTAATCTACCTCCACTTAAAACTCTGTATGAGGCTCTAGTCAATGCACTACAAATAAATGAACATATTTCGCTTCTGGATTGCTACCCTGTCGTGGTGAAGGGGCTTGTGTGCAAAGCTGTGAACTATACCATGTAGGGTCACCTAAGATGGGCAGGTCATAAGAGAGGACAGAAAAATTGCAGGCCACTGGAGAAGAAACTGGCAACCCTATCCAGTATCTTTGCCATGAAAAACAAATAAATAAGCACAGACAGAAACAGATGTGGCATGCTGCATACTTATGGTCACCGAGAGTCGGACAAAAAAAAACATATTGAGAATTTAAAACAAAGAAAAATTATGTGCAAGTTCCCACCAACCTTGCATCATTGGAAGCATTTCTCTGGGTCTTGCTCTCTGTGCACTGATGCTATAAATAAAGTTGTACCAAACAAATTTGCCTGGTTCGTAACACGCACAAGCTGGCAAGAGTCAGTGCACTCAGGAACATTTGCACCAGCAATACATGCAAAGGATTGTGTGTGACGTCTCTAAAAGAAGATAATAATCCCTGGAAAGGAGCAGTAAGCTAAAAATAGTTTTATTTAAAATATTCCTTTACATCTACTTATAATATAGTTATGTTTTTAATGTCTACGAATGCAGTATGTTTATTTGTAGGATTACAAAATATCATTATGCAGTGGCCCTTTAAAGGAGGTCACAAGGAAATCAGCAGTCAATCACTAGATAAAGTGTCCATAGTCTGATATAGTGATGTGCTGAGCAGCATAATTCACAGGTTATAGAATCGCAAGAAAAAAAAATACTCTTGTTTGTCAAGTATGCACCAAAATAACAATATTTGCAGCTGGGTAAGTAATGGACATAAAACTTTTTTTGTGTGTGTGGGAAATCTGAACTTTTGAAGACTTAGTACAGGAATCCATTTTGTGTTTTTGTTACATGACATATTGAGAGCTGAATGATGGATGAGAGGGATAGGCAGAAGTCCAGAGCATTTGTTTGATAACTGGACAAGACTGAAATTTAAAGAGCACGAGAGATAGATTATATATATATATATATATATATATATATATATATATATATATATATATATATATATATATATATATATATATATATATATATATAATTGTAACATTAGATCCATCCCAATGTGTTTTTCAATAATTAAAACAGTTTACCCAATAAAACTGTATACAATTAGTTTAATAATATGAGAGAAAAATAAGGTCTGAAATACATGAATGTAAACCGGTATGAAGAGCTAAATAGGGCTTATGTGTTATTAGTTATAAAAATAGCACCAGAAACCCATATGTGGGTCACTGAGAAATCCATATAAAAATGGTAACATATACAAAGTTACTGTAACGTGTAAAATTTCACTTACTATTTAGAACAAAGTACAGATGAGAATAAACAAAGATTACAATTATGTTTCAACTAACTGAACTTCAGTATGCACACATCTGACAGCTTTAGTCCATGCTCATCGTGGGTGACCTCTAATCTGTGCCTCAGGACAAATCCATGTATAATCTAATTAAAAATCCACTGCCTGAAAGGGACAACCGATATGGCCCTGATGTCTATAACCATGAAAAAAGAAGTAGTCCTCATAAAGCACAAAATAACTATGCTCGACAGTCTGGCAGTTGCAGGCAGATAAGAACATAAATAAATGAATGCACTACAATCTATGATACAGCGAGTTTGCTCAACAGTGTAATGGAGAGGGGGATGAGAAGTATCCCAACCCGTATTGTCTTTGGTCAATGTTATGTGTACAATTCTTGACTATAGGATTGAGCCAAAAGACATTACTTTGAAATTCTGAATTCATCTTATTACTTTATCCATGTTTTATTCACATGTTCGTGTAATGATTCATAGCAGGACTTCATTCTTGTAACTACTATAAGCTTACATTGAAGTTTCAATTTGTTTTAGCAGAAAATCAACTTTTTTGATCTGCCCATTAAAATGGAGGTGAACAAGTTTATCTGCAACTTAGGAGCCAGCCAAGCACTATTTTACACGCTAGGGTATTTAGATTGAAAACTCGCAAACTTACAATTAGTGTCGGTGCATTGGAAACATCAAATGTACATGTAACAGTGCTTCTTATGCTCAAAAAAGGGCCCTCCATTCTTTATAAGGTGTTAATTTTGCCATATACAAAACCCCTGTATAGCACTACGGAATATGTTGGTGCATTACAAATAAAGATGATGATGATCACATAAAATATTTGTCAAACTGTGAGACATCGTCACGCTTTGCATGGTGCGTACGAGTTAGGCGATAAGCGCCACAGGCGCTCATCACTTGCGAGCCTCGTGGGAGGCGAGCTGTTAAGGCACTAAAACTCGCAGCACAAAGGCAATGAGCGCCAGAGATAGCAAAAATACGAGGTTAACATCCGAACACACAAAGAAGATTAAAAAAAAAAAAAACACACACACAACAAAAACATCAACCACAGCATGGGGGAACAGCCAGGACGTCTGGGAGTGAGTAGCGAGAAAAAAATGTCCGACCCCAAAAAAAATTGGCAACGATGCTACACAACCCCAAAACACTGCCAAGCGCGTAGCACTTTCACACAGGAATGTACGAACTACAAAATACACTATTACAAATTACAGAAAATACTTGCGAGCCGCGCAACACATTAATAACATTATGAAGCTACAATGGTGCTTTACACAACTAAGCCAAACAGATTTCCTGTGCGCACGCAGCCTATTTCTAATGCACAGTTGGGACATTCATCACACTTTATCATCCAGGCACCAAATGTACATTGTATGCTCCCGGCAAATACAGACAGATTGTTAGCTCTTCAGGCTATATTAATTACAAATAGGTAAAGGATATTAATTTATTCAAGAACAAATTCATTATTAGTTATCATAAAGCGAGATATATATTTATCTATATTTAGTTGAGTGACGAAGGTGCTCAGAGGAGCAAAAGTACACAAGAGGAGAGGCTCGCCATGAGCGCCGAAGGTCCTCAGAATACAAAAAGGTTTACATTGTGTGTCAAACAGCATTCCCATGGTTTAAAATTGTATTACCCTGTCATTTTTGACGGGCAAGTCGCTAGTAATAATAATAATATGGACAGTACAGCAGCATCCTGTTTAGCGCTGCACATGCATTCCTGCATGCAGTAGAGCTATTTGAATCAGTGCTAAACAGGGCATTTAAATGCCACACCACTCAGAGCGCTATTGTGAACCAGAGAGTGCAAACCGGGGTTTTAAAGGGCTTTAAACTTGATTTGGCTCAAACACCACGATATAGCAAGAATTATGCCTTTGCAAGATATTAAAAAAGGAAAGCGCTACTGCAAATCAGCACTCAATGGGGTTTGCCTGTAAATAGATATATCTGTATAACTAGAGGTGGAAATTTCATTGGGGCATGACCTCTTAATTTTTAGAGTTTTGTGTAGAACACGGCTCCAAGGATTTGTTAAAATCTGCACTAAGTAGAGACTATATCTCTTGTCAATGGGAGATTATTATTAATATTTATCATTCACTAATTGGTGCTTTGAATTGATTGTTTTCAGAGTAAAATCATGGGGAAAAGACTAGGAGTCGTCAGATCCAAAGGAAGTAATTTAACCAGCTTAGTTACTCACTGGGGAACACCCAAAAGCACATACGGTGTTTTCCATTAGTCTGTCCTTAGTAGGTGAATAAGAAAGGTTGATTGACAGACACAAAACCCTAGCACCACTAAGTTTACTCTAAATAAGCTTTTATCAACTGAATGTTATGTAGACAATTACTTGTAACCAATAGGATTACAGCATCACGTTTAAAACTTCTGCTGCATCACCATAAAAGGTTATGGAAAGCTACCGGATAGAGATGAGAGATAGATAGATAGAGTTTCAGACCTTATTTTTCTCTCATATTATTAAACTAATTGTATACAGTTTTATTGGGTTTTAATTATTGAAAAACACATTGGGATGGCTTTAATGTTAATATATATATATATATATATATATACACACACACACACACCTGTGAAACTATTTACTTTCATGTACTTCCTTAAGGAGTGTTTTAAATCAAACAAACAAATAGTCCCTGTATGAGTTTGTCCAATGCAGCGCTTGCAGTGTAGTGTCCTAGCCTATCAAGAACAAGGTCTCAGTAGCATGTTGCTGAGAGATGATCATGATTGGTTAGTATAACACACAGAATGTACAGCAGAGTCTGTCCTTATGAGCTGCAGCGGGCAGACCCATACAGGGACTGGCGGTCTGATTTCAGGCAGTAGAAAGATTATAAGCATTTCTTAATAAAATAAAGTACATCAAAGTAAATAGATAGACAGGTATATTGTATACCTAGTAAATCCTGGACCCCTTTCTCATTGTGATAAAGGGTTTTGTGTATCACAGTGAAGCGATGAGCTATACCAAGTAGGATCACCCAAGACGGGCAGGTCATATGAAAGACGTCAGACAAACTATGGCCCTCTGGAGAAGGAACTGACAACACACTCCAGTATCTTTGCCAAGAAAACCATATGGATAAGCACAAACCAGACAAGATGTGCCTGGCATGGTGCGGTCCATAGGGTCATGGAGAGCTGGACATGACTGAACAACAACATCATCAAAATACTGGAACCTCCCATATGCCTTTAAACAGAAATAGTATTGATTTAAAACACAGTGCATATAATGTGATATCTTGCAAAAAGCTTGATTTTATAAAGGCAGTGTCATGATTTATAAAAATGTGCTTTTTGATGGGACTATATAAAATGGCCACACTGCTACCATACATAAAAATGCCATCAAAGGCTGTGGGAACATTGGTTACATTATCTAGAGCAATTGGTTAAAATAAAATGGTGTGAGAGTACAGTACATTGCCAGAGGATATTAGTAACTCTATATAAACATGTAAGATAACCATGTACACATGGCACACTGCAGTCATGCGCTCAGTGTGCGCTTCTCGTACATTGCATCATCTGACAGTAATTACAATGTATCGGGAATGTCTCACAAGGACAATAAAAGCAGCGCGATGTCCATGCTGGATCCAGGCGCACATGACTGCAGCCCCCTCCCATGTCTCCTCCTCCCCCTCCCCTGCAGCTCACCTCAAATGAACTCAGCATGTCCGGAAAAAACAAAATGTCTGAGCACACTCCGGCTGCAGACGCCTAACAGATCCCTCCTCCATGCTGAGAGTGAGGCCCATGTAATGCTGACCTGCAGGGTGCCGCAGGAGGACACAGGAGCTGATGTACACACCGCCGCCTCCTCCACTCGTGATAATGGGAGGCTCCACACGCTCAGTGTCTCTATGACACCACACTGTCTCGTTGGGTTGCATCAGCCTGCTATTTGGGGGCAGGTCACATGATCAGCGTGTGCCATAGAGAAGAGCGAACATAACACTGCAGATCAGGGATCCTCACCTCGCCTACATCACAGGACTCAGAGGGGGAGGGGGCCTTAGATACGGATCCGCTAAAGGCTTAGCAACGTCTCATCATTACAACACATGGCCGGTATACCTGGGCTTACCATAACATGTATCCAGTATAGGAGAAAAAGCATCCTAGCATTTGTCTGCGCTCACCTATCTGTCACTTTCCTTCTGGACAATTCAAATCCCTTATTGGTTTTTTTTTTTACCAGGTCTCTCATTCTCCCTTTAGATGATAAGTCTGCGAGTTTTCAATCTTGTAAGGTGTAGTCAATCAGATTTAAGATTTTAAGCTTAAAAACAGGGCCCTTCACTTTTTGCCATGTGTTAATATTGTGTATAGCGCTACTGAATATGTCACACGTTACAAATAAAGGATAATAATATTGTGATACTTTCATTTACTCCCTATACACACACACTAACTATATATATATATATATATATATATATATATATATATATATATATATATATATAAATAAATATTCAGAGTATTGCAGGATAGTGTTACCTTTTTAGTAGCCAAACGTACTTTTGAGTAACCCCTCTTTCAAAGTCAGACAATATATATATTTTCTTATTTGAAATAGATGGAACTATCCCTATGCAAAGCTCATCAATCTAATATGGTTTTCCAATAATAAGGTACAGACACACACACAGTGGTACCTTGGTACTCAACACTAATCCACTCCGGCCAGCAGGTTGAGTACCAAAAATGACAAGTACCAAACTCCCATAAGGAGTAATGTAAATCGTTTTTAGCAAGCGTGATGACTACCAACGTAGCAGATAGAGTACCTAGCTCTTTTACTCATCCAACTGAATCCAATACCGAAATCGAGGTAGACAAGTACCAAGGTAATACTGTATATGAATAATCAGATTATTGCAGCATATAGTGAGCGATACCATTTTTTTTTTTATTGGGCAAAAAAGATTCACTAGGAATGTTTATCCAATAATTTAAAAAAAAGTTATTACTATATGCTGCAACACACTGATCATCTAGATTACTGGGCACTAAGGGCCACCCCACTCTTCATAATATATATATATATATATATATATACACACACACATACACGACAGGATGGGCAGGTGTCCAAGATCTGCTAACCTTTGGCAGCCTGTACAATAACAATGGGACCAGCTACATGCAAGACATGTTACATGAGAGGCAGCAGTCATGGCGAGGGTGGGGAAGTGACCCCACGCAGCAGTCATGGAGGGGGGGGGGGGGGAGTGACCCCACGCAGCAGTCATGGAGGGGGGGGGGGGGGAGTGACCCCACGCAGCAGTCATGGAGGGGGGGGGGGGAGTGACCCCACGCAGCAGTCATGGAGGGGGGGGGGGGGAGTGACCCCACGCAGCAGTCATGGAGGGGGGGGGGGAGTGACCCCACGCAGCAGTCATGGAGGGGGGGGGGGAGTGACCCCACGCAGCAGTCATGGAGGGGGGGGGGGAGTGACCCCACGCAGCAGTCATGGAGGGGGGGGGGGGAGTGACCCCACGCAGCAGTCATGGAGGGGGGGGGGGAGTGACCCCACGCAGCAGTCATGGAGGGGGGGGGGGGGGAGTGACCCCACGCAGCAGTCATGGAGGGGGGGGGGGGGGTGACCCCACGCAGCAGTCATGGAGGGGGGGGGAGTGACCCCACGCAGCAGTCATGGAGGGGGGGGGAGTGACCCCACGCAGCAGTCATGGAGGGGGGGGGGAGTGACCCCACGCAGCAGTCATGGAGGGGGGGGGGGAGTGACCCCACGCAGCAGGCATGGAGGGGGGGGGGTGTCACCCCACGCAGCAGTCATTGGGGGGGGGAGTGTCACCCCACGCAGCAGTCATGGGGGGGGGAGTGTCACCCCACGCAGCAGTCATGGGGGGGGGGGGTGTCACCCCACGCAGCAGTCATGGGGGGGGGGGGTGTCACCCCACGCAGCAGTCATGGGGGGAGTGACCCCAAGCAGCAGTCATGGGGGGAGTGACCCCAAGCAGCAGTCATGGTGAGGGGGGCGTGTACTAAAACATTGCACCAGATAGACCTAGCATAATTCCTAGAGGAGTGAGCTGTAGACAGCCCCATTGTAACTAATGGAGAGGGTCATAATAAACAAGGTCACACAGACAAGTGAATCAGCTGTAACCTCCTCCCTGGATCCTCAGAGTCCAAGAGGAGCAGCTATGTCCCCCACTGGACAGGGGGCGGGGGTGTGCTGTGACAGTGATAACAGGGGGATATGAGTGTTTATGGTTCATCCTATCTCTGTATATAATCCTCATATACCCCTATCTCTGTATAGGACTACTACAGTCAGGCCCGTTACAGGTAAAGGCCCGGGAGCCATGTTTGAGAGGCCTCGGAGCGACGGAGAACCTAGAGGACTGTCAGAGCCATAGCCGCCAGAGCGCGCGCACACACACAGTCTGCTTACCTGCCGCTCAATCTTATAGATAAGGGACAGTGTATCGGCGGCAAGACCGGACACTGCACGGCAGAAGAGGACCCCGCGGCCTCTCCCGTTCTGCTCCCTCCGGTCCACTGCAACCCGCTCCGGGAGTGACGCTGAGGCGCTTACCCCGCAGCCACGCCCCCTGGGTCGCTGACGTAACCAGCGCTTCCCATACTCGTAATACAGCGATCCAGCAGTGCGCATGCGCGGCTGTCTGTAGGCGGGAACTGTAACCAAAGGCGGTTGGAGGACGCGCGGAAGAATTCTTCTCGCGCCACCCTCTTCTATTTGCCTGTTTCCATTGGCAACAGGACGCAGCGCCGAGACTCCGCTGTTTGTAACTTGTGGTGAGTCCAGATCTATCCGCCTGAGTGAGAGACACTGCGCGTAGGCCGGAGACTTTTTGTTTAGTTAGTGCGCAGTAACTAAAACACCTCAGTAAGAACAAGCACAGGAATAATACATATGTACGTTGGTTAATATAGGGCGTTTTGAAAATAAATAATAGTACAGTAACAATTCACACAAGCACCGAGTAGAAATAAATCATAAGCCTCCTTCCGAGGAAATACTAAACACAAATGTCTCTTCTTTTTTTGGGACCACATATTTGAAGAATTACAGTTGGAAATAGACAATATTGAAAAGAAATCCAGTCTTACATGCATTACCTTTTATATTGATTGTGTTTATTATTCCACTGGTGTCGAAGCTGCCATTTTAGTTTCCAGTGATCTTCTTTCTGATGATACTTTGAATGTACAGGAAGCTTCTCTCTGGACAATGGAAATGTGAAAGCTAAAACTGCCAGTACTCTCATTACGGTTAAAGGCATATCTAAATTTCCTGGATTATGAATGCATTTTATAGAGGAGAATCAGTGGTGTATAAAATATTTTTTTTGCATGGAAAAAATACCAAAATAAACATTACCACAAAGTTGGTTTATCTCTTGAGTTTGCAAGCAGTTAGATATACCTTGAATAAAATAAAATTGTATTTTTTTACATTTCTTTGGAAGATTTTGCCAGTCATCATTGTGAGTTCTTCAAATAACCAGTATGAAAATATGTGACACTTTAATTCTGAATTTTGTCACCATATTCATACCAAAAAATATTGTTTTAATTCTGTTTTTTATTGTTTTGCTTTTAATGCACAGTAAATAAATAAGATGTTTGGAGGAGAGAGACACAGGGGACAGTGAGAGAGGGGAGGAAGGAGAGAGAGGGAGGGAAGGAGGCAGAGAGAGAGAAATGGAGGGAGAGAGGCAGAGAGGGGGTGAATGAGGGAGGGCGAGAGACAGAGAGCGCGCAGAGAGAGGGCACAATGAGAGACAGACAGAGAGAGAGAGGGCACACCTAGAGATAATCCAGAAAATGTCCATATCCCTTTAAGAATTTTTCCAAAAGTAGCGAAATATCTCACACTAGTGCGCACTGTCATTTAAAAGCACAATAAAGCAAATTACGTTTCAGATCTCATAACATGTATTATATTACAACCATAAGAAAACGTTTAATTTGTGCACTGGGAGAGGCTCTATGTTTAGAGGCTACAGTGACTTACCAAGTTTTTCTTTATATTTGTTTATATGTGTACTAGTAACGTGCCCCTCATAAATGTAATTTTATCTTCAATTGTCTGTGCTGTCTCTCTCTACTCTCTCTCATGTCTCTCTCTCCTCTCCCTATGTCCTTTGTTTCTCTCTCCTGCCTGACTCTCTCTCTCTCTCTCTTCTGTCTCTGTGCCTCTCTCTTCCTATGTCTTGTGCCTGTCTCTCTCTGTCCTGTCACTCTCTCCTATCTCTCTCTCCTATCTCTCTCTATCCCTATGTATTGTGTCTATCTCTCTCTGTTCTTTCTTTCTTTCTCTCCTATCTCTCTCTCTGATCTCTCACACACACACTCTCCTGTCTCCCTCTTTTCTGTATTTCTCCCTCTCATGTCTGTTTCTTTCTCCTCTCTCTCTCTCTCTTTTCTCTCTCGCTCTCTTCCCTCCCTCATGTGCGCATGTGTATTGGCGTTGCATATCCCGCATATCAACACACAATATTTAACAACAAAGTGCGACGGCTGCAAGCACTCCCGTTGTAAAATATTATACTGTATAGTAGGGAATAGAGGAGATTGGGTCATCATTTTGAAATAGACCATTAGATTCTGTAAATAACAAAATCTTAAAAAAAGAAAGTAGTTAATACAGAAATGATCACTTATAAGAAATGGTATTGCATTTCTGGGACAATAGTGGCATTAGCAGCCGAAGTCAAAGACCCTTCACCTTAACCCTGGACCCAATTTCAAGTCAATGAAAAAACAGCATTTGCCCAGACTCCGTTTTAGTGAGTAAAAAGTATAAGGAAGGTTCCTGGATTTTACTAGGTATGTAATATTCATATGTATTTATTTACTTTTACATATTTGGTTTTATCCAGAGCTTGTAAGCTCTATTTTACTGCCTAAAAAAATCAGATAAATACACCCAGTATGGGTCGCCCACTGCGGTTTATCCAGATACAGACTCTGTAGGGCTGAATCTGCAGTGAGGTGACCTAGCCTATCAGAGACTTCGTCTCAGCAGCACATTGTAGAATGTTGCTGAGATATTGCCACTGATTGGTTAGTATGAGACATAGCACACTAGAGTCTGTGTCTACATACACTGCAGTGGGCAGACCCATCCAGGGACTATTTGTTTTTTTTTTTTTTTTTCAGTAAGCACCGATTTTATAAGCACTTCTGAATAAAACAAACTACATAAAAGTAAATAGGTAAACAGGTATATAGCTAGTAAAATACAGCAATCTTCCATATTTCTTTAAAGGGATCCTGGAGTCATCATATGTGCTCTGCACCATCTTATTAGTGGAAAAGCATATGGAATTTTTTTTTTCCTTCTTAACATTTGTTGCTAATTACTTATGACTGTTTGAAATCAGTAGTTTTCTGATTATTTTGTATCCTATCCTACACAATGAGCTGCAAAGAGGCAAACAACAACCACTGACTTCAAATAGTCATATCCATTTTAGCAGCATTTTTAACATGTAAATTACTTTTTCTAAATGCTTTTCAACCCTGATGGTGCAGAGCACATATAGTGACTTCAGGGTCCAGCTAATCATTGTAAGAGTTGTCAAAATGACATTGTCATCATTTGTACAAACACACATCTACCCATCTAGCACGATGCCTGATCCTAATTTGTATCTATGCCTTATTAGCTCATGTTATCGCTCTGTGTCTAATTCATGTTCACCATAAGAAATAATTGATATCTTTAACACACACACACACCATATACCACATTTGTTGTTGTTCTGTCCTTCAGTCGTGTTTGACTCTATGTGACCATATGGATGTAGAACACCGGACACATCTGGTTGTGCTTATCCGTATGTTTTTCTTGGCAAAGATAGTGGAGTGGCTTGCCAGTTACTTCTCCAGTTGACCGCGATTTGTCCTCTCTTCTATAACCTGCCCTTCTTGGGTGACCCTACATAGTATAGTCCCTTCAACATGACAAGATAGCAATCCAGAAGGAGGACATACCACATAAATGCCTTATTTAAAGGACCACTGTAAAGCCCAAACAGCAGGAGCTAGATGTTTTAATTAAAGACATATCTAAGTTTTCCTGTTTTACCTTTTTCTAATCTAACACCTGCTGCTTATATCAGACACACACATTACATTGAGTCATTTTATACACATACCGATTTATTTATTTTATTTAAAAAGATCGGTTCCACACCCACAGTGGAGCTTACATAGGCACTTGGTACTAACCAATAGAAACACTGCATTCAAGTACTTTTTTAAACCCTATACTAACCTTCAACCCAACAGCAACACAATGCAGAAATCCAGAGTAGCACTGCCTGAGCTGTGTCCTTGCTTCCTTGCTTCCTTGTGGCGGTAACAAAAGACTACACATCCCATAATGCCTTGCTGCAGAAACTGATCTCCAGACATTGCAACAATGTTGTGGCTGCCTCTGATTGGCCAAAACGAATGATGAATTTTATGCTAATTTAGCTTGGATTTTCAGGGTCATTCATTCTCAAAACCAATTGTTTATTTGGGGGATTTTTTTCATACACTACTGATTCTCCTCTATCAGATGCACTCATAATCCATGAAACTTCTATAAACCTTTAAAGCACGACTGCATGTTGGGGAAAAAGATACAAATATCCTTAGATTTTTAGCGTATATATATATATATATATATATATATATATATATACACACACACTTAGCACTTTTTCCAGTTAGTGTGATATTTATAAGCATTTAACCAGTATTTTCCATTTTTAGAACATCTAGGTTAAGTCTACATGACCCAGGACTTAGCAATTTCAGTTAGAAACAAGTACACAGCTCCGGACATAGCAAATATGTATTTTCAGTCATCTCCAAGATCTAATAAGCGTTATTTACTGCGCACAAGTGTATCATATAAAGTAGATTTTACCAAAGTATATGTTATATTCTTATTGGATATCATATATAAATGGAAAAAATATCTATTATTTCATTGTCTTATGTAAACGAGTATAAAAGGCTGTGTCTGGATATATTTCAGTAGTAGTAGTTAAGTAAGTGAGTCAGTGGCAAACATTTTTGGGTGTTTTGCTACAGTGCCACATTTTTTGTCTAATAAACTATAATAATGAGAACATTACCAGAAGTCTCTGTGTACCATGATTGGGTTCGGAGTATGTGAGCATGAGTTTTTTCCTGATCAAGCCCCAGCAGCAGGAGCTATATTTTTTGATTAGGCCTGATCCATGAGACATTATCCTTTTAAAAAAAAACTCAACAAAAAAAGATTCAATGTTAAACTTAGTTACAAACCTCCAGTTGAGATTTTATTCTTAAATGTTTAAGAGGTCAATAAAGACCTGAGAGCAGCTCTGCAAATGTTGTGTGTGTGTGTAGGCAATGCTGTGTGTGTGTTGGTTCCCTGGTGGTACAGTGGTTAGGATTCAGGGAACCAAGAGGTCACATCACCCTGAAGCCATGCAGGGTTGGGCCTGGTCAGTACTTGGATGGGAGACCACTTAGGAATACCAAGAGCTGTATGCTGTGGCCCATTGGAGAAGGAACTGGCAAACCTCTCCAGTGGATCAGCATAGTGTGTTGCCCTCTATGAGGTCACGGAGAGTCGGACATGACTGATCAACGCAAACACACATGCAATGCTATACTGAGGCCCTGTTGGCAACTACTCCAGCGTCAGCTAACCCTTTCTCTTGGCCCTGTGCAGTGACCTGTCATTTTGCTTTGCAGATCTAGCAGCTCTACCTGTTTTTCTGGGTCTTCCACATCTTACCTTCACTGGAATAGTTTCTTTTAGCTTCCATTTCTCAGCGATGCTTCTGACACTAGAAATTGCACGCTTCCCAGGATTTATACAGGTGAATAATGTTTATCCTCAAGACACAAGAGATGTCCTTAGAGGTTATTGCAAATAGGTACAACAAGAATCACAACTTGATTGTTTAGGAGAGTCAGGGTATGTGTTTAACCATTTGTTTTCACCCAACTTATAATAAGGAAACCAGTTTTGTTTAAAAGTATACGTTTCCCTGTTTTTTCCCTTTGTCTATTCTAACACATACTGCTAATGTCAGTAACACACATTATATTGAGTCATTCCATATACATACAGTACCCCTCTCTGTCTCAATTATAATCAACATGTTTAAATAACACATAATACAATAACATTTTTTTTTAGTAGATAAATAATATATTTATCATATAATGTAAAAAGAAAACAAACTGGAACTATAATGCATATAGTACTATATTTCATGAAGTATGTCTGCCCGTCAACTCAAACTCAACATGTCTAAGACAGAGCTCCTTATCTTTCCACCCTCTACTACAGCTTTCACTCCGCAAATATCTCTCACTGTTGACAATGCCATCATCACTCCCACCTCTCAGGCCCGCTGTCTTGGGGTCCTACTGGACCCTTCCCTCTCTTTCATTCCCCACATCCAATCACTCACAAAATCTTGTCACTTTCACCTAAAAAACATATCCAAAATACGCCACTACCTCACACAAGACACAACTAAAATTCTTATTCACGCTCTCATCATATCTCGCCTCGATTACTGCAACACTCTTCTTGCTGGCCTTCCTATCACCCGTCTGTCTCCACTCCAATCCATTTTGAATGCATCCGCTAGACTCATCTACCATACTAAACGATCAGTGTCTGCAGCACCTCTCTGTCAGGCACTCCACTGGCTTCCCATAGCGTCTAGAATACAATTCAAAATCATGACCCTAACATATAAAGCCCTCCACAATAGTGCACCCTCCTACATCTCTGCTCTCATCCCAAAATACACTCCCACCCGCCCTCTTCGCTCTGCTAATGACCTTCTTCTCTTCTCCTCTCTCATCACCTCCTCTCATTCCCGGCTTCAAGACTTTTCACGTGCTGCCCCTATTCTTTGGAACTCTTTACCTCGCACCACCAGACTATCTTCCTGCCTCAGATCCTTCAAAATCTCTTTAAAAACACATCTATTCAAAAAAGCCTATCATCTTTAGCCTCTTCATTCACTATGCATCTCTCACTCTCCTGTACCTTACCCATACCCTTTAGAATGTAAGTTTGCGAGTTTTAATCTTGTGAGGTGCTTTAGGGAAAGCACAGTGTATATCAGATTGAAAGCTCAATAACAGGGTCTTCCATTATTTTCATTGTGGGGTATTGTTTATACTTGTACCTAACCCCTGTATTGCGCTGCGGAATATGTTGGCGCGTTATAAATAAAGGATAATAATAATAATAATAAATTGTAGTGCCTTAAAGACATATCTAAGTTTCCCTGTTTTACCTTTTTCTAATCTAACACCTGCTGCTTATATCAGACACACACATTACATTGATCCAGTCTATACACAAACAGTCTTATTTTATTTAAAATAAAACTGGTTTTCCACACCCCCAGAACTGCTTACAGTAGGCACAGTGTACCTACCAATAGAAACACTGCATTTGGGGACGGATTGTAACCCTTTGCCAAACTCCAACAGCAGCACAATGCAGAAATCTACAGAGCAGTGTCTGGATCCTCTTGCTTCCTTGTACATTCCATGATGCCCTCCTGCACAAACTGCTATCACAGATTGCTACAATGTATTAGCTACCTGTGATTGGCCAAACAAATTATGAATTTTAGGCCAATTATAACAGGGATTTCAGGGGTGCTAACAATCAAAATCAACTAATTGCAGACGCAAGAGATTTAGCAAACGTTGTGGTATGTATAATAATGTTTATTTTGGTATTCATGCAAAAATGTTTTCATACACTACTGATTCTCCTCTATCAGATGCATTCATAATCTAGGAAACTCAAAAGTCAAAGGCACTCAATCTGAGAATGAACTAACCCCAGTAGTCCTAAGGGCATAGTGACCTACTCAGAGAGCAGGCTCCTTTAGCCAATTGTGCCCTTCACAGGGAGAAATATCTTGTAGTATAACAGTCTGGTCCCACTCAGTATACTCTGAGTTAACCAGCACTCACAGGGATTGGTAGATGCCGGATAAATGTAGTTTCTAGCTGCTTGAGAGTTACATATAAAAGAGGCCTATATTAGCTGCACATAGGATGCTCTGATAAGTATATTGGTCGGTGAGGGCTGTTCTAGCAGCAGCAGCTTTCACTCCTCACTTACACACAGGTGTGTTGGGCTGGAGGGTGCGTTGCTGAACCCAGGGAATGTAACACCAACACTGCCCTGGCTCAGTCACTCATGCCGGTCTGCTTCCAGGTATATTTGATTTTTATTGGAAATACAGTATTCAACTTTCTGGTTGCTTCAGAGTTCTGGTTATCTGAGAGTCTACTGTATATTGGAAAAAACAAAAATAAAATAAAAGTACAGGAACAGTAAAATTATAAAGTATTATATTTAATATTTTCCCAAAGTAAAAAAAAAAAAAAATGTGGAGCATTTTTTCACATTTAAATGTTATGCAGTTTGTTATCTTTATTTACATAATAAATTAATTCACCATATACTGTAGTTTGTTTAGGATTGGACTGCTTATATTTTTATATTTTTACACATTTGTACTCTCTTCTGAATCTCTACCTTGTCATGGTGAAGGGGCTTGTGTACCTGAACGAAACTGTGACCTATACCATGTAGGGTCAACCAAGATGGGCTGGTCATAGGAGAGAGGTCAGACAAATCGACATCCACTGGGGAAGGAACTGGCAACCCACTCCGGTATCTTTACCAAGAAAACCTTATGTATAAGCACAACCAGAGACATAACTATAGATGCGCCTGGCGTGCTTTGGTCCATTGGGTCAAGGAGAGTCAGACGCGACTGAAGGACAACACTCTTATACAGCTATACTTAATCATCACCTTTATTTTAACATATTGGAAGTAACAAATGTATTGACTTTTATGTTCCTAATAGAAATCTGGATAAATGTATATAATACATGTAAATAAAAATAGATCAGTCTGACTTGATGTCATCAGTAGACCGACTCATTATATATATTACTAGACATAATATACTACTGCTACATCTCACAACACATGCAGATATGCGCATGGCTACTCATGCACAGCTAGCAGAAGAAGAGCTGAGTCTACAGGAAGTCTGGTGGACAATTATACTGGTGTTTATGGCTTTAGCCATTACAGTATTATATGATGTGTAGGAAGCATTATTACACTGTGACACACCATATAACTATCTCCCCAGAGTCCTCTACTCATACTTAATAATCACTTTGTATTTCTCTCTCATTTAATGCCTTGCTAGTAGAGATGTCACTCCATTTTGTCCTTGATGATGTTGCAAAGGTCCCAGTTTGAAGGTTAGGTATTTTAAGCATGAGTTACATAGAAAGTCATTAACTAACTCTCACATTGGAGTGACAAGAAGAAGGCCATGCCCAGTTACATAAATAATAATAGTTTCAGACACTTCTCATTTTAAAGTTTTATCCTAATCTATACCTACTGGATGGTTCCCTATTCCCTGTTCTAGTTGTTAGGATTCAGACCTTTCACCTCTGTGACCTGGATTCGATTCCAGTCAGGGAACCAAGAGGTCACACCACCCTGAAGCCATGCAGGGTTGGGCCTGGTCAGTGCTTGGATGGGAGACCACCTAGGAGCTGTATGCTGTGGCCCACTGGAGAAGGAACTGGCAAACCACTCCAGTATCTCTGCCATGAATACCAAGTGGATCTGAATAGTGTGTTGATGCCCATGTGGTCACAGAGAGTCAGACACGACTGAACAACGCAAAACAAATGCCTACTCGACCTTCTCTTCTTTTTTATCGGCCCCACTGTGAGAGGTCATTAATGACCTTAAATAAAGAGATTAGGTAAAATCTTTATTTTAGTAAAACAGTTTTAGAACAGTTATCAAATTATTCTGCAATGATAACACCCTTATCCTAAGATAAAGTTTTATAAATAAAACTAATATCATTATCTATTCTTGAGTAGATTCAGAGATATGTTAATAAACATGTATTTTAGGTAATTTATTTAAATGTGACAGATATTTATTCTTTTAAATGAGTAATAAAATCATTTAGGGTTAAACAAACATTGTATTCTGTATTAGTCTATTAAGCTTCTTCCTTTACTATTACATGTTCATAGATCATTACAAGTTTCAATATATTATAACTAAAAAGTCATATTTAAAAAAAATAAAAAAAATACTTTTATTGTTAAGGCATTACAATTCTCCATGGTAGATAGTACTATGTGCATTATAGTTACGGTTTGCTTTCTTTTAACATCTCATGTTAAATATATTATTTTTCTAATTAAAAATCAGTTAAAATGAGTATAAAAAAAGTATAAAATGATGAACCGGTGCCCATTTATGCTATACCTGTATATATCATCATTTCTTCCTTGTAACCTTGGGTTGTTACTTAAACTTTTGGTGCTTTTTCAAACTTTCCTAATTGTACATTTATCACCTTATCTACTTAACAGTGGGATTATTATAATTGAGAGCTTTGTGCTTATGTGATGCTAATTAAAAAAATACTATAAAAGGGACAGGCAAAATAACAGAAACCCCTAACAATATATCAAAATGAAAGACTTAATAAGGAGTACGGCCAGTCTTTGCCTTCAGAATATCTTCAGTCCTTCTTGGAATGCTGTCATACAAGTCCTGAACTGGGTGTGCTCCAGAATTTACCATAAAGGTTAAATGATTTTTAGATCTGGTGATGGTCGAGGCCATTAAGGCCTTGGCTTCATCTTGGTCTTCATGAAACCACTGCTGAATTTGTTTAGCATGGTGGCATTGTCACCCCTGAATATGGGACTTTAAGGGAAAATGGGGGGCAACTGGTCCTGTAAAATGGCCTCATATTCCTTAGCTGTTATACGACCACTCAGAGCAATTGTCTGACCTAATGACTCCCACAAGATGTCTGCCCATATCATTATGGTATGACCACCATGTTTAATAGTTGTCAACATGCATTGTGTACTGAATGCATCTTTTCACTTTATCCAAACAAAGACCAGTCCAGATGTGGGTAATAGGGTGAAACATGACTCTTCAGACCTCATTGCTTTTTCCTTCTCTTAAACCAGGTCATGCTTCTTTGCATATTGGCCTTGAATACAAGCAGTTTCAGAATTGCAGCCAAGCCAAAAATTCCAGATTTGTGACGTTCTCACCTTAATTGAGACTGGTCAAAGAGAAGCTGTTCAGTTCTGTTGTAATGTTTGTGGGTGTACTTTTTGTGCATTTAGTAATTTTTTTGTGTCTGTCCGTCTCTTCCTCTTTGCTTATGTAGTTTGTTCCTGTTTCGCATACAATGTCATTATTTTAATGCTGTTCCCTTTAACACATTAAATTTGCGACCAAAGTACCTGCAATTTGGGCAACAACTATTCGGCATCTTTGGAATTCCTGTCCCGTGTCCCTTATTGCTTTGAAAAGTCACATATCAATGTGATAATTGTCATTCATAGATGACATATACTGCTAATTGGTAATCATCCTAATATGACTCACCTTTGTAGCAGCATTTGCAATTGCCCTTTGTAGTTAACCAAAATATGCAAGACATTTATTATTATTTTTTAACATGAAGGTGTCTGTAAATTCTCTGAATCAAGATTCTTTTTTGCATAACAAAATAAATGCAAGTACTGTATGCTGTTTGTTATTTTATAATCATTACTATTACTTATTAAAAAAACTAGCGAATTGCCCGTCAAAAAATGACGGCAATGAAATTGTAAGTGAGCTAAGGCTGTTTGGTCTATATTTATACATTAATAAATTAATATACTTTACCTATTTTGAAGTAATATATGAAGGAAGCATTCTGTTGAAGAGCTAACAATCTGTTTTGATGTTGCTGGAGCATTAGTGGTGTGGGGTGTAATAGTGTGCGTGCGCGTGACCAAACCGTTAGCGTAGTTGTGTACTTCCGCATTGTTATAAAATGGCGGCTAATGTGTGGTATGCGTCAGTAGCGGAATATCCGTAGGTCTTTTATGGTGTTTTGTGTGTTACTTGTGGTGTTTTGCGTGTTTAGAGTGCTGTAGCCTCGTTTTCGTTTTGTTCGGCGGCCATTTTTTCTCTTGCTTAGAGAATTTTTTAGTGTCTAAACTCTTTTATTTTGAGTTAAATTGAGGTGTAACTTCATTTTTTGAGGTCCTGGTTCCCCCCTCTTGCTGTAGGTAAGCTTTTTATGTATGTGTTGTGTGTATTTATTGTGTTTTTCATTTTTTCATGTCCGCGGGTTGCAGCCGTTTTTTGCGAGGTTGTAATGGGTGCTAACGTGTCTCATATGACGTTTGCGTTACGACGTAAAGTTTGCGAGGGTCGCAGTTGCTGCCAAGGAGCGCCGTCGGGCTCCATGCCAGCAACTGAGGCTCTCGCTTCGCTCGTATGCTCACAACTATATACGGTATGTGATATTTCCGCATTTCATGCAGCATGTGCCAAACTTTACAAGATTGGAAAGCTTGTTTTCCTAAATTTGCTGTGAATTCTGGCTACTACATGATTAGAGTAATATGTCTTCTTTTGAAATAAGACATAGACTGTGTCACTTTTTAAATTGAGATGTAGAACATCCATATTAGGCACACATTGAAGCACATTTATTATTAGATGTATATTATCTTGATAACACCAGTAAATAGAGACAATTACGATAGGCATGTTTTACTATTCATACATGTGAGGAAGAATGTTGTGACGAACCAAAGCATGTAATGGACTATATGCATTGAGAAATGTAAATACAAGACAGAGTTATGGTAAAATAGTTGAGTTTCTAGCAAACATTAATTTGTTATTTTGGCAATAAAAGGGACATCGAACAATTTACATTTGTATATCGTGCTCAGGTACTATTTATAATAGTGTCCCCAACAAAACACTGGACTGGAAACACAGGTTTTTCATCTGTCTGTAATGTTGAAGGAAAACTATATGCCCCCATTGTGCATCAAACATATTATATAGGTGATTTATTCATGAACATTATATAATATATTAAAATTGAACACCAAGGCAGGGAAAAAGTAACTTTTAAGAAATAATGCAATAAAAATATAAAAACAATTCTCTACCTAACTAATCACCTTGGCAGATACTAGTCCACCGGCTAGACTCGCTCTCCCCACTCCCCATACTAAGCTTTATCTATCACCTCTTGCTATTATAAACCAGAGGACAAGAATGGAAGCACAAATACATACCCCTCCCTTAACCTCTTGTATCTAACCTGGCTTCCCTGAAAAGAGTGGGTGTTGTATAGTCAAATTCCTTGCCTCAAGGGTTGAGTGCTAGAAGCCTAAACTGTGAGCTGCACCAGTCCCCTGACGTGGAAGATCAGTTCAATGCCTATTCCATGCCCCCAAAAAGCTCTGATTGTTTCCAGAAAAAAAACAACAACTTTAAAACATAGAATTAGTAGCACCGACTGTATCCCCAGTATCAGCTATCACAAAGCTAAACAATTCTAATTTAGATGGTTTCCTATTAGGTGCTATACCCATAGAATGCAAATATCACACTGTGAAATAGCTACTAGTCATGGGACCACCATTCATTACATAGGGGGGTAGAGTAAGTGATTCATTTAGAGGAGTATTTTTGTGTTCCTCCTCTTGCTCACTGGATAGGTATAAGCTTAGAGGATGGGGTGCCTCCCTAACTACTGGTCTTGTTGGGGCTATGGTGTGCTAGCTATTTATTCATCCTCAATGCCAACATGTCTCTATGTTCATAAGAAGGCTTGAAACAATATTGGAAGACAGTCTTATCCAGCACTTGTGTAGATGATTATACATTCAAAATAATAATTGTTATTCACAGCATTATATACAATACTAGCTACTTGCCTGTCAAAAATGACAGGAGTAAAATTATAAGGCTAGCCATGCTGTTTGCCACACAATGCGAGGTTATGGGCCCTCTTAGTCTTTGGCGCTCATTGCAAGTCTCTCCCCCTGTCTAGTTTATAGGCCTTGTGCTTGAGTGTTACTGTCTTGGGTTGGGTTAAATGTTAGTGGCTTTTGTTAATTTTTACTGCTTTATAGCTATTTTTTACGTCCTTTGGGCTAGTTTTACGTCCATGGGCCTCATTTTCGTAGTTTTCCTTTTTTTCGGCAGCTATTTTTTTCTCGCTTAGGCGTTTTTCGATTGTGAAAAAATGGCAAATATTCATCAAATTAACTTGCAACCTGACTCACAGGCTCCTTGCCTCTCCCACTTTGGTGTGTGTAAGTTAATTTGAGGCATATATTTTTTTTTTTTTTTCATGTCTTTTCAGTTCCGTGGTTCAGCCAATTAAAGTCCTAATTTTGAGAAGTGCACAGTGCATGTACGGGTTTCGGTCCAAAGTCGCATGGGTCGTAAGTCCTGCGTGCCTTTACGAGGCTCGCAGTTGCGGCTAAGTCCCACGGGTCTTTCGATGAGCACCTTCGGCGCTCATTGCAGCCTAAGTCCTGCGTGCCTCAACTGCTCGCATCACTTCGCGAGGTTCGCAGTGCAATGAGCGCCTTCGGCTCTCTTTGCAGCCTAAGTCCCGCGTGGTCGACGGCTCGCCTCGCTTTGTGAGGCTCACAGTTGCGGCCCTATGGGCCACAAAGTGTGACTAACATTGTAAGCTTTCCGGAAACTGACAACTATATATATGATACAATAGATTCCCAAGCCTTTCTGACTTTTTGTATCATGGAAGCGATTAGATGAAGAGCAGTATAAACAATTCATACTTTAATGTACTGACCTCTCATTGTCATGCAATATAACTTTGTAATATACCAGTTAACCGTGTAAACATATATTCTCCATTATCAAATCAAGTTCTTCAAAATAACATACTATAAATATTACACAGTAGTGGTCCATTAAGTGCTAGAGTTCTCGGAGAATTAGAAAAGAATATCAGATTTCTTATAATTATTCACTGAAATCGAGATTTCGACAGACAATGAGAACCAAGAAATCCATCTAAGTTGCTCATTCTACCGTCCTAGAAAGCTTGTTTTCACAAAATTTCTGGATTGTCTTACACTTATATACCCAGAAATGCTTGAATTCATATACACAATTTCTCCCTACCAGTTAAGTGGTCCTATAAAGTGGTATCTAAAGAATAGTTAGGTAAGGCTTAATAACCAAGGCTGTTAAAGCTAATCTCTCCACCCCTCATCGAAGCATTGTGGCTGGAAGGGACCCATCCAAGGGAAATACCACATTGAAAACCACTCTCTGATACACATATTGGTAGCAGTAAACAGCGTGACCTGAGCTTATAGCATTGAACATCCATTCTAGGCACCACACACTATCATACTGCAGTTGTGGTATACTAATTTAGAAAGCTCTCCTCCTGGGTGGTTCCACTGCAGACACAATACTTCATTCAGGGGGTGGACAGATCTGGAGCTTATGTAGCCTGAAGGCATGCTTAAGGCATGCTTAAAGATAGTAATTCATTGTTTAAATGCACAGTAAAGGTTTAATACAGTTTTTTTTTATTATCAAGCCTTACCTAACTATTCGTTAGAAAACCCTTTTATAAGACTACTAAAATGGTCCTTTAAAGAACTATCGTACAAAGAAAAAAGTCATACAGCTAGTTTTTATTTAGGAAAAAAAATGTTTATGCCTCTGCTGGTGGACACCATGATACATAGTTGGAAGTTGTGTGGGTGTGTATGTATGAGAGGGGTATTTACATTTATGGAGAAGTGTGGTTGCATTTCCTGAAGCAAGGTGTCTGGTTCTGGGCAATTGAGGGGGGCGGGTGTGATGTCAATTTAAATGATGATGAGGAGCGTACTCAAAAGGCTTTGTTAGATAATTGATCTAATTAAAACTGTCACTACAGCACTTCTCCCTCAAAGGCCCAGAACCAGGCTGATTGCATTAGATAATGCAAGCACTGCTTACCAATAATGTAAACAGCCCAAACAAACACACATATTCCACCAATGTATCTTGGATGCTTCCAGGGTCCTGCATCCAAATGTATATTATTATTATAATTAAAACTAGCTTAATGTTTCCCTGCTTAATTGCGCAGACTCATCGTTTTCAGACATGTAAATATTTTTCAATATACAGTGTTTTTTTTAACAGTGCGTATTTTTAACCATTTTCACTTTGTTTATTTAATTCATGCTTGAAAAAAATTGTAACATAAGAAAAACAATGCAATGTTTCAGAAAAAGTTATTGTTAGATTAAAATATCTGCTGAATGCGGCACCATCAAAATGTGTCAACAGAAAGTAAGTTCAGTCATACAGATCATCACACTTTCATTACCCACAGGCCTAATTCCTTGTGACACAATCCGCTAGTGTGTGACGCGATAGTGTCTTTAAATGCACTGACTAATAGTCATCGAATATATCATTTGAAATTCCAAGTGCTGTGGTCAGGACTACATCCTATATAAGTATAATTTGCATGTCCACCTTGTCCATGACACTCACTTCTTAGATGCTGTCTTATTATCCGCAGTCATCACTGTGACTTGTTCATGTAGATGTAATAAACTGCTTGAGAGTCACTACAGTAGACCATAAAGAGCTCATCAACCTTTAATGTGCAAGAGGCAAACTCTCCCCAAATTAACTGCTTTTAATTACTACCATGGTTATTTTTTCCTAAAAAATAGAAAACGAGATATTACATTTTTTACTTTTATTCACAATTCACTACAGGGTTCCCTTTTCTCTCATGTGTTGATTCTACTCTCTGCTTTCTCAGGAGAATGTGTCCGCATAAAGTAGATAGCTTTCCAATGGTCCTGTCAATCAGGTAAAAATGTTCATTAAGGTATTAGCAATGATTACACTTTAACACAAAGATGAGCTATCAAACTTGGTGGCAAGGTCTATACAAGGACTGATAATAATTATACATTTTCAATATTTTACTCCAAGGTAATGCATTTGTTAATCATATTAAATTGAAATAATATTTGTTCCTACATACAGTTTTTTACATACATACATTATTTGAAAATGTTGTATTGTCCATCTAAATCCTTTTATAAAAGTACCGTAATTACAATTTTATTAGGCTATTGTTTGCATCTTGATAGATGATTTTGCCTCTGTATGAACATATAAATCAGATATTTCAAAAACATTTTCTGAAAAGTAATGGATGGAAAAACTGTGATAAGATTAATGAAAAACAGTTTGTTGTTTAGGAAGTGGTAATAAAAACTATGGGTTTTGATGGAATAAGCATAATTACAGTATTGTAAAAGCATAAGCAAACTTGCAGTAGTCATAGCTTTCTTTACAAGTGCACTTGCTCCAGTTGTTAATGATGCATACTCATTACT
Source organism: Discoglossus pictus (assembly GCA_027410445.1). NCBI lineage: Eukaryota > Metazoa > Chordata > Amphibia > Anura > Alytidae > Discoglossus > Discoglossus pictus. The sequence goes on from CM050163.1 coordinate 50,744,178, forward strand.
AAAGTGGAGAGACAAGTATGTTCTGTGTCATCTGTCACTCTATATAGATTAAAGGTATGTTAATGTAAGGTTACACCATGATTCAGTTTCTAACCATCCCATACGCCTAATTACTTACATTAACTTTCATGCCACTCCCAAAAAGTACAGGAGATTTTACATTTTATGTATGAATGTGCTTCCAAATCAATAAAATGTCAGGAGCGACTAATGAAAAAGATATTTAGCTAAACGACATGGGTGTAGGTTAGGCTGCTGCTATGTTACACCCTGTACACACTTAAGTTGTATGATAAGAGTCAAAGTGAACAGACAAATCAATTTGTATGCATTGTATGCTGTGTACAATAATGTATAAAGAAACAATATTTCTAAGCTTTGCAAACAAGTTAATAAGATGCACACATCTGCATAGATCCATCCTACAGGAAACCAAGCCACAATGTTTACTGGAAGGTATGATCATTAGGTTAAAGCTTAAATATTTTGGCCATATCATGAGAAGATAGAACTTCTTAGAAAAGACTCTGATTCTGTGAGAGATAGAAGGCACATAAAGAAGGGGACTGCAAAGGTGGAGATGGATAGATGAGGTTAGTAAAGCAATGAACATGAGCTTGTTGGATCTCAGAGGGGCAGTAACTTACAGATGTGCCACACAAATTAATGACTAAACAACTTTATATATATTCTTCTACCGATTTGTTGCTTAATTGTTTTGTTTGGTAAGGTCTGTAAGAAGACTGCTGGTGTAGACTTGAGTGAGGATTTTTCTGGCATAATTAAGACGTCCTAGGAGGGATTGAAAGTCTTTAATGTTGTGATTACCAAATGGATGAAATGTATGATTTAAGGCAGAGAAGTTTATTATCTGCTAGTCTTGCTTCCATTCTTTTTTTGGTATCGAGAATGATGCAGAGGAACTCTGTAGTAGTAGATGGGCCTTCAAGGTTATTGGTAGCATAGGGAATACAGAGATCATGACCCCTGTGACACTGGGTTAATATTTTAGATGCCTTGGACATCTAAATGGACCCTCATGGTTATATAGATGGGGGGGGGGGGGCTGGTGTGATCGAGGAACAGTAATCGGGTTTGAGTAGAGACTGGGCCGATCGGCAGTGAGTGGGGAAGGTTACAAAATGGGGAAGGTTACAAAAATACATTGCTCAGTCTCCATATTCACCAATGACAATCCCCAGGGATTCCCTCCATCCATGCATGCGGTGAATGGAAGCTCTGGGAATTGTCATTGATGAATGTGGAAATTGAGAAATCTAATTTTGCTCACTCTCCTCATTTGGCATGATCCCATGCTTTGTGCTTTACTGGCATATATATACACACACACACACATACATAAATACACATAAACTTATGTTTTTAATATAGAGAGTGAAAAGGAGGAGCTGCAAGTGGAGCATCGGGGGGCGCACAAATCTGAATTGCATAGGGCAGCATAAAACACAAATACAGCCATTGTGTTAGTTACACTGCATTTCTTTAATCATTTAAAGTTAATCATGTTTTATATATATTGCATAAACATCTGTATTTTTACTTGACTGTAGAAGTTGACTTTATCACAAAGTTTGCATGTTTTTACATATCAGTATTAGTTGCAATCTGTGACCTTTCAGCCAAGATTGTAGAATCTTATTAAACATTTCTCAGCACAATTCCTAAGTACCTATCTCTGGAGCCAGATCCAAATTAAAGGGACAACTAAGGTAGCCTTCTATGTAGGGTTACTCCTTGTCAGAACAAAGTGTTCCTGTAATTACAGTAAACAAGGTTGCCTATTTTTACTTTATGTATGGTGAATTTTCTATCTGTCTCTCCTACAGCCCTATGAAATTCCAGCCTCGTAAATACGAGGTTAGAACTTAAGCCCTACGTGCTTCAAATTTGAAAAAGTTACAACGCTATTAAATTAGATTGCTGCGAGCATCATATGAGCTATGCAGCATGGCCGTCTGTGTCAAACATGGAGCAACAGAGCAGGAGAAGTAAAAGCCTGCAAGAAGATCTCGCAGGCTCCCCACATCATCACTTGCCGCAGAGGTCCTGACCGGGGCCTCCGTGGCAGTTCTACATACAAGCCCTGCTGCAGAGGGTACTCCAAGTAGCACCCGGCACCTAAAATGAATCCCCCGCCCCCCAATGCTGGGGGTCCCCATATCAATCCGTGCAGCGGCATTCCTCATCAGACCCCCGCTGCATTTCAAAATTCTAATTTCCCACCGCGGGTCCTTAAAGGGCCCACGGCACACTATTAACCAATCCCGCCACCAACAAATTTAAATTTCCAGCCTCTTTCAGGACCCGCGCTAAAAATAAATTAACTCATGCCGCGGGGGTACTATAAGTAACCTACCCATACAGAACTCCATTAGTCTCATAAGGTTCTATACAGGCCCTTCTGGGACACTAATTAACCCCTATAATAACACTATAGGGGTCCCTCATGACACAAAGTCTAAGCACTACACTATTAACCCTAACTATACCCCATTAACCCCTTAACCCTAACTATACCACATTAACCCATACTAAACCCCATTAACCCCATCTAGATCTATTTAACCATAACTGGGACTATTTAACCCTAACTGGGCCTATTTAACCACATCTGGACCTATTTAACCCCATCTAGCCCCATGTAAGGCTATCTAGTCCTATTTAACCTTAAGTGGGCCTATTGAACCCCATCTAGACCTATTTAACAATAACTGGGCCTATTTAACCCCACCTGGACACATTTAACCCTGTCTAGTCCTATGTAAGCTTATCTAGTCCTAATTAATCTTAACTGGGCCTATCTAACCCCACCTAGACATATTTAACCTTAACTGGGACTATTTAACCTTAACTGGGCCTACTTAACCCCATCTGGACCTATTTAACCCCATCTAGTCCTATGTAAGCCTATCTAGTCCTATTTAACCTTAACTGGTCCTATTTAACCCCGAATGTACCCAGTAAACCCTATCCTAACCTACACTATTAACCCCCCTCTACCCTATTTAACCATACACTACCTACCTACCACCCTAATAAAATCCCTATTACCCCACTAATTACAGAACCCCCCCATCTAATTACAGAAAATAATAAAACCTAGAATTACAGAAAAAAAGGACATTACAGAAAATAAAAATGGACTTTACCAAAAAAACAACCTACGTTACCAAAAATAAAGAAAAACCTAAGTTACCTAAGTTACGATTAAAAAAAGGTGTTGCACACAAAAAATACGCACCTACAATAAATACAGTTACAATACATCAATAAATACAATTACAGTTCAAATATACCCCTAACTACATATTATTAAACCCCTAACTACCATAAATGAACCCCTAACTACAATCCATTAACCCTATCTACAATCCATTAACCCTATCTCCAATACATTAACCCTGTCTACAATCAATTAACCTTACCTACAATACATTAACCCTATCTACAATCAATTAACCCCCTAACTACAATCAATCTAACCCCTAACTAAATACATTACAAAAACCTTAAATCTTACCTAAAATAGAATAATAAAGCTCACTTACCTTACCAGATGTCCCTTCAGCAGATCAGCCACCCCTAGGATAAAAGAAACATACAATTAGTACAACATTAAACACAACACAAACATCAAAACATTCTAAATATTAACTTACCTTTTCGGGATATAATACACAAATAAACACAGCATAATAAACTAAACATTCTAAATATTAAACTTACATTGCTGCGATGTGCCTGTCCTTGTCCTCTTCTGCCCTGGCTGGGCCCTTGACACTGGAGGAACTCCCCGAAGCTAATGAAGCTTCTAGTGCCTCTTCCAGTAGAAAATTGGCATTGTCGCCTTCTGATTGGCTGAAAAGGCTGTTAATCAAATTTCAGCCAATCAAAATGGGATACCCCCCTATATCCCATTCTGATTGGCTGATGGACCTGTCAATCTTATTTAAACCAATCAGAAGGCACTATTGCCTCTGGCCATTCATGGGGTATTTCCCATTGTAATTTGCTGAAGGCATCTGCGCCTTCTGATTGGCTGCAATCTGTTTGACAGTGACAACAGCCAATCAGAAGGCGGATATGCCTTCAGCCAATAACAATGGGATATACCCCATGGGGTGTATCCCATTCTGATTGGCTGAAGGCAATAGCGCCTTATGATTAAATTAGAAATGATTGACAGGTCCATCAGCCAATCAGAATGGGATATAGGGGTGTATCCTATTCTGATTGGCTCACACCTTGGCACATTCTGATTGGCTGAAATTTGATTGAGGGGGGGTCCGTTATTTTTATTTTTTATTTTTTAGAGCAACATTTTTTTGTCAGGGGCCCAGCCGGGGCAGAAAGACGGGGATATTGCGGCAAGGTAAGTTTTAATATTTAGAATGTTTAGTTTATTATGCTATGTTTATTTGTGTATTAATGTGATGTTTATTTTTTCCAGGGGCCCAGCTGGAGAAGACAAGAAGGACGGGGACAATGGCGGAAAAATAGGTTTAATATTTAGAATGTTTTGATGGTTGTGTTGTGTTTAATTTCGGACTCATTTTATGTTTCTCTTACCCTAAGGGTGGCTGATCTGCTGTAGGGACATCTGGCAAGGTAAGTGGGCTTTATTATTCTATTTTAGGTTAGATTTAGGGTTTTGTAATGTATTTAGTTAGGGGGTTAATGTATTGTATTTAGGGTTTAATGTTGATTGTAGTTAGGGGTTAATTGCTTTTAGATAGGGTTTATGTATTGTAGTTAGGGGTTAATGTATTGTAGTTAGGGGGGTAATAGTATGTAGTTAGGGGTATATTGTAACTGTATTGTATTTATTGATGTATTGTAACTGTATTTATTGTATTGATGTAATGTTATGTGTTATTTGTACATGTATTTTCTTTTCCGATGCTTAGTTCTTTTTTTTTATTTTGTGTATCTTAGCTTTTTTGTAATCTTGGTAACTTAAGTTTTATATTTGTTGGTAATGTCCTTTTTTATTTTCTGTATTGTCCTTTTTTTTTATTTTCTGTAATATCATGTTTTGGGGATTTTATCAGAGTGGTAGGTATGTTGTGTAGGTTTCAATGGGGGGGGGGTTAAAAGTGTAGGGCAGGATAGGGTTTACTGGGTACATTTGGGGCTTAAAAATGCCCAGTTAAGGTTAAATAGGACTAGATAGGCTTAAATAGGTCCAGATGGAGTTAAATGGGCCCAGTTAGGATTAAATAGGTCTAGATGCGGTTAGATAGGCCCAGTTAGGGTTAAATAGGTGCAGATGGGGTTAAATAGGCACAATTATGGTTAGATAGGCCCAGTTGGGTTTAAATAGGTCTAGATGGGGTTAGATAGGCCATTTAGGGTTAAATAGGTCTAGATGGGTTTAGATAGGCCCAGTTGGGGTTAAATGGGCCCAGTTAGGGTTATATAGGTCTAGATGCGATTAGATAGGCCCAGTTAAGGTTTAATAGGTGCAGATGGGCTTACATAGGCCCAGTTAGGGTTAGATAGGCCCAGGTGGGTTTAAATAGGTCTAGATGGGGTTAGATAGGCCCATCCTGGAGGACCCTCATGGCACTTATAGTGTTAATATAAGGGTTAATTAGTGCCCTATAGGGGTCTATGTAGACCCCTTTTGGCCTAATGGGGTTAATAGGTCTAGATGGGGTTAGAACAGCCCAAGTAGGGTCAAATAAGTCTAGATGGGGTTAGATAGGCCCATTTAGGTTTAAATAGGTCTAGATGGGGTTAGATAGGCCCAATTAGGGTCAATAGCTCCAGATGGGGTTAGATAGGCCCATTTTGGGTTAAATAGGTCCAGATGGAGTTAAATAGGCCCAGTTAGGGTTAGATAGAGCCATTTAGGTTTAAATAGGTCTAGATTGGGTTAGATAGGCCCAGTTAGGGTAAGATAGGCCCAGTAAGGGTTAAATCGGTCTAGATGTGGTTAGAAAAGCCCAGTTAGGGTTAAATAGGTCCAGATGGGATTAGATATGACCAGATAGGTTAAATAGGCCCATTTAGGGTTAGATATGCTTAGTTAGTGTTAAATATGTCTAGATAGATTTAACTGGGTTTAGTATGGGTTAATGGGGTATAGTTAGGGTTTAGGAGTTAATGGGGTATAGTTAGTGTTAATAGTGTAGTGTAGTGCTTAGACTTTGTGTCATGAGGAAATTTTAATAAGATATACAATATAATTATATTATTTGAACTCTTATTGTTCAGAGGGGATATTCCTTCTACAGCCTCAGCCATTATTTCAAAAGCATTCAGCCCACACACCTTTTATATTACAGATAACTTGTACATACTTGACAAACAAGTTTCTTTTCTCTTGAACTGCAGTGTTCCTTTATTTCCAATCTCAACATGTATTAAAAAACAAAACCAAAACTGTAAATTCAAAACTGAAAATGCCTATTTAATTCTTAAATACTAATATTATGCTTATTAGCAATAATCTATCATCAATATTGTGTAACCAAAAATAGCTTCCTAACTTGATATTGGCATTTCTAGTGTGTGATTAATGGGCTTCAATCTCTAGTCTATTTTTTGAAATGTGTTCACTTCAAGGCCTAAAACCAGTAAGATACCTTAATGAATATTTTAAAACCTGTTTTAAACTAATAAATACCACAGCAACTTGACAATTTTCTTTTGAAAGTATGACTTCTCCTATTATGCATTGTCTTCAGTCATTAAAAGAGTTTCATTAAAAAGTTCCAAAATCTCAGAATCCATTGATCAAATTACAGTGGTTGTTGCGGCTATCTGAACCCATGTCTCTCTACACTGAGTAGGAAGCATGGGCATAGGAGTACCAAAAAATCTAGGACAGGATAATTCAACTCTACTCCCAGCACAGGAGGCAGGAGTGGATCTACTGTTGTTGCACCCGTTGCAATGCACCCGGCCCTGCTCGGCGTCCCATTGCTATAGTGCTTTTTTTTAATTTGTTTGTTTAAATTCTCAATGCCCCTGCCCCCCCAATATAATTAACATTATACATATACTAGCGACTTGCCCTTCAAAAATGACGGGGCAATAAAATTTGAAGCCTGGCAATGCTGTTTTAGACATAATTGAAACCGTTTTGTACTGAGAGGACCTTCGCGCTCATTGCAAGGCTTGCGCTGAGCGCCTTTGGCCTCAGAACCTTTTGGCGCTCATTGCGAGCCTCTCATGTCGTGTACTTTTAGTTCTCTGAGAGATATATATATTTTAATGTATATGTAGTTAAGTAATAATTAATGATTTATTCAATTAATTAATTAAGTAAAAATTTATTATTTATGCAATAAATTAATATACTTTATTTATAATTGATATATGCATCAAGCAATAGGCTGAAGAGCTAACAATCTGTTTGTATTTTGCGTCTTCATAGAATATACATTGTGAGTGTCAGTGCCCTGCTTATAAAGTGTAATCAATGTTTGAAGTGTGCATTCTAAATAGGCTGCGTGAGGGAGGTAAAGCCGTTGGTTTATTGTGTAAAGCAGCACTGTATATGTGGTACGCGTCTCTTGAGCATTTTCCTGCTTTTCTAATAGTTGTAGGTCGTAGTCTGATGTGTAAAGTGCTACGCGTTTTGCAGTGTTTTTCGTGGTCTGGGGTCGGGTAGCCTTGTTTTAATTTTTTTCAGCGGCCATTTTTTTCCTTGCTTAGGCGATTTTCGTGTGGTTAAAATCATCTAAATCGAGTTAAATTCGCGTTCCACCTCACTCACAGATGTCTTGGCTGTTGCCCCATGCTGTCTGTGATGTTTTTGTAATTTTTTGGGGTGTATTTAGTGTGTTTTTCAGGTTTTTTGTTTGGCCGCTAATCTTGTAAATTTTTGCGTCTTGTATCTTTCTTTTCTAAGCCCGCGTCTCGCAATTTTTTTTTCTAAGTCTTGCGTCTCGTATTTTAACGGGTTGCCTCCTATGCATTAACGGCTCGCCACGCTTCGTCATTACGAAGCGTCATTACGCCTAAGTCGTCATTACGCCTAAGTCGTACGCACCTCGCAAAGTGTGTCGTCGTCTCATAGTTAGACAATTATAATATGTGATATATATATATATATATATATATATATATATATATATATATATATATGTAAAGGAACCCATCACTGTTTTACCCTGTTTTATGATTATTATGGTTAAAATATGATCCTACTATATGTATGTTGGTTGATGCTCTGCAGAATATTGTCCCAGACATTTGCAGCTACTTGGCATGGGAGATAATCCTGTTACAGCGACTCCGCATAAGATAAAGGAAGTCTATTGTATACAGTGTTTTCATTCTCAGATAAGAACAAAGAAGTGTAATTGAATCAATGTCTGATTGTATCAAAGTTGCCAGGGAGGTGTGACCCCCCTATTGTTCTCTTTATGTGTATTGTGTGTGGCCAAATATGGGCATGTGTATTACCTGTGGCCAAAGAGATGTATATATATTTCTGTAAAGGTAAATAAAGTCAGTATTCATTTGACTCCCAAATTGTGTGTCGTCCAATATGGGAGGTCGGGGATGGTGAGACTGTAGTGCCTCTTGGGTATTTTACCGTATACCAGCGGAGATATTGGACTGCGTGTTCCAATTCCGTTACATTTGATGGCAGCGACGGGATTCAAACCTCACAGCAGACCGTTGTTCGGCAGTTACAGCCATTTGGGAAATTTGCTATTTCGTATGGAACCGAAAGGAAAGGGTATGTGAATAGACCCGAACGGATAGTGAATGGAGACAGTCTATACCAAGTTGAAACGGGCCACGCTAAAAGAGCTATTGGAAGCAAGGGGAATTATTGCCAGCAATAAAACCAAAGCTACCCTTATTGTTGAACTCATGGAGGGAGACCGGGCAGCTGCTGCAGCACCTCTTACGGACAGCACACAGAATGAGTTTGGAAGAGAACTCCAATGCAGACTGGCCCATTTCCCAGGTACGCCTCCCACAGAAACCTTGGAAAGGATTATGTCAGATGTCCACGAATACATAATGGGAAAGCAGCGGGCAGACTGGAGGTCCAGAGAGGGGTCCCTAATCACACCACACATAGTACCGGGGAAGCCTAAACTCCCGTACCATGCTTTTAAAAACTATGTGGAGACCGAAGACATTGATGGCTACTTGCATGACTTTGAGAGATTATGCCAATTACATGAGATCAACGCCGCCGACCAAGTAACCCTGTTGGTGAGTAAGCTAGCGGGCCGGGCAGCAGAAGCCTACCGCACCATGCCAGACGAGGATAGCAGAGACTACCAGAAAGTAAAGCAGGCGATCCTGGACAGGTACGCAATTAACCCGGAGGCATAACGGCAGCGGTTCCGAGAAAGCCGAAAGACGGAGAAAGATACTCACATGGAGTGGCCGCACCGCTTAACTAGGGCGGGCAAAGGTTGGGTACAAGCCGCACAAGCAACAACAGTGGAGGACATGCTACAATTACTGCTACTGGAGCAATTCTTCCAGGGGTTAACCCCGGATTTACAAAACTGGCTGAGAGATCGGAAACCGTGCATCTTAACTGAAGCCGCCAGGTGGGCAGATGAGTACCAAGATGCCAGGAGGGCACATCAGGCACAGGCACGGTCCATCTTGGGAGCTGCTAACCGACCGCCCACCATTAACCCCACCCCAGCACTGCGTCCGGGTGGTGGGAACTACCAAACCCCTCCACGGTACAACAATGCTCGATCTTTCATCAGGTGCCACACGTGTAACCAGCAGGGCCACATGCAAAGAGACTGTCCCAGAAACAGAAACCGCTCCACGTGGAATACTCCAACCAATTCCCCTGCAAACCGGGCAGCAGTACACTGCTACCAGAGTGAGCCTCGACAACCTTTCTTCGGGACCCAGTCTAATGAAGAATCTTTGGGCACCCTCCACGAGGTTAACCCGGTACAAGCAGCTGCAGACAACCGACAGGGACACCGCCAAGGGGTACACGTAGAGGGAAAACGCCTTCAGGGTCTGCGCGATTCTGGGGCCACCATAACCCTGGTTCGCAATCACCTAGTCCCCAAGCACCAGCTCACTGGAGAATATGTGGCAGTCCGGGTGGCAGGGGGGGGCGATTTACAAAATTCCCACTGCTAAAGTACATTTGGATTGGGGAGCGGGGTCGGGGAATGTGGAAGTGGGCCTCATGCAGGACTTACCAGCTGATGTCATCCTGGGTAACGACTTGGGGGAGCTGACCTCCGCTTTTTGTTTCTCCGCACCCCGCGCAGGAAGCGCTACCCGTGGTAACACGGCAGCAGGCCCGCACCACCGCATCTTCTGAACACTCTGAGGCTCCGGTAAGTAATAGTACTGACCCACCTTTCATCCCCTGGGCTCCCCCCTTAGAGTTTGGTACTGAAGTAGTCACTGACCCGTCCCTGCAGGTATACCGGGATAGGGTTACACAGAATCAGGCAGGGTTGGAGGGGGAAAGATATGCTTGGGAGAAAGGATTATTGTATAGATATGCTGAGAAGGTAGTAGCAGGATCTGTACCCGTGACCCTCACACAATTAGTCGTGCCCCGAAAGTACAGGCAAGAATTACTACGTATTGCCCATGACATCCCTTTATCAGGACATCTAGGCGTCAGTAGGACGAAGCATCGTTTGACCCAAAACTTCTTTTGGCCAGGGGTCTCCAAAGATATTCGGCAGTATTGCCAAACTTGTGACACATGCCAGAGAGTAGGGAAGAGAGGGGACTGGTACAAGGCAAAAATGCACTCTCTACCCATAATAGATGAGCCCTTCAGCAGAGTGGCAGTAGATATAATCGGACCCCTAGCAAAACCCAGCCCGTCAGGGAAGAAGTATATACTAACCATAGTAGACTATGCCACCCGATACCCAGAGGCCGTAGCCCTAACTAATATCCATGCGGAGACTATAGTAGATGCCCTAATCCGGATATTCTCTAGAATGGGGTTCCCCAAAGAGATTATCTCAGATCGGGGTATCCAATTCACGGCCGAAGTCACTCATCAGTTATGGAGAACATGTGGGGTGAAACCTATTGTAAACTCAGGGTATCACCCCCAGTCCAATGGGCTCTGTGAACGGTTCAACGGAACATTAAAGCAAATGCTCCGTACCTTGATGGATACCCAGAAGAACTGGGAAAGGTTTCTTCCCCATTTGCTCTTCGCGTACCGAGAGGTACCCCAGGAGTCCACGGGGTTCTCGCCATTCGAATTACTATTCGGAAGGAGAGTGCAGGGTCCCTTAGACCTCATTAGGGAACACTGGGAGGGAACGGTCACCAGTAACGGTACCCCTATCGTCCCATATGTACTAGAGTTCAGGGAACGCTTGGAGACCCTAATCCAGACGGTACGGTCTAATCTCCAGGCGGCCCAGCAACGACAGCGCAGATGGTACGATAAGGGAGCCAGAGACCGCAGTTTTCAAATAGGACAAAAGGTGTTAATCTTGAAGCCAGTTCAAAATGACAAACTGCAGGCCTCCTGGCAAGGCCCTTATAAGGTGGTGGAACAGGTATGTGACACCACCTATATAATTGCCTCATGTACAGGAGCAGGCGGTAGACGCATGCTCCACGTTAACATGCTGAAACCCTATCACGAGCGGACCGAAGAAGTAACTGCCATATGTGCCTCGGCCGCTGAGGACCCGAATAATCTACCCCTACCAGACCTATTAGCCCAAGGGGGGGCCAACACAGAATTAGGGGAAGTACAGCTAGGAGACAGGCTGAGCACTAGAGAGCGAGCTCAAATACTAGAGCTGATCCGGGAAAAAGGGGATACATTCTCCAACCAGCCCGGGTATACCCCGCTGGCTACCCACAGGGTAGAGACCCCAGGGCAACACCCTCTTCGACAAACCCCCTACCGCATACCAGAATCCGTAAAAGATCATATGCGGAAGGAGATTGACGAAATGTTACAACTAGGAGTGATAGAACACTCAGATAGCCCATGGGCCTCTCCGGTAGTGCTGGTACCGAAGCGGGATGGAACCACCCGCTTCTGCGTCGACTACCGGAAACTTAATGATAAAACAATTTCAGATGCCTATCCCATGCCCCGAATCGATGAGCTATTAGATAAAATGTCCAGGGGCCAGTACCTCACCACAATAGACTTGTGCAAAGGGTACTGGCAGATCCCACTAGCCCAGGATGCCATCCCAAAGTCCGCATTCGTCACCCCGTTTGGGCTATACCAATTCAAGGTGATGCCATTCGGGATGAAGAATGCGCCGGCTACGTTTCAGCGGATGGTGGACCGGTTACTGGACGGATCCCAGGAGTATGCTTGCGCCTATTTAGATGACATAGCAATATTTAGCAACTCCTGGGACGAGCACTTGACCCATATAGGAGCCATCCTCGACCGCATCAGGGAGGCAGGTCTCACGTTAAAACCCAGCAAGTGCCACGTAGGGATGGCCGAAGTGCAGTACTTAGGCCACAGGGTAAGTAGTGGGCGGCAAAAGCCAGAACCCGCTAAGATAGAGGCCGTAGCTAAGTGGCCAACCCCTCGCACGAAAACTCAGGTTTTAGCTTTTCTAGGAACCGCCGGGTATTACCGTAAATTTGTACCTGATTATAGTGCCCTAGCCAAGCCCCTTACTGACCTCACCAAAAAGAACTTACCCAAAGTAGTGACCTGGAGCCCAGAGTGTGAGAAGGCATTCCAAGAACTGAAATCTGCCCTAATTCATGCCCCTGTACTGGCCGCTCCCGATCCAACTAAACGCTTTCTCGTTCATACAGACGCTTCTATGTTTGGATTGGGAGCAGTGCTGAGCCAAGTTGGGGCCGATGGCGGCGAGCATCCAGTCGCTTACTTAAGTCGGAAACTACAACCCAGGGAAGTAAGCTATGCCGCCATCGAAAAGGAATGCCTGGCGGTGGTGTGGGCCCTCAAGAAACTACAGCCCTACTTATATGGCCAACAATTTGCCTTGCTCACAGATCACAACCCGTTGGTGTGGCTAAACCGGGTGTCAGGGGACAACGCTAGACTACTGAGATGGAGTTTGGCACTACAACCATTTGATTTCACCATCCAGTATCGCCCAGGGAAACAAAATGGTAACGCCGACGGGTTGTCCAGACAGACAGAACTCGAGAAATGATCTGTGAGCACTCCTCCGGACATCCCAAAGCAGATCCGTTGGGATCAGACCGTGTATGCCGGCTTATGATCACTGTTTTACCCTGTTTTATGATTATTATGGTTAAAATATGATCCTACTATATGTATGTTGGTTGATGCTCTGCAGAATATTGTCCCAGACATTTGCAGCTACTTGGCATGGGAGATAATCCTGTTACAGCGACTCCGCATAAGATAAAGGAAGTCTATTGTATACAGTGTTTTCATTCTCAGATAAGAACAAAGAAGTGTAATTGAATCAATGTCTGATTGTATCAAAGTTGCCAGGGAGGTGTGACCCCCCTATTGTTCTCTTTATGTGTATTGTGTGTGGCCAAATATGGGCATGTGTATTACCTGTGGCCAAAGAGATGTATATATATTTCTGTAAAGGTAAATAAAGTCAGTATTCATTTGACTCCCAAATTGTGTGTCGTCCAATATGGGAGGTCGGGGATGGTGAGACTGTAGTGCCTCTTGGGTATTTTACCGTATACCAGCGGAGATATTGGACTGCGTGTTCCAATTCCGTTACAATATATATATTTATTTATATATATATACTAAATTCTTGTGTATATATATATATATATATATATATATATATATATATATATATACACATAATAGTTGTCAAACTCTTTGCGAGGTGAGCCGATAACGCGCCTGACTTAGCCGATGAGCGCCGAAGGCACTCATCGCTGCGAGCCTCGTAAAGTCGTTAAAGTACGAGACGCGGGACTTTCGAGATTAGCGGCCGAATGACGAAAACTAAAAAAACAGAAAAACACACTATACACACCCCAAAAAATTACAAAAATATCACAGACAGCACGGGGCTGCAGCCAGGACGTCTGTGAGTGAGGTGGAACGCAAATTTAACTCAATTTAGATTATTTTCGCCATTTGAAAATCACCTAAGCAAGGAAAAAAATGGCCACCGAAAAAAATGAAAACGAGACTACACCACCCCGGACCGCACAAAACACTGCAAAACCCATAGCACTTTACACATCACACTACAACCTACAAAATACACTATTACAAAAGCCAGAAAATGCTCACGAGACGCGTACCACATTAATGTCATCACGGCTATACAATGCCGCTTTACACAATAAACCAACGGCTTTATCTTGCGCACGCAGCCTATTTAGAATGCACACTTCAAACCCTTATTACACTTCATAAGCAGGGCACTAACACTCAAAATGTACAGTCAGGTCCATAAATATTGGGACATCGACACAATTCTAAACTTTTTGGCTCTATACACCATCACAATGGATTTGAAATGAAACTAACAATATGTGCTTTAACTGCAGACTTTCAGCTTTAATTTGAGGGTATTTACATCCAAATCAGGTGAACGGTGTAGGAATTACAACAGTTTGTATATGTGCCTCTCACTTTTTAAGGGCCCAAAAGTAATGGGACAATTGGCTGCTCAGCTGTTCCATGGCCAGGTGTGTGTTATTCCCTCATTATCCCAATTACAAAGAGCAGATACAAGCTCCAGTGTTCATTTCAAGTGTGCTATTTGCATTTGTTGCTGTTAACTCTCAATATGAGATCCAAAGAGCTGTCACTATCAGTGAAGCAAGCCATCATTAGGCTGAAAAAACAAAACAGACCCATCAGAGAGATAGCAAAAACATTAGGTGTGGCCAAATCAACTGTTTGGAACATACTTAAAAAAAGAAGAACGCACCGGTGAGCTCAGCAACACCAAAAGACCCGGAAGACCACAGAAAACAACTGTGGTGGATGACCGAAGAATTATTTCCCTGGTGAGGAAAACACCCTTCACAACAGTTGGCCAGATCAAGAACACTCTCCAGGAGGTAGGTGTATGTGTGTCAAAGTCAACAATCAAGAGAAGACTTCACTAGAGTAAATACAGAGGGTTCACCACAAGATGTAAACCATTGGTGAGCCTCAAAAACAGGAAGGCCAGATTAGAGTTTTCCAAACAACACCTAAAACAACATCCTATGGACAGATGAGACCAAGATCAACTTGTACCAGAGTGATGGGAAGAGAAGAGTATGGAGACGGAAAGGAACTGCTCATGATCCAAAGCATACCACCTCATCAGTGAAGCATGGTGGTGGTAGTGTCATGGCGTGGGCATGTATGGCTGCCAATGGAACTTTTTCTCTTGTATTTATTGATGATGTGACTGCTGACAAAATCAGCAGGATGAATTCTGAAGTGTTTCGGGCAATATTATCTGCTCATATTCAGCCAAATGCTTCAGAACTCATTGGACGGCGCTTCACAGTGCAGATGGACAATGCCCTGAAGCATACTGCAAAAGCAACCAAAGAGTTTTTTAAGGGAAAGAAGTGGAATGTTATGCAATGGCCAAGCCAATCACCTGATCTGAATCTGATTGAGCATGCATTTCACTTGCTGAAGACAAAACTGAAGGGAAAATGCCCCAAGAACAAGCAGGAACTGAAGACAGTTGCAATAGAGGTCTGGCAGAGCATCACCAGGGATGAAACCCAGCGTCTGATGATGTCTATGCGTTCCAGACTTCAGGCTGTAATTGACTGCAAAGGATTTGCAACCAAGCATTAAAAAGTGAAAGTTTGTTTTATGACTGTTAATCTGTCCCATTACTTTTGGTCCCTTAAAAAGTGGGAGGCACATATACAAACTGTTGTAATTCCTACACCGTTCACCTGATTTGGATGTAAATACCCTCAAATTAAAGCTGAAAGTCTGCAGTTAAAGCACATCTTGTTAGTTTCATTTCAAATCCATTGTGGTGGTGTATAGAGCCAAAAAGATTAGAATGATGTCGATGTCCCAATATTTATGGACCTGACTGTATATTCTATGCAGACGCAAAATACAAACAGATTGTTAGCTCTTCAGCCTATTGCTCGCTGCATATATCAATTATAAATAATGAAAGTATATTAATTGATTTAAGAAATCATTCATTATTACTTAACATAGAACATAGAAATATATATCTCTCTCAGAGGACCAAAAGTACACGACAGCAGAGGCTCAAAGGCGTTCAGCGCAATCCTCGCAATGAGTGCCGAAGGTCCTCACAGTACAAAATGGTTTCAATTATGTGTCAAACAGCATTCCCATGGCTTGAAATTGTATTGCCCCGTCATTTTTGACGCAAGTCGCTAGTATATATATATATAAAGATAATTTATGAGTCAAAGCTTTCATGGGAAAAACATACTACTCCTCTAGTGGCCATATCTGGTAATTCATTATTATTTTTAGTTTTGCTATTTTAGTGTCCACTATTCATATAATCTTGGGGGATTTGTCCCCCCCCCCCCCTCGTCCAGTTCCTGTGCCCATTGTAGTAGGTCTCTACCGCTAGCCTGAATCCACTACCTGCAACCAGGACCTTATTTTTGAACTTCTTGCTGTACCGTCTGCAAATACATTGTCCCTTAAATCTGCTATCAGGCACAGTGCTAAATGCAATTGACCTTCTGTTCTGAGGCCAGTTACTTACACTTGCAGTTATAGTTCTGCCATTTCAAATTAAGGCTGATGATACTAGATGGTTGGTTTAAGTGATGATTATGGGGTTTCTGCTTGAATCTATGGCAGAAAACCAGGTGTTCTAAGCAGGTTGGTACCATCCTTCTCACCTTAGTTTTTTTCGATTTTGTATGCAAGTAACTTGTGTCTTCTCCAGCAACCCACTACAATTGGAACTTTGTTTATATTTTTAACTTTAAAACTTTACATTAGAGGGAAATACCACCAGCTACAGTGCCTTGCAAAAGTATTCAACCCCTTGGCATTTTTCGTGTTTTGTTGCCTCACAAACTGGAATTAACATGGATTGTTTAAGGGTTTGCATCACTTAATTTACAGAACATGCCCACAACTTTGAAGATAACAAATAGGACAAAATTACAGAAAAAGTCAATGTGCATAACTATTCCCCCCCACCTAAAGTCAATACTTTGTAGAGCCATCTTTTGTGGCAATCACAGCTCCAAATCACTTTGGATAAGTCTCTATGAGCTTGCCACATCTTACCACTTGGATTTTGGCCCACAAAACTGCTCCAGCTCCTTCAACTTGGATGGTTTGCGATTGTGAACAGCATCTTTAAGTCTGACCACAGATTTTCTATTGGATTGAGGTCTGGGCTTTGACTAGGCCATTTAAACACATTTACATGTTTCCCCTTAAACCACCCAAGTGTTGCTTTAGCAGTGTGTTTTGGGTCATTGTCTTCCTGGAACGTGAACCTCCGTCCTAGCCTCAAATCATGCACAGAGTGGTACAGGTTTTGCTCAAGAATATCCCTGTATTTAGCACCATCCATCTTTCCCTCAACTCTGACCAGTTTCCCTGTCCCAGCTGCTAAAAAACATCCCCATAGCATGATGCTGCCACCACCATGTTTCACTGTGGGGATGGTGTTCTTTGGGTAATGTGATGTGTTGGGTTTGTGCCAGACATAGCGTTTTCATTGATGGCCAAAAAATTTAAATTTAAGTCTCATCCGACCAGAGTACCTTCCTCCATACATTTTGGGAGTCTCCCACATGCCTTTTTGCAAACTCAAAACGTGCCATTTTGTTTTTTTGCTGAAAGTAATGGCTTTCTTCTGGCCACTCTGCCATAAAGCCCACCTCTTTGGAGAGAACGGCTTATTGTCATCCTATGTACAGATACTCCAGTCTCTGCTGTGGAACTCTGCAGCTCCTCCAGGGTTACCTTAGGTCTCTGTGCTGCCTCTCTGATTAATGCCCTCCTTGCCCGGTCCGTGAGTTTTGGTGGGCGGCCTTCTCTTGGCAGGTTTGCTGTTGTGCCATGTTCTTTCCATTTGGTTATGATAGATTTGATGGTTCTCCTGGGGATCATCAAATATTTGGATATTTTTTAATAACCTAACCCTGACTTGTACTTCTCAACAACATTGTCCCTTACTTGTTTGGAGATTTCCTTGGTCTTCATTGCAGTGTTTGGTTAGTGGTACCTCTTGCTTAGGTGTTGCAGCCTCTGGGGCCTTTAAAAAAAGGTGTGTATATGTAATGACAGATCATGTGACACTTAGATAGCACACAGGTCGACATGATTTCACTAATTATGACTGCTGAAGGTAATTGGTTGCACCAAAGCTTTTTATGGGCTTCATAACAAAGAGGGGGAATACATATGCACATGACAATTTTCTGTTTTCTATTTCTAAATTTTTTTTTAGTTTTATGTATAGATTTTTCTCATTTCACTTCACCAACTTAGACTATTGTGTTCTGATCCATCACATAAAATTCAGATTAACAAAGCATTGAACTTAAGGCTGTAATGTAACAAAATAGGTAAAAAGTCAAGGGGGTGAATACTTTTGCAAGGCACTGTATAACCAAATATAGTTTACAACTACAGCTGTTGCTTTTGCAAAGCAGTACTTATATTTCTATTTATTTTCAGAAAATAACACCTATAATTCTTGACTCCGTTATTAAATCTGCACCTCCTCTTCTAAACAGAACTTGGGATTTAAGTTAATGCTTGGAATCCTCTTACCTCTCCTCTGGTCTGTTTGGTCACTATATAGAGTTGAATCTACAGACATGGAATACCACCATGGGTGTAGGAACTGGGGGGTGGGATGAGGGGGACAAATCCCCCCAGATTTCTTATTGTGTGTATATATTCATATAGAAGCTGTTAATAATTTTGTGTATCAAGTGAGTTGTATCCCCCGAGAATTATTTTGGTTCCTACACCCCTGAATACAAATGTTATTGCTGTTGCTGATAGAACTGGAGGGGCTGCCTTATTTTTTGTTACATTTTCTGGGGAGGGGAGAAGAGCTATTTCTCATTTACTCTACATTGCATCTTCTCTTTTTTCCATTTTGTGTTGTGGAAATCTGACATATTTTTAGTTCCTGTCTATTGTGACAATATTTTGTGTTTTTGTCCTAAATTATATATATCCCTTCTATTTCTATAGCAAACATAGCATTGATAATAGTGAAGCAAGTTGAAAAATTTTTACACCTTGAGCCACCTGTATTTTTGTTGTGCTATAACTTTGTAAGTACATTGCACTTATTTATATAACACATATTTTTCTGATAATCACTTCCTGTTTATATATACCTTTAAATACATACTTGAAAATGTAGGACTTCAAATGTTTTGTAGGTTTGCCTGATATTGATATGGAGTTTGAGTTTATAAACACATTTGGCAAAATGCCCCAAATATAGGCTATCATTTCAAAGATAAGTGAAGAAAGGAATCCTGAACATTCCAAATATTCAGAAGACGCCCAGATACAATGTTGCTTATTAATTAAGGTCACTAAAACTGGTCTCCATTACATCCAAGTACAGTAATGACCTCACAACAGAGATAGCAATTCATCATCAAACGGTTTATGAACGATTAAAGGACTATGGTTTAGTGAAAGGAATATATTTTTCTCTCTCTCCATTACAATATCAAAAATATGTTTTACCATCCTCAAAGCCTATTTTATCTATATTTTCGTTATTTTTATATGTTTAGAAAAGAATCTGACCTCACATAAGAATGACTTAATCTGCATCCAGGAAAACCATTCCTTTTAGTTCTTGTTGAGTGGATAAGTATGATTTCCTCTTATTTGTATTATGTATAGTTTAATGTATCTTTCTGAGGGTATACATTTAATGCCACTATTTTATTATTTAGTCATTTAATCTGTTATCTCAAAAAATATAATTTCATTGTAAAAGTGAACAATTTGGCCTTCCAAGAGCCAGATGACATTGCCTATGAAACCTTTACACGCACATTTACAAATTGAATGTCCATTGATTTCAGTTTATATTTAGCAATTTAATATGCTCCCTCAGTAGTCAGCTTCTAACCCATTTATTGTTGTGAAAATATATGTTTTTTCTATTTATCTATTTAAGTCGTGACCGACTCTCTGTGGTTCTATAGATGGCAGCATGCCAGGCAAATCTGTCAGCCACTGCACATTCTGAGCTCCACCAAGTTTATGTTCATTGTTTCAATGATATAGAAAAAAGAAATAGTGACAGTACTAGTGGGAAAAGCCTATGTGAATAGTGTACACTACAGGGTTAAATTCTCTACAGATATTACTCCAAGGCAGATTAGTGGTCAGCAGTGTAATAGACATTTTTGAATAAGGGAGAGACAGAAAGAACACCTTTAAATCTGACCAAAAAGTCCCATACTTCAATCTCATAAAGAGATAAGGACCAGTAAATGGAAAAAATATATAAAAAACTTTTATTATTAAATATTAAAATAAGTTCACAATACAATAAAAATGCATAAATAATATTTTTTATTTTTTATTTATGCATTTTTATCGTATTGTGTACTTATTTTAATATTTAACAATAAAAGTAATTTTTTATGTATTTTCCGTTTAGTGGTCCTTGTCTCCTCACTTGAGACCCCGCTTTATGGGATTGAAGTATAGGATTCATTATTTCAATGATCTCATCTATGCATCTCCGCCTCTGCCGTACCCTACTTTGTGTGCTTTCAATCTTTCCTTGCATCAGAGTCTTCTCAAGGTAATCCTGTCTTCTCAAGATAGGGCCAAAATCTTTGAGCTTTGTCTCATGATCAAACCTTCCAGTAAACAGTTTGGCTTGATTTCTTGTAATATCGATTGATATACCGTAACTATACGTTCTGTAAATAAAGTTGTACTTTCTTTCATTTGTTCTTAATGAGTTAGAACCTAGCTGCTGGAACTTTACAGATGGTCACGGTACTGTACAGTTAAAGAAAATATTATTATACTGTTTTAGAACAGGTTCAAACTTAACAAGTGAGCATATAATAGATCACAATGGTCTGGATAAATGTATCGACAGGTTTACCTCAAAGTAAAGTCTACTGAAGTTCATGCATATACTAATACATTTAAACATAGGACCTCAATACTTCTGCTTTTCTAAATCTCCAAGAGCACAATTTATCCAATGATGAATATTATACTTTTGATAGTAATAGTTAGTACTCTGAGTAATGGATACATTAAATTACACTGCACAGATAAACACCTGTTGGCTGCCATGGGAGTCCGTAGGGATCCCAATGGTAATACTTTAGATTACTTTGGTGGTCCATAGGAACCCTCATTGTAATTCTTTAATATTTGGTACCATGGGGATCCATAAGTACCCCATGGTTTAACATTATTTGGTGTATCCCCTGGCTCATAGGGGCTAGCAGGTATGAAGAAGAAATCCCAGCTCATAAAGAGAGCAGGTATTGAGGGGGGTCCCGAGGAGTCCCTGGCTCATAGGGATAGCGGGTATAAAGGGGAATCTTCCCCTGGCTCACAAGAGATAGCGTTATTAACCCCCTAATTCTCTTTAAGTAGAAAGTAGTTTAAAGCCTCTGCTGGACCATATAGGTATCGATGACACTTTGGTGTAAGTGTGTAAGGGGGGGTTACATTTTCTGAGAGCAGTTCTTAAGTATAATACAAAATTCCTGCTTCTGGGCCTTTTAGGGGAAAGTGTGTGTTGTCAGTTTAAGTCTGTCGAAGGGATATTAAAAGGTTTCAGTGAAAATGTAAATAAATCGGCATTCCTGGGAAGTCTGCAAGTATTACAAGTCATTAAGGATCTTTAAAATATCATATTTATAGCATGATCTTTTGAAAAATGTCTATAAATGCAGCATTTTTTTAAACTATTATATATTGCTTTAAAGGCCCTCTGAAAAGTAATAGTAGATTTGCAGTATGATCATTAAAAGCAGTCTAATTTGATAATTAAATAGAAATGCAACTCACAGCAGAATCCTCAAATAGGGCAACAAACAGTGTCTTGGATGTCCTGTAAGGTGCCTCCACAGAAACAAGAAGAGTTTGCTAAAATTAAGACTTTATTTTTTTTTACAAATGCTTTCATGCACATGGTTTACAAAGCTGCTGGTTTGTTAGATTGTTAGATACTTACACTTAGTTTTTTTTATACTTTACACTGACTTTTTAATTGATAGCGCTAAAATTCTGTTTTCAAAATAAATCTTCATCTATGCCACCCTAGGTGGGAGCTATAGGAAATTTAAAAATATTTAAAAAGTAATTGCCCTTATTTTGTTTACTTTTACCGTTAAATATATATTTTTTTTTAACGTAATCTCATTGTGTTTCTACTGTTATAACAAATTAATGGATATGATCTTTTACAACTAAAATATTAGATCTAATATTTTTTGCATGGAAATTATATATTTATTTGTCATAAAGTAATAAGTAACAACTATATATTTATATTTAGTTAATATAAAGTAATAAGTAACAATTAAAAAAATACATCTCTAAGTAATGGGTTTTAGCCGAGCAGATATTTTAAACATACAATTTCAACTATGATGATTTTAAGAAAAATATTTGTAGCTATATATATTGAAATAATCAGCATCATTTGGAAATGTTGAAACCTTCAAAAGTTAACCATTGAACTAAGTGTACAATTATAAATTAATTAAGTGACATCATGTGGTATCAAGTGTGATGTCATCAGTAATATGAATGCTGTCATCAGAAAAACCTTTGCTGCCCTATCCTGCTCTTCAACCTTAACTATAATGCAATTTTTGCTAATACATTTCCAGTTTTTCACAATTTCATTATATAGAAATCTTTTTAATTAACGAAAATTCTTTTTTGTAATAAAAGGAATGATACAAATAGTTTTTATCAATGTATACTATTATATTATCAAAAGAAAATATTAAACAACTGACATATCAACATGCATGCTTACACATATAAACTAGCACCTTTGAAGGTCCTATAAGGTCTGTAAAATCAGAGATGACTCCATACATATAACAACACAGTATTTATTCTTTTTAACAAGATCAAAAGTTATATATGTTTAGTAAGTATCACTAAGTACCAAAAATAGCAAAACATATTCACTCATATACAAAGTTGTTTTTGATGAAAACAAGAACAGCAGGCATATTTCCTATTTGCACTGAGACAATTGTAAAAGCGATCACAAAAGGACTTCTTATTAGGATAAACATGAGTGAAAGAAGTTTCTTTTTTTATGATTTTATTCATAAGATGAGTTGGTTTTATTTGTTAAAAGATAACTGTTTGCAGATAGCATTTTACCACCAACAAGTCTTTTTGAAGCCTATAACTGTGCAAGTAGAATTTTTTTTTCAAAAAGGTGTATGCATATTAATGTTTGTTTGTAATATTTAAAAACTAAACCGTGTCATGGTAACAATTTCATTGTAACAAATTGCAGTGTTATTACAGAATGTATCATACTGTGAAAAATGAATTGTGTCAATGTATGTATGAAGTAATATGCATTATTATCCAAGTGAAATGTGTTGATTAATTAAACTTGTTGCAAATAAATGCTGATCTGCTTTATCCCCCAATATTAATTAGTGGCGACTGCTGTCTAATGAATGTGTATATTCTGTTTAAAGTGATATGAAAGTTTAATGGATTAATACATTTCTGCAATCCTTAGGCAAAAAGCAGCCTATGTGTATGCAGCACATCTCATAAAACATTTTATTTTTATTAATATCTAAAAATCCCTCATGATTATGTTGACACCCCCAGGAGTGTATACACAGGCATCTTATCCCACCCAATCAGCATGCAGCATCAGGGGAGCAATATTTACCCATTATTTACCTGCTGTAGCTTGCTCTGCCAATCTCCTGGGAGCTTGCTGTCTGTGATGTGTGCTGTGTGCTGCTGCTGACATAGTGATACACTACATATCACAGGCTGCTTTACAGAACAAACAGGAACCTCAGAGTTAATTCAAATGTGTCAGCTAACCTGATTGACCAAAATAAATTATTTTAAATTGTATGCTAATTTAGCCTGGGTTTGGAGAGTGTTAACCCTCATTTTCAACTGTCAGAAAATACAAGACATTTTGCTAACATCAAGGTGTTTAAATGTTTTTTTGGGGGGGATTTTTTCATGCACATTTTTTATTTGCATACACTACTGATTCTTCTCTATCAGATACACTCATAATCCAGCAAATGTAAGTATCCCTTTAACATAGAACCTTACTTTCATTGCAGATAAGAAACAAAATAGCTACATACACCGTGCTGTGGCAGTTATATACTACTGTTTTTTAAAGTAGTACTTAACCACATTAACACCATGCATTTCAGCTTCCAAAGTTGAAATGAAGACTTGTTCTTCCTACTTACCTCTTTTTGTGGTTTATATTTTTCTGCTAATACTTAGAAAAGAGTTTGATATATTGCCAAGCAAAAGTTTTAGTAATATATATCTTTGCTCACCTCTAATAGCAAGCAGATGTTAATTTATAGTAATAAAAATGTAACATTGTTGTAAAGCAATATGTTCATGATCATTTGCATCAATTAAACTGAGATTTGAAATATAAAATTGTTACTATGTTTGCCAGACAGTAGGAGTGAATATTAACACATACTAGGTCCGGAAGATCTCTCTTTCTCTCTCTCTGGACTAAGCCAACAAATACAGGCACACCAGCTCAATACTACTCTTTGAGCACTGATTCACTATAGAGCTGTTTCCCTGTAATTCCCCGCTTTCAGCTAAACCCTGCTATAGTTTTTGTCCGTCGGTCCCAGTTAAACACTGTGCTTTGTTATAAAGCTGTTTTTCCCTTTTGCGACCACGTTTAATGCTCAGAACCATGTCACGGTTTTAAAGGAGACAGAGCAGAAGAGAGAGAGAGAGAGAGAGAGCACAAAGTGCCACCCTTGAGAAAGAAAGAACCACAAAAGACCACCAATTTTGACCTCCACCATCCAGAGAGAAGGTACAGATTTTTTTCTTTGTTCCCTTGTTTCTGTGGTTGTTAATGTTTGCTTGTCTAATAAAATTTACATTTATTGTATTTTTTTGTACCGTTTTACCGACAATGGCTAAGCACAAGGAAGATCAGGCCAAATTGAAGCACCAAAACATTCCCCATGTGAAGATGCTGTTGCTGGCCCATGTTTAGAAAGGAGAACGCCAAGTGGACATTGGAACAGATTTAAAGTTGCCAACCTCCTCAATCTCTACCATCCTGAAAAACAAGGAGAAGATCAAGTCTTAGGCAACCACCAGCACTGCATTTTCTGTGAAGGAGATTACCTGGTGCAGATGCTACGTCCTGGAGGAAATGGAGAAGCAGCTTTCTATCTGACTGAGGATGAGATAGGGTGCAACATGTCTCTCAGCCGGGCCATCATCATGGACATGCATTATTATATAATCAAAAGAAAATATTAAACAACTGACATATCAACATGCATGCTTACACATATAAGCCAGCACCTTTGAAGGTCCTATAAGGTCTGTAAAATCAGAGATTACTCCATATATATAACAACACTGTATTTGCTCTTTTTAACAAGATCAAAAGTTATATATGTTTAGTAAGTATCACTGTGTACCAAGAATAGCAAAAAATATTCACTCGTATACAAAGTTGTTTTTGATGAAAACTAGAACAGCAGACATATTTCCTGTTTGCACTGGGACAATTGTAAACGCTATCACAAAATGACTTCTTATGAGGATAAACATGAGTGAAAGAAGTTTCTTTTTTAATTATTTTATTCATAAGATTAATTGGTTTTATTTGTTAAAAGATGTCTGTTTGCAGATAGCATTTTATCACCAACAAGTCTTTTTGAAGCCTATAACTGAGCAAGTAGAATAAAAAAACAAACAAACAATGTGTATGCATATTATTGTTTGATTGTAATATTTAAAAGCTAAACAATGTCATTGTAACACATTGCAGTGTTATTATCTGATTGATGATCATGGAAATGTCAGAAGCATCTATGGCCATATCCAAAGCCAAACTCCAGATGTGACTGAAATCTTCTCAGCCAGCAGAGAGGTTGGTTCGACCTCTTCAAGAAAAGGAACAACCTCTAAATCAAAATCACAGGAGAAGCAGTGAGAGATGACTCTGCGATGAAGCTGCTGCAGCCTTTTCAGCCACTTTGAAGAACATATTCAACGTCAACGAGACAGGACAAGAAACAAATGCCAAGCCAAACCTTCATATCCCATGAACAGGAGCAAACACCAGGTTTCAAAGCAGCCAAAGACCAACTAACCATTCTTCTGGGTGGGAGCATCAGTGGCAACTTCAAGATCAATCTATTGCTTCTGTACCAATCAAAAACACCTAGAGCCATGGATGGGATTCTTAAATCCACTTTGCCGGTCAATGCTATTGCAGGTGTAAAGGGATTGAGGCCAAAGCACACCAGTTGATGGGCAGTGCTCCAAACAACCTTACTAACTTGGCTGAGTTCCATTGTTCCATTGCTCCATTGCTGCATTGCCCAAACAGACAGCAAGGACATACACTCCATGATGGATTTCTGAAAAAAGTATACCATCAAGCCGGCCATAACAAACATCGATTTGTTCTGAAGGGAGGTGTGACAAAGCAATATCTCAAAGCAGTGTGGAGAAAGATATGACTAGAGCTGCGTGCGGATGTGCAACCAGAATAGCCCATCATAGTGGAGATAGTAGACCTGGTCAATACTGCTGTACTGGGAGATGCAGACGCCCAGGACATTGAGAACTTAATTCAAGCTTCAGGCAAGAGCCTGACCAATGAGAACCTCCAACAACTAGTGGAATGGGGCACTGAGGAAGCCCAGGAAAGCAATGACTGATACGGAGGAACAAAAAAAAAACATTTCCACTGAGTTCTTCAGCAAGAGTTTGCGTTCCATTCATGAACTTATGGATGATTTAGTGGCAAATGATCCAGACACTGCGACGAGCAGAAATATGAGACGCAGTGTCTTGAGGCAGTGTCTTGCTACCAGTATCCTCTGGATGGCTGCAGAAAAAAAAGACAGATGTCTTGTACCAGACTGTCTCAAAAAAGCCAGAATGGAGGATGAGCTTGAAGCTTCCACAGCTGCTAATTAAGTGGACTGTTTAGTTTATGGGTGCTGTTTCTTCATATTTTTTTTTTTTAAAGTTTGTTTTTTGTGTTGCTTTTATGTTTGCAGTTTCTTAAAAGTTAATATAAAGATAAAAAAAATTAAAAATGCTATTGGTTTTGTGTCTTTTTTTACACAAGTTCCCTTATTCATATCTACCCTATGTTAAAATTACCCCTTTTAGCGATGTCCGCTTAACACTTCTATTTCCTGTATGTCCATGTCATTAACTTTAATTTTCTCACCAGCTGGTGAATATCCTCCATTGCAGATGTGCCAATATAATTTTAAAACATTTGATATTTCATTCACTCGCCCCCTCTGGCAAACGTCTGCCACTAAGACGAGCCATAACTATGAGCCGTATTCTATATGTAAGTTATTTTGTTATGTAATTTTGGCTGCAGCAGTTTTTTTTTTGTAACTTAACACACATTCAATGCAGCTCACATGCAATATTAAGGATCCCACCTGGCATCCATAAACCAAATTCTTGTCAGTAATATTCTGAGGGCTTGATTTTGTGAAGCTAGCAACGTTGTACCAATCAATACAATTTACTGATTTTCTTGCTGCTCCACAGCCAAAGGACCCAATAGAAAATGGCAAACGGAATAGTGATTGACAGGGACAGATAATATATTTGTAAGGGTTCCGCCCCAGCGTTGATTGTGTTGTAGAATTTCACAAATTAGCATGCAGGTCTTGGAGCAGGAGTGATTACAGTGAGAGAGTGTGTGAAAGAGCTTTTGGAGATTAGAGAGTAGTTGATAATTATGATTATTTTACAAATTTTCTTAATTTACTCTTACTGCTACCAGACACATAAATACTGATAAAACATAATATACATAAACATACATATTTTTTCATCATATATATGAATGTACACTTTTTTGATTTATTGTTATTTTCTTTTTGGGATTATTATTATTTTATTTTATTTTTTTAAATATATTTTATCCCTTTTTATACAATCAGTAATACAAACAAATACATACAAAAGACAAAACATTAAGGCGAATGTTCAAACTACAAGGTGATGACTTATACACTTTCAATAATACAGACACAGAGCGTATATACCACTCTGTTCTTCAACACTTTATCGAGAATTAATTTAATAATTAGCCACCATTAAGTAAAACATTACAACAAATAATTAAATAAAACAAGACATTTCCGACTACCAGGTGAGAGGAGAGAGAAAATCAGAGAAGAGGGAGCTATCATTCCTGGAGCTCTTATTCTACGAACTCATATCGCAGGCTGTCACTCCTCATGTAGATTTTCTCTGTGTTAACTTTTCAATATTTGCAGCACGTAGGGTTTAAGTAGAAACCTCATATCTACTAGGCTGGAATATAATAAGGCTGTTAATCCATAATTAATGTATATGTGGACATTCGTACTATATGTGCGTTTGGGTTCCTAATTGGGCACATCCTCTCCAACACAAGAGTTGACGTTGTCCACGCAAACCAGGAAGTAACAACCATGCAGCATTAGCGTTCTGAGCAAGCAGCATGGCACTGGTTAGATAACTCATATACCACAGAGTATGGTTCTCTTAGAAGAATCTAAGACTAATCTTTAGGCCTCCAGAAGCAATAGGAAGTCAGCACAAGTTATGTGACCCATGACTGAATATCCTCACAGTAAATTAGAGGACCATTGAAGGAATTATAGCCCACAATAGGGTCTATTCCACCTATATACTAATAGAAGACTTTACACAGACTAGTAGGTGGGCAATAGATGTTCTGAATTAAGGATTGTGATATTTCAATCCTATATTTGTCACATAGGAGTTATTTCAATATTCCATCTCCTATATCCTGTGGCTGACTTTTTAAATAGTACCTAAATAGTGCCTATCTTTAACCATACTATTTTTTATAATTCCATCATAGAGATGTCTGCAAAAAAATTTCCTATTGGAAGGTGTATATAACAGACGTTGTATTTTTGGTATAGAGTTACCTTCAGTGGAAGATCATAAATTCTCCTTGATGAGTAAAGAGAAAGTGTAACATCTCTATACACTGTTTATAAGTGAAGTATATCACTACTTCTCAGAGGAGTCTTTTCTTTTCTCCATTGTTTTTAAGTGTTTTTAATATTCCATTTTTTAATCTCGTCGTTGTTATCCTGGAATTGATAAACTTGTTGGCCAAACTGTAAATATACCCAGATTATTTTTTTGGCTCTTCAGTAAAGACATAATTTAAGTCTTTTTCTAATCCTCTTATATTGTCCGTCTTAAAGTTCGATTGATGATTTCTCATAACTGCTACATATTTCGAAATCATTTTAGTCCTATTATTGCTTGAAATTAATCAGATTAATCAAAAGTTGTCAAGTGTCCACCATCCACTACAAAAATATGAGCTTTTAGTAAAGCCCCCTTCAGCTCTATATAGTTCAACCAATCTTGTTTATTGATTCCATAGATTTTTATCAATTGATCAAATAAAGCAAGTTTTGTATCTATATAAAGATCATTTAGAAAGTAAATCCCTTTGATCTTCCATTTACCCAAAACCGATAAATCTAAATGATTGGATAATACTTCTATAGGTGTAATCTGGCTAGGGTATATCATTAATTGTAGTTTTTTATTAATTTTCCCGCCAAAAAAGGAGACCTTTATTAACAATGAATGAGTTGGAAATTGAGTTAAATTTTGTTAGATCTTTTAAAAAAAACCAATTCATTTAATGCCTCTTTCAACAATGAATTTTCTATCTCTAGCCAATAAAATGTGTCTATTGGGTATATCCACTTAAGATGTGACAGCATTATAGGATTTTGGTATAATTTTATATCAGGGTAAGCTAACCCACCATTATCATTTTTTTTACTCAAAATTGTCTTTTTGAATCTAGATTTTCCTGACTCAAAAATACATTTTTCTATGAGAGTTTGAAAGCATTTAATCCAGGAATCAGGAAATTTTATAGGAATATTATATAAAAGGTAGTTAATCCTTGGTAAAACTGCCATTTTTACAACAGATATTCTACCTAAAGGGAGAATTTTATGTTTACCCATGCTCTACACATTTCTTTCAGTTTAGAAAGCAACTTTTCACAACTTAACAGAATTATTTGTTCGATTAATTTAGAGTAGAGAACGCCTAGATGTTTGAATCCAGTCCCTCTCCAATAAAATGGATATAGGGTTTGTAACTCATTTTTTATTTTTGTAGTTATATTCATATCTAAAAATTTGATAATTTATTAAAGTTGGCAATTAATCCTTGTATCTCTTTTAATGATTGTTTGGGCTCCGTAAGTAACAACACCACATCATCAGCAAAAAGGACTAGATTATGATCTCTATGGTTAATCCTAATACCTTTTATGATGTCCGACGCTCAAACTGCTTCTGCCAGGGGCTCCATAATTAAAGTGAACAGAAGGGGCAACAAGGGACACCACTGTTTTGTTTCATTTTTTTTATAGGGAACCTATTGGATTTATGACCCAAACCACAGACTTGTACTTCCGGATCCAAATACAGCGCTCCTATAGCCAATCTTCCAAAATCTCCCATCCCAAACTAGTGTCTGTCTCATGTATTCCCACCCTACTCTATCAAATGCTTTTTCAGCATCAAGAGACAGAAGTGAGTGGGAATACCTTCTTTATTGACATAATCCAAATTATAATTTATGAGTATTGTCCCAGCCATGTCGACCATGGATAAATCCGTTTTGGTTGCTCTTTACTAAATCTTTAATGACTTGACCGAGTCATAGAGCTAAAATCCTTGAATATAATTTGAGATCTGAGTTGAGTAAGCAAATGGGCCTAAAACTTAGGTATTGCTTGGTCTTTATTTTTGGGAATCATAATAATGTTTGAAAATAAAAAATCACTAGAGGCCGTCCCTTTTTGGGATTCTTATGAAGGTACAAAAGGAGGGAAAATAGAAAAGACACCTTTAAATTCTGACCAATAGTGTATATCCTCTAAGCAATAGGAATGAGGACCCACTCTTAATTAAGATAAAGGTCAAATGTTAAAAAACGTCAAGCAAATATCATAAAAGTACGTCATTTAAAGTTAAACTAAATACTGTCCCATAGTTTCAGAAATAGCTTAGTTACAGAAGCAATATGTGGTTTAGAATTTAATCAGGACTACTTAGTCAATTACTTGAAAGTCACACGTATGATAATAGCGTCCAAAGTAGACACCACACATTATACATTTGTCATATTCATTGACGATTGCAGATCCCATACATTGGATACAGTGTATTAATGAGTTAATCATACAAGCTTATTGTGCAAATCTGAACTATCAGTAATGAGTTACTCTATATCTTATAAATACACTTAGGCATGCAGCGTAGTTAAGTGCATAAACAATTGTTACATAAATAGTAGAGGTGGAAATGACAAGGGAAGTATAGGTTTAACACTGTGGCCCTTTTTAATAAATAGGTTGTAGTGGAGTTGCCCTAGAGAATCTATGGGGACCGACTTATCCCCTATGCCTACATTGAGACGTAAATCCAGCTACTATCCTAGGTTATCTGGCACTATTTCCACTGTATTTCCACTTACCTTAGTATCTAGGGTGTATTACTGATACATAGACAACAATGTCTCAGGCACAAATGAGACACAACTGCTTCTCTAGATAAAAAAGGCATACATTTAAAAATCCCCCTTCCCTCCCCTGTGTCTCTCCCTCTTCCCTCCCCTATGTCTCTTCCCCCCTCTCCCCTGTGTCTCTTCCCCCCTCTTCCCTCCCCTGTGTGTCTTCCGCCCCTCTCCCCTCCCCCGTGTTTCTTTCTCCCTCTCCCTTCCCTGTCTCTTTCGTCATCTCATCCACCATGTGTCTCTTCCCCCCCTTCCCTCCCATGTGTCTCCCCCCTCCCCTGTATCTCTTCCGCACCCTCCCCTGTGTCTCTTCTCCCCCATGTCTCTTCTCCGTCTTCCCTATGTCTCTTCCCCCTCCCCTCCCCTGTGTCTCTTCCCCCTCTACCCTCTCCTGTGTCTTTCTCCCCTGTGTCTTCCTCGCCCCTTCTCCTCTGCTGGTGTGTCTGTGTGAGAGATACATTTTTGCAGGAGCAGGGCTTCCTGTCTTGAAAATGAGCATGTGTGCGGGAAGGGTGTAGATGTCAAATTCTACAGGGAGTGCAGAATTATTAGGCAAATGAGTATTTTGACCACATCATCCTCTTTATGCATGTTGTCTTACTCCAAGCTGTATAGGCTCGAAAGCCTACTACCAATTAAGCATATTAGGTGATGTGCATCTCTGTAATGAGAAGGGGTGTGGTCTAATGACATCAACACCCTATATCAGGTGTGCATAATTATTAGGCAACTTCCTTTCCTTTGGCAAAATGGGTCAAAAGAAGGACTTGACAGGCTCAGAAAAGTCAAAAATAGTGAGATATCTTGCAGAGGGATGCAGCACTCTTAAAATTGCAAAGCTTCTGAAGCGTGATCATCGAACAATCAAGCGTTTTATTCAAAATAGTCAACAGGGTCGCAAGAAGCGTGTGGAAAAACCAAGGCGCAAAATAACTGCCCATGAACTGAGAAAAGTCAAGCGTGCAGCTGTCACGATGCCACTTGCCACCAGTTTGGCCATATTTCAGAGCTGCAACATCACTGGAGTGCCCAAAAGCACAAGGTGTGCAATACTCAGAGACATGGCCAAGGTAAGAAAGGCTGAAAGACGACCACTACTGAACAAGACACACAAGGTGAAACGTCAAGACTGGGCCAAGAAATATCTCAAGACTGATTTTTCTAAGGTTTTATGGACTGATGAAATGAGAGTGAGTCTTGATGGGCCAGATAGATGGGCCCTTGGCTGGATTGGTAAAGGGCAGAGAGCTCCAGTCCGACTCAGACGCCAGCAAGGTGGAGGTGGAGTACTGGTTTGGGCTGGTATCATCAAAGATGAGCTTGACTACAGGTTAACTACCCACAAGGACCGTGGGGTTCTTGGAAATCTCGGCACCAGCACCCTGATATCTGGCCTATGTATCAGTCAGGGTCTCTCAAGCAGGAATCGTCACTTCCGGGAGTCTAAGTTACCTTTCTGTGGTAGTGACCAGGACAAGTTACTTGCAGGGTGGAGATAGGATCAGTATCGCAGCCACCAGGAGCAAATAAGAGAATATACAATTTCTATATGTCTCAGCAGTGAACTGATTTAATTTTGGAAAGTTAACAATATTTATAGGGGTTAGATACGAGTGGGGTATATACAACATAACAATGACAGGGAGTGGCAGACAAACACAGAAGATTGACTGCATATTGGATCTAATAGACTGGCGTCCTGTCTGGCACCTGTGAACAATAGGACAACCTCCAAATACATATAATGCTGTCTCTGTGTCTAGTAGGCCAGATCTCAAATAGAGTACATTAACTTTATCTGGCAAACAATGGGCAAACAGATTACAATTCAATCAAGGTGTTAATGCACAAAGTCCAGTGGCTGGAGCCAAGCAGTCTGTCCTTTATGGTGGCTCAATGGGCTAAAATCCAGGAACTGGAAAAGGGGTCCATGAAATAGCACTAATAGTAGTAGGGGTGGGCTACAGCAAGCAAAAATTGGAGATTGGCTACCTATATTATGATTTTGTTGTTGTTCAGTCCTTCAGTGGTGTCCAACTCTGGTGACTATATTGACGCAGCACGCCAGGTACACCTGTCTGTGTGTCTGGTTGTGCTTATCCATATGGTTTTCTTGGCAAAGCTAACGAGTTGGGTTGCCAGTTCCTTCTACAGTGGACCATGCCTTGTCTGTCCTCCGTGACCTTCACATCTTGAATGATCCTATATGGTATAGCTCACAGCTTCATTGAAGCACACAAGCCCCTTCACCATGACAAGGTAGCAATCCAGAAGGGGATCATATGATAGGCCAATATTTTAGAAATGTTACAGGCAACAGAGAGGGTGCTACATATCAGTCAGTAAAGCTTTTAAAGTATTTATTTCAGCCCATTACAACCTGCACTCGAATAATTGTTTTCTTGTTGCATCTGAAACCGTATATTTCTATAGGTGTCGCAGTGTGCTTTCTTTTTGTCGAGCAATGTTCTCTGAGCTCTATAAGATCAAATACTTAACTGCTCTTTGTGGCTTGCCCTGTCAGCCAATGAGCCGTATCATACTTAACTACAGACTAAAGTATGCTTTGTGCACTTAATTAATTTTAAACATGCTTTTTCATGCAAAATATGACTTTTGTAATATTTAAATTGCTCTCTTTTAAATGCCTGAAAAAAAACAGTTGTATTCCAGGTCTATTTAATATATGTTGCTGTACTTTTCTGCAGCAGGTAAGTATATATATATATCTATTCTTTTTTTGTTTTCATAAGTATTTAAATAATGAATTATCTTAAAATAAATGTTTTCAATAGTGAATCAACAAAAGGAACATGCATCCCTCACTGACAGTACCAGTCCCGCATATTTAGTTACATTTTCCAGCTTTGAGTTGACACAGCAATTAGATGTGTTAGAGGTCACAGCACCGTGGACTGCTCTGGTTGTGGACACCGGCCTGTGCAGCTCCCATAAATGCTCTGATTGACTCTGACATCTGTGAGGGATTTGGTGAACCTGTCACCCACTGAACTCTCAGGATAACTATTTGGAATATATGTCATGGAGTAGAATTACAATTTAGCTTGCAAGAAAAAAAGGAAAAGCATAATGATCAGATTGATCTTTATAGTATGAGATGGTAGGGTGTGCCTAATAATTCCTGATACCTAAGTCAGCGCATGTGGTGCCGAGCATGAGGCTCCTCTTATAACACTAGAATTAAATACTTTTATGCCTGGTTATATAAAAAGGCAGCTTTAATAGAGCCTATAATTGTTGTATATATATATATATATATATATATATATATATATATATATATATATATATATATATATATAATTATTTAATGTTAATTAAACAAGTAGTATTTATTTCTACCTTGGAAGGTGACTATAATTATGCCTCATGCACAAAAACAAGGATCATAAATCACTGGCTTACAGGCCAAATTTGTCTCCATACAGGCCACATTATGGCACTTTCATATTTTTTAAAATTGTTATCTGTTTTTGCTTTATGTTTAATTTTTTTATTCATTTTTGAATCACTAGTGTGGCCCTATCTGAGTGACGAGGAACAATTCATGTGCATCTTGTCTCATTTTATAACTCTAGACGCCGTACTCACAATGGGTGCAGGTGCCATTTGCATTTGTGTTGCTAAGTGTGCTCTCCATGAGCATCATGAGGAAAGACAGAATAAGACAATAATAAGTAGAAGAAGGTTAAATTGAAGGAGAGTACCTGTAAAGGGGGTAAACTGGGGGAGGAAAGGTCAGAATAAATACGTATGAAATGTTAATTATTTAAAAAGTAGTTTACTAGTTGTAAATTTCATTTGTAATCTTATATACAAGAGAGTCCTGTTAAGTTTTTCTTTCCATTAGTACTATCCAATTCCACTGGGAAGACATGGAAAGTGCTGAGTATTTCAACAATTTTATCAAAGCTTTTTGATAGTAAATGACAGTTTAAATAATTAAAAAGTAAAAGTTGCTTGTTGTGACCTATCAAAAATATCTTCATTGTTTTATCTGTCCCATAAAAAGTTTGCTAATCCATGCCATAAAAACATAGAATAATGTTAGAGCCTTGTGTAATCTATAGTCAAGGGAAATTGAAGGGCTTTTACAGTTTGCATTTCTGCTGCTGATGCATAATGATCACTGTAACAGTTTTACAATTTGGAGCTTCTTAGTAAATGTTTACTCTATGAAATAAACTGGATTAATGTGTCCAGCAGTTAAGCTAGGGGGGGGGGGGGGGGGCGGGTTCTTGAGCACACTCTGGGATCATTATCTGGCCCAGGTTATACAATAAACTACTAGAAATTAGGCTATCTTGAATTTAGTCATCATAAATAATATTCTTATGGTATCAAATGTTGAAATAGGTGAACCTTTGGGAAACCATGATCACATCACAGTCTCATTTGAGATTGAATTAAAAAAAACAAAGCTTTAAAGGGCCAACAAAAACTCTTTATTTTAAAAAGGCACCAATACAAAGTAAAGACTGGGACAAAGAACTGGCAGGTAAAATACTGAACATAAACTTATACTGAAATCCTTACTAAATATACAAACTTATCACCACTTATCATGTGGAAATAAAAGGTTAACGCAGGAAGAAATCCAAAAGGGGCTGAACAAAATAAATGTTAATAAAGCCCGGGTCCTGATGGAATACATCCAAGGGTACTGAGGGATCTGGGCTCTGTAATAGCCAAACCATTATATCTAATTTTTCAAGACTCACTCACCACAGAGTTGCTACCAGATGACTGGAGAAAAGCAGATGTGATATCTACATTGAAGATGGAAGCAATAGCAAATCTATGGAAGTATATACCAGTGAGCCTCACTTTTGTAGTGGGAAAGCTTTTAGAAGGGTTAATAAGGGATAGTATACAAAAACATGTCTTTTAAAACAAGATTATAGGGAGGAGTGAGGATAGATTTATGAGCGATAGGTGAAACAAATCTAATTTGTTTCTATGAGGAGGTTATCAGGAACTTGGATTAAGGCAACTCAGTGCATGTAGTAGTTTTGCATTTTTACAAAGGCATTTGATACAGTGCCACATGGAAGACTATTGTGCAAACTAAGGGATACAGGAATTTTAGTAAATATCTGCTCATTGATTGAGAACTGGCTAAAAGACAGGAAGCAAAGGGTTCTTGTAAATGGAACATATTTATTAATGACTTAGAAGTAGGACTGGAAAGTATTTTCTCCATTTTTGCTGATGACATTAAGTTGTACAAGGTAATTAAATCACATAATAATGTACTTTCCCTCCAAAAGGGATTTGCATAATTAAGAGAAAAAGACAACTAAACGGCCGATGAGATTTAATATGAATAAATGTAAAGTTATGCATCTGCGAAGGAAACATACCAATGCAATTTATAATCTTAATGAAGCAATTCTAGGGGTATCAGATATAGAAAGGGATTTGGTGGGGGATGTTGCTGCTCCCAGGAAGTGGCTAGGGCGGAGGTCTAGCAGTGAGTCCTAACCTGCATACAGCCAACCTAAAGCAGCATCCAAATTACATCTAAGTCTCCAGAATGGCGAAACATCTATCTTTTACATGTTGCAATGCTTTCCTGTTGGGCTGCTAAGAAATTCTTGCTGACCCCCACCTCACTTGGATTGAGGTACATGGACCCACAGGGAGAGGCAGACCGGATGAGTTCTAGAGGCAGGCACAGACAATAACCCAGGTGGAATTAGCAGAGAGATACACAGGGTGGAGCAAGCTGCGCATCCAGTGCAGAGGAGATCGCTCAAGTACAGAGGTAAAGCTGTGGAACCAGGGAGCGTCCGGGTGTGAAACCCAAAACACGGCCTAGGTCCCTATCTGCTCACAGATGATCTCAGACACACATACACACAGTGTAAAGACACAGAGCATGCTGCAACTTCTTGGATAAGAACGTGAAGCTCATATAACTGTCTTCCAGGACATGGGGATAAGCTGAGCACTCCAGAAGGTTGTTAGCCTGGATGAACTACTCGCATAGTAATACATTATTGCATCATATGCTAGGAGAACTGTCTTGTGAGGGCTAAGTCATTCAATTTAGGACTGAACATTGGTAAAATACACAAAGAAACCTCACATGAAGCACTTTCAAATAAAGCTTTGTGTAGAGCTATATACTTTGTGAGGGCTGTATAACCATGAGCCATTATGTGACTCTAGATACAACATCAAAGGGACTTTAACATGTAACAGCGTTTTGAGCAATGGGATAAAAGACTTAAAAAGCCTTGCGTACTAGCTGTGTATTACAAACTGAGAACTGCAAACAGTTTTTGTCATTGACTGTAAATAAATTCCCCAAGTAAAAACTGTCATAGAGCCATAGGCTCTGGAAGTAGCTACAAATAGCTGCCATTTGGGGATATAAATATCAGTGGTCTACAAGTGCAGCATCCAAAATTGTCCTAAAAGGAATTAAACTGTCACTGGTATATGGAACACTGGAGAACTAGATAAGAAGCTGTATATGAAGCATTCTTAAAGTTTGTAAACAAATTGGTCTGAAATCCCTGCCTTTTGCTAAGGCAAATTGTGAACTATTATCTATTATTCTATAATAGATAACTTCATATAACACCACTTGATGACTGTATATAGCACCACCTACTGATTTATTATTTTTAAAAGGCCTCATTTGCTTCAAACTGAAAGTCAATTCCATCATACACATTGAGCTTGACTGTGTGATTTGCTTTGGGTGGAAGACCAATTACTTTGGGCTGTTAAACCAGCTTAAGTCTGTCTGATACAGATAAAGGAAAATATTGAGAAGAAGTAAAGGCAGTAAAAACTCAAACCGCAAAAGAAGAGGCTAATTAGCTAATTTTCTCTACTAGCTCTGGGTGAAAGGCTAGTGAGTACTACAGCTAGTGGGACATTTTTTCACCATTATTATATATCTACTGCAGAAATAGCTCTAGTTCTTGGTTCCTGACAGACATGGCAAGATAAGAAAATAACTGGCATAGATATTAAACACCTTATTTAAAGTTGGGATGTCTAGGAACATACAAGAAGCCTTATAATAAATATGTTCTTCTGTGTTTGGTTTAATACTGTTTTGCTCATTGTTTGGAATATAGAACTGAAGGACCTGAGAACTGACAACAGAGCTATTAACTGCATGCTATACCGCCAGGAAGTAAATGGACACAAAGTTTTACTTGTTTTAATAAGTATTAGATCTTCATGTGATGCATAGGAGGTCTGATTAATATATACAAGTGATACTTTGCGTGTATATGATTAACTAAGGTGGGGTCAATTAGGAATAAGAGAACTGCAAATAGTATTTAATAGCATTTGCTGATTGCTATACAACACCTTATAAATGGCTTAAGGTGTGGGGACTATAATTAGGATATACCCAGGGTTACCTGATCAACATAATACAGTAATTTATCTTAATGTAATATCACAGAAGGGCCTAAGTCTCCTACTCAGTAACAATTTTCTTAAGAGATAAGAATTAAGTTAAAAGACAGGTTAGATATTGCTTAATCAGTACACCTAGTTTGAACACAAATACAGGTTTAAGAACAGCCCTGGATATGAGTCACCCAGTTAAAAATAAATCTAGAGAAAAAAAGGTAGGCACTAGAACCAGCTCTGACTTTTTTCCCCCAGGAGAGAAGGAAAAAAAGGTAAATAAACCACAATTCGATCACTCGATTCACACGTCAGAAAAACGATAAAAAAAATGGACCCGAAGGAGGCTACCATGTCAGAAACATCTAACATTTTGTTAGATGTACAACCAGAACATTTAACTATCGCTAACATGAAAAAACTGTCAGAAGATTTTCAGATTTCTTTAAAATCTCAGATAATTCAAGATATAGAGGAAAACACTAAAGCAATTAGCTATACCAACAAAAGATTGGAGGATTTAGAAATTAAGTTTGATTGTTAACTAAAGAACATGCAGAAACTCTTATTCAAGTTAAGATACTAGAGGTAGAGGTCAAAAGCCTAAAAAATAAATAAACTCAACTAAAGGACCACTCTAGAAGAAATAATCTAAGGATAACAGGTATACCAGAGGCAGTGTTGGGCAAAGATCTACAGCTATGTAACGTCACTGTTATATTCATTTGTAATACCAATTATCCCAGGAGAGGATAAAATTAATAGGTTACACCTCATACCACTGCCTAAAGATTTTTCTCAGGCTACATCAAGAGATGTCCTGGCTAAATTACATCACTATACATATAGAGAATCTATTGTAAAGGCCTCCATCTCTGGGAAAAATCTGGCAACTACATATGGTACATTTTCTATCTTTTTAGATCTTTCAGCTAACACCCTTAAACAAAAGAGAGAGTTTAAAGAAGTAGCAAAAATATTGTGAACAAATATCCTCCAATATAGCTGGGGTTTTCCTACTAAACTGATAATCTTTAAAAACAGTATACAAAACAGTTTTGAATCACCTAGTGAAGCTGAGAAACAGATAAAAAATGGAATCTAAATTAGCGTTTTTTTTTAATGTCAGATAAAAGATCAAAAATATACTAGACTTTATGTATAATTAGTTCTCAACACACTGTTTTTTTTTTCTAAATTAACATAAAGTAAAATATAAAATATTAAAACACTATATACTTATTGGTATAAAAAAAGCAAGTAGCTAGCACTTTAATTTTTTTTTACAGCTTATGATAATAAATAGAATAACACAGATATATAATCCACAAGAGATAGAGGGAGACGGATACAACAATCTGATATAGATATTTGTATGGGATTTTAAAACCAGAACCGCATTAAATAATTATGAACTTTATAATATAACCCTATTACACTATAAATGGAGGGATAGGTAATAAAGGTTTAAACACAATTTAATTCACGGTAAATTAATCACAAGACTCAGTGGTATAAAATATTAGCCATATACAGAAGTTGAAAGTATTATTAATAATTAACTACACTTAATTTAGATTGAAAACCGATAACACAGACACATAATTCATTAGACAACTTAAAGGTTAGATCTAAAATCATGGAATTCACACATAAGTAGGATAATTATAATTTACACGATAGGATATGTCAACATCATATGAAGCTACAGTTAAATAAATAAATATATATATCTATATATATAATATACACGGCTATATCCAGCACTTTTTTTTTTCATGTGCTGAGAAATAAGGGGAATGCAAAAAGTAAAGAGAAAGGAAAGGGGGAAGTTGGCTGCAGTAGAATAAGATCTCGGTTAGGACCATATTGGTCAACACCGTTCCATTGAGATCAAATGTGGAAGAAAAAAACAGGAAATAACAACTAATACCTGTAATGGAACTAAAATAACGACAATATCTTTGTTAATTGTTATTTATGTATGTTTTTATGATTTTTTCTGTCAATTATGTATGTACTTTTTACTTTATACATGTGAGACATGGGCACATCCTGTGGGTAGAGTGAGCAATCCTGGAGTTAAGAAACCGAAGGTCATTTAAGAATGGGGCTAAGAATCTTATCACAAAATATACAGGGTCTACATATACCTATTAAAAGAAAAGCGTTTATAGATAGCTTAACAAAAGATAAGATCGATAAAGCTTGCGTACAAGAAATACATTGGAAGCATAATAGAGAACCAGTCCTGTTCAATACAAATTTTAATAGGAAAATAAGTTCTAATTTCACATCTAAATTGAGAGGTTTCTATTTTGTTTAATAAATAATTAAGTATAATAGATGATTATATAGAAACAGACATTAACGGTAGATTTGTCATCTGGATAGGTAAAATGAATGACCTACCTTTTACCATAATGGATCTTTATATTCCTAATAGTAACCAAAATGCCTTTCTGAATAAGATGTTAAAACATGTTCGTAAAATCAGAAAAGGCTTTTTTATTGTTTGTGGAGATCTGAGTATGGTTCACAATGCGAATTTGGATAGCACTTCTGTAACAAACAGCAAACCTGATCTACAAATGAAAAAAAGGCTGAGAAATTCCATAAAAGCTTGATAGACTTCGATCTCTATGATACATGGCGAGCATATCCTAACAGCGAGAAAGATTTTACTTTCTAATCGAATAGACATAACATGTACTCCAGGCTGGATTACTTTCTTATGGATAATACAACCCAGGAAAAAACAAAACATATTGAAATTAAACCGTCTGCCTTTTCAGATCATGCCTCGCTTACTTTGCACTTAGGAGAACTAGAGAAAAAAGAAATGAAGAAGGCTAGATCCATAGATT
Organism: Discoglossus pictus; assembly: GCA_027410445.1. Lineage (NCBI taxonomy): Eukaryota > Metazoa > Chordata > Amphibia > Anura > Alytidae > Discoglossus > Discoglossus pictus. Next base: position 50,786,172 of record CM050163.1, read on the forward strand.
TGTACATTCTTTTTTTTTTTTTTTTTCAAATCTTTTTATTGACACATAAGCAGTGCTCAATAATACAATATTGTTGGACTCGCAGGTCCAACACAATTTTGCATAAACAGGATTTTTTAACATCGTTTTAGATATCTTGTACAACTTTGTTGTCAATAATGATTATCCTGTCCTGACAATTTTGGGTGTCTGCTTTATGTGTCCACCATAACCTTTTTCCGTTTTCTCAACTTTGCAGGAAACGCCTGCTAGCTATTCCTTCCCTAGCAATTGACTTCTCAATACTAAACTTGTCAAATTCTTACATGTCAGCTAACTTGTTGTCTTTCCATGTAGATATATATAGATGTTGATTTGTACATTCTTAAAGACCAAGGGCCTCATTCTATTAACGGCCGTAGGAGATGCGGGGCCGCAAGGACCGGCCGCAGGCTATTTGCCTATTCTATTCCTTTGCGGCCGAGGGCTCCGGCAGGCTTGCTGCCGGCGCCCTGTTAACCCTTGCGGCCGCAAGAGTTTTGGCCGCAAGAAAGCCCCGGTTGCTATTCAATTGCTATGTAAACCCTCTCGTCATGGCCGTAATTATCTAAAACCGAGCCACAACTTACTTGCACCAAAAAGGTCCCGCTAGCAACCAATTAAGCACATAATAAAGCCATCCTGCACTTTGATGAGACGATAAAGTGATTGGAGGTGTTAGCATTGATAGCACAACATTCCCCTACACTCAAATCTGAAAATCATTTTTAGTTTAATTCATGTCAAATGTCTGTGGACAAAGTCCCAAGGGCTTGGAGCACCTCAGACCCGCAAAGGCTGCGGGATTAGCCTCCGTCAAGTCCGTAAATGGGTAAAATAGACCCACGGGTCGTAAGGGGCTTACTTACAAGTCGTAGCATAGAAAAGCCATCCTGTACTTTTATCAAAAGTGAAAGTGATGTTTGGTTTTAGAATTAATAGCTCAACATTCCCCTACTCTCAAATCCACAAATAAAGATATTTAACTTCATGTTCAATCTTCGTGTTTTATCTATCATGCAAGCCACAGGCTTGAATAAGGAGCTACGGGCTTGAATAAACGAGCTACGGGCTTGATCATTGAAGTCCATGGGACTTGGACGGATTTTAAAATCAAAGTACAATTTGGCGATGTGCAAGCTTGAGAATGTTTTGCTATTAATCCTCATGCCCCATTATGTTCCCCATCATTTACAGTGCTTTGCAGTGCTGGATTGAATATATATTGGCTTCTACAATGCTTTGTTTACGGCCCTCAACCTCCGAATCCGCATGGGTTTTAACAAGGACGAGCCCGCGGGACTACGGGACAGAAACTAAACCGTAAATGATATATCGGATTTGGGCGATGTGCAAGCTTGAGAGGGTGTTGCTATTAATCCTCATGTCCCCCATTATGATGCCTAGCATTTACGGAGCTTTACAGTGCCGTCTTGAATTTATATTTGCATTTACAGTTTTCTGACTTTGGGGCCAGAAAACAAGATTTACGGGCGCACGAAAAATGCTTGCGGCCGTTTGCATGATGTGCGGCCGGCCTGTGGCGCCGTCCATTTGAATAGCAAGGTAGCAGTAGCTCTACACTGGGCCGGAAGATGGCCGCAAGCAATCGCAGCTTTGCGGCCATTTTACGGCCGTTAATAGAATGAGGCCCCAAGTATATAAAGATAAATTGCAATTAGAATTAATATTTTTTTGAACTTAATGATGATCAGAAGAATCCGACATAGTAGTATGGAATACTCACAAAGCCTTTGTAAGGGGCTTACTAACCTCTTGGAATATTCATCTTATAAACAGAGTGGTGTATCTTTAAGAGTTCTCAATATTAAATTATCCTAACTGGAAAGATCTAATAAAATAAATATTATTCAGGCTGATACAAGGGAACTGATAACAATCCGGACTCAAATAAGTAAAAACAACTAACAGATATTAGATAGAGCGATATGGAAGTTCCAAATTAAACAATATCCTCTTGCGATTAAAATAAAAAAGAAACTTCCCCTGAAGAGAATTGAAAAAATAAAAGATAAAAATGGTTTAATACACTATAAACCTAAAGATATCAGTAACACCTTCTATGAGTACTATAAACATCTATACAACATAGAGGAACAAACAAACTTTATCAAACCTAATGGGGAAGAAATAAAACAATTCCTTAAAACCATTAAATTACTTAGATTAACAAGTGAGCAGGAGAATTATTTAAATCGAGACATATCAACATTCGAAATAGAATCTGTAATTAAAAATGTAAAACTTGATAAAGCTCCGGGCCCAGACGGCCCAGCTATTATATATTATAAGCTCTTTGCCCCTATATTGATAACAAGAATAAGTAAAACTTTTAATGAGATTAAAACTAGAGGCTTTTGCACCTCCAGAGATGCTCGAAGCTACTATAATTATGATATAAAAATTAGGTAAAGACCAATCTAGTTTGCGAACTATAGGCCAATATCATTACTGAATTTTGATATCAAAATATATTCAAAGATCTTGGCCTCTAGATTAAACATTTTATTACTGGACCTAATTAATAGGAATCAAACTGGTCTCATTCTCAAAAGACAAACCTCAGACAATGCAAGGAGACTATTAAATATACTGTACCATACTAAACAGCTCAAAATCCCGTTGTTGGCCATGTCATTAGATGCGGAAGGAATTTGACAGTGTCAACTGGGAATACATTGACAAGGTTTTACAAGTATTTAGTCTAGACCAGTTTGGTTCTTGTTTCATCAAAGCTCTGTATGCCAATTATTTTGCATCAGTGAAGGGACTGAGATTTAAATCTGATTTATTTAACGTGACTAACGGGACGCGCCAGGGTTGCCCACTCTCCCCACATATTTTTGCCATGATTATGGAACCTATGGCTGAAAGTATACAACTCGAAGAGAGGATTGAGGGAATAAAAATAAAAGATCATGTAAATAATTGATGCTATTCGCTGACAATGTCCTATTGACATGAACTAAGCCATGGACATCACTAGGTTTTTTTATATGACAAACAAGATATATTTAGTAAAATCTCCTACTACACATTAACCCAGAGAAGACTGTGGTTGAATTTGCCATTTGAATTGAGAAAAACACTTACTGACCAATATCATCTTAAATGGGTAAAAAATGAAGTTAAATATTTAGGTATAAGATTCTCTACCAATCTTAACAAATTGGTAGCTAAAAAATATGAGATTTTGTACCAGGAGATTAAAAATATTTTGTCTAGATGGGAAAGTATAGGTTCATCATGGTTGGGTAGAAGAGCGGTAGTGAAAATGACAATACTACCCAAAATTTTTTTTTGATGAGAATGCTACTGTTGTTCTTCCCAAAATATATTGTACGTTCTTTCCAAACCCAGATAGATAAATAGATATGTAGAGTAGAAGACCTAGAATAAACACCAATATTGTCAAAAGGAAAATCAATAAGGGCGGGTTGGCAACTCCAATTACAGAAGATTACCATGAGGCAGTTAAAATGGCACAAACACTGGATTTATTATTTTGTGATAATCCAGCTCAATGGGGGACATAGAAATGTCACTTACTCAAACGATAAATATAGACAATTTTGTGGGTTACTAAAATCAATTTGAAAGCATGGCTTTGAATTAACAAGAAATATAAGTTTACTAGCGACTTGCTAGTCAAAAAAATTACGGCAATAAGATTGTAAATTTTGTTGGTGTTCCAAGATGCTTCGGCGCTCATTGCGAGCCTCACGCTGAGCGCTGTTGGTTGTTTGTGTGCTTTTTTTGCTAATGCTAATGAAATAATAAAATAATACATCAATATACGTTTACCTATTTTGAAGTAATATATGCAGGAAGCATTGTGCAGAAGAGCTGACAATCTGTTTTGATGTTGCTGCAGCATACAATGTGTGTTTTGAGGGCTTTGGTGCTGCTGTGTAAGTGTCAGTAATGTGTGCAGAGTGTAGTGTAAATAGTGTGCGTGCTCGAGCCAAATGCGTTAGGGTAGCTGTGTACTTCCGCATTGTGTAAGTTAGTGTTGTAAAATGGCGCCTAATGTGTGGTACGCGTGTGGCTGATTTGGCGTGCTTGTTCTTGGATCGCGTCCGTCTTTTTGAGAAAATCTGTATGTGTTTGGTTGTGTTTTGCGTCTTAAGGTTCCTGTAGCCTCGTTTTCATTTTTTTTTGGTGGCCATTTTTTCTCTTGCTTAGGAGATTTTCGGGTGTCTAAACTCTTCTATTTCGACTTAAATTGAGGTGTAACTTCAGTTTCTGAGGTACTGGATGCCCCCCCTTGCTGTGGGTAAGATTTTTATGTATTTGTTGTGTGTATTTATTGTGTTTTTATTGTTTTCATGTGCATGGGTTTCGGGCGGCAAGGTTGTATTTTTGCGAGGTCGTAATGTTTATTTTTTCTAAGTTTCGCGTCTCGTATTTGTTTCTCGTAAGTCCGTAAATTTTGCGAGGTCCGCAGTTGCTGGCAAGGAGTGCCTTCGGCGCTCCATGCCAGCAACTTAGGCCCTTGACCCGCTTGCTCACAACTACATATGTGATACAATTTTCTTCTCTGGCAACTCCGATTAGTTTTATCTGGAAGAATAGTAAGATAGAACCAAGCGATTTTTCGAATAAATGGGGTCTGTTGAAATTGAATGATCTCTATGATAAAAATGGTTTTAAGCCTTTTGTAGATCTATGTGCCAATTTTAACATTCCCAGCTCCAAATGGTTGGAATACAATACTCTGATATTATTAAAAAGTCTGACTTAGATATAATATGTAAGAAACTAATTACTAATTTCGAGAACAGATGCGCAAAAAGAAAAGGGAAAAAGATTAGTATATCAGATTGTACATCCATTAAGAAAAACATTTCCCATTGGGGGAAAACCTGTTATATAGAGATTTGAAAAAAAGACCTTGGTAGGAGTTGGGGTAACTTACTATGGCTAAAAGCATTTGACTTGACTGCTAAAGCCGTAACTTGTACAAGATTGAAAGAGACTCATTTTAAATTTACAATAAAAATGGTACAGAGTACCAACTTTCCTACACAAAATATACGCAGAAACATTTAATGAAAATTGTTGGAGGGGATGTACATCTCAAGGAACCCACAAACATATATGGTGGGATTGTCCCTTGATAGATGACTTTTGGTCTATGTGTATTGAAAAAATAACAACTATTGCTACAACCCTGTTGAATAAGAACCCAGTATTAGTCCTGTTCCACATCTTCTCAGATCCTCTCAGAAGAAATGATAGATATCTGGTTATTCACATCTTGCTAGTAATTAACAGCCTTATTAAATTCCAGCCTCGTAGATAAGAGGCTTCTACTTAAATCCTACGTGCTGCAAATTTTTCAAAGTTCTGAGGCTATTAAATTAGCCCTGCTGCAAGCAACGTGTGAGCCATATCAACACAGAGAAAATGTACATGAGGAGTGAAAGCCTGCGAGATGATCTTGCAGGCTCCCGCATCTCATTAATTGCTGCGGGGGTCCTAAACGGGACCTCCACGGCAGTCCCACACATAAGCCATACCGTGGGGGGTACTCCAACTACCCCCCGGCACCTAAAATGAACCCTCTTATATAAGTGTCCCCATATTAACCCCTTGCTGCAGGGGTCCATAGGGACCCCTGCAGCCCCCCCCCCCCCCACATTAACCCCTTGCAGCCGGGGCCCCCGATCGCCATTTAAAACTTTTAAATTCCCTGCTGCTGCTCCTTAAAGGGCCCGCGGCACACTATTAGCATTCCCGTCCTCGGCTCCTAAAATTAACCCCCTCAATGCTGGGGGTTCCTATCGGGACCCCCAAAGTATCCCCACATTAACTGCTTGCTGCAGGGGTCCAGAGGGCCCCCCGCAGCCCCCCCTACATTAACCCCTTGCAGGGGGGTCCCCGATCGGCACCGATCGTCACACCGCTGCATTTACATTTTTAAATTTCCTGCCTCGTGGATCCTTAAAGGACCGTAAAGGTCCCGAAAGGACTCGTGCTAAAAAATATTAACCCCAGGCAACTAAAATTAAGCCCATAACTCATGGGGGTCAATACAGACCCACATAAGCACTTAATTAACCCTATAACTCAAGGGGGTTAATACAGACCCCCATAAGCACTTAATTAACCCTGTCACTCATGGGGGTCAATACAGACCCCTTTAAGCCCTTAATTAACCCTATAACTCATGGGGGTTAATACAGACCCCCATAAGCACTTAATTAACCCTATAACTCAGGGGGGCAATACAGACCCACATAAGCCTTAATTAACCCTGTCACTCATGGGGGTCAATACAGACCCCTTTAAGCCCTTAATTAACTCTATAACTCATGGGGGTCAATAAAGACCCCCATAAGCACTTAATTAACCCTATAACTCATGGGAGTCAATACAGACCCCCTTAAGCCTTAATTAACCCTGTCACTCATGGGGGTCAATACAGACCCCTTTAAGCCCTTAATTAACCCTATAACTCATGGGGGTCAATAAAGACCCCCATAAGCACTTAATTAACCCTATAACTCATGGGGGTCAATACAGACCCCCATAAGCACTTATTTAACCCCGTCACTCATGGGGTCAATACAGACCCCCATAAGCCTTAATAAACCCCCGTCACTCATGGGGGTCAATACAGACCCCCATAAGCACTTAATTAACCCCGTCACTCATGGGGATCAATACAGACCCCCATAAGCCTTAATTAACCCTGTCACTCATGGGGGTCAATAAAGACCCCCATAAGCCTTAAGTTTACCCTGTCACTCATGGGGGTTAATACAGACCCTGATTAGCTCTTAATTAACCCTGTCACTCATGGGGGTCAATACAGACCCCCATAAGCACTTAATTAACCCCGTCACTCATGGGGATCAATACAGACCCCCATAAGCCTTAATTAACCCTGTCACTCATGGGGGTCAATAAAGACCCCCATAAGCCTTAATTTTACCCTGTCACTCATGGGGGTTAATACAGACCCCGATTAGCTCTTAATTAACCCTGTCACTCATGGGGGTCAATAAAGACCCCCATAAGCACTTAATTAACCCTATAACTCATGGGGGTCAATACAGACCCCCATAAGCCTTAATTAACCCTGTCACTCATGGGGGTCAATACAGACCCCTTTAAGCCCTTAATTAACCCTATAACTCATGGGGGTCAATAAAGACCCCCATAAGCACTTAATTAACCCTATAACTCATGGGGGTCAATACAGACCCCCATAAGCACTTATTTAACCCCGTCACTCATGGGCTCAATACAGACCCCCATAAGCCTTAATAAACCCTGTCACTCATGGGGGTCAATACAGACCCCCATAAGCACTTAATTAACCCCGTCACTCATGGGGATCAATACAGACCCCCATAAGCCTTAATTAACCCTGTCACTCATGGGGGTCAATAAAGACCCCCATAAGCCTTAATTTTACCCTGTCACTCATGGGGGTTAATACAGACCCCGATTAGCTCTTAATTAACCCTATAACTCATGTGGGTCATTACAGACCCCCATAAGCCTCTATTTAACCCCATCATTCCCATAAAGGTATATTATGACCCTTATGGGGCAGTTACAACCCTGACATTAACCATATATGTGCCATGACTGTCCTCAAGGACCCTCATGACTCTAACTACAAACAATACACTGCACTATACCCCCCAATAAACCATTACATCTAAAATAACCCCCTCTACACTAATCTATTAACACCTACACTACCTACCTTACACTACCTACCCCCTAATAAACCCCCCCACCACTCTAATGAGAGAAAATAAAAAACCTGTCACAAAAAAAAAAAAATCTACCTTAAATAAAAAAACCTAAGTAACAAAACATAAAAAAATCTACCATACAGAAAATAAAAAAAACTAAGTCACAAAAAATAAAAAATCTACATTACAGAAAATAAAAAAAACCTAAGTCACAAAAAATAGAAAAAGGAACATTACAGAAAATTTAAAAAATACATTACAACACCCCAATACAGAAAAAAAAATTACACACCTGAAAGGGAAAGACATACACAATACAATACATACAATACAATACAAATAAAATACAATACCCCCTATCTATCTAACATACAATCAATCCTAATATACAATAAATACTAGCTATCTAAAATACATACCCCAAGCTATCTAATATACAATACATCCTAACTATCTAAAATACATACCCCAAGCTATCTAATATACAATAAATCCTAACTATCTAAAATTCATCCCCTATCTAACATACAATAAATCCTATCTACATACAGAAACCCTAATTCTAACCTAAAATAAAATAATTAAGACCACTTACCTTTGCAGATGTCCCTTCAGATCACCAACCTAGGGGAAAAAAATAAAAAAATAAAAATTAGTGCAACACATTTACATAAAATAAATAAACATTCTAAATATTCTACTCACCTTTCCAGCATGTCCCCCTCCTTCTTCTTTTCTTCTCCGGCACGGCCCCTGTTAAAAAAAAACCATTACATTAATACAACATATAGACACAAAATAAAGTAAAATAAACATAATATACTTTACATTCAACTTACCTTGGCGTGATGTCCCCGGCCTCCTCCTCTTCTGCCCCGGCTGGGCCCTGGAACAATCCGCGCTCTAATGTTTTTTTTATTTATTATTATTTTTTGTGACATAGGTTTTTTATTTTCTGTAAGGTAGATTTTTTTTATTTTTTGTGACATAGATTTAAGGCTGCGTGTGACTCTGTAGCTCTCTCAGAGCTTATTCTCGGCCATTTTTCTGAGTCATCTCGCAAAGCTGGCTGTGAGGGAAGTATTGGGGATTTGGTCCTCTCAAACAGCAAAAAACTGCCTTTTGCGAGGACTGATTGAATTAAGAGGTCTAATTTAATAAGGCCCTATATTATTGGTAGCTAAATACTGGAAACAACAACATCTTCCATCATGGAATTAAATAGAGATCATACTTAATTGAAAAAGATACCAGCATTATAGATCAACATAAATAAATAAAATATCTTTGAGGAAATGAAGACAATGGGAACAGTTTAGAAGTGAATAATGTGATGTTCTCCCCTGTCTCTTTTTGATTTGTTTTGTTTGTTTTTGTTCATTTTTGTTCATATACTTTGGTGTATGTCTGTGTATTGTATTGTATATTTGATCTAATTGGCAAGATACAAAGTTATTGTGTGATAAAATGCTTGTATTATTTTGATATTTTTCTAAAAAAAAAAAAATATGGAAAGGGATTTGGGAGTGCTTGTGGACAACCACCTAGGTAACAATGATCAATGCCAAGCAGCATCTGCAAAGGCAAATCAAATATTAGCATTTATGAAGAAGGGTATAGAAGCATGGGAAGCAAATATAATTCTGCCTCTATACAAATCCCTAACACGCCCTCATTTGGAATATGGAGTACAATTTTGGGCACCACTTCATAAAAGGATATTTTAGAGCTGAGTAAAGTACACAGAAGGACAACCAAATTAAGCTTATTTTCTCTAGAAAAAAGGTGTCTAAGAGGGGATATGATTAACTTATACAAATATATCCAGGATCAAGGGAGCTTTTTGTGCCAACAAGTTTTCAACTGACAAGAGGACATCCTTTGAGATTAGAAGTAAAAATAAGTAACACTACTTACAGTAAGGGTGGTTAATCTGTGGAATTCTCTACCAAAGGAGGTGGTGACAGCGGATTCGATAGATAACTTTAAAAAGGGATTGGATATATTTTTTTTAATTAAAAGGACATTCAGTGTTATCCAGGATAACTAGAGATGGAGTATTGACCCAGAGAGGAATCCAATTCCCAGTATCTGTGGTCAGGAAGAAATTTTATTTTTTTCCTCTTTGACACAATTGCAGTGTTTTAATGAGGGTTTTTTTTCTGTTTGCCTTCCTCTGGATCAATTATCAATTAACATTTAATCTGCATATTGCAAAGATCAAAGAAGATATAAAAAGGTTGAACTTGATGGACTAAAAGTCTTTTTACAACCTCAATTACTGTGTAACTATGTAAATGTATTATGTATTTGTGTCTTAATACCTCCAGTCAACTAGTATTTAAAAGTAAATAATGGCGGCACAAATAAATCAGTTTCTTCATTATCATCATAGGGGTACAGTAAAAAGCATAAACACATAATAATGTGATTATTATAGATTAATTCATAGCACGGAGGAGCCTGCAGTGGCTACTCCCAAAGTCATAACAATTTTCCTTCACTGGTTTTTCTTGAAATGCTCTGTCAAGTCTGTCTGGTATGCTCTTACTCATTACACATTTGTAGATGCAACTTGTTTGATGTTTTGGTGTGTCCTTTTGAGAAGTTCATTCTTGGCACATCTGTCCCTGGTGCTGTCATCCCATACTGCTTCCACGTAGGCATATTCGGAAGAAGCTGGCATGAGGGTAGCATAAAACCTGTTCTGCTTGTAGCTGAAACTACCTTAAATCTTACTAGTAGACAGCTTTTTTTTGCACAACATTACAATGAAAATTAAAGCACTTCTAGTTTATATACTATAGCAATGTAAAATATTAGATATGGTAGTCCAATTCTTAAACAAAAATACAGTTCCTAAAAGGTTATGAATAGTTTTAATTGGAGTCTTAAAATGTGCCATTTCAGTAATTATCACATTCATGGAACTCTGCAGTCTCAACTGGCACTCAAGGAGCTAATTAGTATTTTAACTGCACTGTTAATTATATGAAATAAAATAATGTATATGATTAAGAGTGGAGTATTGGATTCTAGTTTGCCAAAGTGAATATAAACACTGGTACTTGGCCAAACTGATCCCCCAATCAAATTAACTTTGGATTTTGTGAAACATGACTATAACCATCTTGGACTTTACACTGTATTTAAAGGACACATACAATTGGTTTCATAAATTTAAGGGGCCAGTGTAATAATCCAAATTTTTAGTAAAAACGATCAGTATAAACACATTTTAAATGTATTACTGTACTTGCACTGAATATGCTTTTCCGCCATTTTTGAGCTGGAGCTCCTCTCAACTTTTTCAAACTTTGGCAAGTTAGGCAGTGTCTTTATGAGCAGCTTGTCCTGTGCTTGGTTGCCATTTCTAGTTTTAGAACAATGCGTAAATGTAAAGTTATGCATCTGGGAAGGAAAAATAGCCATGCAATTTATAATCTTAATGGAGCAAATCTAGGGGTATCAGATATTGAAAGGGATTTGGGAGTACTTGTGGACAACCACCTAGGTAACAGTGCTCAAAGCCAAGCAGCAGCTGCAAAGGCAAATAAAATATTAGCATATATTTAGAAGGGTATAGAAGCAAGGGGAACAAATATAATTCTGCCACTATACAAATCCCTAGTACGCCCTCATTTGGAATATGGAGTACAATTTTGGGCACCACTTCATAAAAAAGACATTTTAGAGCTGGAAAAGGTACAGAGAAGGGCAACAAAACTAATAAGGGGAATAGAGGGGCTAAGTTATGAAGAACGACTAACCAAATAAAGCTTATTTTCTCTAGAAAAAAAGGCATCTAAGAGGAGTTATGATTACATTATATAAATATATCCAGGGTCAGTATAAAGATTTGTCAAGTGAGCTTTTTGTGCCAAGAGGTTTTCAACTGACAAGAGGACATCCTTGGAGGTTAGAAGTAAAAAGATTCCACCTTAAAGAAAGAAAAGGGTTCTTCACAGTAAGGGTGGTTAATCTGTGGAATTCTCTACTAAAGGAGGTGGTGACAGCGGATTCGATAGATAACTTTAAAAGGGGATTGGATTTATTTCTAATTAAAAAGGGCATTCAGGGATATCCTGGATAATTAGAGAGGGAGTATTGATCCAGGGAGGAATCCGATCGCCAGTACCTGGGGTTAGGAAGGAATTCCTTTTTTATTCCTTTGAGACTATAGGCTAAGTTTCACTTAGGTTTTTTTTCTGTTTGCCTTCCTCTGGTCTTAATTAATTAACTAATTAATTAACAACAGCCCACACTATGAAATAGTTGGAGAATATGATCAAGTATTTTAAAAAATAAAAAAATTTGTGGGCATCTTATTTCCCCTTAATTAAAGGTGATGGATCTCTTTAACGTGTTTGCACACTCTGTTAATACAATTGTTACATCTGTCCCAATTTGTATGCTGTAGGAATACAGTATGGAACTAGAAGCATAAACAGTACTTTCTCACATGCTCAGATCCTCAGTAGCAACCACCTTTCTTGCTAGAATGAATCATTAGTAAGTACACAACAGAGGATCTGCTTGTATGTCCCGACAGAGACACACACACACACTCACTCACTCAGATCAGTTAGTAGGCAGAGAGTTATTCTTATTTAATCGTATTAATGTATAGTGCAAGGGTCAGTTTACTTGTAATATACCTGTGGAACGGTTTTAACGAAGTTCCCATATATAACTTTGTAATGTCTTGGGTAAGGATACAATGTTTCCTTTTGCAATCCTATTGACTTATTAGGTTTATCTCACAGGAACCTTCACCAGATGGTTCATGGGTGTGTTAAACTGGAATTGGTAGTGACAACAATAAATCAAATTATAATAAACAGCAACCTATGGTCTCCATCACATTAGGTTCACTAAAACGCACGCAAAGCAAAATTAGCTTAGTGTGCAATAGTCAAGCTAATTAACTCACTAATGATCCCATCTCACAATAAAGCATTCACTTTGATTCACTAAAACTAACCAACATACAGTATACCATAGTCACTAAATCCCTAATCTGTATTTATTAATTTATTTTGTATCAAAGCTATGTAGACAAAATAGGCCTTTCCCTCTAAGTTTCATAAATTATTTTAGAAATGTGGTATCCATGTAAAAATAGTGATTAATAGTCAATCTGGATTACATCCAGTTGACATGAAAAAGTCTAAGTCCCAAGACCATATGAAAAAAAAAGTAAATAATGGAGAAAACAAGTGCAAAAAAGTAAAACAACAATCCTATGTTCAGAAGAAATATACAACAATGTTACTTCTATGAAACAGTTTTCAGAAACAATAAATTCATATTGACAGAATGCAATATGACTTGGAAATCACCAGACACAGCATCAAATGACATTGCTGTCAAAGAGCCAGAGGCCTTCTCAAAGCAAGTTACAGATTATACCCAAGGTGAAATGGAGATGAACAGTGTGTTCACTACAGTGATATAGGCATTCACCTTTCTTCAATAATATGAGTATACCACTAATGAATGGGTTAGAAATAAATTCCAAAGCATGGCATTAAAAAGACCACCATATACCCATATTTACTGAAAATGGAAAACATATTACAAAATGAAAGTCATAAAAAGCAGCTTTTAATAAGTTTTCTATAATATGCAATCATAGGCAGCTCCAGTACTCTTTCATAAGACCTCCACTGTCTGCTTACTTGACAATTTTGTGAGACTTGGAAGCGGAATCTGAGTCAACTGTAAAAGTACAGAAAGATCTACTACATGACAGCAAAGTGAATGTCCAATACTTCCCCCACTGACACAACTAAGTAAGTGTGCTATTTTATGTACTTGGATTACGCCCTGCATAGATACACATATTAATAATATAAATAAATTGTCCCTCGGCTTCCTCCTATAAAACAAAATCCCTGCTTCACGTGGTATAGAGCTGTGGAACATGGGAGAGAGCTTTATAATCACATATATAGTTCTCAGCATTGCGGGCTTACCAAAAGTTGTTAATAATGCAATGTTAAAACTGCGGGCTCACGCTCATTGCGCTTGTCCCGTGGGATAGGCAGCAGGGGCCGCAACTGGGAGGTTAGCTCTTTGCGGCCCATAGGACTGCAACTGTGAGCCTTGCAAAGCGAGGCGAGACATTGCAGCCCATAACCATGAGGCCCGCAGGACCACCTGGTTCCTGCCAGGGAAGGACTTGCGATGAGCTCAGGAGGCGCTCTACGTGAGGCACCCCAGCCTTGCATCACCCCCAGTGTCTCCTCCCTCCTTCCCCTCATCCTCCTCCTCCCTCCTCCCTTTCCCCTGCTCCAATTACCCCCCTCTCCCTCTTTACTCACTTACCTTCATCAGCTGGTCTCCATTGGATCTTCCCGCTGTGTCGGGACCCGGCATATGCTATTGACATGACAACACATGCGTGTCACATCATTAGCATATGCTGGGTCCAAACACAGCCGGAAGACGCCATGGAGGGCAGCTGATGAAGGTAAGTGAGGGGGAGGGGGCAATTGCGGCCATGCAATGCACGCTGGGGGTGATGATCGGAGCTCATTGCCAGGCCTCCAGCCTCCTATTACCCCCATTGTCTCCTCCCTCCTTCCCCTCATTCTCCTCCTCCTTCCCCTCCTCCTTCCCCTCATCCTCCTCCCCCTTCCTCCCTTCCCTCATCCTTCCTCCTCCTCATGTCACATGCGCGTCACTTCATTAGCATATGCTGGGAGATGCGATGGACAGCAGCAGGAGCAGCTGATGAAGGTAAGTGAGGGGGTTAATTGGAGAGGGGGAAAGGGAGGAGGAGGGTGAGGGGAGGGAGGAGGAGGATGAGAAAAAAGGAGTATGAGGGGAGGGAGGAAGAAGGATGAGGGGAGGGAAGGAGGATGATTGAGGAGTAAGATGAGGTAGGAGGAAGATGAAGGAGGAGGAGGATGGAAAGGGGGAGGGAAATAGACACAGGGGGAAGAGACACAGGGGGGGAAGAGACACAGGGGAGGGGGGATAGAGACACAGGGAAGCAGGGATAGAGACACAGGAGAGGGAGAGCAGGGCAAACAGACACAGAGGGAGTAGAGGGGGGAAAGACACAGGGGAGGTAGAGGGGGGAACAGACACAGGGGAGGGAGAAGGGGGAAACAGACACGAGGGAGAGCAGGGCAAACAGACACAGAGGGAGTAGAGGGGGAAAAAGACAGGGGAGGGAGAGGGGGGAACAGACAAAGGGGAGGGAGAGGGGGGAAGAGACACAGGGGAGGGAGATGGGGGGATACAAGGGAGGGAGGGAGTGGGGACACAGGGGAGTGAGAGGGGTGGAAAGAGACAAAGGGGAGGGAGAGGAGGGGGGAAAGGAGACACAAGGGAGGAAGTAGTCAGGGGGAGAGGCTCGCAGTGAGCGCCGACGGTGCTCACATAGGGTGGCAAAGAGCATTGCCAGCATTACAATGCTATTACCGTCATTTTTAACGGGCAAGTTGCTAGTTTACTATAATATTTAACATGTGTTTGCAACACTGTTGGCATCGAGGGAGCGGGAACATCATGTTATCAAGGGGCGGAGCCTGAAAGCCACTGTGCAGAGACACTGCACAGAGAGAGACAGCAAAGAGAGAGACACAGCACAGAGAGAGAGAGAGAGAGAGATGTCACTGAGAGAGCGACAGCAAAGAGAGAGAGAGCGAGAGACAGAAACAGAGCAAGAGACAGAGAGAGAGAGAGAGAGAGAGAGAGAGATACAGGACACACACAGAGAGACAGCAAAGCAAGAGAGAGCACACAGAGAGAGACAGCACACATGAACACACACACAGACAGCAAAGAGACAGACAGCACAGAGAGACACTGCACAGAGAGAGAGAGAGACAGCAAAGAGCAAGAGACAGCAAAGAGAGAGACACAGCGCACAGAGAAAGAGACAGACATCAAAGAGAGAGAGCGAGATTAGAGAGAGATACAGGACACAGAGAGAGAGAGAGAGAGAGACAGCACAGAGAGAAAGAGACAGCAAAGCAAGAGAGAGGCCACAAAGAGAGCACACAGAGAGATAGAGGCAGCACTCATGCACACACACAAACAGCAAACAGAGAGACAGGACAGAGAGAGACAGACAGCACACATAGAGAGAGACAATATAGAGAGAGAAACAGCAAAGATGCATATAGCAAAAAGAGAAAGACAGCACAGAGAGATACAGTACACATAGCGACAGCACACAGAGAGAGACAACAAAGAGAGAGAGAGAGAGATGGCAGAGAGAGAGACAGCACAGAGAGATACAGACAAGAAAGAGAGACAGACGGCACATAGAGAGAAGCAGACAGCATATAGAGAGACAGCCCAGAGAGAGAGAGACAGACAGCAAAGAGAGAGAGAGACAGGCAGCACAGAGTGACACAGCACAGGGACAGGCAGAAAGCAAAGAGACAGACAGTACAGAAAGACACAGCACAGAGAGAGATAGCACACAGACAGACAGTACAGAGAGGAAGAGACAGTAGAGAGAGAGAGAGAGAGACAGCAAAGAGAAAAAGAGAATCCACCACACAACACAGCAAGGGCACCCCACACCACAGCAAGTGGCATAACAGCCACCAGAAAGAGAGAGAGAGAGACAGACCGCACACAGAGAGACCGCGCACAGAGAGACCAAACACAGAGATACAGCACAAAGAGAGAGAAAGAGAGACAGCAAAGAGAGAGAGAGAGAATGTGCCACACAACACAGTATGCACCACTATATACCACAACATGTACATTGCAAACATCAGACATTGCAAACATCAGAGAGAGAGACACAGCACAGAGAGAGAGACAGCACAGTTGTTGTTTGTTATGGGGGACTTCAGATGTAAACCCAGTTCTGATCTCTGGTAAATCTAAATTGTATGTATGGCAAGTCGAAGAGTGTGACTGTGCTGAACTATACATTTGTGCAACCCCTAGATTAACTAGGCTTCACAGGGGCTTTGAAAGACTTGGCAACAATGGCTATGTTATAATGCAAAAATAACGATCACAACCTCTGCCAGGAACTTTAGATATTCTGCTACACTTAAGAGTGATGGTAAAAGTCCTTTATAAGTCTTGGATTTTTTTACAGATAAAATGTGTGATCAAATTAAACTTAAAGGCACACTAAAAGCATGTTTTTTCTTTGTTGCATCTGAAAGTGTGTATTTGATAATATGCTACTCTGTTTTCTTTTGTCAAAATGACCCTCTCAAAGCAGAAAAAAATATAAACTGCAAGATGCAAAACATTTTAACCAGGAAATTGCACTGCTCTTTAATTTGTATCAGCATGTTATTTAGATGTTTTAAATTCCTGCATTTTAACTAGCTACTAACTAACAGTTTTTGCATTCTGCTGGCTTTGCAGGTTTTATACATTTTCTGAAGAGATGGGTTTATTGATATTTGACAGTACATTTGTAGTTAAAAAATACACCTACATTTTCCTGTAACCTGTGTAACATAGGCATCTTGTGGAAAAACAATGGGCCTCATCCAGTTGAGGCTTCTGGAAGATCCGGGCTCGTTAATGGAACTCCTAACTTAATTTCCCAGAATGCAAATCATTGCAATGGTTTCCATCGCAAGTTAATGCCCAAACTTAGTTCAAGCATGTAACTCAAAAACCCTAAAAACAAAAAAAAATACCAAAAAAATAAACACACACCAACACATAGCACAGGGGGAGAGCCAGGAAGCCTGGGAGTGAGGTTGCAAGTGAATTTGAGCCATATTTGCCGTTTTTCGTGAATCAAAAATCGGCTAAGCGAGGAAAAAAATAGCGGCCGAAAAAGATAAAAAACCTGAAACTGGATGAAAACGAGGCTGAGCAAAACCAGGCAGGCGGGACTTAAAAAAATCACGACGGCAAAGACAGTAACACTTACAAGAACAACAAACAAAGCGGGACTTTGAAAATAAAACAAACGGCATTCAGCGCGTAACATGCAAACAATCAGCAGACACACAGAGTAGATAGACACAGGCAAGAGACAGGGGGGAGATGGTGGAAAGAGACACATGGCATTCCCTAGCACAAAACTTGCAAGTTAACGAAACCTGCAATGATCAGCCCGTGCAGTAGGCGGGAGGAAAGGCTCGCAATGCGAGCCACGCAGGGCTCCTCGAGATGAGCATTGCAAGCGGGGGAGGCTTGCAATGAGCACCAAAGGTGATCATTGCAAATCAGGAAACTTGAAGTACAAGGGGGAGAGGCTCGCGATGAGCACATTGTGTGGCAACCTTAAAATTGTATTCCCTTGATTTTTAATGTGCAAGTAGCTAGTACTTATAATACTTCAGCGGCAGGGATAAAAGTAAGTAGGTGAAGAACCTCAGCAATGTTCAGATGGATTTAGTAAAAGACCTTTGATCAACTTATAGTGATACATGGAAACAAAGTTTAGGAACCACTTCTCTGTGTAATGATTCTTCATAGTAATACTAAATGGGATCAAATATTTAGTGCTTGATTGATTTCTCTGATTTGTTGTTTTTAGTGTTTGTTTTTGTAAAACATTTTCATATTTTTTTTTCCTACATTACTAACAACCCCATTAAATTCCCTGAACGTGTAACACCATAGCCCGTAACATATCGATCAAGACTTGCTGCTATTAAAATTTGCCCCATAAAGCAAGCCACTCATGATCTCTTAGGTTAAGAGTGAAAAAAGGCTACGTGATGTGAAAATTTGGACTGCGCGCCCATAAATCCTTTGTTCTTTCAAGCCCATAACTGCTACATTCAACTTACGCTATTAAATTGCAACAATTTTCCAAAGACGCCATGGCATTCAAGCCCGTAACCCGCAAGGCAAACAGTTTACAGGTTTCAAATAGGACCCGCAAAGGGTTTACAGACAACTTTGCAACACTGTAAAAGGCAATAGAAACACACCAGTGGATTTTAAAACAAGGGGAAAGCAGGGAAAAGTATTACAATTAGTTGCACAATAATCCCCCAATAAAACAAATGCATTTATCTTTTTTTTCTCATATGTTGGAATGGTCATGCATATGCGAATATGAAAAGCCATGCTGCAACATGCACAAAGCAATTAAAGACACACTACCTCATTAAATACCAACAGAAAAAACACAAAACTGATGCCATATTAACCCTTTCTTACTCACAGGGGCTCTATTGTGGACCCACAAATATAAATATAATTGCTTATACATCTCGCTCATCACATCGGCATTTGGGCCATATTTCACCGCCACATCACATATATCAAGGGGAATTATTTATTATTTGTTGTTCAGTCCTTCAGTCATATCTAACTCTCTGTGACCCTATGGACTGCAGCACATCTACATAGGTCTCTGCCTGTGCTGTTACACATGGTTTGCATGCCAAAGATACTGGAGTGGGTTGCCATTTCCTTCTCTAGTGGACTATGATTTGACTGACCTCACTGCTATCACCTGCCCACCTACAATGGCCCTACATGGTACAGCTCACAGCTCCTTTCAGGTACACAAGCTCCTTCACCACCACCACTTTGCAATACTGAAGGGGACCAGGGGAACATACACTACACTAATCTACTCTAACCCATCATGAAAGGACACAAAAATACATGAAGGCTGTGCAGAGGCATAGGAATCAACAGCCAACTCACCTCCACCAGGGATAATCTCTCTTGCGCCCATCCTGGAATGTCCCACTGCTGGTGGCCATGTGGCAAGATGTATACCATATGGTGACCTCCCATTAAGTGTTTTGCTATCAATGGATTCACATTATCACCTGTCATATTCCCATCAGGCCTTCAGGGGAATGTTGATACTCCACAGCATCACAAATTGGACCTCTCTTGTGTATTAAGCCTTTCTTATTATATATTATATATATTATTATATGATATCTTATGATATTATTATTATAATAATTATTATTATACGGATTAATCTATTGCATAGTAACTAGGGCTCATTAGTTTACAGATATAAGAATGTGACACTAATGTGATGTATGTGGATGTTCCATAACCCCAACCATTGAAAACACACTGACATGGTGAGAATGGTATAACAAATCTTTATTTCATACACAGAGCACAATCAGAAATGGACAAGACTGTGCATTAATATCATGGGTGTGGTGTGGGCAGATACCGGAAGGGCAAGAGGCTGTGGGCATTCACTGTTAGACAGCACCATACGGATAAATAATAACATCTACTAGGGTCACATGTGGTCAGGATTCCACAGTAACCATAATCGGATATGACATAAGAACATCATATAACACTACATTTCATAGAAATAACCATTAATGTGCATACAGCAACTATATGGCCTCCATCTGCTATATTAAACAGATGCTAGAAATCATGGATCACATGATACTAATAAATTCCACACACAGTGTGTTTTCATTCATTACTGCTGATCCCCAAATAGATGATAGGAATCTGGAAAACATAAAGAGGAGGTGTAAGAACAATCATAAGCTGTTATTATAGTACATTTTTTTTGCTCTGGACGCTACAAAACAACCAATTAACATGAACGTCATCTACGTGCAGTGATAACCATATCGATTAAGTCCTGTTCAATCAACCTTCCTGGAATATGTTGAGGATATGTAATACAACAAGGCATGCTTCACTGTGAACACAATCTTTCAGCAAAAAGTACTATCACAATCTACATGGAATAATTGTGCCATGTGTGACAGATTCGCTGTCACTCTCAGGATCCGTGCCTGGTTTTTCAATAAAATGGAGGACGCAGGAGCTCTTTAAATATTTAACCACACTTTACTGGTTGTTTTTACAGCATACAACATAAAACTGAAGGCAGAAACAAAGCTCTAGCTTCTCATTGAAGCCCTGCATAACTGAACTGTAGTTTCCCTTACTGTCTTATATAGGAGTGAAAACATACAGTCCATACATCGGTAGTACAGGTGTCTTTCCCTCTGACCTCTCTCTCTCAGGCTCTGTATCTCCGGCCTCTCTTTCCAAAGCAGATCCCTCCTTCGGTCATCACCTTCAGGGACTTTCTGTTCCTCTTATCCGCATACTTTCTCTTCAAAGCTTCTGGTTTTGGTCCATTAGTTTTCAGTGTGACCTCTGACTTCAGCCCTGCACACTTCCACAACACTCCAGCACTGTCAAACAGCTTTCCACCTGGAGACATCAGCCGGCGGTCTAGATTGCAGCCACAGCCAACCTTTTAAAGGATCTCCTTAACCATCTCACTCCTGGGGAGAAGTCTTGAAGGGCTCTCTACTGCCCTCTGGTGACACACCATCACACATGCTGATATCACATCTCACTGGTATATGGGTGGTACCAAGGCCAGACAGATTACAGTGTTCACATTACCCCTAAACATATGCACGTTGATCATGATGTCAAACCAAGGAAATTATCCATTTTGTTTGTGGATGACATGAAATACATTTATCCGCTTTCATACTGTTAACGGGATGAAATGCAACAAAAACGCATGTATAACTACTGGTTTGGATTAGCAGATCCTAATGGGACTGTGCAGCTTTTAAGCCTGGACACTATTCATTGTAATTGAAACTCACACCAGTCATGCTTATTAGTGAAGAGATATGTAGTCATATATTGCATTTCAGATCCATCTGCTGTGGTGAATGACACTGATCGAATGGCTGTTGTGAACTGGGTTGAGTGTTTACTCACATGATCGTATTGTACTGCTCGAAGATGAAGAACATACCTTCATGGTCGTGACAGAGACAAGAACAAGATATCAGTCATAACAATATTCTAATTAACTACAACGCCTCATCTCGAGGTCAATCCACATTGAACATCAGTTGCATAAATGTGAAACATAACCAAACATGTACACACCCTGCAGCCAGCCAATAGTATGTCAACATGTGTAACAAGCAGTATTCAGTGTGGAGTGATCCCTCGATAGTCCTAAGACCTCCTCTCCAGTAGCACTAGGCCCCCACCTTCCATGCCCGCTCCCCATCCCTGTCTTTCTCGTCTTTGTGGTGGAGGAGCGTGGGGTCCCAATACTTTGGGTGGCTGGGGATTGGTTGAGATGGTGGTGAGGTCTGAGATGAGGAGGGGGACGTCTTGGGTTGCAGTTGTGCAACCAAAGATTGGAGAGTTATGAGCTGGTGTTGGGCTAATTCTATCAGTTGACGTCTGTCTCTAATTGCCCGTTCCTCATATCACTCCATTCTTCAATTGTGCCTCCTCACCTCAGAATGGAGCAATTGTGTGCTCACCAGGAGGATGTGTGTAAGGCTATACTGCCTTCTCAGTAACCGTAGCCTCTCATTTTCACGTTTCCTTTGTGCCATGTCCTCCCTGGCGAACTGGGCCTGGATTTTCAATGTTAGGGGTGGTGTTGACGGCAATGAGGCCACAGGTGAAGACAGCAGGGCTGGAGGTGACGGCATTGGTGGGCCTGAGGTAATGGCATCAGTGGGCCTGAGGTGTCAGCAGGAGAGCTGGGTTGTTGGCCCATGTTGGGGAGCCCATTGTATATGAGGCCATGTTGGGGGTGGCCATGTTTGGGTACCCCATTGTGTGGGGGGGCATATTTGGGGACCCCTTTGTGTGGGAGTGGTTGTGGGGTGCCATGGCTGCAATGTTGCTGTAGCAGGTGGCAGCTGTGATGATGGTTGGGGCCAGGACTTGACCAGTGGAAGGGGCTGGAACAGCTGTGTTTTGCTGGATGATGCTGTTGAGGGCCCAGGCAGTGATTCACACTCCTGATATGCTGCTTAATGGCCAGCTTGTGTGGATGGTCCCGGCCCTCTGGAATGTCCTGGCCATCTTCTTCAACCACTCCCACCCCCATTGGAGCCTCCCCCTGTTCTTCTGAGGCTAGCCTTGTCCTCCTGGGTACTAAAATGGAATAAAAATATATTTGAGTTGGTTTCCCTACACAATTGACAGCTATTTGTTTCCATATACCGTATATACTCGAGTATAAGCCGACCCGAGTATAAGCCGAGGGACCTATGTTACCACAAAATACTGGGAAAAATGAGTGACTCGAGTATAAGCCGAGGGTGGGAAATGTGCTGCCCCCTGTGTCCCTCTTGTGCCCTCTGTGTCCCCCTCTTGTGTGCCCTTTTCTTGTGTCACCCCTCTTTCTCCCCTGTGTCTCTTCTCCCCTCTCCCTCCCCTGTGTCTCGGCTTATACTCGAGTATGTACAGTACTTGACATCATGGTCAGCTGTGATTGACTGTGGTGCTTGTGTTACATAGATGAACCACAGCCTGCATATTTCTATTGTGAATCATGGGTCATATGAATATATGTACTGCATGTGCGGTGTGCCATCTGAATGTGCATCAGACATGTGCTCTGGTTGATCTGCTGTGCAGTGTGAGAGACTGACCAATCTGTGACATGTTCCCAGTAATGATTGTTAATATGCAGCTGAGACATGGTCCAGGTTAGTATAGTATATGATACGCACATGCAGTCCTACAGAGTCTGTATACACATATACCGCAGTGCGCAGACCCAGAAATGTACATGGTTATTGTTGCCCCATATATCTTCAGACATAACCGTAGGGCTTACAGTGCTATTGTATGTCAGTTATCTATGCGTGTGGGCAGGGGTGTAGGAGCCAGAATAATTCTAAGGGTATACAGTTCATTGTATGCACCTGCCAGGGTAAAAGCTTATTTATACATACAAATAGACATCATGATATCGGCGGGGTATTTATCCACCCCCCCCAAGTTTATACACCAATGTGTGTGGTGAGATATGATACTCACTCTGCATGCTTTTTTTCACCCCCGTGTCCACCTTTCCTGGAAGGCCCACCACTGCCACTGGCTCAATCCAACTCCTCAGGGTCTGCTCCCATGCCACAGTATGTGATGTTGGCTGGAGGCCCACCACTGGTTGCACATGCTGCTCTTGCCTCCTCTGCCATCTTCCTCTTCACCTTCAGCTGGCTGTCGGCATACCTGTGTTTAACAGACCTTACGCCCCTATTAGCGACCCTTAATGACGCAACAGCTGAAGCAATCTGGTCCAGGCCTCTGCCTTCTGGCTAGCCCTCACATCTCTCCCACCATGTATGATCCGATAGCAGGCAAGGATTTACCTTCCATCTCCCCTGGGCTATAATTGGTGGCCATGTACTTTGCCACAGCCTCTTGCCCTACCAACTGTTCCTGGCCTGCCTGTCCTCTCCCTGTCGCTGGTCCCTCATCCCCACTACCTCTCCTTCTGGGATCAGGCCCTTGGCCCTCTGCCCCTTCACGTTTTGTGCCTTCATCTGGGGGCACATCTCTCCCCCCCCCCCCTGCTGCTCTCCTCCACCTGACCTCTCTGACCTGGTTTTACATCGCTCCATACCTCTAGCTCTCCTCACTTTCCTCACTCTCCTCCTCTCCTCACTCTCCTCACTTTCCTCCTCCCCTCCTCTACCCTCCTATGATATATAAAATAAAAATAAGGATAAATAAATATAATATATATGTGTATGTGTATGTGGTAAAACAATAAGCTGAGTATTATGTGTAGTATAGTAATTGTAATGGGGGGGGGGGGGGGATGTAGATAAGCTGTGGCCTACCGCTATGTATACTTATATGTACGTATTAATCTAGGTGATATCAGTAATCATGTGTGTTGTAAATTAAGGGTTAAATTATCTTGGAGGTCATAAAGGTCTAAAACTTACAATGCTCCTTCTCTCTCATGCTCACAAACCTACCATTGCATAGACCTGTGTGTTCACTTGATCAGCTACAGCACATTCAATAATTTACAGTTTTAGCTCCCTTTAAAACTCATTCCTGCGGCGTTAATTTTGGTTTCCCGCTTTCTATTGGCTGTTTGGCCTGTGTCGCACTACGTTATACCGTAATAGTTTATTGACGGCTGATCGCGGCTCGTCCGGCCCCTTAACAGCTTGCGTACACGAAAAGGGTTTACAGGCTTGCGGCTCAAGTCCGTAACTCACGCTATGGTCTAATATAATAGCTCTGTAACGCAGACGAATTTCAAGCCCGCAGGCTTTGCGGGTGTCCCGTAGCGGTTACGAGCTTTGTATTTAATGTGACTTTTTTACACACCCAGTTATTTCTCCCTTCAACATTCAACTCTTCCCATAATTTAAAGGTATATGCAAGTTTCCTTGGTTTCAAATGTTTCCTAATAAACAGCTACTGATTAGTAGAAAAATATGTATAATATTGAAAAGTTGAATGTTCTTACATATTTATATGCTAGATACTGATATGTGGATGCGCACACCCCTAGATAGCTTACATAAAGTGTACCCTGCATTGTACAGTGTGTGACCTCTAAGGGAAATGATGATTGGTGGGGTCACAGCTGAAATTGCCCATAAGGAGACAGGCAGAGAGAAAACTGCCAGATTGTGATACAAATGTTTCAGTCTTTACTTCCTCCTGATTGGCCAAAACAATTTTTCAAATTGTATACTAATTTAGCCTGGGTTTGGAGGGTGTTAACCCTAAGTTTCAACTGACAATAATTAAAACATATTTTACTAACTTTAAGGCAAGTGTTTAAATACTTATTTTGGTATTTTTCCATGCAGATTTTTTTTTCATACACTACTAATTCTCCTCTATCAGATGCACTCATAATCACGATCACTTACATATCTCTTAAAATATGAATAGGTGACATTGCTCTATTAGGGTATATTTTAACAGCTCAGTTCCTCTTTTCCCTATCCTGTAAATAAGATATTACCATTTGAAAAAATCCCTTTACCTGCCTTACATTCTTCATCTTCTGGGCTCACTGCTGGTGCTTTAGATCTTATGCTAAACTATGTTAACCCTATTTGCCATCCTTTAACGTGCAAAAAAAAAAAAAAAAAAAAGAACAATTTAGTATTGGTACTTGATTTAGAATCTGTAGCATGAGAGTGTAATGTGGCATTTGCTTTTTGAGTAAAATGTATATGAACATTGGCCATTTGAGCTGAAGTACCTTATAATTATTGAAAGCTATTTCATGTAATAAGATATAATATAATGCCTAATTATGATTAATATAGTTGCATTGAATAAATTACTTTATCCTCCAGTAATTGTTATGAGGATATTAAGTCTTCTACTTGCTTGACCAGTAATGCAATTTATCTAGAAATACAATGGCTGTATATATAAGGGTTGTATTTACTAACAAACATTGTGAGGTGAAGTTGTGATCCAGTACAAGCATTGAGCCCGATTCAATTAGAAGCCTGCATCTCACGGTAAACAGGCCGCATGTCTGTGGGCTTGCTGCGGGCTTGAACTGTGCTACAATTCTGGTGCTATTCAATTGAACAAGCCCGCAAGTTACGGGCCGAATGCCGAAACCGTAAACCATGCACTTGTACGTATCAGTTCAGGGCGGGAACATAATCAATTAAGCAAGGCGGTAACCACCCATTTAGAAACAGCCAATAGAAAATGAGTCATCATTAAGGCAGTAAAACATGGAGGTTACATGTCAATCAATTAGGTTTGGGGATCCGATATGCAATGGGACTTGCAAAATACAAAATAATAAAAATGAATTCCAATACTGGTCTAGTCCATATGGGTGGCCTGATATGTTTTAACTCATTGATTCCCGAAATCGATATAACCCTGAAATGGCACACAAAAAGTATTTTTTTTTGTTGCCAATTTGCTAGCTTGAGACTGTTGTGCAATTAATTCTAATGTCTTTCATCGCTTTCCCGTCATTTACAGTGCAGTATTGATTTTTTATTTGCATTTACAGTGTTACGGACAGGGGTTAAAACCACTTGTGGATTTTCTCCTTCATTTGCCTTTTACGGGTATGAAAACATTTGCGGGCCTGTGGAATTTTAGCAATTGTATAACGATTTGCTATTTTAGCGATCTTAACTCTTGAGGACGGGAAAGATCAAAGGCTTCAGGAGGCTGTAAGCTCTGGGTTTAACAACTGCAAGGTTTCCAAGGCCGTAACCCATAAACTGTTGGGAGTCCGCAAAACGACGCCAATTGAATAGCAAATCAACCGGCTCACTTACTATTGCTTAATTGAATCTGACTCATTGTCCTTACGTGGATGTGGAAGTCTTTAGATAAATCATGTGGGGATGCTGTTCACATTTTTTAAACTGAACAATGAATAATTTATATATATATAGTGTAATGAATTGGAAATCAGAGATATTTATCAGTTGGTACGCTCATTCAGAATTTTAACTCTTGCCATGACGTACAGAGACAGTGTATATCTTTAAATGAATTTTAAAACCATTAGTTGTCTCATGCTCACAATGTACAGTTATATCAGTTCTTTGTTTTATCCTGTTGCCAAAGCAAACATTATTATTAAAAAAAAGAATATAAAAAGAACTGGTGGGATATGAATTGACAACTTTTCCTGCTTTATCTCTGGAGCTATCCCAATACATCACTAACACAGAGCGGAAAAAAATATACAAAGGTAACATTAAAAATGCACCATTTTTTTACTCATCCTGTACAGCTAGTTCCAATTATTATCCTGGCTGGTGCAGCTCTTAATGTGTAGATAAGCTTCAAGTTTTCGTAAAACCCAATTGTGCATTCACATTTTTTTAAGTTTATATTTTATTTACTTTTAATCAATTTTAAGGTTTGACATCACTTTTTATCAAAAGTAAACAATCTTATATAATACATGTATAAAATAAATTAATTAATTAAAATAAATGGAATGAACTGAAATGTCACCAAGGCACTTCAATTTATTAATTAAAACATAATACTAATACATTTTGGCTAATGTTTGCTTCTTCTTTACATAGTAATTTAAAAAAGTAAAACACTCTGCAGTACTCTCTATAGCCAATGTTCCAAAACCACTGGTGGAGTTTTTTAAAATTAATATACCTGTTTATACTTAATATGCAGCAATCAATTTCCTGAAGAGTTAACAATCTCTTTGAATTTGCCTGCATCTGAAAATGTACAGTTGGACTGTTGATCACCTGAGGAGAAAGTGACAGCAATGTGCCAAGTGTGCAGTGTAAATAGGCTGCGTGCGCGAGGCCAAACCATTTGTTTAGGTGGGTAAAGCCCCATTTTAGAAAAAAAAAACTACCTACAATAGTCATACATAAACAAACATACACAATAATACTACCAAAGAGAGCCAGGGAAGGGAGGAGGCTGAGATGGGGGAGGTCATCCAAAAGCCTGAAAAGAGTTTATCCCAGAGGACCCATTTCTTTCTAAAGATTGTGTAGATACCCTCCTTCTCATAATCTTGTTCTAAATCTGTATTTTTCTGTATAGTCCTTTTAATTTCTAACTTGGCTGGTAAGGTTGAATCTTTAAATTTTAGAGCAATTAACGACTTTGCTCCCATGAGAATTTGTAATAATAAATCCTTAGTCTCCAAAAAAATATTATCCGGAAAGATATGAAATAAAATAATTTCCGGCCTTAGTTGAATTGTTTGTTTCCAATAATCCTGTGTGTATGGGCACGTCCACCACATATGGAGATCTGTGCCCATTTGCCCACAGTTCCTAAAACATAGCTTTTGGGATCTTTCTTAATTTTTGATAATTTACTTGGGGTTAGATACCACCTATTTAGCATTTTAAAGTACAGTGCCTTGCAAAAGTATTCACCCCCTTGACTTTTTACTTATTTTGTTATATTATAGCCTTAAGTTCAATGTTTTGCTAATCGGAATTTTATGTGATGGATCAGAACACAATAGTCTAATTTGGTGAAGTGAAATGAGAAAAATATATACATAAAATTATTTTTTAGAAATAGAAAACAGAAAATTGGCATGTGCGTATGTATTCACCCCCTTTGTTATGAAGCCCATAAAAAGCCCTGGTGCAACCAATTACCTTCAGAAGTCACATAATTAGTGAAATGATGTCCACCTGTGTGCAATCTAAGTGTCGCATTATCTGTCATTAACATATACACACCTTTTTTGAAAGGCCCAGGAGGCTGCAACACCTAAGCAAGAAGCACCACTAACCAAACACTGCCATG
The DNA here is from genome assembly GCA_027410445.1 of Discoglossus pictus. Classification (NCBI taxonomy): domain Eukaryota; kingdom Metazoa; phylum Chordata; class Amphibia; order Anura; family Alytidae; genus Discoglossus; species Discoglossus pictus. The sequence continues at coordinate 50,814,902 of CM050163.1, forward strand.
AAGACCAAGGAACTCTCCAAACAAGTAAGGGACAATGTTGTTGAGAAGTACAAGTCAGGGTTAGGTTATAAAAAAATATCCAAATCTTTGATGATCCCCAGGAGCACCATCAAATCTATCAAATGGAAAGAACATGGCACAACAGCAAACCTGCCAAGAGACGGTCGCCCACCAAAACTCACGGACCGAGTTTGCGAAAAGGCATGTGGGAGACTTCCAAAATGTATGGAGGAAGGTGCTCTGGTGTGATGAGACTAAAATGTAACTTTTCGGCCATCAAAGAAAACGTTATGACTGGCGCAAATCCAACATATCACATCACCCAAAGAACACCATCCCCGCAGGGAAACATGGTGGTAGAACCTGTACCACTCTGTGCGTGATTTGAGGCTACGACGGAGGTTCACCTTCCAGCAGGACAATGACCCCAAACACACTGCTAAAGCAAAACTTGAGTGGTTTAAGGGGAAACATGTAAATGTGTTGGAATGGCCTAGTCAAAGCCCAGACCTCAATCCAATAGAAAATCTGTGGTCAGACTTAAAGATTGCTGTTCACAAGCGCAAACCATCGAACTTGAAGGAGCTGGATCAGTTTTGCAAGGAGGAATGGGCTAAAATCCCAGTGGTGACTTACTTATATGTGTTAGCTTAGCTAAACTAAACTTTTAGAGTCAACAGAACCATTATTGATTCTTTTAATTTCTCCAAAATGCTAGGGTTTTTTAATACGTCCTTATCCAATTTCCATGGTGGTAGTGTTTTACTATCTTTATATATCCCCAATGTTAAATAAGTCATACCATGGTCTGCCCACACAATAGGACCAATATCTGCATTTATTATATTGTTTAATCCTTCAGTATTTACAAATATATAGTCAATTCTGCTATATGACTTGTATCGATAGGAAAATAATCAGTAATCTCTTTCTAATTGATGTAGAGTTCACCACGAATCATAGAGACCATACTTGACTAAAAGATTTTTGAAGTTTTTAGATTTCTGAACCATCTGAGGATCTATTTTTTTGTCTATTAAAGTTTTCTTGTCCTTTTGTAGATTTGCTGGTAGATTAAAGTCTCCACACACAATCAAAATGCCTGCAAAGTATTTCTTCAGCGTTTTCATGGTTTGACTAATACATTTCATTTGGCCCCTATTCAGCACATACAGTGGATATAAAAAGTCTACACACCCCTGTTAAAATGTCAGGTTTCTGTGCTATAAAAAAATGAGACAAAGATAAATCATTTCAGAACTTTTTCCACCTTTAATGTGACTTATAAACTGTACAACTCAATTGAAAAACTGAAATCTTTTAGGTGGAGGGAAGAAAAAAAAATAAAAAAATAATGTGGTTGCATAAGTCTGCACACCCTCTTATAACTGGGGATGTAGCTGTGTTAAGAATTAAGCAAAAACAACACTGCACATCACCAAAAGAACACCATACCCACAGTGAAGCATGGTGGTGGCAGCATCATGCTTTGGGGCTGTTTTTCTTCAGCTGTAACTGGGGCCTTAGTTAAGATAGAGGGAATTATGAACAGTTCCAAATACCAGTCAATATTGGCTCAAAACCTTCAGGCTTCTGCTAGAAAGCTGAACATGAAGAGGAACTTCATCTTTCAGCATGACAACGACCCAAAGCATACATCCAAATCAACAAAGGAATGGCTTCACCAGAAGAAGATTAAAGTTTTGGAATGGCCCAGCCAGAGCCCAGACCTGAATCCAATTGAAAATCTGTGAGGTGATCTGAAGAGGGCTGTGCACAGATTTCAAGTGTTTTTGCAAAAAAGAGTGGGCAAATCTTACCAAGTTAAAATGTGCCATGCTGATAGACTCATACCCAAAAAGACTGAGTGCTGTAATAAAATCAAAAGTTGCTTCAACAAAGTATTAGTTTAAGGGTGTGCATACTTATGCACCCATATTATTTTATTTTTATATTTTTTCTTCCCTCTACCTAAAAGATTTCAGTTTGTTTTTCAATTGAGTTGTACAGTTTATAGGTCACATTAAAGGTGGAAAAAGTTCTGAAATGATTGATCTTTGTCTCGTTTTTTTACAGCACAGAAACCTGACATTTTAACAGGGGTGTGTAGACTTTTTATATCCACTGTATATGTTCACTATGGTGACTCTTTGATTGTCTATCATGCCTGTCCATAGAGCATATCATCCCTCTTTATCACCTATAAAAAGCTTCTCTTTAAGCTTACATTTTTTATCCTGTTTTGTTTTTTTGAGTAAGTGGCATCATAACCCCCTTTATAATATCTGTCCCAGCATTTCAGTATTTTTCCCGTCTGCCAGTGCGTCTCTTGGATGCATATAATTTCTGCTCTTTCCTTAATAAAATATCCATAGCTCTTTTACCTGGTGAATTTAGTCGCTGGGCATTTTGAGAAGTAATTTTAAGTACCATACTTATTAACACGTTTTATCTGTCCAAGCTTTATCCGCCTCTCCCCCGACCCTGATTTTCCAAAGTACATACATACAAAAAGCATACTTTACACTAAAAACATAGATCTGATCATAACTTCCTTTTGGAAGGAAATTACCATCCTTGGCCCACCTCCTAATCTTTTCCATATTTCTAGAGAAGCAGACGTAGGACAAGAACAGTCGAACCAATTTGCGTTTGAAATCCCTGGCGGGGGTCATTTTATATACAGCTTAAAAAATAATTAGGTATTTATTATTTAGGTATCGGAGAGATCTTCCATTTTACCCAACCTTATATATATCCAAGCTCTAACTGTTCAACGAAAAGGGATATATATGAGAAATGACCATTAGTTATTTCTCCTAATATTTAATCCTCTTTGGGGGGGGGGGGGGGGGGGTGCTATTATAAATTACTTATGATATTATACAGGGGTAAAGCATCCTTAATAATCAAAACCAAGTGTAATTTAAATCTCTATTACAATTATCCCCTTATTATACTCTATTATCTTCAAAAAAATCCCAAATGTTATTCTAGAGTTAACTCAGTGTAGTTTTTAAATACTATTAGCTACAATCAAAACCATATACTGTTTCAATTAATAGTATTATCATCCCCCTAATTTATCTTGTTGACTTCATAATACTCCAAAAATGTATTCCAATTCTAAATGCTAAGTACTTCTACTTATTTATCACCACCCTTATTAACACCGGAATACCAAATATTATTTAAAGTGTACCATTTCAGTGCTTTATATGGATTTATCCTTAAATTAAATTGTGAAATCTATCCTTACTTTAAGTGACTATATTTTCTCATTAAAGTCATTATCTTATCTTCTTGCATAAAAAATTATATTTACCAATTTATTTCCCTCTTAAACACCATACCATCTCTTTTTTCAATATTTTATGTTTCTATCTCTACTCTCTCTATATATCTCAAAACTGTGATACGTACATCTGAATACATTAATCAAGGTTATAATCCCCCTTATCTTTTCCCTGTCCCCCCTATCCGACCAACTACACTTCTAAAATTTGGCTGTTTTACCGTAATTAAGTCTGTATAACCAACTTCTTCAGAAATGCCTCTTATTCAGAGGTTTTTTTGTCTTGAATAATTTTTGAATCTATTACATTTCTACTTAATGCGCACAATTTCCTCTTTCAGCCTCTGAGACTCCTGTTGGGCTGCTTGCTGTTGTTTTACCAGGAGTTCTTGTTGTCGCCCCATAATTCCTAACTTTTCAGACATAAATCTCATCTCCTCACTTAATTCCTTAACAGTTGCAGACTTAAAATCTCTTAACAAATCTTTCATCAGTTCTTTCATAGTAGATGTAGTTAACAATTAATCTCTAAATTCCACTGTTTTTATAACATCTTCAACATGAGGATTCACCTGAAGTTAATTGAGTATCTGACTGATCTAAGTTTTTCTGTATTACAAGGTCTACATGTGATCCCTCTGATGTTTTAGATTTATTTAGTAGCGAAGAAGAGTAATTACCTGGAGATTTCATTTTTCTCCTTGAAATTATTTTTTACCACTTGATTCTGTCTACCACTCATTTTTGTAGTCTGTCGCTGTTTATACAGTTCAGGTTCTTTTTATTTTTTATTTTACGGTTCACAGTATTTAGACCCTCTATTTCTAAATAAATACCAACAGTCTTATTAAATTGCGATTTGGCAATTGAATAGGGCTCTATATAAGCACAGAGCATATGTTTTACAGACGTTTTTAGTTAGTGAACTTCTATCCAAAAGCAAGGTCTTCACTAACTAACTTACTAACTTCTGTAAAAAAAAGATGCTATGTGCTTAAATAGAGCCTGATTAAATTGGCTGAATCTCAATTGAATGAGGCTGCAAAGGTCTTAATTCACCTAAAGCCTGAACAATTTAAATATTTTCAGTCCCTTGTATGTGGATCTTTTCATCGTAGAACCTCCAGTCTATACTAAATATTTCTAATAATTTTTATCAGGTACTAGCTACGATTCCACTCCTTTAGAATTTTCCACTAAATCTATACCATTTGCCTACAATATGTCTCAGGGGTATAAATCATACTTACCGGTATATACAATTATATTATCTCAGATATTATACCCAACCTCTTATTTACTGATTGTATTCAATAATACTCAATAAAAATTATATTTTACTTTACCCAATGCAAATAAGTTTGCTAAAATATTATTTCAGCTTTATGCCAACCTATCATATAATAAACAATTCAAGGAGTTACATCCTCTTAATTATACATGCTAGAGAGGAAACAGTTATCTAGTCCAATATCTCATCTCATGTATAGCTCTTATATATAATAGTCAATCGCTGAGTCTCTTCCAGCTTCTCCCAATTTTTTTTTTTTTTTTTGTCTTCAATATTTCAGGAAGGCTTCCCATTTATTTACTTTGTTGACATTAGATGCCATGCTTGTTATATTTAAACTTATTTTTCTTCCGGAATAGATCTCATATACTACGTTAAAAATGCCAAAGTTCCCAGTAGTTTGTGTAGTCAAACAAAACATATAAAACACAGTGCTAGTATTTAACCAGTTAAGAGCGGTTCTTATTTCTGAGACTCCTGAGGTTCCAATCTTTTTATTATACAGACTATATGTCTTGTGAATCTCCAGAGCGTCTCCTCAGAGGCCCATGTCTTCAAAACAGTCCAATGTTTCAGACAAACAAATACTTGGAACTAAAATCGGCTACTGTGATTCCCATTTAGTATATTAACAATGCATATTATTAATGTTTTATATGATCTTATTTTGCTTCTGGAGTAGTTCTCATATGCTTTGTTAACAATGCCTGCGCAACATCCTGGATACAAGCTTATTTCAGTTCAGAAAATATTTTACTGTGACAGGAGCTTGTGCAATGTATGCTAAATGTATCCTGCAAGAGTTCCCAGTAATCTGTGTAATCAAACAAAATTTATAATTCACAATTAAAGTGTATAACAAGTTAGGAAAAGTTCTTATTCCTTTATCTCCTTCCAACGTTTTTATTATGCAGACAATGTGCCTTGTATGTCTCTAGAGCATCTCCTCAGAAGCCCAAGCTCCCAATCAAATCAAATGTTTCAGGCCAACAGGTGCTTGTAACAAAAAATGGGCTTCTATAGGCTAGTGCCTTGCTCCCCCCCGATAAATTGGAAAGGTCTCACAAGCTTTTTGGCTCCAGGCATCAGGCTGCCTCTGGATCCTTCCATGAAGAACGGGTGCCGTTACTGACCCCTCAGGGATCTTTGGCTTCCTTTATTCCGGTACCAAAAGAGAAATCTTCAAGGTTGTAGCTGCACTAAACCTCTCTCTCTTGTGCTCTCTCTCGAATCTGCTGCTTCCCCATAGCGTGCACAACTAAGATGTTAACTGTGTCCTCCACCTAGTCAGTAGATCTCACTGCTTCTCCAGCTTGTATTGCTCCTGTTGTATAATGATCATACTGCTGACTTTTCTGGGGGGTAATGCAGGACTTTAGAGCTGTAAGCACGTAAGCAGCATACTCTGACTGCAAACTTGACCCTCCGCCATTGCCCATTTAGCGGTTCAGGCTAATTGCTTCCTGGGCGTGGCTGACATCCTCCCCCGCAATATGTTAATCTTGAACTTGTCTTTGCCTGTTCAAGATTAACATATTGCGGGGAGGATGACAGCAATATGTTAATCTTGAACTTGTCTTTGCCTGTAACTTATCTTATGTATAGTACTATGGAATCTGTTGGCGCGTTACAAATAAATGATAATAATAATAATAATAATATACAACACACTAGTATATCCACTTCTAGTGTACAGCAGCCTTCTCAGAATCCCAGTGCCCTTATCAGACATGAGTTAAACAATATCCTACAGTTTGCTGTATGTTACTAAAAAAGGTGTAGAATTGAAATGATCAGATATAAAAAAAAAGAAAACACTTTAAGGGACAGCAGAAAGTTCCCAGTTATGGTAAAAATCGAAATGTTTTTATAAATAATCACATATATAGTTGTAGATCTTTGCAATGTTGATGACGTTTGCAATGTTGGTCACGCACTTGTGTCCTTCGCAAAGCGAAGCGAGGCGAGCCATCGACTGCAAGCCTCTCTAAGCGAGGCGACCAGTTGACGCATGCATGTTGGTCACACTTTTGCCTTCGTTCGCGAAGCAGGCAAGTAGTTGATGCACGCACGACTTAGGCTGCAATTACACTGCAAGGAGAGCAATTGAAGCTTGCGGGACTTAGGCTGCAGTGAGCGCCGAAACCGATCATTGCAATTCGAACCTCGCAAAGTGAGGCGAGCAGTTGAAGCACGCAGGACTTAGGCTGCAATGAGCGCCAAAGGCGCTCATTGCACTGCGGCCCTCGCAAACTTAGCACTTAGGCTGCAATGAGCGCCGAAGGTGGGATGCCACCAAAAAACTTAGCACTTTGACGCGGGCCGCGAGGAACACAGTTTGCTAATTTAACGGCCAAACTTAGTTTAAGCGCGTAACTCCAAAAACAAGAAAAACAACCAAAATAATTAAAAATAAATAAAAACACACTCACACACAGCACAGGGGGAGAGGCAGGAAGCCTGGGAGTGAGGTTGCAAGCAAATTTGAGCCATATTTGCTGTTTTTCATCAATCAAAAATCGGCTAAGCGAGGAAAAAAATGGCGGACGAAAAACTTAAAAAATCTGAAATTGGATGAAAACAAGGCTGAGCAAAGCCAGGCATGCGGGACTTAGAAAATACACGACGGCAAAGACAGTAACACACCGACAACACCAGGCACGCTGGACTTTGAAATAAAATAAATGGCAGTCAGCGCGTAACACGCAAACATTCTACAGACACACACAGGGAAGGAACAGGGGGAGATGGTGGAAAGAGACGCATGGCATTCCCAAGCACAAAAATTGCAGGTTATCGAACCGTGGAATCAGTGGCCCTTACCGTAGGCAGCAGGAAAGGCTTGTGATGAGCACAGCGTGCGGGAGAGGCTTGCAATGAGCTCCATTGTAAAGCCGGAAAGTTGAAATACATGGGGTGAAAGGCTCGCAATGAGCGCGCGATGAGTGCCGAAGGTGCTCAGAGGAGCAAACGCCTCACATTGTGTGGCAAACAGCATTGCCAGCCTTAACATTTTATTCCTGCAATTTTTGACGTGTAATTTCCTAGTACTGTATACGGTGAGTGGCAGAGCTAGAGAATGGAGGGCCCTGGTGCAAAAACAAATGTTGCCCCCACCACACAAGAGGTGATTAGAATTGTTTTTGCTCTAGGACACCAGACAGGGAACCAAAAGGTCACACCAGCCTGAAGCCAAGCATGCTTGAGTCTAGTCAGTACTTGGATGGGAGACCACCAGGAGCTGTATGTGCAGTTCAATGTATATTATGTTTATTTTATTTTATTTTGTGTGTGTGTATTCATGTGTAGTAATCTAATGTTTATTTTTAACAGGGGCCACGCCGGAAAAGAAAATATGAAGGATGGGGACAGGCTGGAAAGGTGAGTAGAATATTTAGAATATTTAGAATGTTTCTTTATTGTATGTACTGTGTTTTTAAAAAAAACATTTTTTCGCTAGGGACTTCTGCAAAGGTAAGTGGTCTTAATTATTTTATTTTAGGTTAGATTTAGGGTTTGTGGATGTAGATAGGATTTATTGTATGTTAGATAGGGGGGTATTTATGTATTTTAGATAGGATTTAATGTATTTTAGATAGTGGGGTATGTATGTATTTTTGATAGGATTTAATGTATTTTAGATAGAGCAGTATTTATGTATTTTAGATAGGATTTCATATATTTTAGATAGGTGTATTGTATTTTATTTTATTTGTATTGTATTGTGATGTAATGTATATATTCTGTATGTAGTTCCTTTTCAGGTGTGTAATATTTTTTTATTTTCTGTAGTGGGGGGGGGGGGGGGGGGTTGTAATGTAGTTTTTTATTTTCTGTAATTAGTGGGGTGGGGGGTTTATTTAGTGTAATTAGTGTGGTGGGGGGTTTTCTGTGACTTAGGTTTTATTATTTTTTGTGAGTTAGGTTTTATTACTTTCTGTAATTAGTGGGGTGGGGGGTTTATTAGGGGGTAGGTAGGTAGTGTAGGTGTTAATAGGTCAGTGTAGAGTTTTTTTAAATATATTTAATGGTTTATTGGGGGGGGGGGTATAGTGCAGTGTAGTGTTTGTAAGGACCGTCCTGGCACTTATGTTGTTAATGTTAGGGTTGTAACTGCCCCATATGGGCCTTTATATACCCTTATGGGACTGATGGGGTTAAATAGAGGCTTATGAGGGTCTGTATAAGAGGCTGTGCTAAATAGGGGTTAAATAGGCCCAGTTAGGCTTACATAGGCCCATATAGGGTTACATAGGTACTGTTAGGATTAAATGTGTACTGTTAGGATTAAATAGGCCCAGGGTTCTGTTAATGTGGTATAGTTAGTGTTAATAGTGTAGTGCTTATACTTTGTGGCATGAGGGTCCTGGATGATCCTTATGGCACTTATAGTGTTATTACATGGCTTATGGGAGTCTGTATTGACCCCCATGAGTGTCAGGGTTAATCAATGGATTATGGGGGTCTCTATTGACCCCCCATGAGTGACAGGGTTAATTAAGGGCTGATGGGGCTACACAATGGGATACACCCCCACGGGGTGATTGGCTGAAGGCATCTGAGCCTTCTCATTGGCTGTTGTCACTGTCAATTAGATTGCAGCCAATCAGAATGCGCAGATGCCTCCAGCCAATCACCTCATGGGGGTGTATCCCATTGTAATTGGCTGAAGGCAATAAAGAGGATTTTTTTGTGACTTAGGTTTTTTATTTTCTGTAATGTAGATTTTTTTATTTTTTGTGACTTAGGTTTTATTATTTTTTGTGACTTAGGTTTTATTATTTTTGGTAATTAGTGGGGTGGGGGAGTTTATTAGGGGGTAGGTAGGTAGTGTAGGTAGGTAGTGTAGGTGTTAATAGGTTAGTGTAGAGGGGGGTTATTTTAGATTTAATGGTTTATTGGGGGGTTATAGTGCAGTGTTTGTACTCAGTGTCACGACGGTCCTTGAGGACCGTCATGTCACCTATGTTGTTAATGTTAGGGTTGTAACTGCCCCATAAGGGTCTTTATATACCCTTATGGGACTGATGGGGTTAAATAGAGGTTTATGAGGGTCTGTATAGACCCCCATAAGAGGCCGTGTTAAATAGGCTTTGATGGGGTTAAATAGGCTCAGTTAGGGTTACATAGATACTATTAGGGTTAAATGTGTACTGTCAGGATTAAATAGGCCCAGGGTTGGGTTAATGGGGTATAGTTAGTGTTAATAGTGTAGTGCTTACACTTTTTGGCATGAGCGTCCTGGATGACCCTCATGGCACTTATAGTGTTATTAAATTGGTTAATAAGTATCTTATAGGGGTCTATATAGACCCCTATTGGACTCATAGGGTTAATTTTTGGCTTATGGGGGTCTGTATTGACCCCCATGAGTGACAGTGTTAATTAAGGGCTTATGAGGGTCTGTATTGACCCCCATGAGTGTCATGGTTAATTAATGGATTATGGGGGTCTGTATTGACCCCCATGAGTGACAGGGTTAATTAAGGGTTTATGGGGGTCTGTATTAACCCCTATGAGTGACAGGGTTAATTGATTGATTATGGGGGTCTGTATTGACCCCCATGTGTGTCAGGGTTAATTAAGGGCTTATGGGGGTCTGTATTGACCCCATGAGTGACAGTGTTAATTAAGGGCTTATGAGGGTCTGTATTGACCCCCATGAGTGTCATGGTTAATTAATGGATTATGGGGGTCTGTATTGACCCCTATGAGTGACAGGGTTAATTGATTGATTATGGGGGTCTGTATTGACCCCCATGTGTGTCAGGGTTAATTACCGGCTGATGGGGGTCTGTATTGACCCTCATCAGTGTCAGGGTTATTTAGGGGCTCATGGGGCTCTGTCTAGAGTTCCATGAGTGAAAGGGTTACTTTTTTTGTTATTGTGTGTCCTTTAAGGACCTGCAAGGTGTGAAATTCGAATTTTGATTGCAGCGGGTGTCCCCGATCACTTGCGATTGGGTACCCCCACTGTGAGGGATAATGTGGGGTTAATTTTAGTTGCCTTAAAGTACCCCCACTGCCAGCCTTAACTGTTTGTGTGCTGCGGGTCTTGACACCTTTTTAATGCAGTGGGGGACACGATCGTGACCCCCACTACAAGGGTTAATGTTGGGACAATGTCGTGGGTCTCCCATGGGGACCCCCAGCATGGGGTTAATGTGTGGGGACCCCCAGCATGTGGTGAATGTGGGCACACATCGGGGGTCCGATCGGACCCCCGTAGCAAGGGGATAATGTAGGGTTCCAATCTTATCTTGTATCTCGTATGTGGGGGTTTGGCAAAGTGGTACGTGGCTGGCAGTGTTTTGCGCGGTTAAGGGTCGCAGGGCCTCGTTTTAATTTTTTCGTCGCCATTTTTTTTTCTCGCTTAGACGATTTTCGAGTGCTGAAACTGGGGAATTTCGAGTTAAATTCGAGTGTAACCTCACTTCCAGATGTCCTGGCTGTCCCCCCGTTATTATTATTATTGTGTTTATCAGTGTGTTTTTTTTTGTGTTTTGGGGTTTAGGGGTTAGTGCGTTGTTTTGCAACCTTTTGGTATTTTTTTCCTAAGTCTCGCAGCTCGTAATGTTGGCTCATAGGCAATGAGGGAGAGGAGGATTGGAAGAGAGACACAGGGGAGGTAGAGGAGGAGGAGAAGAGAGACACAGGGTAAGGAGAGGAGGAGGGGTAGAGAGACACAGGGTAAGGGGAGAAGGAGGGGAAGAGAGACACAGTGGAAGGTTTTGTTACAAAGTGAGGCGTCGTACAGTCTCCACCTTCGCAAATGCGGACCCTTGCAAAGCGAGAACGGCCAGAACGGTGTCCCTCGCTTTGCAGTTTGACAACTATTATATGTGATAATATACATATTGATAATTATTTTATTACATGTCATAACCAATATATAGTTGTCAAATGACTGTACAAACATTACATGTGGACATTGCAGGGAGATGATTTTCCAACCAAGTTATTTAATAAAATCATAACTTTAATTAATTCATGTATTACTCTAATTGAATTGCATTGAATTGAATTGCATATTACTATCTATACCAATGGTACTTCCTGTTTTAGACACATTCAGCATATGGGTCATTGTCTAAAGACTGATAACTTGATAAAAATAAACAGAAATCCAATCTACCCATCTCATAGCACACTTTGATTTCAAGTATATATTAGCTAATCATCAGTCTACTTTTTACCATTGTGTAATGTTTATAAATGGTTCCCCTGGTGGTCAAGTGGTTGGGATTTGGTTCTTTCACTGCTACAAACTTGTTTCGATTCCAGTCATGGAACAAGAGATCACACCACCCTGAAGCCATGCACGGTTAGGCATAGCCAGTACTTTGATGGGAGACCACCTAGGAATACCAGGAGTGCACTGGAGAAGGAACTGGCAGCCCACTTCAGTATCTCTGCTATAAATAACAAGTGGATCAGCATGGTATGTTATGGTCCATGAGGTCCCAGAGAGACAGGCACAACTGAACAACACAAACAATAATGCTTGTAAATAGTTCTCCAGGTAGATCAGAAAGAGCTACAAAATAATAATATAGAATAAAGTCTATAATTATAGGGCAAGAGTGAAAGGCCATCAAAAATCATAGTTGAGAGCAAAAAAAAAAAAAAAAAATAGTAACAATCCATAACTTTACGTATGTAGACCAACAGGGCTTTTCTTATGCTAGATATATTTTCTTGAGGGCCACAATTTGTGTTCCTATACAGTGGCCTTACAAATTACCATTAGCACCATAACAAACTATTTATATGACATTTTTTAAAATATTTATGGAGGTCTTGCACACACGGAAGTATTAAGCAGAGTGTTTCATTACATAAAATGTGCTATAGTTATAAAGCTACTGACTGCTTGTCCGAATCTTTATCATGGACACTATATATTAGTCTCTTAGTTCTCAAAATGTTTATTTGCTTATTGGAAATACGTTGTTTTCACTTCATTAGCTATCAATGAAATCCAGTAGCATAATACAACATAGCTACATGAAGAAGAGCAACTGATGCTGAATAAACAAATAAGAACCTAAATTCAAAACTTTACATATTTTTCTTTGGTCCCTACTTTTGATTCAGTTGAAGAGTAAAAACCCAAGTTCTGTACTTAAGGTGCTCTCTGTAAACGATACAATCTCTGAACATTATAATGCTGGGTTGAGAGCTGCATCTCCATCTGGTGGCCAACAACTGAAACAAACTATAACTTTTGGCAGCTACCCTCTTTATTACACCTTTCATGTCTACTAAAGCCCAGCTGGTCACTGTTGGCTACACTGCTTCAATGCTATTTCTAAAAATAAACCAGGGAAGACATAACTATGTGTGCAGTCAAAGTGCAATTCAAATATAACTATTTAATATCCAACCCCCATCCCACAAAACTGTATACTGTAGGATTTGCAGTTCAAAATTTTGTTAAATAACATTGATTGGATTTGTAAAGCTCTGCCATTTTAAACAAGCCAGTGACATCTGAAGTGAAATAGTGTCAGGTCTAAGCTTATCCACTTTCACTGACAGAGATGAAAGGTCATCATCAATTTTAACTTAACTTTGATTCATTATAACACATTTTTAGAAGCCGATTACAAATATTTGTATAGGTACCAGACCCACACCTAACTCATGCAAATCCACCCTATGCTATGCATGGACGCTGTGATATAACAATAGGCATATATTAAAAGGGGCCATGTATAAAGTGGCTTTGAATTAAAAAGTGAGAATTTGCATCCCTGCCCATTTTCCCAGAATGCAGGGAAAGAACTGCATTTCTTGAGATTCTGAGAGGGAAATAAGTTAACTCATTTTTAGATGTCCATATGTGAACACAAATGTACTATTTTATTTACTATACAAATATACACACACAATAATTCAAAGTTTTCCTCATAAATTCAATATGCCCAAATATTCCCCTTCCTATTCATCATCCCATTGAAATTTTTTTGTCTCCCCCTTCTTCTTGTATTACTTTCAATATCCCTGAAGAAGCCTGTTATGTTATTTTGTAGATACCCCTGTTTTACCACTGTTTTTTAAGTATATTTTTTTCTTAAATGCATACAGCCCTATTAAATTGCGATTCGACAAATTTAAAAGGGCTCTATTTAAGCACATAGCATATTTTTTTTTACAGAAGTTTTTAGTTAGTGAACTTCTATCCAAAAGCAAGGTCTTCACTAACTAAAAACTTCTGTAAAAAAATATGCTATGTGCTTATATAGAGCCCTTTTAAATTTGCCGAATCACAATTTAGTAAAGCTGATAATATATAGTGTTTTCATGCTACATTAGTTCATCCTTTTGCTCTCCTCCCCCTTCCATCTGAATTTTACAGTTTATATCCATGTAGAGGATTGGAGCATTTGCATCCAACATCCATATCTAAAGATTAAGTTTACTGGCATTGCCTTTGGACTCTGATTTACTGGCTTCTATGCAGATAAGTGTCTTGCCACTGAGTAGAGTGCCCGCTTCCACTGTTTTTTAAATGTATTATGACACCATAATTAGTAACCCTTACAGATAGTCTCCACAGAACCACAAACCTATCATCCTTCCAAATGCTCCTTCTCGCTATCTAATGCACATGGTGAGTTGCGACCTGTGTCATGTCATCATGTGATTCACAACTTCAACCACTTTGCATACTAAAGTACCTTCTACCTTCATAGTGATATTATCAAATGCCCCCAAATTAAATAGCACTATTACTTGAGTTCAGAAATGTCCTTATCATTCACATCAAACCTATTTTATCCCTCTTATCCAAAATATTCGGGATTCAATAATTTTATATTTTATGAATTATTGACCTGGTTCCTTACACCAATTCTCTTATACTGTATATACTTCATGAACCTCTAAAATCTGATATCAGCTATATTTCTTCTTCCACTCTACCAGCTATTTTTTTCCTAATGCATCTTAGGTGCGAAAAAATATTGACGTCTCATGCTGTTTTCCAATGAGCTAGCAGAATCTTGAAATCCATACATCTAAGACTGATAAAGAAACTCATTATACCATATTTAGTACAAGCCTTCAGCTTTTACTGAGATATTATTTCCTATGTTAATCCAGGCATAAGTGACAATTCCAACATTTGTCCCAATCCTCCAAAAGCTGAATCCCCCTCCAGTTGTGTTTATCCAATGCAAGAACCCACAAAACAAAAATCTCACTGGCTACATAGGAAGAAACATTGACTTTTTGGGTAACACTGCAATTGTTAACAATCAATTGCAATGACTGTAATTTTAATTTGAGTGCAGAATGTTATATGTTTATTCTAAATGCAAAAAAATCTAAGTTCAGAATCCATTCTTTACTCCCGGAAATGACATGAATGACATGAACACTGCCATCCTCCATAGGTTTCTACCAAGCCTCCTCTCATCTCTGTGACCTTTTGTTATGTTTAGTTTCCCATCAGTGGATCTCTTCTTTTTCCAAAGCATCATTTGAGTGTAAAAAAAATTTTCAGCCTTTCACAACCCTTGAAATACCTGAAAACCAAGTTAGGGATTTAATGAATTAATTCCTTATCGGTGCGTTCATTCTCACCCCACATTCCCCATATATTGTACCATACCATGGGCACCAGAGTGGATGACAATTTATCACATGCTAACACTTGGCTCACTTAGCTGAATATCCAATTCCCATGTTACAGATTATTATCCTTTATTTGTAACACGCCAGTATATTCTGTAGAGCTATTCCGGGGTTAAGTACAAGGTAAAAACAATATTAACAAATTGCAAAAGAAAAAGTCCTATCTTTGTGGTTAACATCAAACATACATAGTACTCATTTGCAAAGCACTTTACAAGATAGAAAACTCATAAACTACCCATCAGTCCTGACCAATAGAAATAGATCTTTATTTTTTTTTATATCTTCTCCACAGAGGTCTCGTTGATCCTACTTACCATCACTAAATGTCTCAATGTCATCTACTATTAAGATTAATACTCATTATTTGCAAAACTCACCTTATCTCCATAAAGCCTCACCAATGCATTGAAGTTATAAATATCTCAACTTCCCCTCCACTCAAATACATATTAAAACTATATGTCATTTTTCCATATTCATAATCATCACTTAAATTACTTTACTCTAGTCTATTCATACCATTGTAGAATTTTCCTCATGCTGTCATAAAGCCTTAAAATTGATTCTATTCTAGCAGGAATCCATCATGTCAATGCAATTGTCTATCCATATCTCTCATCATTTAAGGCTACCCAGTAAAACTTTTTTCAAAGCCCTTGCTAAATTAGCTATACCCCTAAAATATGTTTACCCATTAGCATACTTGGACAGATGGTAGATATTTTAGTAAATATATAGAATAGCGTAGTATTGCTACTTTATGATGATTATAGTATTTTATTATATGGAATTTTAACTAAAGATAAAACTTGACCCTTACTAATCACACTGTTCCATCTTGTTTTTCCTATAATTTATATGGGGTGCAATTTGCAAAGCCAATACCGAATCAGCTTTAGCCGACTTGGAGCTTCTTCATGGAAATACCTGAAAATGCTTGCGAATATGGCCTGCCAGAAGTTTTTTAATATGGGAAAAGAGGTTTGGAGGGAGGGAAAAGAAGGAGGAAAAGAAGTCAAAAGGAGCATCAGCGTATTTAACTTTTACAGGACACACGTTTTAATGAGTAGGGAAGTATGCGATAAATACTGGATTGTGAGAATCAAATACTTTTTATTTTAAATTGGATTTGGAGAGAAAAGAAAACTGGTAGATAGATATGGGAAAATCACATGTCTAAGGGATCCAAAGAAGGCTACGTAAATGGCTGTAGAAAGCACAAGGTATGTATTAGGTTTTAAAGGACATTAGTTATAAGTCTGGAAGAGATGGATATCCAGAAACATAAAATTGTATGGCTACCCCCTCATCTGGCCATCCTCATATCTTCTAGCTGATCTCCAAAGCAATACAAATAGCTGATCTTTTGTTTCAGATTAGAAAAAAGTGAGGATAGTCTGCTCTACTATTCCTTTACTTTACTTTTTTCTCACAGTCTTATCAATATGCTACCGGTTTGAAATGTCAGATTATATTGAAGACTGATTACATTATTGCTATATATTTTGAGAGTGCGGTACCCAAGCTGTCATAGTCTGAAGGAAAGTCTGAAGTTTGTTAATAATTTTTACAATGGATAAATATATAATTGACTAACCAGTATAAGATATTTTAGCAATGAGAACAGCTGATTTATCTGATTTAGTCAAACCTAAAGGAGAAAGTGGATTCAGTAAATGTGTTAACAGCTTTTGAAGTGATACTATGAAATTAGGGCAGGGGTATAAGAAAAAAAGCACCTGGAAGAGCCCCTTTCTCCCTACTGAGTATAATTAATATTATTGTTTATTTATAACGTGCCGACATATTCTGTAGTGCTGTACATAAGTTAAGTTCCAAATAAAGATAAATACAAATTAACACATAGCAAAGCAAGGTGGGCCCTGTCTCTGAGCTTAAAATCCAAGCTCATTGCAGGGCTCGTCCAACGGGCCACTTTCATGCCTCGCGCACAGCACCTTTGTCGCTCATTGCGAGCCCAGCTATGAGCGCCTCTAGCCTCTCCCACACCCCTGTGTCTGTTTCCCCCTCTCCCTTCTATGTGTCTGTTTGCCCCTCTCTACTTCCCCCTCTGCCTGCCATGTGTTTTTTACCCCTTATTTCTCTCCTCTGCGCCTCTTTTCCCCCTCTCTCAACCTTGTGTCTGTTTCTACTCCCCCCTGTGTCTTTCTCCTGTCTCTCTCTGCTAAAGTCTTGCGTGCCTCGCAATGAGTGCTGTTGCTTTTATTTTGTAAGTCTTGCAGGCATTGCGTTGATCGGCTAAGTGTTACGGGCTTCAGTCTCTTTTTCAGCCCTTTAAGAAAAATGTTACATCTTTACCGCCACCATTTTTTCCTCGCTTAGTGAATTTTCGATCGCCCAAAAATGCAAATTAATCCTCAATTTAGCTTGCAACCTCACTCACAGGCTCCCTACCTCTCCCATTTGCTGTGTGTATGAGGTTGTAAGTTAATTTGTTAATTAATTGGCGTCTTTTGGCGGTTTTCCGACGGCTTCCGAGTTACAGGGTTGAAAAAAATATCGGCCATTAAAGTCGTATTTTTTTCAAAGTCTTGAGTGCCTTGCATTCCTCGCCAGAGTCCTACGGCCTTCTGTGCTGATCATGGGCATCAACATGAGCACCTTCGAAGTTTCAAAGTCTTCAAAGTCTTCGGCGCTCAATGCAGCGCCCGTCGTTTAAAATTTTGAAAGTCCTGCAGGCCTCAAGAAGAGCACTCACTGCGAGACCCGCAATGAGTACCTTTGCCGCTCATTGCACATGCGCAAGCCCGTAACTTTTAACATTGCGTGACCAGCATTTGTTATTACCACAACTATATATGTGATTCTCATAGGCAGATATGTTGGATACTAACCACACAGTAGGCTAGCATGATGTGTGAGTATGTATACATCTGTGAACATCAACTATTGTCAACAATACACGTCAACATCACAAATATCTTCTGAAATGGTATAACTGATTCCAGTGCATTAGAGGTTAAAAGAAATTAGGAAAGTCACAGGACTACAACAGGTTTTGTAATGCATTGCCAAAATTAAGGCCAGTCACACCCCAAAGACAAGTCATTGCCAGCATGGATCCAGATAAGATCAGAGTACTGAGTGCAATATTGGATGTCAAATTGATTGAAAGGTATGTCATGTATACAAGATTGTTGTGTGATAGACACCAGGGTGTGAGAAGTGTGATAATGGACAGCCTGAGGCCGTGAAAGAGAGGAGTGTATGGCAGTGAATGCATGTGAATGGAGGCCTGTAATCCATGGTGGAGCTGAACCCCAACAGCAGGTAAGTGACACAGTGCTACTGACACAGGGCATAAAAAAGGTGCATACTGACAGGGAGGATAGCATTGATGTGGTTGTAGATTATGAGAAAGGACAGCAGCAGTCTCAGAAGGCCCAGCCAGCTTAGGCAGTGGAGGGGCAGGAAAAGCCCCAAGAGTCTGTGAAGGGGGAGACAGGAACTCGAGAGGAAGGAGGAGGCCCAGGAAGGTTTACTGAAGGTACATCTCACAGTGAGATACTGTGCACATACAGTGCACACACAGGAGGAGAGTCACATTAGAGTGGTAAACTGATGGTGAAGTGTATGCGCATTTACAGCTAACATGTGCCAGTATGATAGATCTCTATGAGGTACTAAGTCCTATGCAGAAGCCTGTCAGATCTCATTTCTAGTGATAATGTGCAAACAGTAAATGGAGGCTTGTAACATAACTGTTCTTGAGTTTATGTTATGACTCTTTTCTAGACTTCCAAGCCTCAATTGTTGTTCACCCCATATGTATATTGTTGTTGGTGTGTATTGTTGTGCATTGACCTCCTACATGCTAATGTTGCATTGCTATCATTAATCATGCTAACCTCATTGCACAATACAGTTGAGTGAATACATTATACCTTCCTTGCGCTATGCTTGGTCACCTCCAGTTTTCTGTGTATTCCTGTACTAATATGATATACATGACAATTCATAATGTTGGATGAAACATTGTCAATCCCACTCACATCAATATCCATCTTAGTATCATCCTTACTGCCAGCATTATGTTCCTATGTCTTTTTGTCCCTGTGCTACCAACACTCTGTTCCTTATATCCATCTACAATAATCCTCTACACCTGTCCTGTTAAGTCTCTGACATTGCAATTGTGCATGTGAGAATGAAATTATATCATTGGTGTGGTGCAAATAGTTCCCAAGAGGACAGAAGACTGGATAAAAATGTGATCATATGTTGTTGGAAACTACCAATGTATAATAATGCAAAGCATTTTACTAGAAACACATGTGGCCATTATACCACAATAGCGACAATTAGATGAAGATACATCTCACAATTCATCACTTCATATAATAGAGGCAAACATTTTGTGCATAGCACTTACACTGGGGCTTAATCTGCTCTATGAAAAAGATGGAATTAATATCGGATTATGTAATCCAAATCAAGTACACACATAAAGTGTGATTAAGAAACATTTGAAATAGTATGACACAGCTCTGAAATGACCAGTGTATGATCATATTCAAAAATTCTGAGGAGGTGAAACAAGTAGCAATATCTGTTTGTACTGCAAGAATAAACTTATTTACTTGATGTTCATCTACAAGCAGTAAAAACAATGTTGTATCTGAAAAATGCAGAAGAAAGAAATGGAGAAGTTCGAAATGTTTTTTATATATTAAATAATAAGATAATGAAAAAATGTATTTGCTGTGTTACGTAAAAAAAAATATATTTTTTAAATATTTTTATTAAGAATAAAAGGTTAATACCATAACACAAGTGTTTCACAAATAAAACATTAATAACATAGACAGAACACTTAAGAAATGAAAACACATACACATAACCTTTTAACCCTAATTGATACATTTTTGTTATTTCTGTTTTAAGTTAAACTGAAAGCAAATTACACACGTAATTACGTGTTAAAATACAATCGTAAAGACTGATAGGTTATAAGAGCACACAGAGAATAAAGAAGAAGAAAGAGAGAAAAAGAGGGTCAAGAAGAGATGGAGTTTGATGCTATGCTTGCTCACAAAGGGGACATCCTACACTTTATCCCGACTCCTCAAATTTACCACCAGATCTTAAGAGTCCATGTGTCCCTTAAGAGGCCCATTTCCTATATGATTGATCCAGGTCGGCTGAAATAACGCTCATGGCATATTTGAATTATGCAAAACTGCACAATTGCTGCCGATTTCCAGGCTTTGGCAAGCGTAAACCTCACTACTAAGTACACTTGGTGTGATAAAAGCTGAGCCTCATTACTGAGACCCTCTATGGGAAGGCCTAAAAGAGCTTCTTCTGGTTTTTGGGGAATCTAGCACCACAGTCTCTCCAAAATATCATAGGTCTCCAACCAAATATGGGTGATCTTAGGGCAGTCCCAAAGGACATGTTTAAGGGTGCCCAAAGTGGAACACCCCCTAAAGCAGTTAACATCCACCGAGGGATTAGAAAGCGGCATCCTAGCCATCGTTAAGTACCACCTCAAAATGATCTTTGGTCAAAATGCATTTTTCCTCAGTATTATATTTAGTGAGGAGCCTGTGGCCTGTTTGTGTATCTTATTCCACTGTGCATCGGTTAAATCCAGTCCCAAGAATGTTGATGGCGGAGTCTGGACGGTGGGGTCTGGTCTATTAAATAATTATAAATAGCGGAGATATTATGTTTGCCATTAGAGTTGTCAAAACTAAAATTTTCAAATGGAGTCATCTTAGCAGAGGCATTAAGTTTTATTACCTTAGAAATATTAACATCTATCTGGGATAAATTGAGTCATTCCTTTTATGGCAAATTATGTAAGTCTCTAAATATTGTAGGGGACCATTGTCGATTTCCCCTTAAACGATCAGCGACAATCATAAACTGATTATCTATCCACCATTTGAACTGTGAAAATCTATTGATTGATGCTGACCTCTGATATAACCACAGTGGAGTAAGCCAATAACCTGCTTCTACAAGCAGAATTCTCTTGTTTGTCTGAGTCAGAAGCGCCAAAGACTGAACCATGCACCTGGGAAGGGAAGGATTTCCTAATTTAAAATGTAGGGAGAGCCATAATACTTGTCTAATGTGAAGGCCACTTTTTCAAAAATATCTTTTTCTATCTCCATCCATACTGGCAGTTGTTCTTTACCGAACCCCTTGGTGATTTGGCAAAATTTATTTGGAGCGAACAGCTGTTGGGATAGTACAGAAAAGATACAGAAGCTTGGGTAGAATATTCATTTTAATAGTGTCAATCCTTCGCATCCACGCAATTTTGTAGGAGGACCAACTGTTCATATCATTGTATGTTAGGCTAGATTGTCTAGGGATAAAACCCCCTAAGTATTTAAGATGGAGTGGAACCCATTTAAAGGAGAAGTTTGGTAAAGAAACATTTAACACTTCACTCTTACTCGTATTCATTTTAAAGCCAGATATGCCTCCAAAAAGTGCAAGCGCATGAAATAGGTTAGGAAGACTGGTCAGAGGCTCAGTAACACAAAGCATAACATCATCCGCTAAAAGGCTCAGTTTATGTTCTGTCTCCCTCACTCTAACTCCCTTTATATTCGGGCTTTCCCTGACAGCAGCATCTAAGGGTTCAATGCACAGTGAAAAAAGGAGAGGGGACAGGGGAAACCCCTGGTGTGTCCCTCTTGTTATTTTAAAGGATCAAGATTTAAACCCCTGGTATGCAACATATGCTGTTGGGGGCGAATACAGTGCTAAAATACCCCTCACAAGCTTATCACTCAGACCAAACTTGTGTGAAGTCTCAGCCATGTGTGCCCAATCAATTCTATCAAAAGCCTTTCCTGCATCAAGAGAAAGAAGCATCAGCGGTGTATTTTCAACCAATGCTACATCAAGCAAATTTAGAATAAGTCTGGTGTTATCTGGTGCCTCACGACCCTGAATGAACCCTACCTGGTCCGGGTGAATTACGCTTGGCATCACCTGAGAGAGCCCATTTGCTATAATTTTTGAGTTAAGTTTGATATCGCATACATTGAGATGGGTCCTTACCCTCCTTAGGTATTACTATGACCTTGGCTTCCTGAAATTCTGCTCTCATAGGCTTACCGGACAATAAATCATTAAAGAGCAGTTGGAGATTAGGTGGAAACGTATCTATAAATTGCTTGTAGTAAATATTTCTGAACCCATCCGGGCCAAGGACTTTATGTGACTTAGTCTCTCTTACAGCTCTCTTAACTTCAGCTAATGATACTGGGATATCTAACAAATCAGATTGGCCACTATCAAGTTTCAGAAGATTAATAGAGGACTGAAAATTATCAATTTGGTTCACATGATCCATTGTGCTCGAGCTAGCAGGTGCTAAATACAAGTCAGTTACAACCTTCCTACTGAGAATCACCTGCAATTTCTGCCTAAGTATATATATATCTGCTTGGGTCCCATGTGGTCTCTTAGAAGTATGAATAGTTTTAAGTGTTAATTTGGACCAGTTCCATTTTTTTAGAAAGGAAGCCAATTTGGATACACTTGCCTCTCAAAACTGCCTTATGTGCAGTCCAAACTCCAGCATGATCCACCTCACCCCCACTATTCAAATCAAAGTATTCTTCCATAGCGTTTGACTCATAATGTCCAAGAACAACCAAACTCACAAATTACTGGTTGCTTTCCCATTAATTTTCTGACACCTGTAATATTAAAGGTTACTTTTTCAAAGATCTACACTAAGTCGCCATTCAACTGGAACTTTACTGAACAAAAAATATAGATTATTTGTAACTGGTAATATAAGAGAAAATATTTACGTGCACTGAAGAGTAGCTGCAAATGGTTTTAAAATCATTTATGAGACCTGCAACAGCAGTTAAAGAGAGTAAAGTACTAAAAAAACAAAAAAAGGCATGTAAGTGTATTAGAATATAATGCTCAACAGTCCCATAGGCACAAACGTGCAATTAGAAAATATTAATTATTATTATATATATTGGGAACATCAAAAGCTTTTCTGAGACCTGCAAAAACAGGTAAAGAGTCACTACAGTAATAAAAAACATGGAAAGCATGTAACTGTATTAGAAATTAATATGTAACAGTCCCATATCCAAAAATGAATATGAAGTTTTTATGTTTGTATCAGTATACATATTGGGAACATTAATTATTGACAATAATATATCTCCACATAACACACTTCAGCCTCAAGGGTAATGTAGACCCCAATTCACATCAGCTGCTGAAATGCATTCACTATTATATGGCTAGTCATACCTCAAACAATACAAACTAACACTATGTATCCTGACCACATCACAGTACTCAGAGAGATCATGTATGTCACATACATGGGAAGATATGTCAACTACACAATACCACTGGGTGTAATACCATCATGGGCAGCCTCTGGCCTTAAAAAAGAGATAGTGGGTGACACTGATTGTGACTAAATGGTGTCCTCCAATACATAATGAAGGTGAACGCAACAGGTGACATGTAAGGAACAGGGTGTTATAGACACAGGAACATGGGGATATAGTGACAAATCAAGACAAAGGGTATTGCATTAATGTGTAATAGCTGTTGAGGAAGGCCAGTAAACACACAAGGAGGCTGTGGAAATGCAGAAGACCCAGGAAACATACTTTCATCAACTGGAATCTTGGGTACACTGGTCTTGTGAACTCCCACGCCATTGCTGTTGTGCATCCGACAGCATGTATACCAATAATAAATATGTCAAATTACAGCTAGTGTAATTCTATTAATTGGTGTGTGTGTGAATCCCCAGAGGGCAAGAAGTTCAGTGGGAAAATGGGAAAAATCTAAAGGGTTAAAGGTTATACTGTATAATAATAATGATGCATAGCATCTACTAGAGTCACTTGTGGTCATTACACCACAGTAATGATAATCAGATGAATAGAAATCGTGTCTTTTTCTGCTCAATTACACAGATGCATTATTTCCTGGATTATGTGATCAAATTCAATTACACACATACAGTGCTGTTCCAAAAAAAATGTAAATAGAAAAAAAAGATGATCATAACCTAAGAAAGGTAGAGGAGAAGAAAAATCTAGCAATACCTGTATGTACAGTACATTGCTTTGTACTTTAACTATAACAATAAACCAACGGACCTAATCTTCATCTACATCTACAAGCAGTGCTAACCATGCTGTATGTGTCATGTCATGCTATGGCCATTGGTAATGATGTGATATCACAAAGAATGCTTAGCTGTGATCACCTTCAGTGGGCCAAGAGTACTATATGATATTGTTTAGCCACATAAATATCACATTCATTCTGTATACAGGTGTTTATAACTGATTGTTATAATATCATGATGTCTAAACAAAGACAAAGTTCAGCAGCCATAATGTCTGTTAATTACATAAGGCAAAATGATCTACTCTCATATTGCTAAGAGGTTGGAATGCTTAATGCTGTGTTTGATTAACATGCTATTGCAGGACTAGGCAAGTCCACCACCATTACTTCATTGGTACAAATGAAACCTTACAATCATGGGTTTTAAAATATGATATTTGTAATTATTTATGGCATGTGAGATCATTCTTCTGGAATGGAATGCCATTGATGGAATAGCCACTGTGTATATATTTCACTTACATTATTTGGTAGCACTGCTTTAGCACGTGCATTAGTGTATGTGTTGCCAAATATAAATACCCCATCCTTTTCTATCAAACAACATAGAAACAGTTGATGAAATAGAACATGTATTTATAGGCAGATATTTATGGAATGGTTAGGCGCCTTTGGTGTACTACTGTAAAAAGTTCAGAAGTATACCATGCAGTATGACTAAACTTATTTAATCAGCTTCAGTCTAACTTCTTGAGATAAGGTTTTAATGAATGGTGTTTTAAAACTGTACTCTAAAAATAAATGCTGTTAAAATGAGAGTACATGCATAAGTATACTTGATTTACAATGCTTAAACATGTTTAAACATTATACTAGTAGTTATACTTAACAGCTCTTCCCTTGATAGGTTTATGCCCATTGCACTGTGGTGCTTAGCTTTTAGATAATTAAGGGTGGGCAGTTGTATTTGTCTTCCTGCTGTGTGCTCTGGTGTCGATCAACACTAGAGCACATACAGCAGGAAGACTGCTATAGCTGCCCACCCATAATTAAACATGTCAATGCCTTTTGTGGACTAAAAAAGAAAACTAAAAGTTAAGCTGCAAAAACAGCTACCCGATGCTCTTCAGTGTCTATTAGAATACTTTTCAAGTCTCCAGGTTTTTCAACGCTTTTGATTAATCGGTCTATTGCCAGATTAAATGAAAGTGAACAACTTTGTCACATCCACTTTCTCTAGAACAAAAAAGGAGAATTTATATTTTTTGCTGTAATGGTTATTTTGGGTTTACAGTAAATTGCTTGAAATAAGTGGTACTGAAAAGTAAAAAGATGTATAAGATAGCACCCAGGCATCTAAACTTGATATTTTGATGGTGTGAACCAATTAATGCTGCAATATCCTTTCTAATATATATATATACTAGCAACTTGCCCGTCAAAAAATGACGGTCAATACAATTTTAAAGCTGGAAATGCTGTTTGTGACACAATGTGATTCTCTGAATCTTTTTCTTATCTACAAAGAAGTACAAAAATGTTTATAAAATATTTTTTTATGTTTTTAACAATGTACTGTTAAACTATATCAAACTTTTTAATTGTCATGTATCGAATAATAATATAACAATCCATCAAATTTCTCAGAATACGTATTGTAACCCATTACATGAAGGTTTTTAATATGCAACTTATATTGTAAACAGTGGGTAACGATTTTTTTTTTAACAATACTTACATGAAATCATTGAACTTTTTCTAAATGATTCTCTTCAACCATGACAGAATGCTTATTAACATGCAACTTGTATTTAAACTACTGGTGAAGCACATAGGTATTGAATCCAGAGGAAGGCAAACAGTAAATCCCCCCATTGCAACTTAGCCAATTGTCTGAAAAGGGGAAAAAAATAATTCCTTCCTGACCCCATTAAATGGGGATTGGATTACTCCCTGGATGAATCCTTTCTATTTAATTATACATTGAATTTTGTTAACAAATGTTTCTGCTGACATAAATATTTTTTAACATTAAATACATTTTCAACTTTTTTAACATACAATGATAACAATGCAAACATTAACATAAGATAATAAAATGTAACCTTAATTTATTTTAACCGATAGTGATCTTGAATATTGAATCCAGAGGAAGGCAAATGTCAAAAAATGTAATTTCAACTTTGTACATTTGTTAAATTTCTTTCCTGACTCCATTAACTGGCAATCGGATTCGTCCCGGGATCAATAATCTATATATCATGCAACATTTACATTTTTCCACAAATGATGATGCTGCTACTAACATTAAACCTTAATTACATAGGGCCTCATTCTATTAGCGGCCGCAGCCGTTGCGGGGCCGCAAGGACCGGCCGCAAGCTATTCGGCTATTCTCTTACGGCCGGAGGCTCCGGCAGGCTTGCGGCCGGTGCCTTGCTATCTCTTGCGGCTGCTCGCGCCGGAGGAAATCCTTTGATCTTAAACGGCCGCAAGAGTTTTGCAATTCAATTCCTCCGGGAAACCTCTCTGCAAGGCTAAAAGCGAGCCACAGCTTACTTGCAGGAAAGAGGTCTCGCTAGCACCAATTAAGCACATAAAATAGCTCAAATAAAGCCATCCTGCACTTTTAGAAGACTATAAAGGGATTTTAGGTGTTAGAAAAAATAGCACATAATTATCCTGTACTCAAATCCGTAAAATATTTTATTTTTAATATCCGTAAAATATCCATGTAAAAAGTCCAGAGTGCTTGGAGCACCTCAGACACACCCACGCCGCAGCCGGAAAATAAACAGTTAATTTGAACTCGGGTTTGGGCAGATGTGCAAGCTTGAGAGTGGGTTCCTTTTAATCCTCATGTCCCCCAATATGATCCCTAGCATTGACAGAGCTGTACAGTGCAGGCTTGAATTTATTTTTCAGTTTTTATATTTCAGAGCTTACGTCCGGTTCCAAGATATGCGGCCGGCCGTAAGAGGAGATCCCTGCGGGGCCGTATAATAGAATCGCGAGTTAACTGAACCCCCGCAAGGAATCGCAGCCTTCCGGCCGATTTACGGCCGATAATAGAATGAGGCCCATAGAATGCATCGACGTATCAGTCCTTTTCAAACAGAATTTTAAACTTTCAAACCTGAAAGAAACATATTAAATCGTAAACAGTAAAGGTAATAAAATGCAAGCTAACTGTTTTGTGGGGCCAATCATGGCTAAAGTGACTTCCAAGACATTCTATTTTTTTTCCCTTGAAAGTGGTCTCCTTTCAAAGAGCACAGCAGACATTTATTTGTGTCTATGGGCTGTAACCCCCTCCCCCTTTTTTATTTTTCCTTTCTTCCTTTTTTGTTGGTTATTACTGTATTTTTCTGAAATTGTTGATATATTTTTGTAACTGAAATAGTGTTCCTCTAAGAAGAGGCTAAGTGACCTTTAATTTCTTCCTTCAAATGAAACCACTATTCTCTCTGATTACAAAACCTTGGAGTACACAATATTTTTTATAAAAATACGGCCATCGTGTAGTAGATCACCCTGACTTGCGTTGTCTTAAATTGAAACTTTAATCTCATCTGGATTTGTGCACCTTGAAAAAGCAACATAGAGTTGTCCATGCGCCAAAACAGGTTCCTGTAAAAAAATACCCACAGACTTAAAAGTTTGTCCTTGGGATTTATTGATGGTCATGGCAAATGCCATGATAACTGGAAATTGTCTCCTTTGAAGGACAAAAGGCAAACCACTCTCACTTGGAGCTAAATCAATTCTTGATATAAAAACTCTTTCACTTTTATGGGTCCCAGTGATAATTTCTGCATGTATAAAATGATCTTTTAAATCGTGCACAATTAATCTGGTCCCATTACAAAGTCATTTTTTTGGATTCATATTTCTCAATAGCATGACAATTGCCCCTTTTTTCAATTGAAAAACATGTGGTGGCATTCCAGATGGGGTTAAAGAATTAATAAATTCTATACTAAAATTCGATTCACTGTCTTTATCGTCAGCCAGAACTGAATCTGCACTGTAATACGTATTTTGGGGTGTGTTGATGAATTTTAAAATTTAATTATTTAGATTCAAGGCATCTATATTTTTGGATGTTAATATCACTTTGCAATGTTTGAGTAATCGTCGTTATTGAGAGTGTTTAGAAAGATTGCCGATATAAGTGATTCCTTGCAAACCATTTGTGATGGAATTTCAATGGTATCATCCGGTAAATTATTTATGTGTGGATGTTTTACATCTCCAATTTGAATGAGCCAATCATTGAATTGGTTTTGGCCTTTAGATGTCATATTTAATTCTATTTTGAGATGTGTAAATATTTTACACAGTTTACTTGTCTTGATACATGTTTCAATGATATCAGTTCTATTTCCATGTGGCACAACAGGTAATGTTTGCCTAAAATCTCCTCCTAACAACATCCCCTTTCCACCAAATGGCAAATTATATCCTTTTATCCTTCTTTTAAGAATCTATCAATACATTGCAATTAATTTACTTTTTTCAATTTTTTTGCTTGTAAATAATTAATTTGAATATCTGACACTGATGTTTCTAAAATGGGAACTGACAGTTTAAATCCACTATGC
Organism: Discoglossus pictus; assembly: GCA_027410445.1. Classification (NCBI taxonomy): domain Eukaryota; kingdom Metazoa; phylum Chordata; class Amphibia; order Anura; family Alytidae; genus Discoglossus; species Discoglossus pictus. The sequence continues at coordinate 50,843,847 of CM050163.1, forward strand.
ACAGTTCTACCACCTTCTAACAAAAGTGCTGCAATTCCAGTTGTTGCAAATGACATTGCTATCTGACCCTATGCTCGAATGTGACTCATAAAACAATTGTACAGAGAAGTTTTTCCTGATCCACTGTCTAGATAGAAATAACGGGCTTTGATCATTTCATCATCTGTAGCATTTGTGATGGCATTAAATGCTTGTAATTGTAAAGTATTTAAAGTTGCCAGGTTTTCTTCTGTTTTTTATTTTTGTAGCTCAGTGTCATACTCATCAAAGTTGATGTCATCTATAAGTCCTGGATCAGGCAAATGAAAACTTGCACAATTTAATCCATGAGCAAGAAATATTTCTTGAATTTCCATTAACGTTTTTAACAGTGCTATTGGCTCATTGTAATGTTTCAAGAAGTCTTCGGACATATAGAATTTAAAATTTTTCCCACAAAGTAAATGCATCAGGTACATTGCAAAAGATGCAAATGAATGCAAATTGTTTCTCTCATTTGCTTTGGCATTTGACATAGTGCTGCTTCTTCCAGACACCTCTCTCATTGTGTATCAACTGCTATGAAGTTTTGATGTCTTGCAGCTAATAGGAAAGCCTCATAAACTATGTCATTCACTGTGCGTAAATGTTCAAAACTTTGTGCACCGGGAATACGTAAAAGAAGTATTCTTAAGCTGAAAAGTTCAATGTCTCTTGGACTGACGGTATAAATTTGTGGAATAATTTTATGTGTATCTCTTTTTCGTTGTCGCCATAGACCATTTACAAATACATAGTGATATGGAATCTCAATGTATAAAAATTGTCTGGCCTGTGTATCCTGGCAGTTTGATTTAAACCATGCAGTAAGTGTTGTATCTCTGTATTCACTTAGAACTAAGGCAGTTCTTTCATTGCCTGCAGTAAAGCAAACAAACTAACTTTGTGGCAAATGTACAGCTAATCGATACACAGCATGTGACCGATCATGCATCTCAAATTTCAGAAGCCGCCACATTGCTTTGGGAGCACTAACATAGCGAGCATCTAAATAATTAAACTTTCTAATTTGCACTGTTATAAGACCTTATGTTTTTTTTTTTTTAATTGGTATAATTTGGAAATGTTGGATCGCTCATGATACTTTGTAAGTAATCTGGAAATGTGTGTCTTTGTGGAAGTCTTACCTTTCCTTTCTGACAACAACTAATGAAGTCTCAGTCAGTTGGTCTTTCCTTGAGAAAATGATAGGCCCCACAAAACTGACAAACAACATTGAGTAATCCCCAATAATGAGTGTCTACTGTTAGTGCACTCATAAACACATTATCTTTAGCTTCCTCAACATAGATATCACTGCAATTTTATTTATCTACATTGGTGTCATGTGTCTGAACATTGGTGTCAAAACACAATATAATATCATTGGGCAATGGTTCACAGACATGTTTTTGTTTACTTTTTTGTTTCTTTGACACTCCAGCACACTCACTTTGTGCTTTCTTACTCATTTTTCTTTTATTTAAAAGTCTCTGCCGGTCTTCTTCTCTTAAGCGTTGGGAAGTGACAGGTGACTGTGCATCTCTCCACCTTTGCTTCCTTTCCCTTGCCGATCTTCTTTTGCGTTCAATGTTGTCTTCTCCATTATCCGCCATTGTAATCTATAATTGTAAATACAGGTGCAAGATGTAATGTTTTTTTGTTCTGTACATATTGTTTGTAGCTGCTCTCAATCCAAATGTAAATATAATTACCGTAATTAAAGAATGAAATTATCTGAAAATCGTTTTTATTCTTTCTCTTTTCTTCTTTCTCTGTGTTGAGTCAGCTGCAGCGACACTAAAACTGTCAAATAAGAGGGAAAGCATTTGTAGTATTTTGTTTAATCCCTATGAGGCAATCAGCATCATCCCAGCTATGTCAGTGCATCTAAAAATATACATCTTGTTTGTGGTCCTTTTTGTTTTTTTAATTTTAATATTACTAATTAGAAATTACTATTTTAATGTACATTAATAATCAATTAATCAATGACTAAATGTATTCTAAAGATCTAAGCATTAATATATTCCTAAACTAAAGGCATTGTAAAATCTATTTTTTTCCCGTAATGATTACTAAGAATTAATTATTAAAATAATGTACATTAATAATTAATCAATGTGTAAATGTCTTTGCAAATTTTTTGCATTAATGTATTACTAAACTTTTTTTTTCTTAATGATTACTAATTACTAATCATTAAATTAAAGTTATATTATTAATTGATTATTCAATGAATTAATATATTACAAACAGCTAAGCATGAAAGTATTGCTAAACTAAATCAAGCGTAAATTCTTGTTTGCTCAATTTGTTTAACTAATCATTTTTGATTAATAATTAATTAATTATTGATTAATGATTATTAATATATTGTACCTTTTTGTATTTAATATTCATCAATCAGTTTCCTGAAGAGCTAACAATCTTTTTTGATTTTCCGGCAGCAGAAAATGTCTAGTCAGACTGTCATCACCTGAGGAGAAAGTGTCAGTTCTGTGGCAAGTGTGCCCTATATATAGGCTGCGTGCGCAAGACAAAAACGTTGCTTTATGCGGAAAATCCGCCATTTCACAATGTTAATGTGTAAATGTGTAAGTTAGTATTGTAAAATAACGACGTTAGTCTATGTTTTCCACGTGGCACGCTCATTTTACGTCCTTCCTATTAGTATTATGTTACAATATATACATATATATATATATATATATATATATATATTTATTTTTTATTTTTTATTTTTTATTTAATATTTATTATTGTGAAAACAGATAAAACACATAAACAACCAGTGTTGTAAATATAATTTAGTAAAAACTTGATATTTTCATGGTGTGAACTAGTTAATGCTGCAATATCCTTTCTAATATAAAGAGGAGAGCAATCGCTGTGCTTTTTTTTCCCGTTGAGCCAGATTGTATCCTAAAATTGGATACAGAGGCGGTTCACCTGATTAGCATATGGAGCAATTAGCGCATAAAAATAAAACTTATAATTTTTTAAAAGTAATGGCATAAGAATATTTTCAACAGTTTTACATGGTTCAGCTTATCACTTATAAGAGTCCATGAGGTTTTCTCTATTTCGATAATTGTGTGGATCTTTCTTCTTCTTGTTCCTCTTTGTATTAGAGAATTTTAATTTTGTCCCAGGTTATTTGGAATTGGTAAGTTCCACAAATGGAGCATTGATTCACCTTCCTAGGGAGTATGAATTGTGTAATGTCTACCTTCTTTTGATATCTTCAGTCTAAAAGGGATACCCCACGTATACTTATATCCATGCATTGTAATCACCTCTAAAAATGGTCTCATCAGTTTCCTTTTCTATAATGTACTGGTTGACAGGTCAGAGAAAATAGCTGGTTGACCACCTTCAATTCCAGGAACACCATATCTAGCTGCTTTCATGAATAAGACTTTTGTAGAAAAATAATGGAATCTGACGACCACATTTCTTGGTCTCTCATTGGAGGATTGCGGAGCTCTTAGGACTCTATGAATCCTGTTCCAAGTTCTTCTTTTCTTAGACCTCGTAAAAGCTTGGCACATAAATCTTTCACGTATAGAGGTAGATCTTGTACTGACTCCGATAAGTTATGAATTCTAATGTTGGTCCTCTGGATCCTCTTGCATGATTTTAACTTGTTTTTGTTCCTCTTTAAGACAAATCAGATCCTTTCCCATTTATGTGTGTGACTTAAGAAGGTTATTATAACTGTCTTCTAATTCAAGAACTTCGGTGTTCAATGCTTTTATTTATGTGATTAGTTCCACAGAAACTCTTTGTACCACAGCTGTAATTTCTTATCTGAAAGAGAAGATTCATTTTTTCAAGTCTTGGATATCTGCTTTAGTGCTTGGTGCAGAAGTCTCTGTTCCACTTTTTGGTCATTGATTATCTGGATAACTGTAATCTTTTTTGAAGCTCCTCTCTTAGAGGCACTAGACATCTTTGTTAATTCAGTTATATATTTCTGTAGATGTTATAATTGCAGTTGGCACTAGATTACAGAGATTAACTCTTACTATATTGATTTTTTCTCAACAAGAAAAACAGTTATTTCACCTTCAAAGTAATTGTGAATGTATAGCCTTATAAAGCAATGCAGAAGTAGTCTGTATTCCTTTTTCACAGTCATCCTCATAACATTTGTATTTGTATGTTATATCCTTATTATTTGAGAGATAAGATGCTGGGTGATTTACAAAACAACTTATTGTGTATACAATCCAGATACCATTCAGTATCTTCAAATTGTTGCAGAAAATAAGTCTTCAGTAGTGTAAGGCATCTAGGTTAGAATTGTATAGGTTTGAGTAAGACAAGACTTTTCATTTTCTACCCACCTTAAGTAGGATGTTTATCAGAGTCTCTTTTGTTCTGTTCAGCAGCTGGTTCAGCAGCAAATCTCAGGGGCCAAACTTGATTTTTAAAGCCAGCTGGGTCCTCCTGTGCGCAATCCTGGTCATGTATATCGATTTGGTGATAGATAAGTAACTTTATTTATGCTTTTATATAGATTTCAGCAGAGCTCATGTAATACACATACTCCACCCTTGCATGTTAGCCCCGTCCCCTTTCTAATATTTTTACCATAATGTTAATTACAAATAAGCCCTGCTTAATTAATGGAGTATAAACACAGTATTGGTTCTAATTTAATATATTCACAATGATTGATGTTAATATTTTAATTTCCTGATTTGGGTCTGTATTTCGTTTGGGACCATTAATTATACAAGCTATATTGAAATCTGTTGGTGGAGTTTTGCCTTCTAAGATGTGAGGCTGAAAGTTAATTAGCTATTTAATTTACGTAATTTTGCGGGGTTCAAACGGTTTATGGGTTACGGCTTTGAGAACTCTGCGGTTGTTAAACCCGGAAATTACAGCCTCCTGAAGCCTTTGATTTTTCCTGTCCGCAGGAGTTACGACGACTAAAATCGCAAATCGCTATTCAATTCCTACAATTCCTCAAGCCCTCAAATATTTTCACACCCGTAAACAGCAAATGTAGGAGAAAATTCTACGAGTACTAGAGAGGACCCACCAGGGGGTTTAACCTCTGTCCGTAGCACTGTAAATGCAAATAAGAAAACAATACTGCACTGTAAATGACGGGGAAAGTGATGAAAGACATTAGAATTAATTGCACAACAGTCTCAAGATTGCAAATTGGCAAAAAAATGTGTCATTTCGGGGTTATATTGATCTTGTGGATCAATTTAGTTAATACAAATCAGGCCACCCACATGGACTAGAACAGTATGGACATTTATTTTTATTATTTTGTATTTTGCTGTTTTACGAGTCCCATTGCATATTGGACCACCAAACCCTATTGATTGACATGTAACCTTCATGTTTTACTGCTGTAATGATGGCGGTTTTATTTTCTATTGGCTGTTTCTAAATGGGTGGTTACGGCCTTGCCTAATTGATCCACAAACTGGGGCTACACTACCATCACTAAATAATTGGTTAACGCAGGAAGAAATCCAACAGAGATTGGAGAAAATAAATGTTAATAAAGCCCCAGGTCCTGATAGAATACATTCAAGGGTACTGAGGGAACAGAGTTCTGTAATAGCCAAACCATTATATCTAATTTTTCAAGACTCAGTCACCACAGGGTCGCTACCAGATGACTGGAGAAAGGGAGAGGTGATACCTATACTTAAGAAGGGAGCAAAAGCAAATCTGGGGAATTATAGACCAGCAAGCCTCACTTCTATAGTTGGGAAGCTTTTAGAAGGGTAAATAATGGACAGTATACAAGAATATGTCTATTTGAACAAGATCATAAGTAGCAGTCAACACGGATTTATGAAATTTAGGTCATGTCAGACTAATCTAATTAGTTTTGATACAGTGCCACATGGGAGACTTTTGAGCAAACTAAGGGATACAGGAATTGTAGTAAAAATCTGCTCATGGATCGAGAAGCAAAGGGTTGTTGTAACAAAGGGTTGTTGTATGGAACATACTCCTATTGGACTAATGTGGTAAGTGGGGTTCCTCAGGGTTCAGTATTAGGTCCTCTCCTTTTTAACAAATTTATTAATGACATAGAAGTAGGATTCAAAAGTAGTGTCTCCATTTTTGCTGATGACACAAGTTGTGCAAGGTAATTAAATCAGATAATGATGTGCTTTCCCTACAAAGGGATTTGCATAAATTAGAGAATTGGGCGGCTAAATGGCAGTTGAGATTTCATACAAATAAATATATGGTTATGCATTTGAGAAGGAAAAATAGCCATGCAATTTATAATCTGAATGGAGCAAATCTAGGGATATCTGATATTAAAATCGATTCGGGAGTACTTGTGGGCAACCACCTAGGTAGCAGGGGTTGGATGTATTTTTTAAAAAAGAGGGAAATTCAAGGTTATCGTAGATAACTAGTGAAGGAATATTGAACCAGGGAGAAATTTGATTGCCAGTCTCTGGGGTCAGGAAGGAATTATGCTTTTTTCCCCCTTATGATAAAATTGACAAAGTGTCAGTGTTTTTTATGTTTGCCTTCCTCTGGATCAATTAGCAATTATTAACAAATAGTCCACATATTAAAATGATCAGAAGAGATCTAAAAATGTTGAACTTGATGGACTAACAGTCTTTATTCAACCTCAAATACTATGTAACTATGTAACTATGTTCCCGCCCTGAACTACTATGCACAAGTGCATGGTTTACGGCTTCAGCATTCGGCCCATAACTTGCGGGCTTGTTCAATTGAATAGCACCGGAATTGTTCAAGCCTGCAGCAAGCCCGCAGACATACGGCCTGTATACTGCGAGATAGGGGCTTCTAATTGAATCGGCTCCATGTGTCTAATAGCCAATTGCTCAGAAAAAAAGACTAAAGGTGAAGTATATTGTGATTTATTTTATTTTTTTACCTATAACAGAGCTTGAGCTATCCATATATGTTTAATTGACATTATTCATATCTCCTTTCACTCCTAATCAAAGTATTAGTAGGCCATTCTTGAATACGTATTGGTATACGTATTGGTTTTGATTTGGGTTGTTGACAGGGATGGGTGTCCTAGTGGAGGTTTAGAAGGTGTTTAACCTACTCCATTGGCTTTAGTGCAAGGCAAATTTAATAATCAGTCTGTCTCAGTGAGAAGATCTGGACCTGATTATAAAAGGAGAGGTGTATTTTGACAGTAATATTAGTTTGAAGTTTTTTATTTTTTAAAACCAAGCTGCGGTGACTAGGAAACATGCAAAACATGCAATATGAACTAAATATTGTAACAACTAAAGATTAATGAAGATGGACCGTTCAAGTCTTAGTTAGTTTGCTGTATTAGATCCATCTTCACTACCAGACTTCTCTTGATCAGGGCTATCCTGATTAAACTGATTTTTGGTTTGAGTGGATGGTCTGTAAGGGATGCTTTGCTGAGATTATTAAACTGTTTAATGATGGAACAGCTCCCCTTTACTGGTTTATTAGAAATGTTTAATGATGTAAATTGTGCAGCAGGTTATAGTTCAAATTCAAATTCAAAACTTTAAATTTGCTTATATTTTTTATTATTATAATTTGTTATTAAAATCCACATTTCAATTCCCTTTTGATACTTTTCTCAGGGACAGCTATAGATATTATATGACAAAAGTAAATTAATGTAATCATGTGACCAATCACTACCGCACTGAAAGAGGTACAATAATACACAATTTGTAAGTGTTGGTGGCTATATCATAAATGGACACCAGATGGAGACAAAGACTCTATTTAAGGCTTGAATAATGTTAGCTCCATTGAAATCTTTCACTTTCTTCCAGTATTGCTTAGGATAATGAAAGAGGTCGGGAGGGGTACAGCAATAACCATTAATGAGGTAAACTGTAATTTTACATTTGTTTTTCTGGCTAAAGCCTTATCTTTCTGCTGTTTGCACATTTATTTTTTATATTCATTCAACAGTGACCTAAAAAAAAGATTTAACATGAAAATTACGTACACTGGCCCTTTAGGTGAATTTCTGGCACTAGGCATTTGAGTACTCCAGTTTCAATTCTTTGTGGTTTACTATAATGTATTTTATAATATGCTGTACCGATATAAGCTGTAAGCCAATAAATACTTCATAAAAAAAAAAACTTTCAAAAGGCTTTTTATAAATAGTTAAGCGAAATTGACCCAAGTTGCACCTCCAGCATACTGACTCAAGGGATGGTGTAAAAGCCGGAACGGAATGGAGCGGGCCGGAACAGGCTATTTATAAAAGAAATCAATGACAATATCACTGGGATGTGTTATTGAGAACAGTATATAAGAACCAAAACCAATTTAATATAATACTTTTTTAACCCTTTAAAACCCAAATTATGAAACGGAACAGGCAAAAACAGGCCGGAACGCATACTTTATAAAGGGAATTCATGCTAAAATCATTGGGATGTGTTAAATATAATTGAGAACTATATTTATGAGCCAAACCCCATCTGATAGTAACGGACAGTAAGCTTAATTAACCCTTTAATAACATGCCAGAATACAATATTTAGAAAAAATAACCCGGAATAGCAACTTTCCAGAGGGTCAAAAATACCAAATACACCAAATACACATAACTAGGTGGGATTCATGTAATAACCTTCATAAATTCCACAGACACTAATTTCAAGTAATACTAAATTCACCAAATACACATAACTAGGTGGGATTTATGTAATTCTTTCTGTTTTGTTACAGCTTTATGGGATTTCTGGACAGTTGATGTGGGAGTGCTATCATGGACTTTATACCCCCCTCCCCTTCCTTTCCTTCCCTTCTTCTTTTACACTATTTCATTTTCTTTGTTACAAACCTGATAAATAATAAAATAAAAAGAATATAATAAAAAAAACAGCAAAGAAACTGGGAAAAGATAAAGAAAATTATTTATGTTACATGCCACAATGTATCTCTGTATTGTATTATTTCTATATATATCTGCTTGGATGTGCTGTATTTTCCTTTTCTCACAAAAAATATCATTTAAAAAAAAAAGATGTAAATAATTTACGACCCCAATTTATTTCCTCTGATCTGCACTCCTGCATACTTGTGCACAGTTAGCTGAACAGAACATTATTTCTGAGTCCTAGTATTTCTTGCTTTCTATGGGAATTTATAATCAGTGTTGCCTCTCACTTGACAAAGAGAGGCAAGGGCCGAAAGTTACGGGCTCTCATTGCGGGCCTTGCGATGAGCGCCATAGCCTCTCAAGGTGAGGCCCTCATGACTTTGAAAAAGACTAGCAATAAGCAGTCATTGCCAGGCCCATGATGAGCGCCAAAGGCCGTAGGCCTTTAGCGCTCATCGCAAGGCATGCAGACTTAACTCGGAAGACATTGCAAGACCACCAAAAGACGGTAATTAATAAAAAAATACTTACAACCTCACACACAGCACAGGGGGGAGGCTGTAAGTGAGGTAATTTGATGTTTAATTGTCGTTTTTGCGAGGTCTGAAATCGTCTAAGCAAGGAAAAAAATGGCGGACGTAAAAACGTAAAAAAAAAAAAAAAGGCTCACAATGAGGCCGGAACCCGTAGAGCTTAGGCGCTCATCGTGAGGCCTGCAAGACTTTGCAAAAGGCGTGAGCATCGCTCATAGCCAGGCACGCAAGACTTCAAGAGAGAGAAGAAAGACAAAGAGGAGAGAGAGGGGGGAGAGAGTGCAAAGAGACACAGGGGTGAGGGGGGAAGAGACACAGAGGAGGGAAATAAGAGGGAAAAAACAAAGGCCAGGGACAGGGGGCAAAGAGAAAGCGGGAGGGAGAGAGGGAGAACAGACACAGGGGTCAGGAGTAGGGAAAGGATGACAATGACTACCTTAGGCGCTCAGTGCGCACCTCGCAATGAGCGCCCAAGGCGCTCATCGCTGGGCTTGCGATAAGCGCCAAAGCTTAGCCGAGGCACGAAAGTGGCGCTTTGGACAACACCTCCATGGCATATAAGTTGATAAGATTTCCATGGCATAGGGCACAGTTTTAGTGCCATGGAGGTCTCTTGAATCATCTTTAGAGGCATTTTTCTGCCTCTGCGGGTGGTCATCAGTTTGCAAAGGAGAGAAAAAGGGCTTTTTTTTACAACAGATTGAAAATATATATTGATCTTAACTGCTTAAAAGATTATCCTAGCTTACGCACACATCTCAGGTCTGATAAATATGTAACAAACTAACAACATTATCTGAGAGGAACTTTTTTGAAAATCTTAATTTTGATGGACTATTTTGAACATAAAGCATTCGGCAGAAAATCAGTACTAAGTATCGTTTCTAATTTTTTGTGTGGATGATTAGCATTTTCTTAAAGCTGCTTTGAATCATTCAATGAGATAACAAGTCCGTCTCTTCTCACTCATGAATAAATAAGATATACCGTATTGGTCCGAATATAAGCCGCACCTTTTTTCCGATTTTTGAGCTTGCGAGTTGCGGGTGCGGCTTATATTCGCGACCGTAAAAAATCATTGCCGATTTGCAAACTTTGCTTGTTACGTGTGCGGCTTCTATTTGTAAACGCAAAATTACTGCCGATTCGCGCGATTGCGAGTTAAGGGTGCCGATTTTCGGCCTTTATTTTGCGCTATTGAATAGCGATTTACGGTTTTAGTGATTCTAACATCCTGTAAAGCCTGTAACCTGCAAAAAAAGCTACAGTGCTAATTAGAAAGCCTTTTTCTTGCAATGGCTGATGGAGTCTTTTTCTCTCCAATTTTACTGGTGCGGCTTATATTTGAGTACTATCTTTTTTTCTATTTTTTCCCCATGAACTTTACGGGTGCGGCTTATTTTCGGACCAATTCGGTAACATAGATATCTCCAACACTCAGAGAAGAAGCTATTGCAGTTCTAGTATTCTGCCCGGAACGGGTACTTGAAATTAGTTTCTGTGTAATTTATGAAGGTTATTACATGAATCCCACCTAGTTATGTGTATTTGGTGAATTTGGTAATACTGACCCTCTAAAAAGTTGCCATTCCGGGTCATTTTGCAAAATATAGTATTCTGCCCGGAACAGGAATCTGAAATTTGTTTCTGTGGAATTTTTGTAGGTTATTACATGAATCCCACCTAGTTATGTGTATTTGGTGAATTTGGTATTTTTGACCTTCTGGAAAGTCACCGTTCCGGGTCATTTTTGCTAAATATTGTATTCTGGCATGTTAAAGGGTTAATTAAGCAGACTATCAGATGGGGTTTGGCTCTTAAATATAGTTCTCAATTATATTTAACACACTCTCAATGATTATAGCATGAATTTGCTTTATAAAGTTTGGGTTCTGGCCTGTTTTTGCCTGTTCCGTTTCATATTTTGTTTTTTAAAGGGTTAATAAAGTATTACATCAAATTGGTTTGGGTTCTTATATATTGTTCTCAATATTATCTAACACATCCCAGTGATATTGTAATTGATTTCTTTTATAAATGGACTGTTCCGGCCCATTCTATTCCGTTCCAGGTTTTACACCGTCCCCTGACTCAAGTCTCACTTTCACACCTAAAGTGTGAACTCAAAACTGAAATAGGTCATGTGAAAAAATGCATTTTAACAACTGTGCATGCATGTTTTTTAATTAATTGGGTTTCTGAATTTAGTTTTTTTCTTACGGTATAGTGTCTTAAATATTAATAAATAAAAGTTATTAGCTCTTATAAGCAACACAATTTAATATTTTGGATAGGGGATAAACATTTATTTGACTTATTCCTTCTTATTTTTATAAGATGGCTCATTCGGTCAGAATACAGCAGTGTGATAAAAATGTAAAGGCTTATTTTGCCAGTATCAAAAACATATTTATCTCAGCAGTTTACTTAGAGAAATGTGGATGACAAAGAAAGTATTGTGTAAAGTAGAATTACTTGGTGGTCCAGTGGTCACGATTTGGTGCTTTCACACTGTGACCTGGGTTTGATTCCAGTCAGAGAACTAAGAGGTCACACCATCCTAAAGGCGAGTAGGGTTGGAACCTGATCAATACTTGGATGGGAGACCTCATAGGAATAACAGGAGCTATGTCCCGTGGCCCACTGGAGAACTGTCAATCTACTCCAGTATCTCTGCAATGAATACCAAGTGGATCAGCATAACCATGGGCATAAAGATGTGCCTGGTGTGTTACGATCCACAAGGTCACAGAGAGTCAGAAATGACTGAACCATGCAAAAAAAGAAAAACTGCTTAATGCTTCTTTTTCTATAATTGATGCAAATTCAGAGATGATGGGGGATACATTTGCCTTTCAAATAAATTAATCACCGGGAAGGGACCTTGAATACAGATTAGATCTCTATTCATTTTAACTAGTGATCCTTAACATTTTTATGAAAACTCTTTCATGTTCATGGTGTAAATAGATTAAAATTTTATTATTTATTGTTGTTTAAAAACTTTTAAACATTTTCCCAATATACAGTGATTTTTTTACAGGACCACTGTAGTGTGAGACCAAGCTTTACTCATTTACAGCCTTATTAAAATGCGATTCGGCCAATTGAATAGGGCTCTTTATAAGCAGATAGGATATTTTTTTACAGAAGTTTTTAGTTAGTGAATATCTATCCAAAAGCAAGGTCTTCACTAACTAAAAACTTCTGTAAAAAAATATGCTATGTGCTTATATAGAGCCCTATTCAATTGGCCAAATCGCAATTTAATAAGGCTGATAATCATCAGTCACAATGCTATTTTAAATATGATTTTTTTTAAAGTTACATCAAATCTCTTAAATATGGGTCAAACATGAATGTTGATACATAGCTTGGTTGCATCCCTATGAGTTCACAATGTCTTCCCTGATGTTACTGGGTGTGGGTGCTTGTATAGTGTAGTACACAAACATGTGCAGTCAAACTGTTCATTGTCCCTTTTATGTGGTCACTGCTTATGTACCTGTGGACTTAATGTCAGGAATGTTATATACAGCACATGCAAGATGATGTCACAGATGACTATCATGCACTACAAATGAGCAGTGACATCATTGACATATAATTATTTTATTATCATCGATGAAGCCATTCACAGTGGGTAATTAAATGAGCATTGTTTGTTCTCACACATCTATTTACAAAAAAATAGCAGAGATTTGTGTTTTATTATTTTCAGCGGCAATAAGATTTCAACACAATTCTTTCATCGAAAATTTGAGCAATGTATCATGTCACATCCCGCTCTAGAGCGATCCTACTGGCAGGACAAGTTACAGATTCTCAGGACAAGTTGTAGGAATTATTAATAGAATGAAAGACACCATGTGTATATGTTCCGAAAAGAGCATAATCTTTTTTTTTTGGTTCAACTTTTTATACAGTTTTTACCCAGTATAACAATGGGTTATTTTTCAAATATAAACATAAATTAGCATCTGTTGGCCCTTTTAATTACCAGACAAAGGCTAGGAACTTCATGCAAGGGACACAGCACCAGCCTATCTCCCAGTCTTGGTGCCGATAGGTCTATGGCCCCAAATATCCAATAACTCCAGTCATTGTTTGGGGACACCTGGGGGTTGCAGGTGTACAGTGAATGTTGGAGACAGGATGTTTGGGCAATGGGTCAGAGTTTAACCCAAGTGGGAAACTGTGGACCCAGGGTAATAAAATGATTGTGTTCAACCTTAGGTTTGAACCCTGGTATCTTGTCACTATAAACCTAAATTGTTTCAGAGTATTAGTAGGTATGTGAAAGGTACGACCATAAAAACTGAATAAAGCTTGGATTTACGGGTATATAGTCTCACGATTAGAGTTCAGTCCCAGTTTCAAGAATGGAAGGTCAAAGCCCACCTGTATATACCTCAGAGAGTATCTCAGTGTGTGATGGTAGTTAATAACACTTATTGGGGCTGGCTGCTTCCTTATAGTACACCGTTCACTTTGTGCATCGTCCAGTAATATATAAATAAATTACAAACAAGGGTGGGAGGTAGAGAGCACCCACCTCCTAGTGCAGATAAGTATGTATGAACTTGTGGAAAAAGAATACCTCAAAGTTCAGTGGTAACCAGTATCACAAAATAAATAGAAGATTAGAACACTTACATTTGGTGACCTCACAGATATGATGTATAAAACTTGCTTCACAGGAGCAGTCATCATATATTGGCACTGGATTCCCGATCCATCTCTGGTACTGCTGAAGTCCTTGTATGTAGTCCGGTCTCTGATAAGCTCTGGGGTGCTCGTAAATGTATTAAAGAGCAACCACACAGAGAGTGTGGTACATTCATGTTAACATTTACTTGTTGATCTTATACCCCATAAAAAGTGATATAGTCTTTTATAAAAATGTCTTTTTGGCTATTACAACAGCCTTAGACCATATGGCGATCAGTGGCTAGAGTATGCAAAGGTTCTGATCTCCAGGTCCAGAGGTCAGATAGTTTTGAGGATTGCAACATATCATACCTCCCACAGCTGCATTTCAAGAATATACAGTAGACTCTCAGGCAACCAGAGCTCAAGAACCAGAAAAAAAAATTAATACTGTACTTTAAATAAAAAATGTACATTTTCAGGGCTCAACAAATACCAGGAGCCATGTGGTCATGCCACAAAATGCTTACAGGCACCTAACTTTAATCCACCGTACGTCTCTGCAATTCAGTTTTACCTGGAAGCAGACGGGGTGTAGCATGCAAAACAAGAGCCCCAAAGAAGCAAGCAAGTTAAATACATAATTTATACAAACATAATAATAATAGTTCCTGGCAAATAGTTGAACAAGGAGTAGAGGCTGTGACAGATTATATTTTCCTGTGCTCCATGATCTATGCAGATGTCACTGCAGTCAAGAAGATATTTGCTTTTGGGGAAGAAAGCTATGTCAAGTCTGAACAAGCTAGTAAAAAGTAAAGATATTACACTATCAGCAAAAGTCCACATAGTTAGAACTATGGTATTCATAGTAGTAAAATACGTATGTATGTGAGGGCTGGAACATAAAGAAGGATGAGTACCATAAAATTGAATTGTGGTGATGGAAAAAACAGCTTAGAATCAATTGGAATGAATAAGATCAAATCAATCAATAATTAAGGAAAACAACCCAAAAATATTAATTGGAAGGTCTGAGGCTAAAGCTCAAATATTTTGGCCAAATCACGAGAAGATAGAAATCCATAGAGAAGACTCTGTTGCTAGGAAAAATTGAAGGTACACAAAGAAGAGATGATCAGTAGATGTATAGCCAACGTCACGTCATTAGCATATGCCGGGTCCCGACGCAGACGGAAGGAGCGCAGAGGAGCGGAGGAGCAGCTGCAGATGGAAGGTAAGTGAGGGGAAAGGAAGAGGGGGGTGTAATTAGAGGGGTAAAGTGAGGAGGGGGGTTTAGGATGAGGAGGGGGATTTATGATGAGGAGGGGGTTTAGGATGAGGATGTAGGGTTGGGGATGGGGGGTTGAGGATGAGGATGGGGGGTTGAGGAAGGGGGGTTGAGGATGGGGGATTGAGGATGGGAGAGTTGAGGATGAGGATGGGGGAGTTAAAGAGAGCCACGGGGGGTTAAAGAGAGACATGGGGGTTAAGGAGAGACACGGGGGGTTAAAGAGAGACATGGGGGAAAGAGAGACATGGGGGGAGTGACTTGAGTATAAGCCGAGGGGGCCCTTTTCAGTCTTAAAAAAAGGGCTGAAAAACTCGGCTTATACTTGAGTATATACGGTACATATGTTTTCTAGCACATTACCGACATTTGATGTTTCTTTCTTAATTGTCCCATGCTTTTCTGCTTTGTTTTGTAAGAACATTGCATAAGTTACTTGGATGTTACGTTAGTTCTTTCCTTTGGTATTCACACTTTTAACCACAAGTTACAAACGCTTAGCTTAGCACGAAATGTCAGTTTTATTAACCTCAAATATATCAAAAGTTGCTAAGAACTGGACGTTTAAATTAAACTGACACACCACACAAACTCACACACACACAGAATGGAAGATTTACATGTTTTCTAATTTTATACTACTAGCAATTTTGTTATGCTATTAATTGGTTACTGATAATGTGTTAGAAAGCTCAAGTCTATATTAAGTCCTGTGTTTTTAGAGTTGAAAAATGTGATCATCTTTATTTCAAATGCTTTTCTCTCTTGGATGCTTTTACATTTTCTTCTGAGTATTTTGACTTTTAAGTTTTGGATGGAGTGATCATTCTGGCTAAAATGGTGTCCTACTGGGCTACAATAACTGTCTTCATTATGTTTTCTTATTGAATGCCTGTGTAAATTCATCCTTAAATGCATTTTTTGGTCCGGTCTCTCCAATGGAACAGCCTGTGTCACATAAAGTACATTGAATTATATAAACCACATTTGACGATGTACATGAATATGAGCCTTTGATGTTATAGGTTTTGTTGTTATGTGTGGCTGTATCATCATTACAAATGTGTTGGCATAATTTACAAGCAAGTTTGTTACAAGGTTTAGTTCAATTTTGTGGGATTCAGTTGTTCACTGGCCAATTTTCTGCTGACAAGTTTTTGTTTCAGGTTTGGTGGTTGTTTAAATGCAAGGATGGGAGGTTTTGGGAATGTATATTTTAATTCAGTATCTTCAATTAGTAATGGTTGTAAATCTTTGATTATTTTCAGAATTTTCTCTAAAATTGGATGGTATGTGGTCACTAGAGGTATACGTGAAGTAGTTTCTTTTGCTTTGTAGTTTAATAGGTGTTCTCGGGGTATTTTGATGGCAGTGGTTATTTTTGGGGTAATAATATGGGGTTTGTAACCCTTTTGTTTGAAAGATTCAGACAGTGTTTTTACATTTTTATCACCGTCTCCAGTGTTTGAGCAAATCCGATGGTATATAATAGCTTGATTATGGATGATGGCTTGTTTGGTGTGGGAGGGATGGAAACTGGATCTGTGTAGGTAATTACATCTGTCTGTAGGTTTCCTATATATAGATGAGTGGAGAGTGCCATTGGTGATGAATATAGTAGTGTCTAGAAAGTTTACCTGTTCTGTGGAGAAATCCATTTTAAGTTTTATAGATGAATGGAAGGTGTTGAATGAATTATGAATGTCTCTGAGTTTGCTTTTTCCTTCTGTCCAGATGATGAACAGATCATCTATGTAACGGTAGTATTTGTATGGTTTGTAAATGGATACAGATAAGAATGTTTCTTCCAGATTGGCCATAAATAGATTTGCATATTGTGGAGCCATTTTGGTACCCATGGCAGTCCCCATCATCTGTAGGTAGGTATCTTGGTTAAAAGTAAAATAGTTGTGGGTAAGGATATATTCTATTAGTTACAATAATAAGTAACAATAATATCAGGGGCCACGTTTATTGCTTTGCTTGTTTGTTGAAAGAAACCTAAAGCATGTCTCAGTTATATCTTTGTGTGGGATATTACTGTAAAGAGACTCTACATCCATGGTAACAAGTAGTGTGTTAGCAGGTAGGTGTTTAATCTGACTGAGTTTGTTGAGAAAGTCAGTGGTGTCTTGTATATAGCTACTGGTGTTACTAACTAATGGTTTAAGGATGTTTTCAACAAATCCAGATATCTGTTCAGTCAGTGTGTAACAATTGGTCTCCCTGGGTTGCCTGGTTTGTAGATTTTTGGCAGTAGGTAGAAAGTCCCAGTTGTAGGATTGGCAGGATGAGTTGTTCTAATTCCTGATGTATATTTTTAGTGAATGTCTTGAGAAGTTTCTTAAGTTGAAGATTATATTCTTCTGTAGGGTCCTGGTTCAATTTCTTGTAGTAAGTATTGTCTGACAGTTGTCTGTTGGCTTAATTTATGTAGTCCTGAGTATTCATGATAACAACTGCACCTCCTTTGTCTGCCGGTTTGATGGTGATGTTGGGGTTGTTTTTTAAAAAACTTTATGGCAGTTCTTTCTGATGGAGTAAGATTGTGCAAGTCTATTTTATAATCTGCTGTTATAATGGATGAAGTTCTCAGGCGAAAGCTTTCTATATAACTGTCCAGTTTGATGTTACTACCAGGTATACAGTATATATATATATATATATATATATATATATATATATATATATATCTAATTGACTGTACTCTTACCACAATTACACATCAACTTGAGAACAGTCACCAAGACTTGCACATTAGGCAAACATCAAAATGTAGAAAAAAAAGTAGAATATCTAATTGCTCTTTATACAATACAAACTGTTTATAGACTGTTCTACTGAGCCAACCAGACATGGCTATGGCACACTAAGAATACTCCACTTTCTTCACCAATTCTTTTTTTTTTTTTTTTAGATGATTTTGAAATGTCTCAGCTTCATATTTTCTTGATGTCCATTATAGATTACTTTGTCAACTTTATGTCACTGCAAAGTAAGCTGCTTACATTTATTGGTTGGAACTGTACCCTAAGAGTAATTTTTGTCTCTGAGCTCTCTGTTGCATATATTGTGGGGTGCCCATAGATGAACT
Organism: Discoglossus pictus; assembly: GCA_027410445.1. Taxonomy (NCBI): domain Eukaryota; kingdom Metazoa; phylum Chordata; class Amphibia; order Anura; family Alytidae; genus Discoglossus; species Discoglossus pictus. The sequence continues at coordinate 50,862,311 of CM050163.1, forward strand.
CTTTCTGGATGACTTTGTTTAAACATATTTCTGACAATCTACACATTGATAAATATTCTTGCATGTGGCATATGCTATTGGAGTTATACGAACTAGGCCTGCTATTCAAAAAGAGACTGAAGACTATTTTCTTCACCCAGGCTTTCAAATAAAGTACAACTTTTTCTCTTTCTTTTTTCTCTCCTTCAAAGCCCTTTGAGTCCAATGCGATTGAAAAGTGCTATATACATTAAGTATTATTATTATTAATGTTATTATTATTAGGTGATATACATGTACATCGTCTAATTTTGTTTACATAACACAATGTCATAATACAATCAAGAAATAGAATTCTGCTTTGGCAAACCTTTGAACTTGATCTCATTAGAGAGAAAAAAAATATATAACTTTTATTAGTTATTGTTAAAATATTTCCTACTTAAAATATATAAGACAGTATGCTGTAGGACAGGAGGTTCAAATATAATACTATAGTGACTATTTGTCTACTAATGGTCAAAAAATGAAAAAAATGTATATAGTGATTAAATTACTATAGTAAAAGAAGAAAAATAGCGCAATTCCGTGCTATATAAAAAAAAGTGTTATTAGATTCCCAGACAGAAGGGTGCCATTATTGTCAAGCAGCTAGACGGCAGCACAACTCAACTAGTTCCTGGCCAGACACACAAAACTGGACACCAGGAACACCAATCACTGAGGAAGCTGCGACAACGAGCGGAGAAACGTGATTGATCTACCATTTACATACATACACATTTTTAGGATACTTTACCACTGATAAACATTGAGACCTTAGTGTCTTTTATGATATCACGGTTTATATACCAATTTTTACCTTTTAGTTGTACCTAAATTTTTTAGGATATTTTGTTCAATTCCTACATTGGCCAGTATGTTTTTTATGGCATAATAAAAGTATATTTTTTCAAGGAATTGTGTGTGTGTGTATCTTTCCATTAGACTTGGATTTAGATCACATAGACACACATGAATATATATATGTCGATGTCTCAATATTTATGGACCTGACTGTATATATATATATATATATATATATATATATACACATATACACACAGTATATATATATATATATATATATATATATATACAGTCAGGTCCATAAATATTGGGACATCGACACAATTCTAAACTTTTTGGCTCTATACACCACCACAATGGATTTGAAATGAAACTAACAAGATGTGCTTTAACTGCAGACTTTCAGCTTTAATTTGAGGGTATTTACATCCAAATCAGGTGAACGGTGTAGGAATTACAACAGTTTGTATATGTGCCTCCCACTTTTTAAGGGACCAAAAGTAATGGGACAATTGGCTGCTCAGCTGTTCCATGGCCAGGTGTGTGTTATTCCCTCATTATCCCATTTACAAAGAGCAGATACAAGCTCCAGTGTTCATTTCAAGTGTGCTATTTGCATTTGTTGCTGTTAACTCTCAATATGAGATCCAAAGAGCTGTCACTATCAGTGAAGCAAGCCATCATTAGCCTGAAAAAACAAAACAAACCCATCAGAGAGATAGCAAAAACATTAGGTGTGGCCAAATCAACTGTTTGGAACATCCTTAAAAAGAAAGAACGCACCGGTGAGCTCAGCAACACCAAAAGACCCGGAAGACCACGGAAAACAACTGTGGTGGATGACTGAAGAATTATTTCCCTGGTGAAGAAAACACCCTTCACAACAGTTGGCCAGATCAAGAACACTCTCCAGGAGGTAGGTGTATGTGTGTCAAAGTCAACAATCAAGAGAAGACTTCACCAGAGTAAATACAGAGGGTTCACGATAAGGTGTAAACCATTGGTGAACCTCAAAAACAGGAAGGTCAGATTAGAGTTTTCCAAACAACACCTAAAAAAGCCTTCACAGTTCTGGAACAACGTCCTATGGACAGATGAGACTAAGATCAACTTGTACCAGAGTGATGGGAATAGAAGAGTATGGAGACGGAAAGGAACTGCTCATGATCCAAAGCATACCACCTCATCAGTGAAGCATGGTGGTGGTAGTGTCATGGCGTGGGCATGTATGGCTGCCAATTGAACTGGTTCTCTTGTATTTATTGATGATGTGATTGCTGACAAAAGCAGCAGGATGAATTCTGAAGTGTTTCAGGCAATATTATCTGCTCATATTCAGCCAAATGCTTCAGAACTCATTGGACGGCGCTTCACAGTGCAGATGGATAATGACCCGAAGCTTACTGCAAAAGCAACCAAAGAGTTTTTTAAGGGAAAGAAGTGGAATGTTATGCAATGGCCAAGTCAATCACCTGATCTGAATCCGATTGAGCATGCATTTCACTTGCTGAAGACAAAACTGAAGGGAAAATGCCCAAAGAACAAGCAGGAACTGAAGACAGTTGCAATAGAGGTCTGGCAGAGCATCACCAGGGATGAAACCCAGCGTCTATGTCTATGCGTTCCAGACTTCAGGCTGTAATTGACTGCAAAGGATTTGCAACTAAGTATTAAAAAGTGAAAGTTTGTTTTATGACTGTTAATCTGTCCCATTACTTTTGGTCCCTTAAAAAGTGGGAGGCACATATACAAACAGTTGTAATTCCTACATCGTTCACCTGATTTGGATGTAAATACCCTCAAATTAAAGCTGAAAGTGTGCAGTTAAAGCACATCTTGTTCGTTTCATTTCAAATCCATTGTGGTGGTGTATAGAGCCAAAAACATTAGAATTATGTCGATGTCCCAATATTTATGGACCTGACTGTATATATATATATATATATATATATATAGAATCATTGGTGCATACTCTTAAATAGAGATATAAAGAAATTTGAGTGTTTTTGTCAGTATACATGACACCTCACAGAGGTCATTTCAAGTACACCTCATAGATCGTATAAACACACTGCATATTGGGGTGCACTACAAAAACCACAAAGAAGTCTTGAAACATCCATTCTGACACCTACCTGTGAGAGAGAATCACATCCAGCTTTTAAGTATTCTGGAGGTCACCAAAGTTGAGAGACAACTCCGTAGAAGTATATTGTCTAATACTACAAAGAGGCACAAAGTAATCTGTACTAGGAGTATCTATTGCACTTTCTCCCCCTCTCTTCTTTCTTATATCTAGTACTTCAGATACACCACATTTGCCGGTGTACCAGGAGAAGCGGCATCCTCCAAGAGTGAGATCTACAAATCCCTAGGAATATAACAAGATCCCATAGAATTAGTGTGGAAATATACTAACATTCACATATTATCCATGTCAACATATTATCTACAGAAACCGAGAGAGAATTATCTTGGACTGAAATTATCTGAATAAACTAAGCGCTAAAGCCCAAATTGGGAAGAAAAAAAGCCTGATACCATATCCATACAAAAAAAGTTGTATATAAAAAATGTATTAAGACTGACTCCCCAAAATCTCTTTAGATGTAATTATTTATTTATTGAAGGAGACACATTTTTGGACATGAGTTGTTTTTTCTCTTTATTATTTTTCAGAAAATAAAGATATTCAGTTTAAACCTGTTTTCAGTTTTTTATTTTTTGACTGTTTGACTTAGCGGTCTTCACAAAATACACTGGTCAACAAAATTTTACTTTTCTTTGTCTCAGAAGTCAAAATAGGCAAACCTTATAGTATTTTTTTCTGCTGAATACAAATATCTTTTTAGAATGTCTCTATCACGTAAGGATTTTGTGAGACAGTGAAGGACTAACTCCCCTAAATGGTAGAAGTATAGGATTTTCTCCTGTATTTTTCTCAGGAAAATCCCTCTTAAGGGTCCAACAGTAATCAGCAAGCATTGCTAGACTCTACTTGCCCTGGTATCCCTTTTCCATTTTGGAAATTTTCTGGTGGAATGGTTCACCGTGTTCATTGCTGACTTCCCCAAATTTGATGGGAAGGAATCCAGGTGCAAATCCCAAAAATTGATTTTTGTTCTTGCCAAATCAATGGAACACCAAAATTCATGTGCCAAGAACCCCTTGACCAACTTGTGAGAAGTCTGACTCTGGTATGACAACAAAAATGAGGGGCCCAACTTTTATCTTGGTCAAAGTAAAGCTCATAACACTTCTTAATAAGTGGAGTAAAACCTTGCCGCAAATGTAACAAAATGAGTCTGGATGATTAATGCAATTTCTTGGCATTGTTCAACTTCGTAACAAACTCTTTCCATCAACTGACCAGGAGCGCTGACTCATACAGTAAACAAGCAAACATGTTACTCATCATGCCTCAAGAGCATCACGTGACTCAACTGTTTATTACTCTGGGCCATTTTTACATTGACTAATCAGTAGAATTTACAACAATTAAAAACAATACTAGGATTTTACTGATGAAAAATGAACATATCTTAATGCTGTATGAATGTGTAATATAGCACAATGTATTATATTAATACTATGGGTGATAGAACAATTCTGAGACCATTTTTTAAATCAGTGGGATAAATTACACATTATTTACTCTGAGACAAAATCTTTGTTGACCAGGGAAATTAATTTGTGATATTAGTCTAACAATTGTAACTTTCTTAGTTGTTCATAATGATTTTACTAGCATAAACCAAGTTCTTAAAATTTTGAACAGTGTTAAAAAAATATTAAATAGTTACTTATTCACTTTGTACGTCTTTCTTTTATATAACTTAAAATACTTGATGCTATTAGGTACACCATGTTTTATTTTTGAACTGTGTTATACTTTAAATGTCATAAACCATTTGCTTCACTGCAGGTCTATATTATTTGTTGCCATTCATACATAGATACAGTGGTGGTGGTGGTGGTGGTGGGAGGGGGGGGGGGGGGGAGTATTTAATCCCATGCTGATTTTGAAAGGTTTTCCACTGACAGAAGAAGTCTATAATTTTAATGGTAGGTTTTATTTAACAGTGAGAGACAGGATAACAAAAAAAAACAAGCTCCTAATCTCAGTTTGTTACCTGTATAAAAGACACCTGTCCACAAAATCAATCAATCAGATTCCAAACTCTCCACCATGGCCAAGACCAAAGAGCTGTCCAAGGATGTCAGGGACAAGATTGTAGACCTACACAAGGCTGGAATGGTCTACAAGACCATCGCCAAGCAGCTCAGTGAGAAGGTGACAACAGTTGGTGCGATTATTCACAAATGGAAGAAACACAAAATAACTGCCAGTCTCCCTTAGTCCGGTGCTCCATGCAAGATCTCACCTTGTGGAGTTTCAATGATCATGAGAACGGGGAGAAATCAGCCCAGAACTACACGGGAGGGTCTTGTTAATGATCTCAAGGCAGCTGGGACCATAGTCACCAAGAAAACAATTGGTAACACACTACGCCATAAATGAAATCCTGCAGCGCATGCAAGGCCCCCTGCTCAAGAAAGCACATGTACAGGCCCGTCTGAAGTTTGCCAATGAAAATCTGAATGATTCAGAGGAGAACTGGGGGAAAGTGTTGTTATCAGATGAGACCAAAATCAAGCTCTTTGGCATCAACTCAACTCGCCGTGTTTGGAGAAGGAAGTATGCTGCCTATAACCCCAAGAACACCGTCAAACATGAAGGTGGAAACATTATGCTTTGGCGGTGTTTTTCTGCTAAGGGGACAGGACAACTAAAACCACATCAAAGGGGCGATGGACGGGGCAATGTACAGTCAAAGCTTTGGTGAGAACCTCCTTCCCTCAGCCAAAATAGGTCGTGGATGGGTATTCCAGTATGAGCTAAAACACACAGCCAAGGCAACAAAGGAGTGGCTCAATAAGAAGCACATTAAGGTCCTGGGGCAGCAAATACCTTATGGAAACAAGTATTAGCAATAGGACACTGCCTGGTCTGCTGTTGGTAACCGTAGTAATGGTGGGAAGAGGGCCATGTGTTTTTTTATTGCTTTTGGGGAACATGTGTCTGAAGGGTGAATAAAGTTCCAGTTGCTCCTGGAAATACATAGTTAATGGTGTGCTTCCTTGAGTTATTTTCTAGCTCATTGCAAGCCTCGCACTGAGCGCCTTTGGAGCTCATCGCGTGGCTCGCAATGAGCGGCTTCAGCACTCATTGCAAGCACCTTTGGCGCTCATTGCGAGCGTCTCTCCTACTTTTGCTTCTCTGAGTTCCTTCAGTGCTGATTGCGAGCCTCTCCCCTCGTGTCCTTCAAGTTTTGTGGTTTGCAACAATCATCTTTGGCGCTCATCGCAAAGACAGATGTAAAAGTACAGTGTTAAATATACAATTTTTTTCGTGCAGTGTAAATTAGAAAAAATTTTCAGATCTCAGAGCATAATAAAGTGATTTAAATATGTAAGTGCTTTAAGAGTGCTATCGCTGTCAGCCAATGAGCAGTAATCCAGATATATATAACTGCAGTGTAAAAAGTGATTTTTTTTTAGTGCAGTGGAAAGTAAACATTTTTTTTTTCCATTACTAATTAATACTTATTAAATTAATGTACGTTAATAATTAATTCTGAATGAACAAATATATTAGGAAGTGCAAAGCATTAATGTATTCATAAAGTATCGGCAGTGTAAAATATGCTATTTAGCGTTATTTTTATATATATATATATATATATATATATATTTTTTTTTTTTTTTTTAAATATGAATTAATTAATTACTTAATAAATTAATATACTTTACCTATTTCTAATTAATTTATCCAGCAATCAATATCCTGAAGAGCTAACAATCTCTTTTGATTTTCCTGCAGCTTACAATGTACATTTGGACTGTTGCTGCCCTGATGAGAAAGTGTCAGCAATGTGCCAATTGTGCAGTATAAATAGGCTGCATGCGCAAGGCCAAACCGTTTGTTTAGTCGGGTAAAGCACCATTTTAGATTTGTAATGTTATTAGTTACAAGTTAGTGTTGTAAAATGGCAACGATTGTCTATATGTTAAACAATCAAAAATATATATATTGACCTTTTTTATCCATTGGGTGCTTAACACCCCTTTAACTTGATCATCAAAAATAACTTTATTTGGGTACACATGATCCGAAACAACGCAGATAAGTGATTAAAAATTGCCTTGCAAATTCTCTAAATGTAGGAGTATCAGAACAAAAATATATTTTCACATGAGAGTGGTATGGTCTATCTATAGTAAATAAACGTAGGCCATTCTATTGGCATCAATTGACTAGTATGATATTAATACTATAGACCATTGCTAAACAACTCTCATATATCAGAATATACTGATAGTCCTGTTTTACAGGATACACTGATAATCATAGAGTTGTTAAGTATTTATAAAAAATATTCACATTGTTAAAAACAAAAAAAGAATAGTGGGACACAGGTATTCATTAACTCCAAAACGAGGAATTCACATAATATAATGGCTGCTCTATATTGCAAATGAATGCAAAAGAAATAAACAAGTAATTAAAGAATATACGTATGGGAGGGAAATATATAGCATTCTCAAATATACTTGCCAATCAGTTTTCTTCTCTCCAAACTTCTCTATTTATAAAAGATAACATGTAAGCCATGTGAGCCATTTTCCCCTGGAGTTGAACCTGTCCCACTGGTAATATAAAATGCCAACGGTCCGTTTCGTCCTTCTAGAGGACTTTCTCTAAGGCCTATGTCTCTGTGTTACGCGGCTTGCGAGCATTTTTCGTCCTTTCGAATAGTGTATTTTGTACCTTGTACGTTCCTGGGTAAAAGTGGTATGCGTCTGGTGGTGTGTTGCGCGGTTCGGACTCGTGTAGCCTCGTTTTCATTTTTTTGTGACAACATTTTTTTCTCAGCCGATTTTCGAGTGCCGAAACTCAGCGAATACGGCTTAAATTTGCATGCAACCTCTCTCCCAGACGTCCTGGCTGTCCCCCTGTGCTGTGTGTGAGGGTATTTTGTATTTTTTTGTTTATCTTTTGTGTTTTTTGTGTTTTTCGATTTGTGCGGTTCGGCCGTTAACTTCGTATTTTTCTGACCTCGTATTTATTTTTTCTAAATTCTGCGCCTCGAAATTTTTTCCCCAAGTCCTGCATTCCTCAACTGCTTGCAGCCTAAGGCAATCCTGTGTTTCCTAACTGCTTGGAGGCTAAGTCCCGCGCTTTTCAATGCCACAAGTGCTCCAAGTTTCAATTCCTCAAGTCCTCGTTAAGTGCTCCAAGCTCAGAAGACTTCTGTGCTTGAAAGGATGAAGATTTGCAGTTTGACAACTATTATATGTGATATATATTCCATCTCAGCTCATATCTCCCCTCTCTATTACACTAATCCCAGCTCTCACACATATTTTCAACCTCTCCCTTACTACTGGCATGTTTCTGTCTTCTCTAAAACATGCCATAGTTATACCCACCATTAAAAAACCCTCATCTGACACTGACGTTGCATCTAACTACCGCCCAATCTTATTGGTTCCCCTGGCTTCCAAACTGCTGGAGCGGGTCGTCTATAACCGCCTTACCAGCTTTATTTCCTCTAACTTCCTTCTTGACACTTTCCAATCCGGCTTTCGGCCCCAACACTCCACTGAGACAGCTCTCACTAAAGTCACCAATGACCTGCTTACCGCCAAGTCAAAAGATCACTTCTCAATTCTACCTCTTCTAGATCTCTCTGCTGCCTTTGACACTGTCGACCATCCACTTCTACTCCATATCCTCTTCTCCCTCGGTATTCGAGACACTGCTCTCTCGTGGTTCTCAACATACCTACAAAATCATTCAGTATCTCCTTCTCTGACACCTCTACTTCTTCTCACCCCCTGTCTGTTGGTGTACCCCAAGGATCGGTCATTGGCCCCCTCCTCTTCTCCATCTACACTTCCTCACTTGGTACCCTCATAAAATCTTTTGGGCTTCATTATCATCTCTATGCAGATGACACCCAAATCTACATCTCCGCACCAGATCTATCCCCCTCTCTTCTAACACACATCTACAACTGCCTCTCTAGTATATCCTCTTGGATGTCCACCCACCATCTCAAACTCAACATGTCTAAAACTGAACTCCTAATCTTCCCTCCCTCTCCCACAGCGTCAATTCCTCATATCTCTACAACAACATCATCACCCCATCTTCCCAAGCCCATTGTCTTGGAGTTCTACTGGACCCCGCTCTGTCTTTCATCCCTCTCATACAATCACTAACTAAATCTTGTCTTCTCCATCTAAAAAACATCTCCAGAATTCATCACTATCTTACACAAGACACAACTAAAATCCTTATACACTCTCTCATCATCTCTCGACTAGACTACTGCAACTCACTTCTTGTTGGCCTACCTACCACCCGACTGTCTTCCCTTCAATCCATTATGAATGCCTCTGCTAGATTCATCTTCCGTACACAACGTTCAGTGTCGGCATCACCTCTCTGTCAATCACTCCACTGGCTTCCCTTAGCCTCAAGAATAACATTTAAAATCATGACCCTAACTTACAAAACCCTCAATAATAATGCTTACTCTTACATCTCTGCTCTCATCTCCAAATACAGTCATGCAGACCCACGGATACATTATAGAAGGAAGATATGTCAGCACTAGGCTGATCAGGTCTATTAGTCCACTGCTGACAAAATTAAAGCAATTAGCTGCACCTGAAGTGTCAAGCAGACTATTTAAATCCCCAGGAACTAACAGCCAGAGAATGGAGTCTGGGGGAAAGTAAGAGGACAGACACAGGAAGTGTGGGTGCTAGAATCAGAGAGAGAGATAAACCAAGGAAGCTGCTGTTGGAAACCTGTCAATCTGCTGAGGACCAGTGCTGCAGACTGAAGCCACCTGCAAGGCCAAATTCAATACTGAAAGGTCAGAAACTCCTTTTGTTCTTTATTACCCGCAGGGAAGAGACTGTTGTGCTTCACAAGACTTTATCTTCTAGAGTATATTTGGTACTTGTTACAAGGGTCCCTGGGGGTGGGCACTCGAAGAGAATGGTGGGCCAGTACCCTGGCCACAAGGTGGCACTATACCACATATAAGAGACTGTTTGTATCCTGGCCACAAGGTGGCACTATACCACATATAAGAGACTGTTTGTATCCTGGCCACAAGGTGGCACTATACCACATATATCAGACTGTATGTATCCTGGCCACAAGGTGGCACTATACCACATATCAGAGACTGTTGTGTCCGATCCACAAGAACCTCCGCTGGAAGTACCACGACAGGATTCATTGTTTTCTTTGTGAATTATATTTCTCCTGAGCAGAGAAGCTGCCCGGGTGTAGTCAGGGTGTTCCTGAATGTTTAGTAAGAACGTTTATGTAGATTTTTATTTTCATTTTTTTCTTTAAGTTAATTACTACTTTTGGACCCTTGTTTATGAACCATTTGTTATAAAAATCCCTGTGGTAAACGGCCATCTTTGTCACAATATAAACATATATAGCTTGCAATAGTTGCTTCTTTTACACACAAAGTAGAATATTCTCTAATGATACTGGAATCAATCTCCCTTGAGCCATTACATTATTCTATATTTATTAGAGATTGCTTAATACAATGCACTGAATGTGAAATGGGCTGTTACGCAGGGGATTCAAGCCAAAAACGACACCTCAAGATGAATCTGCACAGATATACTATTAACAGACATAATACAAACAGTCACTGTTCCCCAGTTAGACACCATTTTACCCAGAAAGATCACTCCATCCAAAACCTGAAAATCTAAATGCTTGGAGGAATTTCAAAAATACCCAGGAGAGGGAAACATTTAAAATGAATATAATTAGATTCTTCAATATATAGAACTTAATATAAATGGAGATTTCTAGCACATTACCAAAATTTAATGGACTTCTTGCTTTGGATTGCCTTGATTGTTTTCTTTATTATTGTCCCATCTATACATTTCTTATTTACTAGTTCTGTTTCTCTCTGGCCCCTCAGGTTCTTCACATATCTTCATTTTACAACCTAGTTAGTATTCCTCCCCTCCCTCCCCTGTGTCTCTTTCCCCCTTTCTGTCCCGTGTTTCTTTCCCCCATTTCCCTCCCCTGTGTCCCTTCCCCCTCCCTCTCCTGTGTCTCCTTCCCCATCTCCCTCCCATGTGTCTCCTTCCCCATGTGTCTTCTTTTCCCCTCTCTCACTCCCCAGTGTCTATTTCTCCACCTCCCTCTCATGTCTCCCCTATCTTCCTCCCCTGTGTCTCTTCCACACCTCTCCCTCCCCTGTGTCTCTTCCACCCACCTCTTCCTCCCCTGTGTCTCTTCCATTCCCTCTTCCTCTCATGTGTCTCTTCCACCCCCTCTCCCCTGTGTCTCTTCTCCCCTCTCCCTCCCTTGTGTCTCATTCCCCATCTCTCTCCCCTGTGTCTCTTTCCCTCCTCTCGCTCCCCTGTGTCTCTTCCCCCTCTTCCTCCACTGTGGCTCCTCACCCTCCCCTCCCCTGTGTCTCTTTACCCCCTCCCTCCCCTGTGTCTCTTTACCCCCTCCCTCCCCTGTGTCTCTGCCCCCTCCCTCACCTGTGTCTCTTTCCCACTCTCCCTCCCCTTTGTCTCTTCCCCCTCCCTCTCCTGTGTCTCCTTCCCCATGTATCTTCTTTCCCCCTCACCCCCTCCCTCCCATTTCTCTCCCCCTCTTCCTCCCCAGTATCTCTTCCACACCTCTCCCTCCCCTATATCTCTTTCACACCCTCTTCCTCTCCTGTGTCTCTTCCATCCTCTCTTCCTTCCATGTGTCTCTTCCTCCCCCTCCCCCTCCCCTGTGTCTCTTGCTCCCTCTCCCTCCCTTGTGTCAACTTCCCCCATCTCACTCCCCTGTGCCTCCCCCCCTGTGTGTCTGCCCCCATCCCCTATGTCTCTTTCCCCCCTCCCCTGTGTCTCCTCCCCCCTCCCTCCCTTGTGTCTCTCCCCCCTCTCTTTCCCCCTCTCCCGCTCCTGTCATGCAAGCGCATTTGTGCCCCAAAGCAATGCGCATGAGCGCCCAGGAACAATGTGCATGTGTGTCACTTGCGGATTTTGCAGCGCATTGCACGACTTGTGGCGCATTGTGCCAGCGTAACTCGCAACTTACGAGTAACATAGTTGTAGTTATTGAGAGTTTGTTGTAAGTTTTAACATAGCGTTACCGACAAACTCGCAATTACCACAACTATTATATGAGATTGCTTGGAAACTCTTAATCCCCAATGCTATCTAAAAATGGAGAAAAATATGTTCTAAAGACACTAAACAGATACTCCTTAGATTAATTTGTGACTAACCTCTGAATACATGGATTGGTGTAGAATGTGGTGGTTTGGTTTGGGCATTCATTTTCTTTTTCAGAAGAGGTTGGGGTTGTGGCGGCCATCCTGAGGTTGGACAGGAAAAGGGTACAGCCCAAAATAATAAATTATCCTCACACCCAGTCTCCCTTCAGTTTTTTGTTATGTCCTAACACTTGTAGGATATATGGCCCATGTTATCATACAGATTTTTTTTTCCCGCATGGTTGATAATTTATTTATTGCTGCTCCTCCCTAGTGAGCAGAGGATGCCAGCAGGATTAAAAGGCATTTTACATCCCTTGTGTAAGTCTGTATCAAAGAGAGTGACTTTTCCAACTGAGGAATATGCGTCACGGCAACCAAAGGCTTGTTTATTTAGCAAAAATGTACAATAATAATCGCTAGAACTTCCTGATTATAATTTGCTATAAATATGGGGACCTTGCTGTGCTGCGCCGACTCTATCTGTAACCTTGAAACCTCTGTGCAGGCTCTGAGCCTCTCTCTATCTCTATCTCCTGCTATGCTCCTCAGCCAATCGATTCGGTGGGGTCCCTCAGCCTTGTGATTAACAGCCGAAGCTAAGTATAATAAATATTGCTATATTATTATTACCTTGTGTTGTTTGACTTGTCAGAGTTGGATACATGCACCACAAGCCAAGGGAACCTTTTGGATGGGAGTTTGGTAACTTCTCATCATTTTGGTATATTGTGGTTGGCAGTTTTGGAAAACTGCGCCACATTGTTACACCTTGTTTCTATGAAATGCCAATTTGGGTTTTATTGCTGTTCTTCCCTTGTGGTCCAGGGATATGCCAGCTTGAGGAAATCTGAAGTTTGCAAGTATTGAAAAACTGTGTTTAGTTTTAAAATTAGTGTACATTTTTATTTAATCGCCTCATAGATAGTTTAAACCGGCTCACATGCACATGTTGCATACTGTATATGGGCATGCACAGTTTCCTGTTAGCTGGTAGTTAGGGTTTTATTAAATGGTGGTTTAAAATCAATTCCTTCTGCTTTTTTTATGTGACTAATGTATTTATTATCAACACATATGATTGATATATATCAATAAATAAGTACATAATTTAAACAAAAAAAAAAACATAACACTCTGCTCTCTGCTCTTAAAGGCAGTGTAAATCCCTATTACAATGTATAACAGTTGCAGACAGTAGCCTTATTATTTATGCCGGTTCTTGTGGGGCGGCTTGAAGGGCTAAACTAAAATAACAATATCTAAGTCAATTCTTCAGCAATTTTAGAAATGTAAACACATTTTTCACATGAATTTCTACCAGCTAACAATGGTGCAGAGCACATATGGCGACTTTTATGGTCATTTAAGGAGAAACAGCAAGTTTCCCTTTAAAGAATCTGCTCTGGCAGAAGTATTTTGCCATACAATAAGTGGAATTTGTATATCATGTGTCTTGGTGAGAGCTGTTTGGCTGAAAGTTAAACAGCCAAATAAGTAAGCCAGATAAGCATCTAGGAGTGTATCAACACATTTTCAGTGCTGTATCATGTTGCTAACTAAAAAAAGGATCCCCTAGGCAGCTACCCTTAATGCTTAATGCTAATTCTTATTCCAATTAGGCTTACTTTCTAAAGATTTTCTGATAGTCTTCATTTATACTGGAAACTATTAGTAATATCTTGTTTATCTTTCGTAACTCAGAACTTTAGCAAAAAGGCTTCCAAATGTCAATGGACTTGGTCAATCGACTTGCGTAGCTTTTGATATGGTAAATATTTCTTATTTGTCTGTATCTCTTGCGACTTTAGCATCACCTGTATGCACCTATTTGTCAAGCCCGAGATCAAATTTAACTTTCTATATAGCTGTACCATATAAGATAGTAGTCCATTAACACTTTTTGTATGCATTACCCCATGATTGTTTGCAAATAATAGCTTATGACCACCAGTACATAACCCAATGTTTAAGATTCAGTCTCAAAAGCAGGGGTGGATGTTCATTGGAGCAGTGATGCATTCAGAAAATAGTAGCTGATAAACCAATATATAATTTGTATACTGTAAACTCTTGATTATCCGGCACTCAACCAACCAAGACTGGCACCTGCCTTTATTCCCTGTTTGTAAAAAACTGTAGATTATCCGACATTAACTGGCACAAAAATAAAAAATAAATAACTTTGTTCTGTTAGTTTTTGTTTCTCTAATATCTCAGTTTAGTTGCTAGCAGCTATTTAATAGGTATTTGAAGGGTTTTAAAGTTTTTTTTTTCTTCACAACTCTCATTTAACTACACTTAGCCGACAATAGGCAATCCCTGCAGGTGCCGGATAATTGAAAGTTTACTGTATTATTTTTTTCCAACCTTCATAAGTGATATTTTGGTCCTTTCTCTATCCCCAATGTAGTAATTGCAGAATGTATATTTTTTAGTGTAATTTTAATAAAGTTTTTTTTCTTTGTTTCATTAAAGAAGAATATATTACAGCTTGTATATAAAAACAAGAAAGCACAAGTAATCCTACATATTAAAGTGCAAAGCAGTGTCTTTAGAAATGGAGAGAGATAACGAGAACCATAATATTCATTTGCTGTGCTCGTCGTTGTTAAAACCCGTACGAGTTCGGAGATTGAAGGCCGCTAACTCAAAGCATTGTAGAAGCCAATATATATTCAATCCAGCACTGCAAAGCACTGTAAATGATGGGGAACACTATGGGGGACATTAGGTTTAATAGAAAAACATTCTCAAGCTTGCACATCGCCAAAGTATAAGCTTTGATTTTAGGTTTAAAAGCCCCAACACTCCACTGAGACAGCTCTCACTAAAGTCACCAATGACCTGCTTACCGCCAAGTCAAAAGATCACTTCTCAATTCTACCTCTTCTAGATCTCTCTGCTGCCTTTGACACTGTCGACCATCCACTTCTACTCCATATCCTCTTCTCCCTCGGTATTCGAGACACTGCTCTCTCGTGGTTCTCAACATACCTACAAAATCATTCAGTATCTCCTTCTCTGACACCTCTACTTCTTCTCACCCCCTGTCTGTTGGTGTACCCCAAGGATCGGTCATTGGCCCCCTCCTCTTCTCCATCTACACTTCCTCACTTGGTACCCTCATAAAATCTTTTGGGCTTCATTATCATCTCTATGCAGATGACACCCAAATCTACATCTCCGCACCAGATCTATCCCCCTCTCTTCTAACACACATCTACAACTGCCTCTCTAGTATATCCTCTTGGATGTCCACCCACCATCTCAAACTCAACATGTCTAAAACTGAACTCCTAATCTTCCCTCCCTCTCCCACAGCGTCAATTCCTCATATCTCTACAACAACATCATCACCCCATCTTCCCAAGCCCATTGTCTTGGAGTTCTACTGGACCCCGCTCTGTCTTTCATCCCTCTCATACAATCACTAACTAAATCTTGTCTTCTCCATCTAAAAAACATCTCCAGAATTCATCACTATCTTACACAAGACACAACTAAAATCCTTATACACTCTCTCATCATCTCTCGACTAGACTACTGCAACTCACTTCTTGTTGGCCTACCTACCACCCGACTGTCTTCCCTTCAATCCATTATGAATGCCTCTGCTAGATTCATCTTCCGTACACAACGTTCAGTGTCGGCATCACCTCTCTGTCAATCACTCCACTGGCTTCCCTTAGCCTCAAGAATAACATTTAAAATCATGACCCTAACTTACAAAACCCTCAATAATAATGCTTACTCTTACATCTCTGCTCTCATCTCCAAATACAGTCATGCAGACCCACGGATACATTATAGAAGGAAGATATGTCAGCACTAGGCTGATCAGGTCTATTAGTCCACTGCTGACAAAATTAAAGCAATTAGCTGCACCTGAAGTGTCAAGCAGACTATTTAAATCCCCAGGAACTAACAGCCAGAGAATGGAGTCTGGGGGAAAGTAAGAGGACAGACACAGGAAGTGTGGGTGCTAGAATCAGAGAGAGAGATAAACCAAGGAAGCTGCTGTTGGAAACCTGTCAATCTGCTGAGGACCAGTGCTGCAGACTGAAGCCACCTGCAAGGCCAAATTCAATACTGAAAGGTCAGAAACTCCTTTTGTTCTTTATTACCCGCAGGGAAGAGACTGTTGTGCTTCACAAGACTTTATCTTCTAGAGTATATTTGGTACTTGTTACAAGGGTCCCTGGGGGTGGGCACTCGAAGAGAATGGTGGGCCAGTACCCTGGCCACAAGGTGGCACTATACCACATATAAGAGACTGTTTGTATCCTGGCCACAAGGTGGCACTATACCACATATAAGAGACTGTTTGTATCCTGGCCACAAGGTGGCACTATACCACATATATCAGACTGTATGTATCCTGGCCACAAGGTGGCACTATACCACATATCAGAGACTGTTGTGTCCGATCCACAAGAACCTCCGCTGGAAGTACCACGACAGGATTCATTGTTTTCTTTGTGAATTATATTTCTCCTGAGCAGAGAAGCTGCCCGGGTGTAGTCAGGGTGTTCCTGAATGTTTAGTAAGAACGTTTATGTAGATTTTTATTTTCATTTTTTTCTTTAAGTTAATTACTACTTTTGGACCCTTGTTTATGAACCATTTGTTATAAAAATCCCTGTGGTAAACGGCCATCTTTGTCACAATATAAACATATATAGCTTGCAATAGTTGCTTCTTTTACACACAAAGTAGAATATTCTCTAATGATACTGGAATCAATCTCCCTTGAGCCATTACATTATTCTATATTTATTAGAGATTGCTTAATACAATGCACTGAATGTGAAATGGGCTGTTACGCAGGGGATTCAAGCCAAAAACGACACCTCAAGATGAATCTGCACAGATATACTATTAACAGACATAATACAAACAGTCACTGTTCCCCAGTTAGACACCATTTTACCCAGAAAGATCACTCCATCCAAAACCTGAAAATCTAAATGCTTGGAGGAATTTCAAAAATACCCAGGAGAGGGAAACATTTAAAATGAATATAATTAGATTCTTCAATATATAGAACTTAATATAAATGGAGATTTCTAGCACATTACCAAAATTTAATGGACTTCTTGCTTTGGATTGCCTTGATTGTTTTCTTTATTATTGTCCCATCTATACATTTCTTATTTACTAGTTCTGTTTCTCTCTGGCCCCTCAGGTTCTTCACATATCTTCATTTTACAACCTAGTTAGTATTCCTCCCCTCCCTCCCCTGTGTCTCTTTCCCCCTTTCTGTCCCGTGTTTCTTTCCCCCATTTCCCTCCCCTGTGTCCCTTCCCCTCCCTCTCCTGTGTCTCCTTCCCCATCTCCCTCCCATGTGTCTCCTTCCCCATGTGTCTTCTTTTCCCCTCTCTCACTCCCCAGTGTCTATTTCTCCACCTCCCTCTCATGTCTCCCCTATCTTCCTCCCCTGTGTCTCTTCCACACCTCTCCCTCCCCTGTGTCTCTTCCACCCACCTCTTCCTCCCCTGTCTCTCCTCCATTCCCTCTTCCTCTCATGTGTCTCTTCCACCCCCTCTCCCCTGTGTCTCTTCTCCCCTCTCCCTCCCTTGTGTCTCATTCCCCATCTCTCTCCCCTGTGTCTCTTTCCCTCCTCTCGCTCCCCTGTGTCTCTTCCCCCTCTTCCTCCACTGTGGCTCCTCACCCTCCCCTCCCCTGTGTCTCTTTACCCCCTCCCTCCCCTGTGTCTCTTTACCCCCTCCCTCCCCTGTGTCTCTGCCCCCTCCCTCACCTGTGTCTCTTTCCCACTCTCCCTCCCCTTTGTCTCTTCCCCCTCCCTCTCCTGTGTCTCCTTCCCCATGTATCTTCTTTCCCCCTCACCCCCTCCCTCCCATTTCTCTCCCCCTCTTCCTCCCCAGTATCTCTTCCACACCTCTCCCTCCCCTATATCTCTTTCACACCCTCTTCCTCTCCTGTGTCTCTTCCATCCTCTCTTCCTTCCATGTGTCTCTTCCTCCCCCTCTCCCTCCCTTGTGTCAACTTCCCCCATCTCACTCCCCTGTGCCTCCCCCCCTGTGTGTCTGCCCCCATCCCCTATGTCTCTTTCCCCCCTCCCCTGTGTCTCCTCCCCCCTCCCTCCCTTGTGTCTCTCCCCCCTCTCTTTCCCCCTCTCCCGCTCCTGTCATGCAAGCGCATTTGTGCCCCAAAGCAATGCGCATGAGCGCCCAGGAACAATGTGCATGTGTGTCACTTGCGGATTTTGCAGCGCATTGCACGACTTGTGGCGCATTGTGCCAGCGTAACTCGCAACTTACGAGTAACATAGTTGTAGTTATTGAGAGTTTGTTGTAAGTTTTAACATAGCGTTACCGACAAACTCGCAATTACCACAACTATTATATGAGATTGCTTGGAAACTCTTAATCCCCAATGCTATCTAAAAATGGAGAAAAATATGTTCTAAAGACACTAAACAGATACTCCTTAGATTAATTTGTGACTAACCTCTGAATACATGGATTGGTGTAGAATGTGGTGGTTTGGTTTGGGCATTCATTTTCTTTTTCAGAAGAGGTTGGGGTTGTGGCGGCCATCCTGAGGTTGGACAGGAAAAGGGTACAGCCCAAAATAATAAATTATCCTCACACCCAGTCTCCCTTCAGTTTTTTGTTATGTCCTAACACTTGTAGGATATATGGCCCATGTTATCATACAGATTTTTTTTTCCCGCATGGTTGATAATTTATTTATTGCTGCTCCTCCCTAGTGAGCAGAGGATGCCAGCAGGATTAAAAGGCATTTTACATCCCTTGTGTAAGTCTGTATCAAAGAGAGTGACTTTTCCAACTGAGGAATATGCGTCACGGCAACCAAAGGCTTGTTTATTTAGCAAAAATGTACAATAATAATCGCTAGAACTTCCTGATTATAATTTGCTATAAATATGGGGACCTTGCTGTGCTGCGCCGACTCTATCTGTAACCTTGAAACCTCTGTGCAGGCTCTGAGCCTCTCTCTATCTCTATCTCCTGCTATGCTCCTCAGCCAATCGATTCGGTGGGGTCCCTCAGCCTTGTG
The DNA here is from genome assembly GCA_027410445.1 of Discoglossus pictus. Taxonomy (NCBI): domain Eukaryota; kingdom Metazoa; phylum Chordata; class Amphibia; order Anura; family Alytidae; genus Discoglossus; species Discoglossus pictus. The sequence goes on from CM050163.1 coordinate 50,881,528, forward strand.
ATTAACAGCCGAAGCTAAGTATAATAAATATTGCTATATTATTATTACCTTGTGTTGTTTGACTTGTCAGAGTTGGATACATGCACCACAAGCCAAGGGAACCTTTTGGATGGGAGTTTGGTAACTTCTCATCATTTTGGTATATTGTGGTTGGCAGTTTTGGAAAACTGCGCCACATTGTTACACCTTGTTTCTATGAAATGCCAATTTGGGTTTTATTGCTGTTCTTCCCTTGTGGTCCAGGGATATGCCAGCTTGAGGAAATCTGAAGTTTGCAAGTATTGAAAAACTGTGTTTAGTTTTAAAATTAGTGTACATTTTTATTTAATCGCCTCATAGATAGTTTAAACCGGCTCACATGCACATGTTGCATACTGTATATGGGCATGCACAGTTTCCTGTTAGCTGGTAGTTAGGGTTTTATTAAATGGTGGTTTAAAATCAATTCCTTCTGCTTTTTTTATGTGACTAATGTATTTATTATCAACACATATGATTGATATATATCAATAAATAAGTACATAATTTAAACAAAAAAAAAAACATAACACTCTGCTCTCTGCTCTTAAAGGCAGTGTAAATCCCTATTACAATGTATAACAGTTGCAGACAGTAGCCTTATTATTTATGCCGGTTCTTGTGGGGCGGCTTGAAGGGCTAAACTAAAATAACAATATCTAAGTCAATTCTTCAGCAATTTTAGAAATGTAAACACATTTTTCACATGAATTTCTACCAGCTAACAATGGTGCAGAGCACATATGGCGACTTTTATGGTCATTTAAGGAGAAACAGCAAGTTTCCCTTTAAAGAATCTGCTCTGGCAGAAGTATTTTGCCATACAATAAGTGGAATTTGTATATCATGTGTCTTGGTGAGAGCTGTTTGGCTGAAAGTTAAACAGCCAAATAAGTAAGCCAGATAAGCATCTAGGAGTGTATCAACACATTTTCAGTGCTGTATCATGTTGCTAACTAAAAAAAGGATCCCCTAGGCAGCTACCCATTATGCTTAATGCTAATTCTTATTCCAATTAGGCTTACTTTCTAAAGATTTTCTGATAGTCTTCATTTATACTGGAAACTATTAGTAATATCTTGTTTATCTTTCGTAACTCAGAACTTTAGCAAAAAGGCTTCCAAATGTCAATGGACTTGGTCAATCGACTTGCGTAGCTTTTGATATGGTAAATATTTCTTATTTGTCTGTATCTCTTGCGACTTTAGCATCACCTGTATGCACCTATTTGTCAAGCCCGAGATCAAATTTAACTTTCTATATAGCTGTACCATATAAGATAGTAGTCCATTAACACTTTTTGTATGCATTACCCCATGATTGTTTGCAAATAATAGCTTATGACCACCAGTACATAACCCAATGTTTAAGATTCAGTCTCAAAAGCAGGGGTGGATGTTCATTGGAGCAGTGATGCGTTCAGAAAATAGTAGCTGATAAACCAATATATAATTTGTATACTGTAAACTCTTGATTATCCGGCACTCAACCAACCAAGACTGGCACCTGCCTTTATTCCCTGTTTGTAAAAAACTGTAGATTATCCGACATTAACTGGCACAAAAATAAAAAATAAATAACTTTGTTCTGTTAGTTTTTGTTTCTCTAATATCTCAGTTTAGTTGCTAGCAGCTATTTAATAGGTATTTGAAGGGTTTTAAAGTTTTTTTTTTCTTCACAACTCTCATTTAACTACACTTAGCCGACAATAGGCAATCCCTGCAGGTGCCGGATAATTGAAAGTTTACTGTATTATTTTTTTCCAACCTTCATAAGTGATATTTTGGTCCTTTCTCTATCCCCAATGTAGTAATTGCAGAATGTATATTTTTTAGTGTAATTTTAATAAAGTTTTTTTTCTTTGTTTCATTAAAGAAGAATATATTACAGCTTGTATATAAAAACAAGAAAGCACAAGTAATCCTACATATTAAAGTGCAAAGCAGTGTCTTTAGAAATGGAGAGAGATAACGAGAACCATAATATTCATTTGCTGTGCTCGTCGTTGTTAAAACCCGTACGAGTTCGGAGATTGAAGGCCGCTAACTCAAAGCATTGTAGAAGCCAATATATATTCAATCCAGCACTGCAAAGCACTGTAAATGATGGGGAACACTATGGGGGACATTAGGTTTAATAGAAAAACATTCTCAAGCTTGCACATCGCCAAAGTATAAGCTTTGATTTTAGGTTTAAAATCTGTCCAAGTCCTACGGGCTTCAATGACCAAGTCCGTAGCTCATTATTCAAGCCCATGCGGCCTTGGAGGGTGAATGTCCTCCATGCCGTAGCTCGTTATTCAAACCCGTGCGGGCTTGCATGATAGGTAGAATACGAAGATTGAAAATGTCTTTATTTGCAGATTTGAGAGTAGGGGAATGTTTAACTATTAATTCTAAGACCAAACATCACTTTCACTTTTAATAAAAGTACAGGATGGATTTTCTATTTGCTTAATTAGTGCTACAATTTGTAAGTAAGCCCTTTGCAACACCTCCGTGGCCCAAGTAACCTATGGGTCTATTTTACTCATTTACGAACTTGACGGAGGCTAATCCCGCAGCTGTTGCGGGTCTGATGTGCTCCAAGCCCGTGGGACTCTGGACACGGAAATTGAACATGAATTACAATAAAAATTATTTTCCGATTTGAGTGTTGAGGAATGTTGTGCTATGAATTCTAACACCTCCAATCACTTTCACGTCTCATCAAAGTACAGGATGGCTTTTTTATGCTTAATTGGTGCTCCAATTTGTAAGTAAGAGCCTTGCGGGACTTTTTTGGTGTTAAGTAAGCTGCGGCTTGGTTTTAGCTAATTACGGCCTTGACGGAAGGGTTCAGGTAGCATTTGAATAGCGACCTTGGCTTTCTTGCGGCCGAAACTCTTGTGGACGCCTAAGATCAAAGGCTTTCCCTGCGGCGCGGGCAGCCGCAAGGGATAACAGGGCGCCGGCCGGAAGTACTCAGCCGCAAGGGAATAGTATACCGACTTAGCTTGCGGCCACGCATCTCCTATGGCCGTTAATAGAATGAGGCCCATGGTATGCAAAAGTAATATGCATGATATATACATCTCTTTGGGGACAAGATAAATGGTATACATTATTGCTGTATCATTTACATGCATGAAAACAGGATAATGTATTTAATTTAAGAATAATTATATTTATTATTTACTATATTATATATATATATATATATCACATATATAGTTGTGAGCATACGAGCCGTTGTGAGCATACGAGCGGCAGCGAGCTCGCAAGAACTGCATCCCTCGCGGCGCGCATGAAAACGGTGCGCATGAAAACATCAGAAACACAATAAATAAACACAGCGAACACATATAAAGCTTACTTACAGCAAGGGGGGGGCATCCAGCACGTCCATTTAAGTCCAAAAAAACGAGTTTAAACTGCCGAAAATCACCTAAGCGAGAGAAAAAATGGCTGCTGAACAAAACGAAAACGAGGCTACAGCCGCAACTGCAGCACACACGCACGACTTAGAAAAAAAAGCAACTTGTGCCCGAACAAAAAATACAAGATGCGCTACACCTATTCCACACACGCAAAAAACTTCCGAAAACGGCGCACATGAAAACATGAGAAACACAATAAATAAACACAACGAACAAATAAAAAGCTTACTTACAGCAAGTGGGGGCATCCAGCACCTCGAAAAGTGAATTTACACGTCCCTTTAAGTCCCAAAAAATTAGTTTAAACTGCCGAAAATCACCCAAGCCAGAGAAAACATGGCCGCTGAACAAAACGAAAACGAGGCTACAGACGCAACAATACTACAGTGACTCGCAAAACTGAAACAACGCTACAGTCAACTTTACGAGGTACGTAAAACATACTATGCGGCATGTACCACTCTGATATTAACCACCATTTTGAAAACTACTACGCATAAAATGGCGGATGGAACGCAAATTGTAAGCTGGAACGCAAATAGCGCATACGTATTACGTTCTAACGGACTGAGGCACATCAAAGTTTATAAATACTGCCTACTTTCCAGAAAGTTCTACATTTCTACTCAGGTGATGAATGGAGTGACTGGATAGTTAACTGCTGCTTTTACTTGAGAAGATAATTATTTCCTAATTTCCTACTTTACACTGTGCAAATTACAACTGAGAGGTAAGCTATAATATATTAAATTTTATTACCAAGACAGCAAAAAAAAAAATAACAACTTTATCTATGAAAATGCGATTCATGTATAGTGACATGTGACACGCACATTTATGTGTATAGGCCCTACAACAAACTAATGTTAACCGAAACTTATTAAACAAGGATATTTTAATGACATTAATTTACTGCAACTCATAGCAAAAAATAATATGACACTAATACATATGTAACCTGAAGCTGAATCTTTGCCCTTTTTTTCACTGTTCAAACAGACTCTGCATCAACAGCGTCACTCAAGAATTTGCACCATGGACTGTCAAAGAGAATTACTTTTAAAAAACACAAAGAAAGAAGAAGAGGTAAGATAGAAAAATACATTACAAGTTGAAAAAGACCATGCTTTGCTAAATCAAAAAGAAGAAATATACAACTAACCATTTAACTTTCTTTTTCAAACAGACACTACAAGAAGACTTGCGGATTAAGATTGGCAGGAGGGGACCCTCTGTCATTCGGACAAGAACAACACTTCAATCAAGGTATAGTATAAGTAGAAAAAAAAAAGGAAATATATTTGTTTAATGGCTGCCAATATAAAAATTTAAAGTAAAAAAAAGAAAAATAAATACAAATTTAATAAAGACTAAAACAACACAGTTCAACAAACTTCACAAACACCTATACAATTTACAAAGAAAGACTTTGAGTTTCAGAGAAAAAAAAAGAGGTGGAAACATTAGCAACATACATAAAACAAAAGTATTCCTCCTCTTTACTGTAAAATAACCTCCAACCATCACCCACAAGCCAAATGCAGCAACCAAAAAGTGGTGAACACAAATCAGGATTAAACAAAAAAGCCTACCATGATATAGAAAAGGCAATTAACATTCATTTTTACTGTCCCACATTATTTAATACTCATAAAGAAGACTAATTAAGCAAATAAAGTATGCAAAATATGGTGGACACAAAACAGGATTGTACCAAAAATCACACAGATAGAAAAGTTAAATAATATTCTTCTTTACTGTTTAAGAACCTATAAGCCTTACAAAGAAGCCTAAATAAGCATACCAAAAGTGGTGGACACAAAACAGGATAATGCTAAAAACATTGTGATCATATCCAAAATAGAAGACTAATTAAGCAAATAAAGTATGCAAAATATGGTGGACACAAAACAGGATTGTACTAAAAATTACACAAACAGATAGAAAAGTTAATTAATATACGTCTTTACTGTTTAAGAACCAAAAGTGGTGGGCACAAAACAGGATAATGCTAAAAACATTGTGATCATATTCAAAATAGTAAAAACATTAATAATTACAGTAAAAAAAAATAATAACTGTAATATACAAATACAATTAAAGTATTTTAAAAGGTTTCACAAAAAACAGCATTGCAGACAAATTCACCATAACAGATAGAATAGACAATGAAATATGCTATTCATTACAAATACATTAAAATAAAATAACATTTTACTTTTTCTTTTACAACAGACACTGCGTGAAGAGCATTGGACGAAGACTTACAACAGCAGACCAACAAAGATTCTTCTTGAAATCACACTTCAACCAAGGTAGAGTATAACAATTAAAAAAAGAGAAAACTAAATAAACATGTTTGCTCGGCATCCCTGTCAACAGAAAAAAAAAACAATAACAACCACTAACTATAACCTTTACCAAAATATAACTGACACATTTCTCATTTACCTCTTATTTGTCTTTTACGGACAACAATGTTTAACAGTAAATCCAAACTTCAATCTAGCCAAAAAAACTAAACAAAAAAACCCAGAAAATAGCATAGTCCACAAAAGTCTCAAAACACAGACTAAATAACATTTTTCATTCTCAATTACCAGTCCTAATGTACAATATTAAGCATAAAACCTAACCACACACATAAAATACAATACTACAACCAATAGTACTAACACCCAAAAAACAACAATAGAAACATTTTCACAGCCCCAACATATAAGCCTTTAAATAAAATATAAAAATACTATTCTAACAATCCCCTGTACGATAAATTACAAAGACTAATTTCTGCCCTCTACTATGCCTATAAGCCAAAAGTACAACAAAAAAAATAATTACCATACCAAAAAAATTATCAATTTCAATTAACACTATACACCTAGTGCATCTAGAAGCAGCTATAGTGTAATTACCTTGAGTGTGCTATGCATGTAAGGCAAAAATTACAACCTACGACAGAAAGTAAAAGCAAAAAAAAACAAAACACTTATTTAACAATACAAAGAAAGTACCGCTACAATGAACTACAATCACATAGAAACAAACTATTAATAATAAAAAATTAAAAAAACAAACTTAACCTCTCAAAATAAACTAATGATACATTATTTTTTTTACAGATTAACATGGCTGATAACGAGAGCAAACAAGAAAAGATAAGACGGCAAGCTAGAGAACGACAACAGAGATTGGCCAGCCAGCAGACACCGGAGCAGAAGGAAATTCAACGAGAAAAAGAACGCAAATGAATTGCAAGCAAAAGACTATCACCTGCTAAAATTAAAGATACACCAAAAAAAGCTACTAAGCAAACAAAGGATTTAGAACCTGTTCCTGGAACATCGGATGACATTTTACCTGAAAAAATCAAAGATTAACCAAAAAAAGCCACCAAAAAAACAAAGCATTAAGAACCTCTTTCTGAAACATCACATGACATTTCACCTGATGAATTTGAAAATGAAACTGATATATGCTTTGCAAATTGTCCTTTACTCAAGTCTTTAGCAGTAGAGGGTTATAATTGTGGGGACATGAATACTCAATGTCAGTTTTGTGAGGCTTATCATTTTAAACAGGAGAGACCCAGAGATGGCCAATTTATTAGTTGCTGTCAAAAAGGCAAGGTTAAACTTCCAGAAAGAAAAGAATTTCCAATCTATTTACAAAACATTATGACTGAACCTACTTTTCCAAACTACAAAAATGTTAAGACAAACATAAGATCCTACAATAGTGCCATATCCTTTGCATCTATGGGGGCAACATTAGCTGCTTAATGTACCAGGATATGGTCCTTACTGTTTTAAAGTCCAAGGCCAAATTTACCATCGGACTTCACATTTACATCCAGAATAAGGATAGCAAAGAAAATTTGCTCAACTATATGTCCTAGATACAATGGAAGCTGTTGACCAACGTATGCAGCTGCAAGAAAATAAAAAATGCTTACCCAGTGTTTTTATAGAGCTAGATAACATTATGGCCAATAACCCCTACACTAAAGCTTATAAAAAAATGGCAGAAGTAGAAAATTAACAACAACTTCATGCACAAAGACATCAATTACCAATCCCAAAGGTCAATATGGTGCTTAAAAGAGATAGACATACTGATAAACGTTGTTATAACTTGCCAACATCAAATGAGGTTGCAATAGTGTTTCAAAATGATGAAGGAAAACCACCATTTCAAAGAGACATTAGAATATATCCCAGAAATGAGGAGCAACCATTCATTAATATTAGTATCTTAAGTCCAAATTTAGATCCAATGACATATCCCATTTTTTTCCCACACGGAGTAGCAGGTTGGCAACCAAAATTAACACTTCCCGGTTACCCAAATGCTAAAGCCAGAATGCGAAATAATTTGTTTCTATGCTTGAATTTAAAGTAGCTCAAATTGCCATTCGAAATACATTTAATCCAATTTTATGTGGTGGAAAACGAACACAACAATGGATTATTGATTCCTATTTGCAAGTTGAGACCAATAATTTAAACTTTATAAAATATCAACAAGATAAACTACGTGTAGAACAATATTGTGGACTAATGGACTATGTTGCTGAGGTGGCTATAAGCAGAGACATGACAGCTGGAAAAGCCATCATTTTACCATCTTCTTTTCAAGGATCTTCTAAAAATATGAGAGAAAGATACAATGATGCTATGGCTATTGTCACCAAATTTGGCAAACCCGATTTATTTATTACATTTACATGGCCCGAAATTACACAAAATTTACTTCTTGCCCAAAGTCCTTCCGATAGACCAGATTTAGTAGCCAGAGTTTTTAAGATTAATTAAATGAATTAATACGTGACATCACTATAAGTCACTTATTTGGCAAATGTCCTGCTTATGAATATACTATTGAATTTAAAAAAAGAGGCCTTCCACATGCACATCTTCTCATAATACTTCAAGAAAAAGATAAAGTAGATACTGGTGACAAAGTGGATGCAGTCATTGTTGCTGAACTACCAGATTCAGAACTATATGGTAGACTATATGAGATTGTTACTCATCGCATGATTCATGGACCCTGTGGTGAGCTTAATCCCCAATCACCATGTATGGAAAATAATAAATGTTCCAAAGATTTTCCAAAAGATGGCTATCCACTTTATAAAAGAAGAGAAGTTGATAGTGCTATTATTCGTGGTAAAAAAGTTGACAATAGATATGTAGTACCCTACAATCCACATTTACTGATGAAGTATAACGCACACATTAATGTAGAAGCCTGCACTTCCATCAAATCCAGTTAGTACATGATGAACTTGCATCTCATGTAGATGCTCGCTATGTAAGTGCACCAGAAGCTATGTGGCGCCTTTTAAAATTTGAAATGCATGATAGATCAGATGCAGTATACAGATTAGCAGTACATTTAAACCACAAAGACATTTAGTGTATTTCCATGCTGGAAATTAAAGTAATGCATTGGCCCAAAGTGAACATCGTCACACTACACTAACTGCATGGTTTGAATTAAATTCGACAGATTCAGAAGCAACACAATTCTTGTATATTGAAATTCCATATCACTATGTTTTTGTGAATGGATTATGGAGACCTAGAAAAAGCAGAGGAAATAAAATAATCCCAAAAATGTACACAGTCAGTCCAAGAGATCTTGAACGTTTCTGCTTACAACTATTACTTTTAAATGTTCCTGGAGCACAAAGTTTTGAACACTTAAGAACTGTTAATGACATAGTATATGAATGCTTCCATTTAGCTGCAAGACATAGAAACTTACTAGCTGATGATACAGAATGGGAAAGATGTCTAGAAGAAGCAGCACTATGTCAAATGCCACGGCAGATGAGAGAACAATTTGCATTTATTTGTATCTTCTCAAATGCTCCAAATGCATTAGCTTTGTGGGACACATTTAAAAGTAATATGGCTGAAGACTTTATGCAACGATACAATGAACCTATTGCACACTTAAAAGCGTTAATGGAAATCCAAGAAGTATTTTTAACTCATGGATTAAGTTGTGCAAGTTTTAATTTGCCTGATCCAGGTCTTATAGATGACATAAAATTTAAAGACTATGACATTCAACTACTAATACAAAGAACAGAAGAAAGACTTGCAACTTTAAATACGCTACAATTGCAAGCATTTAATGCCATTAAAAATGTACTAGATGATGACATGGTCAAAGAGCGTTATTTCTATCTTGATGGACCTGGCGGATCAGGAAAAACTTATCTATATAATTTATTAATGAGTTTTGTACGAGCACAAGGTCAAATAGCACTGCCGTTTGCCACTACTGGAATTTCTGCACTTTTGTTAGAAGGTGGAAGAACTGTACATAGTGGCTTTAAACTGCCAGTGCCTATTTTAGAAACCTCTGTGTCAGATATTCGCATGACATCATTACAAGCAAAAAAAAATAAAAAAAGTAAATTAATTATAATAGATGAGGCCACAATTATGTCATGCTATGCCCTCCAATGTATTGACTGTTTGCTTCGTGAAGTCATGGATAATACTTTTCCATTTAATGGAAAGGTAATGTTGGTAGGTGGCGATTTTAGACAAACATTACCTGTCGTTGTACATGGAAATCGAACTGAAACCTGTATAAAGTCAAGCACACTATGGAAACATTTTAACCATCTTCAACTGCAACAAAATATGATATCAGAAGGCCAAACTGATTTCAATGATTGGATTATTAAAATTGGAGAAGGCAGAACAGAAAAAATACCAAATTTACCTGACGACACTGTGCATATCCCACCTCATATGATTTGTCACCAAGGTCTTATATCGGCTATATTTGAAGGTAGCATAAATAACCAGGAATATTCAGAGCTTGCCAACCAAGTCATCCTAACATGTAAAAATAAGGATGCATTAATACTCAATAATGAAATCTTTAAAAAAATTAATGCACCCCAAAGAAATTATCACAGTGCTGATTCTGTACTTGCTGATGACAAAGAAAGTCAGACAAACTTTTCCACTGAATTTATAAACTCACTAACTCCTTCTGGAATGCCACCACATATTTTGCAGCTAAAGAAAGGTGCAATTGTCATGTTACTGCAAAATATAAACCCGAAAAAAGGCCTATGCAATGCGACAAGATTAATTGTTCAACAATTAAAGGACCATTTCATAGATGCTGAGATTTTAACTGGTACCCATAAAGGAGAGAGAGTTTTCATACCAAGAATAGATTTAGCACAAAGTGAAAGTAGTCTCCCTTTTATACTTCAAAGAAGACAATTTCCCATCATTATGGCATTTGCCATGACCATTAATAAATCACAAGGACAAACTTTCAAATCTGTGGGTATTTTCTTAGAACAACCAGTATTTGCACATGGCCAATTGTACGTTGCCTTATTACGGTGCAAAAATCCACAGGCTATTAAAGTTTACATTGAAAAGAATGAAAGTCAATGTGATTTATTAGAAGATGGACGTTTTTGTACTAAAAACATTGTCTACTATGAAGTACTCTAACTTTTTATTAAACAAACATAAGCCATGCAAAACAAATTTAAAAGCAAATGCAAAAATATCAGAAACCACAATGTAACCACCAATTTTGCAAAAGAAATACACATAAATGTCCTTTACCTTCAAAATCTCATTATTACGCAACAGATATTACATTTACAAAAACAATATTTTCCTGTTAAACTACATTAAATTGTCAAATACATACGGAACACTGCTTACACAGCGTGCAACAAGTTTAACTTCTTCCGTTCTCTTTTTAGAGAACCGCTTTTCCACAGACAAAACTATATGTGCGATTTAAAACAATTACTACGGCAACAAACAAAGGTCAACCATTCAAAAATACAAATCAATAAACAATTCAGTCATAATTAATGGAAGTACTGTTTATGCATGATTAGCTTCACAAAACACTTGCCTTGCATTATTTTGACTAATTCTCTTCAAATGTTAATTAACTATGTTACTGTTTATAATGTTACAAGTTTGAAAAAAATATTTTAAAGTTCTTTACTTAGACACATAAGAAAGTTCAAGTTTCAAAAAATATACTTTCAAGTTCCTTACTTATACATATTCTAAAGTTCATGTTAAGAGATCAACCACGTTTTAAGTCACAATGTAAATGTTGTCTTTTATGTTAATCCAGGGAGTAATCTGATTGCCAGTTAATGTGGTCAGGAAGGAATTCATTTTTTCCCCTCTTTGATACAATTGGATACGTTTCAAGAAGGGGTTTTTACTGTTTGCCTTCCTCTGGATTCAATGTATATTTAAGTTAACAATTCTTGAGATAGAACTTGCACCTCAAGTTTACAATACTGATTAATTTAAACTTCAACTGTTCTTACATTCAAATGTTAATACTTTTAATACAAAATGCTTTAACAGTTACTGTTCAACAAAAGAACATTTTACAAAAATAAACATGTTTAATAACACATCAGTACTTATTTCATCATAACTAAAACCTTACATGTGTCAAATACGTATATTAATAACTAAACAACTTTTCAAACATACACATCTCATTGCCGTCATTTTTTGACGGGCAAGTCACTAGTATATATATATATGTGTCAAAACTAAGCATGCAGCCCTATTAAATTCCCACAATGTTAAAACCCATAGCCCATAAAGGAGCCCGCTAGACTTACGGCTATTAAATTGGCCTCTTACAGCTACCTGCAAACAATCTGTGGGTTACAGGCGGAAAAACCCTATGGGCTGTCAAAATCAGAACTCCGTTGCCGCAAAGCCTTTGATCTGTCAAACCTGTGAATGTTAAGTTTCCAAATTACTATTATATTGCACGAATCCACTGGCGTTCAATAACTGTAAAGCTCAAAAGGAGCCAAAAATCATATGGGTACTAGAGAGGACCTACAAGGGGGTTAAAGTCCTATCAGTAGCACTGTAAGTGCAAATATCAACACACTACTGTATTTTAAGTTAAAGGGAAAGTGATGTTAGGTATTATAATTAATAGCACAACATTCTCAAGAACGCAAATCTGCAATATAAAATACTTTTTATTCGGTATTATTTCCATGTTATATAGATCCCGGAAATCAGTGTGTTAATACATATAATAGAACTCGCACGGACTAGAATATAATATTAACTAATTTATTAATACTGTATTATTTCTGGAATGCAGGTCTGAACATAAAGCGTAATTCAAACCCGTAAGGGGTTGAAATCTAACCTCCATTTTTTTGTGACGTAATGGTGACAGTCTATTACCATTGGCTCCGTCTAAACCTGTAACTAGGGGTTTGACTAAGAGATCATGTTTACAGCCGCATATGCAACGTGCACAAGAATGGTTTACAGGTTTGGATGTCGGCCACGTCTGTTGCAGGCTTGGCTAATTTTATCACTCTATAACTCTGCAGAATTTCAAATCCGCAGGCTTTGCGGGTATATCAGTGCTGCTTTGAGCTTGGAATTTAATATGGCCCATCTGCCTGTTACTCCTACTTTCATTAGCAGGCGACTATGGCTGAAACTGAGACAATGTGAATGTTTACACCAGCACAAGGAGGCAGCTCAGAGTTCATGGGATAGTGGTGTTAGTGGCGATATTCGCCATTCTGTTATATGCACTCCTGCAGTCTCTCTGCATGGTGACTGACTCGCCTTGTCAGTTTAAGACTAGGGACTGGTCATTGCTGCTTTAGGTTTAGGCTTGGGGCGGCTAGTGCAACCGTCTTCAGCCAATTAAGCTGCACAGGGGGCTGGCAGAGCTCTCCACACATGTACAGAAACCTTGCTTTCCCTGTCACCCCATGTTTTATATTCGCTCTGCCAGTTAGCCTGCACTACTCAACCTACATGTACACTATTGCTAACATTAGGAGTTTGACTGGTAAATTAGATAAATAATTCTTAAATATTTAGGGTACTTGGATAAGCACATGTGCAGTGAATTCATTCTTGGATAATGTAGACGTCTGCTGGGGGTGTGTTGGGAGTAATTACTTTCACTCAATCTCTTCCTTCCCTGGCAGAGGGAGGCACATTAAGAAGTAAGAAATATGGTGAATAAACTTGCCTGAAAACAGAGGTGAGATGGAGAATGAAATGACGAAAGGAGACAGGTAAAAGTAATGGAGTGTTGGGTATTGTATATATATGTATAAATGTCATTGTTCTCAGTAGTGTGTCACCATGAGAAAATGTATTTTAAAGACCAAGCTCTTAATCCAAAGGGGTGAAAGAAGACGGAGAGAAGTGGAAAGAAAAGGGGAATGTGAGAAAGAGTAGGTAGAGTGTGCGAAAAAAAGTAGATGGAGAGAAGGGATGAGAAAATAGAGAGATCAAAGAAATAAGAAATAAGGGAAAAGGGGGGACTGATAAGGGGTGAGAGAATGTGAAAGAGAAAATTGGGAGAAAATGAGGAAAGGGTGATAGAAAGGGGAGAGAGCGAAACATAAGATAGAAAGGGGAGAGATAGACAAGAAGAGTGAAATAGGAATGAAAGAGAAGCAGTGGGAGAGTAGAAAAGGGAAGGGAGATAATGGGGAGAGAGAAGAAGGTTGGGGAGAAATAGAGGAAAAAGGGAGAGAGAGAGAAAGGAGAGAGAGAATAAAGAGGGCTGAGGGTAATGAGGATTAGAGGAGTGTAGAAAGAAGAAGGAAAGATGGAAAAGAGAGAAGAGGGAGAAAAGAGTGGGAAGAGAGAGAGAAGCAAGAGGCGAGAGAGAAGGTGGAGAGATGAGTGGGAAAAGGGGAAGGAGACATGAGAGGGACAAAAGAGGGACAAATGGGAGGAGGGAGAGAAAAAGGGTAGGGATTATGGAAAAAAGAGGGGTGTGAGACAATGAGGGAGCAAAAAAGGAAAAAAGGGAGAGAGAAAAGTGGGAAGATGGGAAGAGCAAGGTAAAGAAGAGAGAGAAGTGGAGAGCTTGCGTGAGTGAAGGTGAGAGAAAAAAATTATAAAAAAGGTAAGGGAGGAGGATAGATGAGTTAAGGAGAGAGGGAGAGAAAGAGGGAGGAGAGAAGAAAGAAGAGGGGAAAGTGAAGACATTAGAGGATATGGATAGAGGATATGAGGAGAAAAGAGTTGTGAGCGAAAATAAGGGGTGAAAAGGAAGGGTGAAAAAGGGGGATGGAGACCACATGACGTGCAGAATGGTAATGGAGTCTTAGGGAGCCAAGGAGGACAAGTGTCACGTTTCCTTTTGGCGAACTGCCATTAAAATATCTGATTAGCTTATTAGTTACATTTACACGAAGAGGCTCATGATCTAGTAACTTGTTCAAGGAGAGCTGTAGGTGAACTGATGCTTCATCATTTTAGCAAAGCAGCATAATATCTTGAAAGAAAGCCCAAGCTGTTATCTGTGCAAGTTGCATTTAGAGCATGCACGCTATTGCCTTTTTAGTTCCTAACATTGTTAGTGTGTATATATATATATATATATATATATATATATATATATATATACTGTGAGGATCCAGGGGTAGGGGCTATTATAAACTACAGGTTAACTACCCAAAAGGAATGTTGGGTTCTTGGAAATCTTAACACCAGCACCCTTATATCTGGCTTCAGTATCAGTCAGGGTCTCTCAATAAGGAATCAGCACTTCCAGGAATCTCTGTAACCTTCCTGTGGCAGTGACCAGGACAAGTTACTTCCAGGGTGGAGATAGAACCAGTATAGCAGCCACCAGCAGCAAATAAGAGAACATACCATTTATATATGTGTCAGCTGTGAACTGTTCTATTTTTGGAAAGTCAACAATATTTATAGGGGTTAGATACAAAGGGGGGGGGGGTGGTGTATACAACACAACAGTGACCGGGATTGGCAGACAAACACAGGAGATTTACTCCACATGGGGTATAATAGTCTGGCATCCTGGCATCCTGTCTGACACATGTGAACAATAGGCAAACCTCCAAATACACATAATGCTGTCTCCATGTCTAGTGAGCTAGATCTCAAATAGAATATTTTAACGTTATCTGGCAAACAATAGGACAAAACAAATTACAATACAATGGATGGGTTTAGGCACAAAGTCCAGTGGCTGGAGCCAAGCAGCCTGTCCTTTATGGGGGCTCAATGGGCTAAGATCCAGGACCTGTAAAAGGGGTCCGTGACATATACATGATAACACTCTTTAATGCGAAAAATACAGGCCTTAATGTAAATATGGATTTGTTGTTTACATCACTGATGTGTTGTTTTTGGTTTTCTTGCTCTCTGGTTTATATCTGGTCTGTTCTTCTGTCGCCGTACATTTTTATTGTACCTCTACCTCTCAAAATGTGCAAATACCCTGTTTATTTACTCTGACCTACACTTTTGCAAACTTGTACACAGCTGACTGAACAGAAAATGTGTTTAAAAGCCTGTAATTTCTCTATTTCAATGGAAATCTTCTAGTAGTGTTGCTCCTGACTTGAGAGTTCAGCTCTCGAAAGCTAGTCATAATATTTATGAATATGTTTGTCCAATAAAGAAGGTATCACTATATACTGCAATACTCTGATTATTCATCTATATATACAGTATATATATATATATATATATATATATATATATACTGTATAGAGGGACAAAGTGAGACCAGGGATTTTACAGAGTTAACTTCTGGAGGAATGTGCTCAGGTGTTAACTGCCTTTAAAACACAGGAGCTGAGAGATGGGTGTGGCCGGTTAATTGACTGCAGGATTGCAGCCTGGCATCGAGCAGTTATTGAGACAGGCACGGTTTTGGGTCTGCAGCCTTGCAAAAGCTTTGAGAAAGCAAACTATGTAAAGTTTGCTTACAGCAGAAATGGCGACTCACTGGAGTGTACACTGTTTGTGATAGCTGCTGAGAGAATCAGTCTGTGCTGAAGAGAAGGGCAGAAACTTATTGTCTGTAGCTGGAGAAAGATATTGATATAGAGGAGTAGAGCTGTGAGCAAACAGCAGACTGGAAACTTGGGCTTAAAGGCCCTGTCATCTGGGGTTTAGTCACTCCCAGGAAGTGGTTAGAATAGCGTACAAAATGGGCAAAATGGTGGCTTGAGTTTGGGGAGCACTAGTAGCTGTGCATTGCTGCCTTGAAACATTGAGCCGTAATTGACATAGTCCAACGACATGGGAAGCTATCATCAGCTGTGCACAGAGAAGCACAGGGAAATGCTCCAAATGGCAACAGAAGTGGAGCCCCTGTTTGGTGTGACATAGGAAGAGATGACAAGAAATTGTATTATAAGGATTTACCATTCTTTTTTATTATCAAAAAAATAAAATAACAAACAAAAGCAAATACAAATCATTTGTACGAGAAAGTGTACAAAATATGCATATTTATCAGTACAAACAGCTCAAATAGAATTAGGGAGCATAACAATATGGGGAGGTTGAATCTTGATCAACAAAGGGTTTTAAGAAAAAGAACAATGTTTATCCCATGGTAACCGCTTATTAACAATGTTTCTTTTCAGATTCATTACATTTCTTACATCCTTTTTCAGCAGAAATTCCCTATAAACAGTACTCTCAACTTCACTCCAAGACGGAGGCATCGTTAATTTCCAAACTTTTATGATATGCAATTTAGCAGCTAATAGGATATGAGAGATTAAGAATCTAAACTTCACAGGTATCCTATCTATTGTAATGTGGAGTAAAATAAATTCTTGAGAGCACTGAATTTCTATATTAGTAATATAGAAAAAAGTAAAGTAGTTCCACAGGAAGAAATTCTCTAAAATTCTCCAGTGGAAATCACATTTTTTCCAAATTTAACTTAATCGATAAAAAGTCAAGCCATGCAATCTCTAACCTGAGACTCATAACCGGAATAAAAATCGACTATTGTATTATAGCCGCAAGCTTTCCATTTGGCTATTACCCAATTAGGACTATAGGACTATAGTGAAGTAAGATCTCTAGGGGTTAAAAGAGATGTATATTTAATCCAATTAAATTTGACTCTCTTCTTGTGCCAAAATTTCACCAAGAATAAAATTCCATATGTCAAATTTGATAATTGGTTTGTGCTTAAATGTGGAAAACAAAGCATAAGATTTAAAGGGATAGATTTACAAATCTCACTCTATATAGAGAACTATTTGTAATATTTAGGAGTTAACAACATACTCAGAATATGACTAAGAATTATAGCATCATGTAATTTCGAAACAGAAGGGTAATCTAATCCTCCTTTTTCCATTTTTCTTTTAGTTATTTTTAAACTAATTCTTTGTTTCTTGTCATTATTAAGGCATTTATTCAGTAGGTTTTGGAGCCTTCTCAATAAAAATCCAAGTGTAGTTTGAGGTATGCATCTAAAAATATAAAGGATTTTTGGAACTATCAATTCTCCCAAACCAGGAAAAAAAGTTGGTTTCCAGTCTAAAAGCGTTCTTCTAATACAATCATATAAAATCGACAAGTTACATTTTAGTATATCTTCATTTATTGGGGAAAAATAATGCCTAGATGTTGAATTTGGTTATTATTCCAATAAAATGTATAAAGAGCTTGTATTTTCAACCTTTAATCTGCAAGATAATATTTCTGATTTGGAGTTGTATTTTTTAAGATATGAGACTTCACTATATAAATTCAAAACTTAAAAAAGATATTTAAGGAGTTTTCTGGGTCAGACAAGGTAAACACAATATCATCCACATACATCATTATTTTATATTTACCTTTACCAATATTAACACGCTTAATCTTATAATTAGCTCTTATAATCGATAAATGGTCAAAATGAATATTAGGTGAGGCAAAGGGCACCCCTGTCTAGTTCTGTTGGTGATCTTAAACTTTTTTGTCTCAAATCAATACCCAGAAACCAATGCTCTAGAATTTTAATAAAGAGCCATAATAGCCTGTGCACCAAAATCCTCTAAACCAAATCTATATAATACAGCTTCAATAAAGGCCCAATAAACTCTACCAAATGCCTTCTCGGCATCTAGAGATAGAGCCAAGAGGGGAATATCTTTTTTTACCGAATAATCAATCAGATCTAACAATAGCTGTGTGTTCCACGATCCTTGCCTATTATTAACAAATCCTACTTGATACAGATGAATTAACTTAGGTATATATTTATTCAGTCTGGTCACAAGGACTTTTGCGTTTATTTTAACATCAACGTTTATTAAGGAGATAGGTCTGTAATTGTTATGTAGCTTTGGGTCTTTATCTGATTTTAGCACATTAATAATGCAGGCTTCTGAAGTTCCAATGAAATTGTCCTAGTGTTTGTAATTTTATTAAAGAGATTGCATAAATGGGGACTTATACAAGTGCTAAAAATCTTGTAATATAAGTTTATAAACCCGACTATCCCTGGGGATTTGTTTGGCTTTAAATTTCTTTACTAATGATATTACAATTAAGTTCCCTTGCCTCTTCAGGTTCAATTTGCGGGAGCTTAATTACTTGGAGGAACCTGTCGATATCAGTTTTAGAAGATATAACAAACCCATTTTTCTTTTTTAAATTATAGAGAGACTTGTAGTAAGATTCAAAAGTCTTGCCAATTTCTAATGGGTGAGAGATTTTTCTATCCCTTTTTATCTCGGAGAGAGGCTATTCTCTGAGAAGGCATTTGTTTCCTAATTTTACGAAGCAAATATTTACTATCTTTATTTCCCATAGCATATTGTGTTTGTTGGGATTTTAAAATCAAATTGTCTATTTGGAGTTGTAATGTTTCAATAATTTGACTCTTTATCTCGTTAATCTGTGGACAATTTTTTTTATCGGGAGAAATTATAATTCTCTTAATGGCCTACCTCTGAATTTTTTCTCCGCTGCTTTCAGGGCAATAAAAATACCTCTCATATATGCACACCATATAGTGGAATACAAAGGGACCGTATTTCGATTAATTTAAAAAAAATAATTAATATCTGATGTTAATTTCTTTATGGTGTCTTGAGATTTCAAAAGCAAATGGTCTAATTTCCAAGGGTTTATATTTATGGAAGATCAAGGTTCTTTTATCAACATGTTAATAATTGCATGGTCTGACTATGTTTTATCACCAATATTTATTGGTTTTATTATTTTTCAAGTTTGAGCATCTATTACAAAATTATCCAATCTCGTATAAGTATTATGTCTCATAGAGTAAAAAGAATATTCTCTCGTATCTGAATTCAATGTCCTCCATCCATCAAAGAGATAATTCCTAAGAATTATCTGTGTAAATTGTCTAGCTAATCTACTATTAACCTCATTCGAGGAAAGTGTATTGAAAGATACACGATCCAATATAGAATCCGGAATCATATTAAAATCTCCACATAATATAAGGTGACCTTTTTTTAATTTTAATTAGTTTGATTAAGAATTTTATTTAGGAATTACATTTTATTTTGATTGGGAAAATATATTTTCACTATTATGTAAATTGTATCATTAATGCTCCCCATCCAAATGATATAACGACCATCTTCATCTATGAATTTATATTCTTCAGAGATTGCTAAATTCTTATGAAAAATAATTGCAACACCTCTGCATTTATTAACATAGGGGGCACTAATACATACTGTGAAAGTTCTATTTATAAGTTTAATATTATCTTCTTTCCTCCAATGAGTCTCCTGAAGATACAATAAGTTAGCATTCTCCCTTACATAATTATCCATTGGAATTCTCCTTTTAATTGGAGTGTTTAACCCTTTTACATTATGTGATTTTTTTTTAATTTCCATCTATAAAAGAAAGGAGAACCATAAGATGAAAAAAACTCTTTCCCCAGTTCTAACTGCTCTCTCCCCTTATCCATATTCAGTATAATATACGATAACCTTTCCCCATTCACATTCAAACATACTACAATAATTGTTACCCTATGTTGCTCTCGGTAACTATCATTGTTACCAGGTGGCAAAAAGATATGGAAACGTTAGGCTATAAAGATCAGATGTTTCAACCTGATCCTGTTTTAAGGGGGGCGGGGAGTGATTACTGCATGATTGTAAAGTTTTAGTACCCCATTTACATCTTCTAAGAGAGGAAGGGCAACTTCCCTATTTTGTAAATTGTACCACCAGCAAATTCCTCATTATACCTCATTATCAGTGCTCTCATAAGCATAGCAAGATATCTATATACAAGCAGCATTATCATACAAAACATAATACTGCCAAATATTTGTATAATAGGTTAATAAACAGCATCCTGTAATATTTACCAACTGTCACCTAGTGATCAAAAATACAAAACATTAAAGTAAGATAGCACAGCAATCGCATTTCTATAGTGATTCTCAACAATGTTAATTTTTAACAAACTCTAGGATTAATAAGCTCTGTGGCCTCAATTACCCCTCAAAATACTCTTCTGGGTCTACGTTTTGCTATTATTCACAATTTAGCTGTATATATTTTGTAACTAAATGCCCATCCTGTTTTTTCAGGAGCAATATAGGGGGGTCCACTTTCTTAGGTTCTAGCTTTGCAGTAATTCCACCCCTACTTCAACCAATGCTATAGAGTGCCGCTGAAAGTCCTTAGAGATCATCAAGCGGAAGGGAAAACCACATTTATAAGAGATATTGTTCTGTCTCAAGACCGATGTTACATGCAAAAATGATTTCCTTTTTAATAAAGTATCTACCAAAATATCTGAGAAAATCTTAATCTCCTTGTACGAGTCTTCAAGGACCTTTTTCTTAAAAGAGTTTCTTTTTATTAAATCCTTATAAGAAAGGGAATGCAATTTCACTATGACATCTCTTGATTTAGGGCCAGATCATTTATTTGGCAAAGGAATCATATTTACAGCTTCTATTTGACTCACTGATGCGATGTTTTCTGTAATCAATGTAGAAAGTATATTATTAACATATACTAGCAGTTCAACATCAGGGATAATTTCAGGTATGCCCCGAATTCTAAGGTTGTCTCCCCTAGCAGGGTCCTCTATATTGTTAATTCTCAATTTGAGGATATTAACACTATCCTCCAACTGTGAAGTATAAGACATCAATGTTAGATGGCCTTTAATTAATTTGTCAAATTTGCCATCTGATTCTTTTAATCCTTGGTTAATCTCTTTAATTTCTCTCAAATTTTTTAGTATATGTTGTTTAACTTCTTTAGTTAATGAGTGTAGATCTTCACAAATAGCTTTAATTTTGGACAGAGTAAGTTGTTCCTCCTTATCATGTAAATCTGTACTTAGGAAATCCAGTCCTTGCAAGGGAGGAGAGCTCTGTGATAATAAGGGATCCAATAAAGGATCCATTTGTATGGGTTGTTCTTTACTCCCTTTATGTTTCGGAGAAAAGAAGTCAGAAGGAGATTTTTGACTTGATGATTTTTTATCTTTAGATCTTGTTTTAGTAGCAGAGTTCCTCATATTCACTAGGGAGGTAAACTATTTTAAATACTTTAATCCTCTTCCACTAGAGTCAGAAATCCTCTTCCACTAGAGTCAGAAACAGTTTGAGGCAACATTAATACATTTGCATCGGCGCCACCTTAAAAGTCTTAGATCTATATAATAGAAGCAGGATATATACGGCTGTATTTAAAGCAGTATCAATAAAATAAAATAAGTGTCCTTAAAAAAAGGACAATACTTCAGAAGAGGCAGAATAGTATCCTTTAATTAGAACTGTGCGGAGTGAAAATTACTTTTGTGAAAATATAGAGCCCCAGAACAAACAGCATCATTTAGCAGCTTTGATTTCCAGTATTAATTCAGTCTGGTATCTGATAACTTTGAGTTGCTCAAGGGTAACTCAGCCCCTTCCTAGAATCCTTCCCTCAGCCTTCCTCTCAGCACACTACAGATGGCTGGCTGGCCAAGGAATGGGCCAAAAGAGCTGCGTGTCCAGTGTCCCCAGAGAGCAACCCCTACGACAAACAGCAGGTAAGTACAAGGACAGAGAGTCCCACGGTCAGAGCCAAATACTGCACAGAGCAGTACATATATTTGTTTAGTTGAGTAGTGCTCCTAGGGTTGAATTCTCTCCATCCAGTCTATTCAGCCCTACTACGGATTAAGCGTGGCGGGGGACACAGCACCTCCATCTATACCTCCCCTAAACAGCTGAATTGCACAGTTGATCCTCAAATTTCTGGTTACGCCTCAGTCGTCTCTGATGTACTTCCGACAGCAAAAATGTATATAATTTACATGAATGTGATCAAGATTGTTGCCTCAGATTAGTAAACGGAATCTCAAATATCTACACAAAAGAGTTACTTATGCCTGTTATCTTTTGCTTGCTATGTTTTTGAAAAATAGGTCAAGGATACTGTATGGATAAAGTTTGAAGGACTAGTCTTTTGAGAGATATGGGGCCCTATCAAATTCCAAATTTTCATGAGTTTACAGAGTGAGAAAATTGAACAAGGCCGCAACCAAAGGCCGAAGCCTCAATCCCGTAAAATCTTCCCGCGCCTGCAAGCTGTTAGGAGGCTGAAAAATATGCTTTCTGCAGTTACAATCCAATCCAAATTGTGACACAGGCCTCAGGGCGAATGAAAAGCTGGATCCCGGAAAATGATTGACAGGGGGAGTTAATAAAGCTGCGTTTCACACGCCTATGCATTGAATGTGTTGTAGATTCTTCCAAAGTAGTTGGAGGTTGTATATGTATATATATATATATATATATATATATATATATATATATATATATATATAGAGAGAGAGAGAGAGAGAGAGAGAGAGAGTAGATGAATTTGGAAAGCAGGATCTTACGTTGTTTTTCTTTTCCATTATTCTAAATACTATTTTACACTTACATTTTGATTACACATATTTACAGTTTACACATAATAAAAAATACACATAGAGTAAATAACACACATAGATACACAGAGTCAGATCACTACATATAACCCCCACCCTAAATCCCAACAGTTAGCATTTACACATAAAACATACATTTTTTACATCACAAATATATACAGGCATACTTTTTTTCATCCTTATTTTATTTTTGGTATTGAAATGGAGGGAGGAGAGAGGCGAGGAGGAGAAAGAGGAGAGAGAGAGATGGCAATGGGGAGTGTTGGAGAGGAGGCGGAGGAGGTAGAGAAGGTTGAGGAGAGTGTAGGAGAGGAGGCGGTGGAGAAGGAGGTGGAGGAGGAGGTTGAGGAGGTGAAGGAGTTGGAGGAGGTTGAGGAGGTGGTGGAGGAGGTTGAGGAGGTGGAGGAGGTTGAGGAAGTGGGAAGGAGTGTAGAGGGGAAGGTGGGTGAGCAGGTGCCCAAATGGATAGGCACACCTACATCAGGTCAGAGGGGTAGGGGCCTGATCCCAGGGGGGTGGTAGCGGCAATGAGGGACAGGCCCAGGCAAGGTGAGGGAGGACAGGACCCTCACCCACAGTAGGGAGGGCAAGAGGCTGGGGGCAGGCACAGGGCCTCAAATTACTCCCCCCAGTAGATTGTGATACTCCTGCATGCCATCCATGAGCTCCCTGCTATCCTTTCAGTGGGTGGGGAAGCAAGGCCCGGGTCTAGGGGCCAGGCATGGAAGGAGGTAGTGGGCACAGTTACAACAGTGGCATGGCGGAAAGGGATGTGAGGACTGTGAAGCACAGGTTCAATAACGTCAGGGTCCTGGTGAGAAGGAAGATGACCAAGGAGATGGCTGCAGCTTCAGCAACAAGTGGTGGCCCAGAAGTGACCATCACCTACAATGAGTGGGAGAGGGACCTCAACGACCCACTGAGCCAGGTGCCCGCTGCTGGAGCTTCAGGCCTAGTGGTCCAGCAGGATCCAGTCTCCACGTCAGGTGAATATCACATACACCAACATGCTACCACATGTACATCACACACTACACATGTACAGGATGACCAACAAGGACACTGACATGTTAGCTCCATGGAATTTACAAGGGATAAATCATTTGCCATTAAATCCATGAGGCTGACAAATCACTGTCTTCAGTGGGTACAACAACATTAATCAACCAATAGACAGTCCATGTATGGGTGTGCCCACTGCAGCATATTCAGTCACAGCCCGCTGTCAAAATCAAGAGAGCGTTAGGAGCCGAGAACAATCAAGATCAAGAACCCAACAAAGATAACATCTAGCAAATCATAGCTACTCATTTAGAGTTGCTCTCAAAGGGACAGTTACCTCACTATAGGTGAGATTCATTGTGTGAAAGAGCACAAGATTCTATGTTAAAGTGATCTATTGCTTTATTGTAATTTCAATAAGAACACTTAAACATATGCAGTCTAAGGTTTATCTACAGACTGCTGATTAACAGTCTTCCTCAACTAACTTTTCACATATTATCGTTTTACTGCTTACAGGAATGTAGTCAGCCAGCAGTCAAACACACAATTAACATAGAATCTTCTGTTCTGTCACACAATGAAGAGCACTGATAATGAGGTCAATGGCCCTGTAAGTGATTCATCCAGGTTCAAGCCTAGATGTCAGATAGTTAGGAAGGAACAGAAACCAATGTTTTCTTCAACATCATTAACACATATCCCTTTCTTTTCTTGTTTCTCTTTTTCAGCTTCAGGGAGGTCTTGGTCCACTGGTGAGGCAGAGGCAGTACAAATGTTTTTTATGATAGGACCAGTAACAACATTAGAATTAGGGCCTTTTCAGAAACTATCATTTTCAAAGAGCTGTCAACATTTATTGTGACCTTTTTGACTGGCTTTGTGCCATAGAAGTTTCATAACAAAATATTAATTCATAGGCTGTACCATTTCCCTTTAGATAAACAAAAACAAAAAAAGAATCCCTACGAGCTGTACGTATTGAACTCCACCAGTTTGCTTACAAAGAAGTGGTTTTAAAAGCAGCAATTGAAAAAAGAAAGTTTGAAGCTCCATTTGAAGAATCGAAGAGTTTCGTCTGGAAAAACGTTATTAAACGTAAATAATTTATAGAAATTACAAAGGTCCTAAGAGAAAATAATCTTTCCTATAAGTGGAGTTTTCATACCAAGTTGATAATCTCTATGGTGATCAGAAATATTTGGTTAGATTAATAATTGAAGAGGAAACCTTTCTCACAGATCTTTTAGAGGTGGCACCAAGCCATATAAGTCAGAAAATCCTCTTAGGTCAAGATTGGCAAGTGGTCTAAAATAAAATTATAAAATAATAGAAATGAAATAGATGGAAGTATATTATTTTATTTTTTTATCATTCAGTAGCAGATGATAAAGGTAATTAAGTATTTTTTACTTAAAGGGTTGATGGAAAATTAACATTCTCATATGATAATTGAGTTGAGGAAGGTTTGAATAAGTGTAAAGAAAGGGGATTATATGAGGAAAATTCTTGGGGAAGACAATTTGTATACTGGTTTTAAGGGGTGAGAAGAGGGAATGGGAGGAAGGAAGAAGGGGAAGAAAAATGGTGTTAGTTTTTTTTCCCCTCCGCTTTTTTAAGCCTTTTAGGAGAATAAGAGTCATATAGATATGAGAAAGAGAGGAGATTTGTGGGGCATGGGCAGGAAGGACGTAATTTAACTTTTAGGTGATTTTAATTAGAAAAGATTTAAGTTAGATTAACTTTACACTATAGGAAATAATTTTAGAATATACAGTAGATATGGAGTTCTAAAAGTAGTGAGATTTATGGAGTACAACATAATTGAATTTACTAATTTACACTTTTGTTATATACTTTTTTTCACTTTAGATCCTTGATATAAATAGTTATTCAACACTTTTCCTAACTTTGTCGTTTTTCTCCCCTCTTCTTTCTTCCCTTTTTGTACGAGTACAGGGATTTTTAAGGGAAGGGGATGAGGTGGAAGCTGTGAAATGTGGAAGAAAAGGATGATTAATAGAGAAATAAAACCTAGGTAATATGATTTCGATGTGGGCCTTTTATTCCTTTTTAAATGAAAATTTGATGTTAGTGATAAAAGCTTCCAGTAAGATCATTTGCATTCTGCTGGTTCGCTCCCCAGAAGGAAAATGCCGCCTAGGCTTTCAAACTTTTATTAGTTTGACATTTCTTTGTCCCGTGCAACAGCCCCCTCACTTTTTCTTGTGACTTGTTGTATGGGACAATCAGAAGTGAAAACTCTGTAACATTTAGGTTTGATGTTTTTTGTATTTATGTTTTGTTTAATGTTTTTCTTTTTGATCCTGAAGCATGTATCCAGAGAAAAAAGCAGAGGTTGGTTAATTTTACTAATTTATCTGTGTAGGATGATATGTCTTTAAAAATAATTAGTCAAAATATTCAGGCTTTGAACCTAGCAGTGAAGAGATATACAGCTTTTAAGTTCTTTCAGAAAGGGGGGACTGACATTGTCTGTATTCAAGAGACCTATTTGCAAGATGGTAAATAGAGGAATTTGTAGAAACTAACTCAAAGGAATGATTTATAATTTGATCTTGTAGGCTGAACAATGAGAAATACACAATACTAAGTTTTTATTCTCCAAACAATAGGCAAAATGGGATTGTAAATCATACACTAAAACTATTAATGAAATATGCTCAGGGATTTCTTATAATATGTGGAGATTTCAATTTGTGTCTTAATCCCGATAATGATAGGAAATCGGTTAAATGCCTTCTATCTGACTCTTGTATGTTTAAAAAATCTACACTATTTTATAATAGTCTCATAAAATTGTATTTATTTGATACCTGGTGGACATTTCATCTCAATGAAAGAGACTACTCATATTTCTCTCATAGACATGAATCCTATTCGAGACTTGACTATTTTTTTGCTTAATGAATGGACCCTGAACAAAATTATGGAGGTAGAATTGGCCCTATTTTCTGGGCTGATCACTCGATAATAGAAATTATAATTAAATCGGATAATTTTACCAAGTTAAGATCTATATGGAAATTTGATAGTTCCTTACTGCAAGAGCATTCCAAAAGAATTCAGCTAAGAGAAGAGATTAGATTTTTTTTTAACTTAATTTATGGAATGCCTGTATTAGAGGAATTTTGATTAAGTGGATGCGAAAAGGAAAAAAACTAAGGGATTTACCCTTGAGGTTATTATATATTGAATTAAGTAAATTGGAAAGAAGTAAAAAGATAATCCGAATAGGAGTATTATGGCGGAAATAATAAAAATCCAGGCTCAAATTAAAAAGATGGTTCAGGGTATTGTAGATAAATTTATTTGGTCATTGCAACAAAAATTGCACCACTTTGGTAACTAGGTGAGCAAAATGCTTGCTAACAAATAAAAAAAATAGAATGGTTAAAGGTATATGCAAGTGAGCTGGATTAAGAATGCGTCTGATAGAGGAGAATTAGTAGGGTATGAAAAAAATAGTTTGCATGAAAAAAACAAAAAAAAAACACATGTAAACAGTTACCCTAAAGTTTGCTGAATTTTTTGCAGTTGCAAACTGTTTTCTATCAATGTTGACACCCCCTGAAAATCCTAGGGAACATTAGCATACATAATACATTGTATCGTTTTGGTCTGTGAATTAAGCTGCAGCTTTCCTTTAGATTTCTGTAATAACCAGAACAAGGTCTGTGTCCCTTCATTCACTGATTCTTTTATCTACATCCCAGGTGAAACTTCCCTCAGCCATAGTGATTTGCCCCTGTAACTCCCTTAGCCCAAGTGATTTACCCCATCACCTCCCCCAACCCCAGTGAATTGCACTTGTGATCTATCCGGCACTAGTGAATTGTCCCATTACCTCACCCAGCCTCAGTGAATTGCCCCTGAGATCTCTCCCAGCCCCAGTGAATTGCATGCACTCACTCACACAGAGATACATGCACTCCCACAGAGAAACATGCACAGAAAACGGTGCAGGTCATTACAGGACCATAAATAAAGTATAAATGCTTATTCACCTAAAAGACAAATTAGAATAGGAAGAAGAAGCTGAAATGTTTGGTTTTAGTACAATTATAATTTGTCAGAATTTATCAAGGAGAGGGTGTATGTCAAAAGAACAACCATGGAACACCTCAAGCATTTTTACTTGAATGTTGATTTATGGTCCTTTAAGGGCCCAGTGTAGTTGTCATCTATGCTGGCTGCATACAGCATTGCTGATTGGCTGCTAAGATGAGCATGCTCACATGGACAGAGTACACTTTTTGAAAATCGTACCCTGAGAAACCTAGCTCAAACATCACCTGCAACAGTTTTTTGTAATGCATACCTAAAAAACATAGTACATGCAAATAAATGTAACTATACTAATTCCCCTGTATCAGATGCATTTATAACCCAGCTCACTTGCATATACATTTAGGAAGAAAATAGACTTCATAACAAAAAAAGTGGAGTGGCTACAAAATCTTTGCTATGATGAGATAGCAAAGATTTTATGTAATTAAAAATATATATATATATTTATAACTTAGAAGATGCCAGAGCTTTATGTGTTTTTTTTTATTTCAATATTGGCAGTGGCAGCAGTTTCTCACAGTATCTTGTACTCATTAACTTCTCTTCCTCGCCCTGTAAAGGTTTTTCTGATTATATCATCTATGATATTAGGTGACATAATTCATGAAATCACATTTGAAATAAATAAGGATATATATTTATATATTGTGACAAGTTACCAGTCCTCCTCTGGGTTTGTGCCCATGTATCAGGCTCTTAGACGAAGGAATACAATACAAGAGCTGTATTTACTTTCACAAGTTTTGCTGGAATTTAGCCAGTGATAAAAAAATAATAAACTAAAACTAATCAAAGAAAACAATAGGCTAAGCTTCCACTGAAGCACTACCTTCACTAAGATACAGTTTTGTCACTAACCAACTGTCAACAAACAGTCCAATAGTTTGTAAGAATCACTGGCCGTCATTTCTTCAGATAGGGTGGTAGGGGTGGACTCCTTGCTCACTATGCCTTAAGGAGGGCCTCTATATCTCACCGACGAGATCCAAGAAGGGCCGAAACGTATATCCGAGGTTTGCTGCTTATCCTGTTCAGGGTAGAATTGCCTGGTATTTCAGTGCTGGATCAATCTTTTAAATGAGACCAGACTAATATGCTACATGATATTTCTCCCTATGAAGGGCACAGGTGAGCTAAAAAAGTGCTTCTCTCTGAGTAGGTTACCACGTCTATTGATCAAACCTACTAAGGTGTTGTTCGTTCTCAGATTGAGCAGATTGATTTTGTTTTGGTCAAGGGTATCCACCAATATCCCTTTGGTAAATCCAGTGCTGTGAGGAATCATGTCTTTCCAAGATGACCTATCAGTTCATTCACTGGTTATGGAACTAGCGTCAAAATTCTGATACTGAATTCGTTTTTTTAAATTCACTGCAGAATCTAATGGCCCCATCAGTCTATGGAATCATCACAATAGGACTGCATCACTAACTTGTGGGATTCTTCAGCTATACCAAGTTACAGCATTTTTAAACTTCTTTCCTTATCTTTAGCCTTTTAGCTTTGGGTATGCAATAGGGTTTCTACCGCTCATGTTTCCTCAAATTATAAACCAATGGCCTCAATATCTCATAGGGTCCTTGGCATCTAACCAGAAGTTTGCTTTCAGATGTTGGTAATAGCACTTGCACTCTGTTTCCAGGCTGACCCTTCCTTACTTGTGCAATTATAATATGTTTGCTGGTGTCTCTAGGCTTTTTCCATATGGTCTTATTCCAGATAAATATTTTGCACATACTCCACAATACTTTCACCTGGCACTGTTTACTCTTCCCATTTTTCTTGCAGTATGTTGAGAATCCATCTTGGATGACAACCATAGACCAGTTGAAAAGGGGAAAAATCCAGGCTTGAGATGCTTCCTTGATGACAAAACGTAAATAAGGAAAAAGTAGGTTCCATGCTACAACTTTACTAAGCATGTTCTTAAAGGTCCTATTAAATCTTTCAACCAAACAATCCATTATTGTGTGGTTGAAAGAATGTCTCAGAGATATAATCTGTATGAGCTTTCAAAAATCTTTCACAGACAGGTTTCGGTAGTAGGGGACTCTATTATTAGGAAGGTAGACAGGGTGATTTGTCACCCAGATCCCAGCAATTGAACAGCTTGCTGTATCCCAGGTGTTTGGGTTCAACATGTTGTGGATCAGGTAGATAAACTATTGGGAGGGGCTGGAAATGAATCGGCGGTCTTGGTACATATTGGTACCAATAACAATGAATGTGGAAGATGGAGTGTCCTAAAGAATGATTTTGTAGAACTAGGAAATAAGCGTAAGGCAAGGACCTCCAAAGTAGTATTTTCCAAGGTACTACCAGTGCCACCTGCTAACCCAGGGAGACAGAAGGATCTTAGGGAGGTTAATGAATGGCAAAATGGGATGCACAAAGTAGGGGTTTGGGTTTTTGGAGCCATGGGTTTCTTACTTTGACACAATCTCTACAGGGATGAATTGCACCTTAAAGGCATACGTTTCCTGGCTTATGAAAACATCTGATAGAGGAGAACCAGTAGTGAAAAATACCAAAATAAACATTAACACTCACCTTGATGTTTGCAAGCAGTAGCTTTTGTTAGTTGAAACCCCTGAAAATCCCTATTACAATTAGCATACAATTCATCATTTGTTTTGGCCAATCACAGGCAGCTAATACATTTTAATACAATGTAACAATCAATGATGGCAGTTTGTGCAGAAAGGAATCATGGGATGTGTAGTCTCTGTAGAAAGAAGTAGGAGTTAGACACTGGTCTGCAGATCTCTGTATTGAGCTCATGCTGGCTTGAAGGTTAGTAAAGGTTTAAAACCTTACCCAAGTGCAGTGTTTCTATTGGGAGGTTCGCTGTTTCTATGTAAGCAGCTCTGGATGTGTGGAAAACAAGATTTATTTTAAATAAAATAAATCTGTGTGTGTATAGAATGACTCAATGTAATGTGTGTTTATGATATAAGCAGCATGTGTTAGATTAGAAAAAGGTAAAAACAGGAAAACTTAGATACACCTTTAATGAAGAGGGGGCTGATGTGCTAGGAGAAAGGATGTAGAATGGCTTGGAGTTTTCAAACTAGTAGGTGGGGGGGAGGGACTAGATGGAAGCAATGGGGTAGAAAGTGTAAAGGGGTAAGGAATTACTCATGGGGAGAAGAAGGATGAGGATTAATATAGTAAAAAGCAGTAAATGAGAAATTGGGCTGAGTAGGCATTGCTGAAACATGGATGACTGTCTGTCTGTCTCTGTCTGTCTGTATGTATGTTAAGCCTGAATTTAATCTTATAGTCAGAGCAGATATTTATGATGGAACTAGCGATAATGTTGAATGCTTGAGTTAAATAGCATAGGAACAAACTGTAAAAGAATAGGCTATAACCCACAAATATAATTGAAAGTGAGGAACTGCAATTATTTTTACAGATTTGAAATGCAGCTAAGCATGGTCAAGTTCTAATAATGTGAGATTTTAACTACCCTGAAATAAACTGAATGCATGAGTCCAGCAGTTCAGTTAACAGGTAGTGATGTCGAGAACATCAAATTTTCTGTTCGCGAACCGCGGACGCGAATTCCATCAAATGTTCGCGAACGGACGAACATTTGTGAACCGCCATAGACTTCAATGGGCAGGCGAATTTAAAAACCCACAGGGACTCTTTCTGGCCACAATAGTGATGGGAAAGTTGTTTCAAGGGGACTAACACCTGGACTGTGGCATGCCGGAGGGGGATCCATGGCAAAACTCCCACGGAAAATTACATAGTTGATGCAGAGTCTGGTTTTAAGCCATAAAGGGCATAAATCACCTAACATTCCTAAAGTGTTTGGAATAACATGCTTTAAAACATCAGGTATGATGTTGTATTGATCAGGTAGTATAAGGATTACACCCGCTTCACAGTAACAGACCAATCTCCCCGTTTAATGCAACGCAAACAACCGCAAACAGTCCCTTTGCACAACCGCAAACTCCCCATTTGCACAAGGTTGGATACCAAGCTAGCCATGTCCCGTTCCTTGTCCTCACTGATGTCATTGAAGGTCTCTTCCTCCACCCAGCCACCAAGGGTCGCCAAAAGGTGACAACCAGCCCCCTGGGACGCCTGCTGTGTTTGGTCTTCCACCTCCTCAAAGCCACCTTCCTCTTCTGACTCCTCTTCTTCAGACTCCCAGAGTCTGGGGGCTTCCACTGCCCAGCATGGAAGGTTATACACAGGTCAGAGTCTGGGGGCTTTCACTGCCCAGCATGGAATATTATACACAGGTCAGAGTCTGGGGGCTTCCACTGCACAGCATGGAAGATTATACACAGGTCAGAGTCTGGGGGCTTCCACTGCCCAGCATGGAAGATTATGCACAGGTCAGATTCTGGGGGCTTCCACTGCACAGCATGGAAGATTATACGCGTTGCCTCTGCGTTATTATAAGGTGTGTACTGTTAAGTAGTACTATTCCTATCGGTTTAATCCCTGTTACATCCACTATTAGGGAATGTGTATATGGCATGGATTTTTGGAACAGGGAGATGGAAAAATATGCTTGGTCGGAACTCCTACTTCGAATTTGGGGCACTGCACGTGCAATGTAATGTGCCACCAGATAGGAGTGGTGTATTAAGTTGTACTACTCATTCCTATCAGTGTAATACCTGTTACGTCACCTATCAGGGGACGTGTATATGGCATGGATTTTTGGAACAGGGAGATGGAAAAAGATGCTTGGTCGGACCTCCTACTTCGAATTTGGGCACTGCACGTGCAATCTAAGGTGCCACCAGATAGGAGTGGTGTATTAAGTTGTACTACTCATTCCTATCAGTTTAATACCTGTTACGTCACCTATCAGGGGACGTGTATATGGCATGGATTTTTGGAACAGGGAGATGGAAAAAGATGCTTGGTCGGACCTCCTACTTCGAATTTGGGGCACTGCACGTGCAATCTAAGGTGCCACCAGATAGGAGTGGTGTATTAAGTTGTACTACTCATTCCTATCAGTTTAATACCTGTTACGTCACCTATCAGGGGACGTGTATATGGCATGGATTTTTGGAATAGGGAGATGGAAAAAGATGCTTGGTCGGACCTCCCACTTCGAATTTGGGGCACTGCACGTGCAATGTAATGTGCCACCAGATAGGAGTGGTGTATTAAGTTGTACTATTCATTCCTATCAGTGTAATACCTGTTACATCACCTATCAGGGGACGTGTATATGGCATGGATTTTTGGAACAGGGAGATGGAAAAAGATGCTTGGTTGGACCTCCCACTTCGAATTTGGGGCACTGCGCATGCAATCTAAGGTGCCACCAGATAGGAGTGGTGTATTAAGTTGTACTATTTATTCCTATCAGTTTAATACCTGTTCCATCACCTATCAGGGAACGTGTATATGGCAGGGATTTTTGGAACAGGGAGATGGAAAAAGATGCTTGGTCGGACCTGCTACTTCGAATTTGGGGCACTGCACGTGCAATGTAATGTGCCACCAGATAGGAGTGGTGTGTTAAGTTGTACTACTCATTCCTATGAGTGTAATACCTGCTACGTCACCTATCAGGGAACGTGTATATGGCATGGATTTTTGGAACAGGAAGATGGAAAAAGATGCTTGGTCGGACCTCCTACTTCGAATTTGGGGCACTGCACATGCAATGTAATGTGCCACCAGATAGGAGTGGTGTGTTAAGTTGTACTACTCATTCCTATCAGTGTAATACCTGTTACGTCACCTATCAGGGGACGTGTATATGGCATGGATTTTTGGAACAGGGAGATGCAAAAAGATGCTTGGTCGGACCTCCCACTTCGAATTTGGGGCACTGCGCGTGCAATCTAAGGTGCCACCAGATAGGAGTGGTGTATTAAGTTGTACTATTTATTCCTATCAGTTTAATACCTGTTACGTCACCTATCTTTCCTCCCAATAGCACATTCTATATGTCATCAACCGGCCTGTGTGTATTTAGAGAACCACACTTTAAGGCCCTTAACCTGGGACAAGGTGGCTTTGGCTCAGAGCCTTAAAAACTCGCCAAACCCCCTAATCAGACACTCACTATCATACTGGAAAAGGGCCAAGAAACACACTGGTTTGTTCCCTGGATCCACCCAAATGACCCCAATTCTTGACCACCCTCAGGCCCCGAAACACATGAGCACAACCTCACAACACTGGTGGAGGTCAAGGAAACTAGATAGACTGGGAGACTGGTTAGTAAAGGGCCAGATGCTCACCTATGAGGAACTGAGGGACAAGCATGAGCTACCGCTGTCAGAACATTACAATTACTGTAGGCTGAGGCATTTCACACACTCCCTGACCCAGAAACAGGGCACACCGTTCCTAAATTGGTTCTCCAAAATTTGTAAAGATAAACCTCTATCAAGGGGGATCATTGGGTCACTTTACAAATATAAAACATTTGTTACTGGTTGAAGCGACACTGGGGGAAGGACCGGAGTGGGGGAGCCCTGGAGACCCTTCAGAAGCAACCGGCGGCAAAATCATCGCAGGAAAGGAGAGGTCGCTCACTGAAGCCTGCCCTAGGGTAACCCAAGGGTGATTGCCCAGGTTAGATATTGTAAATAATAAGCTAATACTGCTGGAGGGATGATAGCTAATATGACTTTGGTGTTCCCTGCAGATATACTCTTTACTATTGTCTGTTTTACCATGTTTTAGGTATCGAAGAAGAAAAATTATTAACCTAAAAAGTAAAAATAAGAAGGAGTAACCAGCTAACTTTCACAAAATGTCTTTATTGTATATATGTATTTTTGCACAACTGTTATGCAAGACTGTTCAAAAATGCTTTATTTTTCATTACATGCTGTACGCCTTCTGAATTTAAATGCAAAAATTAGGTATTGTTGCAGCGACCAGAAAAATTTATGTTAGTTTGTGGACCATTATTAGCTCAAGGCAGCTCATCTATCAGGCCTTTTTAAATCAAATGTATCGCCCACTGTCAGTCCCTTCAGAATCCATCCCTCATTCATCTTAATAAAGGTGAGGTAATCTAGACTTTTTTGACCTAGGCGACTTCTCTTATCAGTGACAAAACCTCCTGCTGCACTGAAGGTCCTTTCTGACAGGACACTTGAAGCGGGGCAGGACAGAAGTTCTATGGCAAATTGGGATAGCTCAGGCCACAGGGCAAGCGTGCACACCCAGTAGTCAAGGGGTTCATCGCTCTTCATAGTGTTGATATCTGTAGTTATGACGAGGTAGTCTGTTACCTGACGGTCGAGTCGTTTTCTGAGGGTGGACCCCGAAGGGCTGTGGCGATGCATAGGACTTAAAAAGCTCTGCATGTCCTCCATTAACAACACGTCTGTAAAGCGTCCTCTCCTTGCCGGCGTGGTCGTGGGAGGAGGAGGATTATGTTCACCTCTTCCGCTGTTAGATTGCCTTTGTGCTGTGACATCACCCTTAAATGCTGTGTAAAGCATACTTTTTAATTTATTTTGGTAGTGCTGCATCCTTTCCGACTTGTGGTAATTCGGTAACATTTCAGGCACTTTCTGCTTATACTGGGGGTCTAGTAGCATAGACACCCAGTACAGGTCGTTCTCCTTCATCCTTTTTATACGAGGGGCCCTCAACAGGCACGACAGCATGAAAGACCCCATTTGCACAAGGTTGGATGCTGAGCTAATCATGTCCCGTTCCTCGTCCTCAGTGATCTCACTGAAGGTATGTTCTTCCCCCTAGCCACGTACAACACCACGGGTACCAGATAGGTGACAACGAGCACCCTGGGATGCCTGTTGTGGTTGGTCTTCCTCCTCCTCCTCAAAGCCACATTCCTCCTCTGACTCCTCTTCCTCACAATCCTCTTCCAGCGTTGCTGCAGGTCCAGCAAGCAATGCTGATAAGGCTGTTTCTGGCGGTGATGGTGACCACAACTCTTCCTCTTCACGCTCATCTACAGCCTGATCCAGCACTCTTCGCAGGGCACACTCCAGGAAGAAAACAAATGGTATGATGTAACTGATGGTGCCCTGGGTGTGACTGACCAGGTTTGTCACCTCCTCAAAAGGACGCATAAGCCTACAGGCATTGCGCATGAGTGTCCAGTAACGTTGCAGAAAAAATCCCCAGCTCCGCAGAGGCTGTCCTAGCACCCCGGTCATACAAATACTCGTTAACGGCCTTTTCTTGTTGGAGCAGGCGGTCGAACATTAGGAGTGTTGAATTCCAACGTGTCGGGCTGTCTAAAATCAAGCGTCTCGCTGTCATGTTGTTTCGCTGCTTGATATCTGTAAAGTGCGCCATGGCCATGTAGGAACGCCTGAAATGGGCACGCACCTTCCTGGCCTGCTTCAGGACGTCCTGTAAGCCTGGGTACTTATGCACAAAGCGTTGTCCAAACAGATTACACACATGTGCCATGCACGGCACATGTGTCAACTTGCCCAAATTCAATGCCGCCAACAAATTTCTTCCGTTGTCACAAACCACTTTGCCGATCTCCAGTTGGTGCGGAGTCAGCCACTGATCCACCTGTGCGTTGAGGGCGGACAGGAGTGATGGTCCGGTGTGACTCTCTGCGTTCAGGAAAGTCAACCCCAAGACGGCGTGACACTGCCGTATCCGGGATGTGGAATGGTACCTGTGGAGCTGGGGGGGGGGGGGTGCCGTTGATGTGGAGCAAGACATAGCAGCAGCAGAAGAGGACTCAGCCGAGGAGGTTATGGAAGAGGATGGTGTAGGAGGAGTAGAGGAGGTAGGCAGCAGGCCTGCCGGCAAGTTGTGGTGGTGTCACCAACTCCTCTGCAGAGCCACGTATTCCATGCTTGGCAGCCGTCACCAGGTTTACCCAATGCGCAGTGTAGGTGATATACCTGCCCTGACCATGCTTTGCAGACCAGGTATCAGTGGTCAGATGGAGCCTTGCCCCAACACTGTGTGCTAGAGATGACATTACTTCCTTTTGCACAATTGAGTACAGGTTGGGGATTGCCTTTTGTGCAAAGAAATTTCGTCCGGGTACCTTCCACTGCGGTGTCCCAATAGCTAAAAAATTTTTGAATGCCTCAGACTCCACCAGCTTGTATGGTAAAAGCTGGCGGGCTAAGAGTTCAGACAAGCCAGCTGTCAGACGCCGGGCAAGGGGGTGACTTTGTGACATTGGCTTCTTACGCTCAAACATGTCCTTGACAGACACCTGACTGTGGGCAGATGAGCAGGGACTGCTCAGGGCGAGACACGGAGTGGTGGATGGTTGAGAGGGGGCAAGCAGGGCAGCAGTGGTTGATGTGGCTGAAGATGCTGGACCAGGAGGAGGATGGCGGTTTTGACTTTGTGTGCTGCTTGTACTTATGTGTTGATCCCATAGGCGTTTGTGATGTGATATCATGTGCCTTCGCAAAGAAGGTGTACCTAAGTGGGTGTTGGACTGCCCACGACTCAGTTTCTTTTCGCACAGGTTGCAAATGGCATCACTGTTGTCACAGGCAGACACACGAAAAAATTGCCACACTGCTGAGCTCTGCAATGACGGCATTCTGGTGGTGGCAAAAGTATGCGTTGACTGGCGTGCTGTCTGGCTGACCCCTTGTGTCGATGCATGCTGTCTGACTGTGCCACTAGCTACTTTCGATGACCTCCCGCTGCTTCCAACTCATCTCCTCCTCCTCTCTGTCTCCCCATCTGAACTTTCCTCCTGTTCTTCTTCTCTTATAGCGGGCACCCACGTGACATCCACGGACGCATCGTCATCATCAACCGCTTCACTTGTATCTGACAACTCAACAAAGGAAGCAGCACCGGGTACAAAATCATCATCATCATCAGACCGTACGTCCATGTGTGTAATGCTGCCTGACTGGGACATATCCCTGTTATCTACATCCTCTGGCACTAATGTTTGTGCATCACTCATTTCTTCCAACGGATGTGTTATTTACTCTGCTGACGTATCAAGTGAAGCGGCTGTGGTGCTAGTGTTGGTGGTGGCGGCAGGCGGGCGAGTGGTAACTGGAGAGGTGCCTGAAGCTAAGCTGGAGGAGGATGGTGCGTCTAGGTTCTGAGCGGAAGCTGTAGAAGATTGGGTGTCCTGTGTTAGCCAGTCAACCATGTCCTCAGAACTGTTCAAGTTCAGGGTACGTTGCCTCTGAAAACTGGGCATTATTCTAGGGCCAAAGGGAATCACAGCACCACGACCACGCCGGCCCCTGCGGGGTGGCCTGCCTCTGCCTGTCATTTTTTTTACGATTAGTGGTACTATGCGTGCAAGCTACTGTGACACCATATATGAGTGTCACTGTGCACTGGCAAAGTTGGCAGACTAGATGCAATAGGCCTCACACACACGCCTGTAGGCAGGCAACTGATATTCAATCGATTACAGTAAAAAAAGGGTTCTTTTATTTCACTGTACACTATGGTTGCACTAGATATGAGTGTCACTGTGCACTGGCAAAAGTTGGCAGAGTAGATGCAATAGGCCTCACACACACGCCTGTAGGCAGGCAACTAATATTCAATCGATTACAGTAAAAGAAGGGTTCTTTTATTTCACTGTACACTACGGTTGCACTAGATATGAGTGTCACTGTGCACTGGCAAAAGTTTGCAGACTAGATGCAATAGGCCTCACACATACGCCTGTAGGCAGGCAACTGATATTCAATCGATTACAGTAAAAAAAGGGTTCTTTTATTTCACTGTACACTACGGTTGCACTAGATATGAGTGTCACTGTGCACTGGCAAAAGTTGGCAGACTAGATGCAATAGGCCTCACACACACGACTGTAGGCAGGCAACTGATATTACATCGATTACAGTAAAAAAAGGGTTCTTTTATTTCACTGTACACTACGGTTGCACTAGATATGAGTGTCACTGTGCAATGGCAAAAGTTGGCAGACTAGATGCAATAGGCCTCACACATACGCCTGTAGGCAGGCAACTGATATTCAATCGATTACAGTAAAAAAAGGGTTCTTTTATTTCACTGTACACTACGGTTGCACTAGATATGAGTGTCACTGTGCACTGGCAAAAGTTGGCAGACTAGATGCAATAGGCCTCACACACACGACTGTAGGCAGGCAACTGATATTCAATCGATTATAGTAAAAAAAGGGTTGTTTTATTTCACTGCACACTACGGTTGCACTAGATATGAGTGTCACTGTGCACTGGCAAAAGTTGGCAGAGTAGATGTAATAGGCCTCACACACACGCTAGCAGGCAGGCATATGCAATTAGATTACATAGAAAAAAATAATAAAATAAAATAAAAAGGGCTTTTGGGTTGCTGTCCTTGCAGCAGATATCAAAGGAGTCCTTCAGGTGTGTAGTGAAAGCTAAATACGCAGCCTGGCTATCTATTTCCCTATTAAATCAGCAGAAAAAAATAATAAAATAAAATAAATGATGTTCTAGCCCTAAAATGGGCTTTTGGGGTTGCTGTCCTTGCAGCAGATATCAAAGGAGTCCTTCAGGTGTGCAGTAAAAGCTAAATACACAGCCTGGCTATCTATTTCCCTATTAAATCAGCAGAAAAAAATAATAAAATAAAATAATTAATGTTCTAGCCCTAAAAAGGGCTTTTGGGGTTGCTGTCCTTGCAGCAGATATCAAATGAGTCCTTCAGGTGTGTAGTGAAAGCTAAATACACAGCTTGGCTATCTATTTCCCTATTAAATCAACAGCAGGTAGAATATATGTCCCCTCTCAACGAATGCAGCTACAGAATGATTCTAAAATGGAGGCTGTCATTATTATTTTATTATTATTATCGTTTATTTGTAACGCGCCAACATATTCCGTAGCGCTATACATAAGTTAAGTTACAGGTAATGACAAGTTAAAGATTCATACATTGCAAAGAGTGGATGGCCCTGTCTTTGAGCTTGGAATCCAGTGTCCATAGCGCTTTCCCTAAAGCACTGCGCAGGATTGAAACTCGCAGACTTACAATCTAAAGGTTAAAGTTTGTATGTGGTACAGTAGGGAGAGAGTAGTGCTGAGCATGTTAGGGAGGAAGGTTATAGGCTTCTTTAAAGAGGTGCGTTTTTATTGATGTTTAGAAGGATTTAAGGCAGGAGGATAGTCTGGTGAAGCGAGGCAGGGAGTTCCAGAGAATAGGGGCAGCACGAGAAAAGTCCTGGAGGCGGGAGTGAGAGGAGGTGACAAGAGTGGTAGAAAGAAGAAGGTCGTTAGCAGAACGAAGAGGGCGTGTGGGGGAGTATTTGGAGATGAGAGCAGAGATGTATGGGGGTGTGCTGTTGTTGAGGGCTTTATAAGTTAGGGTCAAGATTTTAAACTTTATTCTGGAGGCTAAGGGAAGCCAGTGAAGTGATTGACAAAGAGGAGCTGCCGATACTGAACGATGTGTACTGAAGATGAGTCTGGCGGAGGCATTTATTATGGATTGAAGTGGGGAGAGGCGAGTGATGGGCAGGCCAACAAGGAGCGAGTTGCAATAGTCAAGACGAGAAATGATGAGAGAGTGTATTAGAATCTTAGTAGTGTCTTGTGTAAGGTAATGGCGTATTTTGGATATTTTTTTTTTTAGATGGAAAAGACAGGATTTGGTTAGAGACTGTATGTGTGGGATGGGTCCAGTAGAACCCCGAGACAACGGGCTTGGGAGGTGGGAGTGATGATGGCGTTGTTGACAGAGAGAGAGATGTGAGGAATTGAAGCTGTAGTAGAGGGTGGGAAGATTAAGAGTTCAGTTTTAGACTTGTTGAGTTTCAGATGGTGGGCGGACATCCAAGAGGATATACTAGAGAGGCAGTCGGAGACGTGTGCTAGAAGAGAGGGGGATAGATCTGGTGCTGAGAGATAAATTTGGGTGTCATCTGCATAGAGATGGTACTGGAACCCAAAAGAGTTTATTAGGGTGCCGAGTGAGAATGTGTTGATGAAGAAGAGGAGGGGCCTAGGACTGATCCTTGGGGTGAGGCTGTCATTCAGATGGAAGGCTCTGGAAGGGAGTGTATGCTGCTGATTGGCTGGAATGTGTATGCTGACTGTAAGGTGCAGGGTTAAAGTTTCCTCAATGATAAAGAATAGGGGTGGACCGAAAAGCGCATATGTTCGCCGTTCGTTGCGAACGCGAACATGCGAAAATCGCAGCGAATAGTTCTCCGGCGAACTGTTCGGGACATAACTACTAACAGGTTCTTGAGTGCATTTAGTGCATTTAGAGATGATTATCTGGCCCAGGTTATACAAGAACCTACTAGAAATTAGTCTGTCTTGGATTTAGTTATAGCAAATTTTATTGATATAGTATGAAATATTGAAATAGGGTACCCTTGGGAAACATTGATCACAACACAGTCTCGTTTGAAATTCAAATGTATTGCTCACATGCTGTGAATTTTACCTGAGCTTTCACAAGTTCCTCCGATTTAGTCCCACGTGTGACAAGTGTTTGTGTCCCACTGGGTTGTGCAGGGCAGGAACTTGACATCTTAGGCCTAGACTCATTACTCTAGAAAACTCTCTAGGCTCTGGTCATGAGGAAA
This sequence comes from Discoglossus pictus, assembly GCA_027410445.1. NCBI lineage: Eukaryota > Metazoa > Chordata > Amphibia > Anura > Alytidae > Discoglossus > Discoglossus pictus. Next base: position 50,923,301 of record CM050163.1, read on the forward strand.
CGGGGTGCTAAAGGGTCCCCCTGTGCCTCCCAAAATACAGTCGTGACATCTAGCTTCCACTGAAGAACTGCCTTAATATATAGTTTCCTCACTAACCATCTGCACAGTGCTATTTGCCTGTGCAAGAACTTGTGTGGTATGTCACGCTAACTGTGCTCATCTGGCTTTGTTAGCTCTGCCAAACACTATCAGCCCCTTTCAAAACACAGCGGGGCAATTCCAATTCAAATGAATGTATTTCTGCTCTATTTTGTTCTGTTAATATAATACAGAGTAGTAACCATGGCTGAACCATGGCACTGCAGCCTGTGTTTGCTATAGCAAGTTTGATTGTATTTTATATTTAAACACTATGTTATTCTTTGCAGCCATTTCATGTTTCTTATGGAGATTTCAGTCTTGTTGACTATATTGTATACATTGGGAATCAATACGTAAATACTAACACTGACTTCTCTTAGTATTGGTACAGATATCATTTCATTGCACTTTGTTCCCATATTACACAGCTACATGGAGAGCCATATATATATATATATATATATATATATATATATATATATATATATATATATATAAAACAATCACATAGGACCACTTCACTGGTGCAATTATATAGAGAGATGGAATACACACACAATCAGCAATAAGCAGAGTTACATCCCAAGTGAGACAGTTTATAAGTAAAAGTAAGAAGTAAATAAAGTAAGAATGTATTTCTCTGAAACAGCAAGAAACAGCAACAGGAACCAAAGGAAGTGATGTCAGAGGTCTGAAGGACAGATCTCAATTGTTGTACTGAGCATGTCAGAAGTCACTGAGATGCAGACTGTTAAATTGTTGTACCTGGCTCTGATTGACTACAAGTAATATTTTATGCTAATGTTGCTTGGATCTTGGATTTCAGGGCATTTACTCTCAAAATCAACTACCAGAAATTAAGATATTTAGCAAATATTTGGGTAATTTTATTAATGTTTATTTGGGGATTTTTTTTTTTGCAGAAACATGTTTGCATACACTATTGAGTCTCCTCTATCAGATGCATTCATAATCTATGAATTGTAAATATACCTTTAAATTAGGGCTGCTCGGGTGCCGCTGGATTAATTATGCAGGGGGGAGAGTGCAGTTTACATAAACTCCTTGGATAACTCACACATACATACACACACACAGCTATATTGTGACAATTTATCAGTCTCCAACAGGTTTGTGCCATTTTTTCTGGCATTTTGGTGGGCGAACAACACAATTACAGAAGGCTTTAATGCTTTTCCAAATGTTACTATATTTTCCCGTGTTACAAAATAATACACCAAAATAAATCAAAGAAAAAAACAGGCCTAACTCCCATCGGAGCACTACCTTTACTGAGACAGTTCCCTAACTATCTGCTCTCATCCAGCTAAACCTGGATGGAGCAAAAAAAACAAAACAAACAAACAACATAAATAGTCCAATAGGTAGTTCATAATAACTATCTCCTTTAGAAGTCCAAGTTTTTAGTCTTCAAAACGAATTTCAGCTACAAGCCTTTCTTTGTATCTCTGCATTTCTGTCTGTGTCTGTCTTTAGCTTCTCTCTGGGTTTCGCTTTTCCCAACACAAACTAGCTATAAACACTTCTGTGTCTTTTCTTCTAACTTTTAGATACTGCTCTCTGTGTTTTCATCTTTCCAGCTGCAATAAAAAGCTTACACTCTTGCGTGTGTCTTCTGCTTCAAGCAAACTGTGCACACAGTTTTTTGCAGGCCTCAAACGCAGCCTGCAGGCCTCAAACATAGCTTTTGTGATAGGCCCACCCAATTTTCAGCTTAAGAAGCTGTACTCCGCTGTAGCTAATCAAACTGTTCATGTATGTTTTTCAGAACTCCATGGGAAAGGGAGATTTGTAAAGTTTTTGGTTGCAGTTCTGTAGAGAAGTAAAACAAAGTTATTGAACAATGAGGTTTTACAACAGAAAAATAGTTATGTCACTTAACAGAAGGGTGTGTCTGTAATGGGTCAAGGAGACACTTGAGAACTAGCTTATTCAGTCTCTGTAAGACAATACTCATTAAAACAACTCTCCATACATAATTGCTTACAAGGGATTTCATACACAGAAAAAATGGCAAAATTTGCACATATGTTAAGGTGACAAAACTTCCCCTTTAATGGGAGACATTCTATGCCAATCGTTCTCAAGCTTGGAGAGACATTGCAGAGCTGCTGTGAAACAATGTGCATCTCTGCCATGCCACTTAATGATGAGGTCTGTCTCTCTTAAAGTCTATACAGTCAAGAACAAATAAACTGAAGAAAGTTCTGTGCTTACCTTACAGATGTTATCTCCTCATACGTATAATTATTCGTTATTTATTTTTATAGTGTACTACCATTTTCTGTAGAAAGATACAAGGATACAGTAAATACATGAAACTTGAGACTATACAAATCTAAACAGAGTAGTAGAAAGTTGCAAGAAGTATGGTGTGCACTTCTGTTATATGTCTTTTTTTTAAAAAAGCTGTTAACCATATCGTTATACTGTACTTTTTTAGTCTGTACAGATACAACTAATTACCTAATTATTAAATCTTACCTTTATCTTTACAATCCATGTGCAAGGTAGAGTTTCCTCCTTTAAGGCTCCAGCTGTTCATCTGTTGTTCTTCCAGATGTGAATGGCTGTACCTGCAAATGCTCCTTATATAGCTCCCTGGGTTCTGTGACATCATCTAATATGACATGTCTCTGATGTAAGAATTGTTTGTTACTTGAGAGGGCCCACCTCAGCCATGAGATATCTGCTGTTAGACAACTCACCATACAGTGCTTTAGAAAAATAAAAATTTTCTCCAAAATATTATGAACCGCACAGATTCCTTAGTACACACTGACACATACACATAAGGGTGGACAAAAACATAAAAACTTAGAATACAGAATAATTTTAGAATTGGGTAACAGAATAGGATTCAGTTAATAGACAGCAATGTATAGAACCTGAAAATGATTCCTGTGCATCTACACTCCGTTTACTTGTTCACCACCATCTTTACTTTCTGTTCTACTTCTTTCTTACTGTTTTCTTCTTATTAACTGCCTCTTGGCATTTACCCTTCGCTATATGAGTGCCTATAATAAGTTGGGTCGTTGAAGGGTAAAATAAGCTATTGGCTGGGTTACCAAAGAAGAGCCTCATTCAATTCTATCTATTGCAAAGTTAGGCCTTCATTCAATTGAGCCCTCGGGAGATGCGGGTGTCCGTAATGGAGCCAGTAAGTTATTTTGCTATTCAATTGGCTATTCTTTTTGCAGGCTCCGACCGAGTTACAGGCTTCGATCTCCGATTCCTTGTGATGGTTAACATCGCAAGTAACATCCCGTCCAAGACTTTGATCTTTCACACCCGCAAGAGTTATGATCGCAAAAATCACAAATCGCTATTCAATTGCTACAATTCCCCTTCGCTAACCATGACGTCAAGGACACAAATGCCAAAAGTTGGACCACAAGTTACGGGTTCCAAGGAGGACTCGCAAAGGGCTTAGAGACTAATCTGTAACACTGTAAATCACAATAAAAACACACCAAGAGACTTCAAAATATTGCAAAAGCAATTGAAGGCATGAGAATCCAAAATGATCAAATATGTAAATAATGGAAATATTTTTATTGTCATATGTTGGAATGGTCATGCATATGCAAATATGGAGCGTCATGCTGCAAGATGCTAAAAGCAAGTTGACACACTACCTCATTCAATTGCAACACATATACATCAAAATGGGTGCCATATTAACCCTTTCTCACTCACAGAGGCTATAATGTTGCCCCTAAACATACAAACATCATCTGATATACATCTCACTCATCACATCTACATTTGGGAACTCAAATAGTGGCCATATTCCACTGCCACATGGCAAATATCAAGTACCCGGGGAGTATTGTATTATTTGTTGTTCAGTCCTTCATTCGTGTGAGACTCTCTGTGACCCTACAGACTGCAGCATGTTTAGCTAGGTATCTGCCTATGCTGTTCCACAAGGTTTGCATGCCAAAGATACTGGAGTGGGTTGCCAGTTCCTTTTCTTGTGAACTGTGATTTGTCTGACCTCTCTGCTATCACCTGGCCTCCTACAGTGGCCCTACATGGTATAGCTTACACAGCTTCATTCGGCTACACAAGCCGCTTTGCCACCACCACTTAGCAATCCACACTAATCTAAATGAATGAATAGCAGAACATAATGGGAGTTTACCAAATGGGAATGGCTATACATCCTGGCACATGGTCACCGGCAATGGTGTGGGACTCATCGGGATGGGCGTGGCGGAGATTACCCGTGATGGAGATAAGTTGGCTGTTGATCCACGTGCCTCTGCACAGCCTCCATGTGTTTTTGCGGCCCTTCCTGATGGGCTAGAGTAGATAAGTGTGGTGTATCTTCCACTTGTCCCCTTCAGCATTGCTAAGTGGTGGTGGTGAAGGGGCTTGTGTACTGCAATGAAGTTGTGCGCTATACCATGTAGGGCCACTCTAGGTGGGCACGTCATAGCAGAGAGGTCAGACAAATCACAGTGCACTAGAAAAGGAACTGGCAACCCACTCTAGTATCACCTGTCATATTAATTTTAGGCCCTCAGGGGAATGTTCATACTCCACAGTATCACTCATTGGACTTGGCCTGTGTATTAACCCTTTATTATTATTATATTTGATATTTAGTATTATATGATAGCTAATGCTATTCTGACTATGATTATTTTTATATGTATTCATCTATACTAGGGCTCATTAGTTTACCTATATATAGGAATGTGACACTAATGTGATGCATGTGGATGTCCCAGCCATTGAAAACACACTGACACGGTTAGAATGGTATAACAAAGCTTTATTTTATACACAGAGCACAATCAGAAATAGTCAAGATTGTGCATTAATATCCTGGGTGTGGTATGGGTGAATCCCGAGAGAGCAAGAGTCTATTATTGGGAAAAAGGGGATACCTACAGGGGGTAATGTCATAGTCTAGAATGAGCATGATGCATAGCACCTACCATCATTAGTGCCAATAAGTAATATTTGCTGAACATGTAGCAATATTAAGAGTGATTTTAAGTATGCATAAATTTACGAATTGGACAATAGAATAGGGCTCAGATTCTAGATTTACATTTTCTTGTCTGAATCAAGTCTTTCTAACCAAATTATTGGTTTGAGCCTTCAGGGTTTTAAACCATGTTTGAGTGCTAGGATGAAAGTTCATTCATAGTCAGATATCTTTCTATCAATGCAACAAATTTATGTAGGGTCTCTTGTTCATTTTGTCCCACCCATTTTCATAAACCTGAAGGAAGACTTCTTAAATAGCGATCCATCAACCGCAATTCTATAATTCTCCTTGTTCCATTATTTTCAGGACACAACTGTTTTTTTGCTAGACACAGTAGATCAAACATCTATCCAAATATTTCTGTGAGTATAATCCCCATTTTTTTAAACCACTGGTAACTTCAATTCTGGCAAGGATCTCTGCTTTCAAATCAGCATAATTCATTGCTTGTTTTGCATCTATGTCTAAGCACCCTTTCTCAAATTCACCAAGGTAGAATAATACTAGCCCAGTGACTTTTGGGCAAGGATTCCATATTGGCAATCCTCTCAAAAGTCAGGTGGTATGCTTCCACATCATCTAATCATTTTCTGCAGGAAGATATTTGCTTTAATCCTGCCACTGGTCTCTGGAGTCACAATAGTTTTTGCAAATGTGAATTGTTGCAGTTGGGCCAAGAGTAATTGGTTTGCTTCCCTGTAAAGTCTTCCATTTCCAGCTGCTTGTCTCAGCATCTGCTGTGTAATTTATTGCTGACATGCTGTGACTTTTACCCTAGCTCTCTCAAGTTCCTCAAATTTAGTTCCACATGTGACAAGTGTTTGTGTTCCACTGGGTTGCGCAGGGCAGGAACCTGTCATCTCAGGCCTAGGCACATTACTCTAGCAAACTCTCTAGGCTCTGAGTATGAAGAAATGGGCTGGTAAAGGGTCCCCCTGTGCCTCCCAAAATCCAGTCATGAAATCTAGCTTCCACTGGAGAGCTGCCTTAATATACAGATTCCTGTAACTAACCATCTCCCATCCAGCTAAACCTGGATGAGATAAACCAAACATTCCAACCTCTCTTAAAATCAGTGGACTGTAAGTTCGTCAGATTTCCAGGTCTCCACTCTGCTCCAAGCGATCTCAAGCTTGGAGCACACTGTAATTGCCTCCCTCTAGTTCAGACAAACTGCAAATTATCAGTCCATAAGCTGCCCTCCCAAACTTTAGAAGCAGTTTTAAAGGTATACGGAAGTTTCCATAGACATAAATGGTTCTTAAATGATCTAGCAGAAGCTGATTAAGAGGGAAATATGTATTAGATTGAAAACTATAATAAAATTAGGGCCCTATTAAATTCGAGCTGCGGATGAAATCGTATCTCGCAAAGGCAGTTTTCCTGCTGTTTGCGAGTACCGAATCTCTCGCAGCCTGCTTTGCGATATGACTGCGAGAAAATGGCCGAGAATAGGCTCCGAGAGAGCTACGTAGCCTTAAATATATGCATGAGTCTCGCATATCGTAGGAATCCCTACGTGGACAAAAAGTCCACGCAAGGGATCCGAAAGCCTCTACGTGCTGCTTCGGAACAGCCCGTGTGAGGCTCCCCCCTGCACCCTATACACATCCCCATGCTGCAGGGGTCTCTATCAGGACCCCTGCAGCACCCCCACATTAACCCCTTGCAGCGGGGGTCCCCGATCTGCATAGATCAGGCCCCCCGCTGCATTTAAAACTTTTAAATTCCCCGCCGCGGCTCCTTAAAGGGGCCGCGGCACACTATTACCCAATCCCGGCTGCGGCACTTAAAATTAACCCCCCTCAATGCTGGGGTTCCCCATCGGGACCCCCGAAGTGTCCCCACATGAACCCATTGCAGGGGGGGTCCCCGATCTGCATAGATCAGGCCCCCCGCTGCATTTAAAACTTTTAAATTCCCTGCCGCGGCTCCTTAAAGGGGCCGCGGCACACTATTACCCAATCCCGGCCGCGGCACTTAAAATTAACCCCCCTCTATGCTGGGGGTCCCCATCAGGACCCCCGAAGTGTCCCCACATGAACCCATTGCAGGGGGGGTCCCCGATCTGCATAGATCAGCCCCCCGCTGCATTTAAAACTTTTAAATTCCCTGCCGCGGCTCCTTAAAGGGGCCGCAGCACACTATTACCCAATCCCGGCCGCGGCACTTAAAATTAACCCCCCTCTATGCTGGGGGTCCCCATCGGGACCCCCGAAGTGTCCCCACATAAACCCCCTGCAGCGGGGGTCCCCGATCGGCACCGATCGTGACCCTGCTTCAAATCAATTTTAAATTTCCCGCCTCGCGGGTCCTCAAAGGACCGTAAAGGTCCTGAAAGGACTCGCACTAAAAATATTAACCCCAGGCAACTATAATTACCCCATTAACTCATGGTGGTCAATACAGACCACCATAAGGCCTAAATTAACCCATTAACTCATGGTGGTCAATACAGACCACCATAAGGCCTAAATTAACCCATTAACTCATGATGGTCAATACAGACCACCATAAGGCCTAAATTAACCCATTAACTCATGATGGTCAATACAGACCCCCATAAGGCCTAAATTAACCCATTAACTCATGGTGGTCAATACAGACCACCATAAGGCCTAAATTAACCCATTAACTCATGATGGTCAATACAGACCACCATAAGGCCTAAATTAACCCATTAACTCATGGTGGTCAATACAGACCACCATAAGGCTCTATTTAACCCCATCAGTCCCATAAGGGTATATTATTACCATTATGGGCCTGTTACAACCCAACATTAACCACATAAGTGCCTTGATGGTCCTCAAGGACCATCATGACACTAACTACAAACACTACACTATAACCCCCAATAAACCATTTAATCTAAACTAACCCCCCTCTACACTAATCTATTAACACTTACACTACCTATCTACACTACCTACCCCCTAATAAACCTCCCCAACACTCTAATTACAAAAAAAAAACTACAGTACAGAAAAAAAAAAAACCTACAGTACAGAAAAAAAAAAACTACAGTACAGAAAAAAAAAAAAATTACAACCCCACCCCCACTACAGAAAGTAAAAAAAATACACACCTGAAAAGGAAAGACAGATAAACACAATACAATACATACATATAATACATTACATACATTAGATACAATACATGACATTACATATAAGATATTAAATATAATATATTACATATAATATATTAAATATAATATATTAAATATAATACATTACATACATTACATACAATACATGACATTACATATAATATATTAAATATAATATGTTAAATATAATACATTACATACATTACATACAATACATGACATTACATATAATATATTAAATATAATATATTAAATATAATATATTAAATATAATACATTACATACATTACATACAATACATGACATTACATATAATATATTAAATATAATATATTAAATATAATACATTACATACATTACATACAATACATGACATTACATATAATATATTAAATATAATATATTAAATATAATACATTACATACATTACATACAATACATGACATTACATATAATATATTAAATATAATATATTAAATATAATATATTACATATAATATATTAAATATAATATATTACATATAATATATTACATATAGTCCAAATCAAATAATGGGTTAATTTAGGCCTTATGGTGGTCTGTATTGACCATCATGAGTTAATGGGTTAAATAGAGCCTTGTGGTGGTCTGTATTGACCACCATGAGTTAATGGGTTAAATTTAGGCCTTATGGTGGTCTGTATTGACCACCATGAGTTAATGGGTTAATTTAGGCCTTATGGTGGTCTGTATTGACCATCATGAGTTAATGGGTTAAATAGAGCCTTATGGTGGTCTGTATTGACCACCATGAGTTAATGGGTTAATTTAGGCCTTATGGTGGTCTGTATTGACCATCATGAGTTAATGGGTCAATTTAGGCCTTATGGTGGTCTGTATTGACCATCACAAGTTAATGGGTTAATTTAGGCCTTATGGTGGTCTGTATTGACCACCATGAGTTAATGGGGTAATTATAGTTGCCTGGGGTTAATATTTTTAGTGCGAGTCCTTTCAGAACCTTTACTGTCCTTTGAGGACCCGCGAGGCGTGAAATTTAAAATTGAATTGCAGCAGGGTCACGATCGGTGCCGATCGGGGCCCCCCGCTGCAGGGGGTTTATGTGGGGACACTTCGGGGGTCCCGATGGGGACCAGCAGCATTGAGGGGGGTTAATTTTTATTGCCGCTGCCGGGATTGGGTAATAGTGTGCCGCAGGCCCTTTAAGGAGCCGCGGCGGGGAATTTAAATGTTTTAAATGCAGCGGGGGGCCTGATCTATGCAGATCGGGCCCCCCCTCTGCAATGGGTTCATGTGGGGACACTTCGGGGGTCCCGATGGGGACCCCCAGCATAGAGGGGGGTTCATTTTAAGTGCCGCGGCCGGGATTGGGTAAGTGGGCCGCGGGCCCTTTAAGGAGCCGCGGCGGGGAATTTAAAAGTTTGAAATGCAGCGGGGGCCTGATCGTTGCCGATCGGGGACCCCCGCTGCAAGGGGTTAATGTGTGGGGGCTGCGGGGGTTCCTATGGACCCCTGCAGCAAGGTGTTCATGTTAGGACACTTTGGGGGTCCCGACGGGGACCCCCGCATTGGGGGGGTTAATTTTAAGTGCTGGGGGGGGGTATTTGGAGTACCCCCACGGCAGGGCTTATGTGGGGGACTGCCGCGGAGGTCCCTTTTAGGACCCCCGCAGCAATTGATGAGGAGTGGGAGCCTGCGATATCATCTCGCAGGCTGTCACTCCTCATGTACATTTACGCAGTGTTGATACGTACGGCCCTGCTGCGTAGCTCATACGTTGCTCGCAGCAGGGCTAATTTAATAGCATTGTAAGTTGGAGAAACGTTGCAGTACGTAGGGCTTAAGTAGAAGCCTCTTATTTACGAGGCTGGAATTTAATGAGGCCCTCAGTGTTGAAGTACTGCAGTAAATTGAAATCTTGATTTTCAAACCCTGAGTTATCTACATTGGCAACCCTTACTAGCTTATAGAAAGAAACACAGCAGCAAATACAGTTTTTAACCTGTTTGTTACTTGCCTAATGGCTGCAAGTGCTATTTGCTTGATGTAACTTGTGTGATGTGTCACAGAGTCGGCGCTGCTCAGCAATGAGAGAAGGATTCCAGCAGAAGCTAACTGTGCTCACCTGGCAAAAATCCTGCATCAGTAGTTGATGTATACAATTGACTTCCAGCAGGAGTGATAGCAGAGATCTTTGATAGCTCTGCTAAACACTATCAGCCCCTTTCAAAATGCAGCAGGGCAATTCCAATTCAAATAAATGTATTTCTGCTCTATTTTGTTCTGTTAATATAATACATAGAAGTAACCATGGCTAAATCCTGGCACTGCAGCCTGTGTTTGCTATAGAAGTTTGGTTGTATTTTATATTTAAAAACTATGCTATTCTTTGCAGCCATTTCCTGTTTCTTAGGGAGATTTCAGTCTTGTTCACTATTTGTATACATTGGGAATCAATATGTAAATACTAACATTGACTTCCTTCTCTTAGTATTGGTACCAGATATCATTTCAATGCACTTTGCCTCCATATTACACAGCTACAAGGAGAGCCCCCTCACTTACTTCTGCGCGTGCAGAAGAGGAAAACAGATGGGAGCAAGAGACACACAGGGAAGGAGTGAGGAGACACAGAGGAGGGGGGACACACACAGGGAAGGATGGGGGAGACACAGAGGAGGGGAAGGAGACACAGAGGAAGGGGGAGAGACAAAGGGGAGTGAGAGGAGGGGGAGAGACACAGGGGAGTGAGAGGAGGGGGAAGAGACACCACTTCACTTATGTTATTATATAGAGAATACACACACAATCAGCAAAAAGCACAGTTACATCCCAAGTGAGACAGTTTGTAAAAGGAAGAATTTCAGCAAGAAACAACAACAGGAAGATGAACCAAAGGAAATGATATCCTAGGTCTGAAGGACAGATCTCAATTGTTGTACTGAGCATGTCAGAAGCCACTGAGATGTAGACTGTTAAATTGTTGTACCTGGCTCTGAGTAGCCAAGTAACCTTTTACGCAAATTTTGCTTGGATTTTTAGGGCATTTACTCCCCAAAACAACTACCAAAAAAATTAAGATATTTAGCAAAGATTTGGGTAATTTTATTAATGTTTATTTGGGATTTTTTTTTGTGCAGAAAAATGTTTGCACACTACTGATTTTCCTCTATCAGATGCATTCATAATTTATTAAATTAAAATATACCTTTAAATTAGGACTGGCCGTGTGCAGCTGGATTAATTGTGCAGGGGGGGGCTCTGGAAAACTCTACACACACAGATACATTGGGACAATTTATCAGTCTCCAATGGGTTTGTGCCCTTTTTTCTGGCATTTTGAAGGGCGAACAACACAATTAAAGGAGGCTTTAATGTTTTTTCAAATGTTACTATATTTTCCAGTGTTAAAAATCATACACAAAAATAAATCAAAGAAAAAAACAGGCCTAACTCCCATTGGAGCACTACCTTTATTGAGACCGTTCCCTAACTATCTGCTCTCATCCAGCTAAACCTGGATGGAGCAAAAAACAAAAACAAACATAAAGAGTCCAATAGTTGAGTTCTTAATTACTATCTCCTTTAGAAGTCCAAGTTCATACTCTTCAAAACTAATTTCATCTCCAAGCTTTTGTATCTTGGCATCTCTGTCTGTATCTGTCTTTAGCTTCAGACACCAGTATGGATAAGGAACACTTCTCTTTGGGTTTCTCTTTTCCCAACACAAACTAGCTATAAACACTTCTGTGTCTTTTCTTCTAACTTTTATATACTGCTCTTTATGTTTTCATCTTTCCAGTTCCAATAAAAAGCAGACACTCTTGCGTGTGTGTCTTCTCCTTCAAGTAAAGTTTTGTAGTCTTTAAACATAGCCTGCAGGCCTCAAACCCAATTTTCAGCTTCAGTAGCTGTATTCAGCTGTAGCTAATCAAACTGTTCAGGTATGGTCATTCTTTCAGACCTCCATGGCAAAGGGAGCTTTGTAATGTCTTTAGTTGCAGTTCTGTAGAGAAGTATAACAAAGTTAATGAAGTTTAACAACAGAAAATGTGTTATGTCACTTAACAGAATGGTGTGTCTGTGATGGGTCAACGAGACACCTAATAACTAGCTTATTCAGTCTCTGTAAGATAATAATCATTAAAATAACTATCCACACATAATGAAGGGATTTCATACATAGAAAAAATGGCAAAACTCACACATACATTAAGGTGACAAAACTTCCCCTTTAATGGGAGACATTCGACGGCAAGCAATCTCAAGATTGGAGCACACATTGCAGAGCTGCTATGAAACAAAGTGCATCCCTGCCATGCCACTTAATGGTGAGGTCTGTCTCTCAAAGTCTATATAGTTAAGAACAAATAAACTGAAGAAAGTTCTATGCTTACCTTACAGATGTTATCTCCTCATATGTATAATTATTCCTTATTTATATTTATAGCGTACTACCATTTTCTGTAGAAAGATACAAGGATACAGTAAATACATGAAACTTGAGAATATACAAATCTAAATATAGTTGTAGAAAGTTGCAAGAATTATGGTGTGCACACTTTTTATTTGCCTTTTAAAAAGAAATGTTGTTAACCAAATCGTTATACTGTACTTTTTTAATCTGTACAGATACACCTAATTACCTAATTATTAAATCCTACCCTTTTCTATACAATCCATGTGCAAGGTAGAGTTTCCTCCTTTAAGGCTCCATATAGTCATATTTATATGACAGATTTTCATCTGTTGTTCTTCCGGATGTGAATGGCTGTACTTGCAAATGCTCCTTATATGGCTCCCTGGGTTCTGTGACATCATCTATTATGACACGTCTCTGACGTAAGAAGTGTTTGTGACTTGAGAGGGCCCACCTCAGCCATGAGATAAATATCTGCTGTTAGACAACTCACAATAAAGTGCTTTAGAAAAATACAAATGTTCTCCAAAATATAATGAACCACACAGTTTTCTTAGTACACACTGACACATACACATAAGGGTGGACAAAAACATAAAAACTTAGAATACAGAATTATTTTAGAATTGGGTAACAGAAAAGGATTCACTCAGTAGGCAGCAATGCATAGGACCTGAAAATGATCCCTGTGCCTCTACACTCTGTTTACTTGTTCACCACCATCTTTACTTTATTTTTTACTTCTTTCTTACTGTTTTCTTCTTATTATCTGCCTCTTGGCATTTACCCTCCACTATACGAGTGCCTCTAATAAGTTGAAGAGTTAAAGGGGAAAATAAGCTATTGACTGGGTTACCAAAGAAGGGCCTCATTCAATTCCATACTGTATATTGCAAAGTTAGGCCCTCATTCAATTGAGCCCTTTTCGAGATGCGGGTAATTATTTAAGTAAGTTATTTGGCTATTCAATTGGCTATTCTTTTTTGTGGGCTCCGACTGTGTTACGGGCTTCGGTCTCCGATTCCTTGCGATGGTTAACATCACAAGTAACAGCCTGTCCAAGCCTTCGATCTTTCACGCCCGCAAGAGTTATGATCGCAAAAATCGAAAATCGCTATTTAATTGCTACAATTCCCCCTCGCTAACCACGCCATCAAGGCCTCAAATGCCAAAAGTCAGGCCACAAGTGGTGGAGGCATGGTGGGAGGAGAGGAAGGGCCGGGCTGCTGGTGTTCCAGGGATGCTTCAGGGGTAGAGGAGGAGGGCCTGGGGGCAAGTCCGATCTGTAGCAGACCAGCCAGAGAAGACTCTTTCATTAGATGATGCCTCCTCCCCTCCCAATAGCACCTTGCCAGGCTGCCCATAACCTCTGCATGGCTGGCCTTCGCAGCCTGTCTTGGTGGTGATGGTGGTGGTAGGGATGGAGGTCTTTGAGGCGGGTTGGGCCCAGCTGGAGTCTGAGGTGGTGTGCCCGGAGGGTGGTTGCTGGCTAGTGTCCTGGCCGTTGGTCCAGTTGGAGGGCCCCGGCAAAATTCTCAGTCTTTGTAAGAGGGGGATAGTGGGGTCAAATCCCTGTGGTGGTGCCGGAGGTCCAGTCAGTGACAACACCACTCAAATGACCTCCTCCAAGCCAGGGCCCTCACATCCTCTTCCTTCCTCCTCCCCCTGCACCGGTTCCCGCTGGATGGGGGCTTACTCCTCCACATCCTGCTGCCTTGGAGCCGAACCCCCGCCCCTCTCACTCGCCACTGGACCCAGACCTTCTATATGTCATTAGTATGATGAATAATACATTATTATGTGTTTATTCCTAACTATCTGACATCAAGGCTCGAACCTGGGTGATTCTCCTAAATGCAATTCAGATCAGCAATCATATGCTAGATTTGATCTATTCTTTGGTTTATGGTCTTGATCATTCTTGGCTCCTAACGCTATCTTGATTCCAGATTCATTCTGTATCTGAATAGGATGCAGTGGGCACACCAATAAATGGACTCTCTGTTGCTTGATTACTGTTGTTGTTCCCAGGAATGTTGATTTGGCAGCTTCTTGGATTTAATGACGCATCTATCGGACCCTTGTTAATTCCATGGAGCTGACATGTCAGTGTCCTTGTTCGTCATCATGTACATGTGTAGTGTGTGATGCACATGTGGTAGCATGTTGGTGTATGTCATATTCACCTGACATGGAGAATGGGTCCTGCTGGACCACTGGGCCTGAAGCTCCAGCGGCAGGCAACGGTATCAGAAGGTTCCTGATGACCTACTCCCCCTCATTATAAATCACTCTGCGGTCCTGGTCCTCAGGCATCATCCTCCTCACCTTGGCCCTGATGTCATTGAGGCACTGCTTGACAGACTTCAGATCCCTTGGCACTGTGCCTAGCGCAGTAACCTTTGCCGCTACCTCCTTCCAAGCCTGAGCCCTAGGCCCAGGTTTAACTTCCCTCCCCCCTGCAAGAATCACGAGGTGGCCACGAATAGGACTGAGGAGGACCAAATTCTCCCGGTGTGTATAATTGTGGGCCCCCTGTGGTTGCCCTTAGCCCCTTGCCGTCTCGACTGTGGACGGGGACCCTTGCCTCTATGACCTGTACCTGGGGCCTGTCTCTTTCGCGAACTACCACCCCCCTGGGATCAGGCCTCTTTCCCTCTGTCGTTCTCCTAAGTGTGCCTGATGATGGACACCCTTCCACCACCCACCTCTGCACTGTCCCTCCTCCTCCTTTCCCTCCTCACCCTCCTCTCCTCCCTCCTTCATACCCTCTTCCTCCTCCACCTCATTCCTCTTCTGCTCCTCCCCACCTCTACTACTAATGGCCACCGCTCACTTCACTCTCCTCTCCTCCTCCCCAACTCTCCACTCCTGTCTCCTTTTTTTAATCTTTTTTTCACTGTTTTTCCAAAATATAAAACATTCTCTCAACACATACATTATTTATGTGATTTACATGAAGGATACTTATTAATAACCCCCCAACAAAAAAAACCCAATATAGAATTAATGTATATCTATACAATGATCCTATTAAAATAGCTATAGAATATAATTTAAAGATTAAGATCTACACATGAAGCTCTTGCTTTCTATCAAGATATGAATGCCTAATTTGCCAGTTGGATATTAGACTTTTTTTCTTTACTTTCTCAGTTTGTTCAAAGTTCACATAGTCTCTATTTCTATTAATACATCTTGCTATTTCCTCTATAGAAGGAGGTTGATCTGAATTCAAATATCTTATTATGTACCATTTCATAACTAATAATACATATGAGATCAAAAATTTACAATGTGGAAACTGTTCTACAATATTTAGATGGAGTAATATTAATTTGGGGTTATATGGAAATTCCTTCTCAACAATTTCTGAAATCCAAGCTATGCATTTTCTCTAGAAAGCTTTCATTTTAATACAGTCCCACCATAAATGATAGGTGTCTCCTCCTATTTTACCACAGTCTTTCCAACATGTATTCTCATTCCTTTGAGAGAAATTATTAATGGCTTCTGGGGTCCAATACCACCAATGTACAATTTAAAAAAAAAACTTCTATATATGATTTTCATTGTGCTTCCACATCGTAGATTACCTTTAGATCTTTTTCCCAGGCTATAAAGCTTTTTGTTATATTAACTGGTTAATTTAGAGATAGTATTTTCTGACATTTTGTATATTCTGTGAGCATGATCTCTAATATAGATCAACAGCCTTATTAAATTGCGATTCAGTAAATATAAAAGGCCTCTATTTAAGCACACAGCATTTTTTTTACAGAAGTTTTTAGTTAGTACATTTCTATCCAAAAGCCAAGTCTTCACTAACTGAAAACTTCTGTAAATAAAATATGCTATGTGCTTAAATAGAGCCCTTTTAAATTTACTGAATCGCAATTTAATAAGGCTGCAAATGTTCAAAAGTAGTTACTGAATTCATTTTTTTAAATTTAAAGCCATTTAGTTTCAGAATATTCTTAAAAGACATATATTGAAGCCACATATTTTTCTTCAATTTATATTTTTGAAGTAAATAAGACCACTCTAAAAATACTCCAATTATTTCCTTTATTTTCTACTCTATTATATTTATCTTATTATAAATGAATGGGATAATTTCAATAGGGGTTCCTAATGAAGGGTAAAAAGACTACCGTATTTAAATGTTGTTCTATTCTGTATCCAAATTTTTAATAGAGATGTTATTCCCCTAGGGATAATCTTAGACCTCATCCAATCCAAGTTTGGAAGCCACAGAATTAAGTTAATAGGAATATCAACCAGAAGATCACTTTCTATCTTTTTCCAAATTGGATTTACAGGAGGAGAGCTCCAGCTTAAAATCTGAGATATAGCAATGGATTCCTGAATGTCTTTTATACAGGATGATGCTAAATCCCCAGCTTCAAACTTTCATTTGACAATATTTAAAGATGTTCTGGATTTTTTTCCCTTCAGTATATATTTATTAATACAAGTTTGAAGCCTTTTTTATCGAATAATCTGGGGTCTTCTTGGTATACATCTAAAGATATATGTTATTTTTGGGATAACTAACATTTTTGTTATTGCAATTCTAGCAGTCCAATAACTTATTGAAGAGCAAAAACCTTAAAGGACAAACTGGTACATAGCTACTTTACCCTGAACCCAGAGATAGACAAAACATTGCTATCTAGAGGGATCGCAGGATCCAGGCCATGTCATGAATGTAAGGCATGTAAATTCATGATGTATACCAAGAAATTTACGGATGCCTCTAAAAAACGTAAATATGTTATTTGCGAGTTTATAAACCGCCAAACTACATCAGTTGTGTATCTGATGCAATGCAAGTGTGGACTCCAGTATGTGGGAAAGATGTGCTGCCAACTGAGGCTGAGAGTCTTAGAACACATAAACTCAATGGCTAATAAAGCAGAATTTCCCCTCTTAAAACAAATAAAAGAAGAGGAGACACAGACCACATTCTGCTCCAGCATGAAGCAAGATGGATATTCCAGCTATAGAGTCTCTCACCAATGAAGGATTTAATTATACAGCATTTATTTAATCAGTCATGGAAAGTACATCAATCCGACAGGGGATAGAATCTAAATTTGGGTAAACAACATAACAGCTAAAAGCGTTAGTCTTATTTTTAAATATAAAAATTTGACGTTCATAATTGTGGTGATTTAGATTGATAGCAAAATTAGTAAAAACCCTTAATTTAGAAGGACAAAAGAATCAGTAAGATAGCCTTCAAGAAACAGCAGAGAAGTTATGTCAAAAGAAAAGTGTCATAAATTGCCATTATCTCTACAAAATTCATATAGGTAAAAGTAATATACAGAAATGATCAGTTTATAATTTTAATGGTAGGTGTATTTTAACAGTGCGAGACAGAATAACACCCCCCCCCCCCCAAGAAAAATGCATGTCAAAAAGGTTTTAAATTGATTTGCAGGTTAGTGAGGGAAATACGTATTTGAACCCCTATCAATCAGCAAGATTTCTGGCTCCCATGTGTCTTTAATACAGGTAACGAGCAGAGATTAGGAACACTCTCTTAAAGGGAGTGCTCCTAATCTCAGCTCGCTACTTGTATAAAAGACACCTGTCCACAAAAGCAATCAATCAGATTCCAAACTCTCCGCCATGGACAAGACCAAAGAGCTGTCCAAGCATGTCAGGAACAAGATTGTAGACCTACACAAGGCTGGAAGGGGCTACAAGACCATCGCCAAGCAGCTTGGTGAGAAGGTGACAACAGTTGGTGCGATTATTCGCAAATGGAAGAAACACAAAATAACTGCCAGTCTCCCTCGGTCTGATGCTCCATGCAAGATCTCACCTTGTGGAGTTTCAATGATCATGAGAACTGTGAGGAATCATCCCAGAACTCCATGGGAAGATCTTGTTAATGATCTCAAGGCAGCTGGGACCATAGTCATCAAGAAAACAATTGTTAACACACTACACCGTGAAGGACTGAAATCCTGCAGCACCAGTCTCCGGACCTTAATCCCATAGAAAATCTGTGGAGGGAGCTGAAGGTTCGAGTTGCCAAACATCAGCCTCGAAACCGTAATGACTTGGAGAGGATCTACAAAGAGGAGTGGGACAAAATCCCTCCTGTGATGTGTGCAAACCTGGTGGCCAACTACCAGAAACGTCTGACCTCTGTGATTGCCAACATGGGTTTGGCCACCAAGTACTAAGTCAAAGGGGTCAAATACTTATTTCCCTCATTGACCTGCAAATCAATTTATAACTTTTTTGACATGCGCTTTTTCCTTTTTTTTTATTATTCTGTCTCTCACTGTTGAAATACACCTACCATTAAAATTATAGACTCACCATTTATTTGTCAGTGGACAAACGTTCAAAATCAGCAGGGGATCAAATACCCCCCCCCCCCCCCCCCACTGTAGTTATAAGTTCCATAATAAAAGAATCAATAAGATAGCCTTGGAGAAACAGCAGAGAAGTCAACTCAAAAGTGTTATAAGTTGCCTAAATTACTACAATATATATATATAGGTATAAGCTAATGGAAAATATCAAGCGAATCATCCTATATGTGGTAATTTCATGACCTTCAAAACTAATGATTTGCAAATCAAGGAAATATTTACTAAAAGTTCAGTAAATAAAGCAAATTACAAATATGCAGATAAGGCTAAACAGCTTATATTTATGACACAGCTCAGCACAAGGCTTAAGTTCAAATATATAAAGTACCAGCCTACCCCTTTAAGAATGAAAGCAACACAACTATTTAGACGCAATTTGCAATTTGCATCATCAAGTGGGAGGAGTCCTACCCTTAAAGAATCCACGTGAGCCAGTGGTGAAATGTGCGTCGGACCTCTGCAGCCCACAGAGGGTGCCCTACACTACCAAGTATACTACGAGCTGCCAATACAATGGACTTTGAATATTAGAACTACAGAGAAGCACATCAGCCTTACTCCATATACTTGATACGTAATCTGGGTAAATGCACAGCTGCTGCTGTGTGTACTAAGACCAGTGCGATTGTGCAGCAAAGAGCAACATAGTCTATAGCAAACAGTGGCATCAGTAACTGTAAAACTAGATTAATTTAATAGATTAAACAAAGTGCCTTATGTTACAAAGAAGGCAGTCTATAAAAGATAACAGTATGTAATACAAAGCAGCCTATGTTTCAAATAAGGCAGTCTGTAAAATACAACAATATTTAACACATTGTAGCAGCAAGACATGTATAGTACTTTTGCATGCCAGGGCCAAAATGCAATTAAAACCCGTTTCTGTGTGCTATTTATTTAATTTTTTATAGCACAATTCTCATGTTTTTAATAGATTGTTTCATTAAAGATATTGTTTAAATTGCTACATTAAAATTAAATTACTGAAAGAGTCTTAGTATATCCACTGATCTCTATCTCTTTTTTCAGTGGATATATTATGATACATACAAATATAACTCTTGAAAAACTAAATTAGGGTTTTATTCCCAGTATTAGTTAAAGTTTAAATCAAATCGTCTGCATATAAAAGAGTTTTATGTTCCTTATGTCCTATAAAAATTCCTTGTATTTCTTTTGACATTCTAATCTTTTCTACCAAAGACTCTATGTATAAAATAAACAATATAGGTGATAAGGGGCAGCCGTGACATGTCCCATTTCTAATCAGGAAGTATCCAGTTTCAAAATCTGGACCAACAATTTACGCCTTTGGATTTGTATATAACACATTTATAGCTTTAGGAAGTATTTTACTGCTTTTTTTTTATTTCATTAAAAGAAGAAAGAAGAGGAAAGTGGGTAGAAAGGAAGGAGAGAGAAGAATGAAAAGGGAAGGTGAAAAAGTTATGTGTAAGGGATAAGAAAGAAAGGTGAGAAGGTGGAATAGAGTTTGATGTGAATGTTGGAAATACTGGGGGAATGAAAGAAGTGAAAAAAGGGGGAGACTAAGAGAGGGATGAAGAAAGACAGTGGTCAAGAAGAAAGGTGGATGATGGAAGAAATTAGTAAAAGGTGGATGGGTAAGAGACAGTAGTTGGAAGGAAGAGGATAGAAGTGAGGGAGAATAAGAGAAAGGAGGTAGAGCGGCAAAATGACAGGAGGAGGAAAAAGAACTTTGAGAGAAGAAAAAAATGGATGAGGAGTAAAGCGGAGGAGAGAAAAGGTGTGAGTGAGAAAAGGTAGAAGAGAATGGAGGAGCGGATAGACAAAGGAGGAAGGGAGAGAATGAAAGAAGGGGAAGGTAAAAGACAAAAGGTAAGGTAAAGAGGTAAAGAGGGCAGCGAAGGAGAGAAACCTAATGGGATCAGAGAAGGGAAGAGAGGCATAACAGGGCAGTAGGGCTGGGGGAAACATGATGGGAGCAACTGGAAGGAGGGAAAAGGAGAGACATGTGGGGGGCAGTGGAAGAGATATAAACATGAGAGAGAGGTGGAGAGATAAGGGGCAGAGACACAAAGAAAAATAGATACATGGGGATAGAGAGAGACAGGAAAATAACAGAAAGGGATAAAATGAGACAGAAAGAGGGACAGAGAGAGAGAGATGGAAATGGACAGACAGAAAGACATAGAGAGACCGGAGAGAGAAACAGATAGTGATAGAAAGAGAGACATAAAGATATAAAGAGAGTCATACACATTCCTTTCTGTCTCTTACTGCTATGTTCAGCTCAGGGGGCAGTAGGGGAGAGAGAAACATGAGGGGACAGAGTCACAAAGAAAGACACATAGGGACAGAGAGGGAGAGAAACAAAAAGGGAGAAAGAGAGAAATAGAAAGACAGATAAAAAGAGTCAGTGAGAGAGGAATATAAATGGGCAGACAGATAGATCTAAAGAGATTAAGAGAGACAAGGAGATAAAAAGACAGATAAACAAATACCACATTCACTGGAAGGATGTTGCACTTATCTACAGCTCTTTATGTGATTAAGTACTTTCTCATATTACACCTAAATCTTCTACATTCCAACTTTTTCTTGCATGCTTCTTCTGTTTTGGATTTTATTAAATCCTTTGATATATTTGAAAGTGTCTATCATATCCCCATCTCCCTTCCGTCATCTAGTCTATACATATTCATAAATTCATGAAGTCTTTCCTTAAAAGTTTTGTCTTTGAGTTGCCCTTCTTTGAATTGGTTCTAGTTTGTTAATATCCATTTGAAGCTATATTGGCATATTCTATTAGCTACTTGCAAATGCCTTGAACTCATAAATTTGGCTTTGGGTGTTTATTTTACAAATGTTTATATGTATTCTATTGACTTAAGAATTCATTAGTGCCAATAAGTAATATTTGCTGAATATGTAGCAATATTAAGAGTGAGATTAAGTGTGTATAAATTTACGAATTGGGCAATAGAATAGGGCCCATGATCTTTAAATTATGCCTGATTCAGAAAATGCATGTACTAGTTTATGGCATATGTAGTAAAACACATTACTCTTATCTTAGGGCCATATTCAATTGAGGTTTCGGGCAATCCGGTAGCCCGTAAGTGAAGCCGCAAGTTAATTTGTTATTCAATTGGCGTCTTTTTTCGGGCTCCAAACAGGTTACAAGTTACTGCCTTGAAAATACTGCGATTGTCAACCCGCAACCTACAGCCTCCAGAAGCCTTTGATCTTTCACTTTCGCGAAAGTTACAATGGTTAAAATCGCAAATCGCTATTCAATTGCTCAATTTCCCCATGTCCGCAAATGTTTTCACATCAGTGAATGACAAATGAAGGAGAAAATCCTACGAGTGCTAGAGAGGACTTGCAAGGGGGTTAAACACCTATTCGTAGCACTATAAATGCAGATAAAAAATCACTACTGCACTGTAAATAATGGGGGAAAGTGATGATAGACATTAGAATTAATTGCACAACAGTTCGGGGTTAAATCGATCTCGGGCATCAATGAGTTAATACATATCAGGCCACCCACATGGACTAGAACAGTATTGGCATTCATATTCATAATTCTTTATTTTGGCGGATTGTGAGTCTGATCGCATATCGGACCACCGAACCTAATTATTTGACATGTAACCTCCATGTTTTACTGCCGTAATCTCATTTTCTATTGGCTGATTCAAGGGAGGTTACGGGCTGCTTAATTCATCATGTTCCCGTCTTGAACTGCTACGGCCCAGTGCATAGTTTACAGTTTCTGCTTTGGGACAGTAACTTGCGGACTTGAGCAATTGAGAAGCATCGCAATTGGAGACGAAAGGGAGCCAGCAACACACCAGCAGACATATGGCCGTCTGCGATCGAGTTGCGGGCTTGGAACTGTATATGGCCCTTAGTTAGGATATTTTCTCTTATGCTCATCAATTTCAGGTTAAAACTAGTTTTTCAAAAGGGAATATTAATCTTGATGCCCTTCAGTCTTGTTGCATATTTGATACATACATAAGCATTAAAGGGACTATATCACCCAAAAATCTATTTTTTTTTTCTTCCTGTGATTACTAAAGAGCATGGAAAACTGGCTGTACATTGCGTTATCTATTTTTTTTCTAAAGTGAAAAAAGTCCTGGTGAATTCCAAGTTGCTGCTCACATATATTAATTAGCTGCTTTGATGTGCTAATTAGGAATTTAAAGCCTTATTAAATTGCAATTCGGCCAATTGAATACAGCTCTTTAAGCACATATATTTTTTTACAGAAGTTTTTAGTTAGTGAATACATTGCTTTTGGATAGAAGTCCACTAACTAAAAACTTCTGTAAAAATATATGCTATGTGCTTATATAGAGCCCTATTCAATTAGCCGAATCGCAATTTAATAAGGCTGATAGTCTGCTTGTCTGACTCTTTAATGGTCAAAATAAAGATCTGCCATGTTATATGGCAGTTAGACCTCTCTCCCACCCTTGTCAAGCCTCATAGCATACTGAGCGGCAAAATCAAGTCTAAATATTTCTGGCATGATTCATGGTAGAGAAAAACTGCTAGTACAATGTATAACCTGTTTTAATGCTCCTTAAAATTAAATCAACATCCTGTCGTGTCCTGACAGTGTCTCTCGAAGTTATGATAAGAAACTATATTATCTATGACACATAGCATATATGACAGTGTCTCTCTAAGTTATGGTAAGACATTATACTATCTATGACACATAGCATCCACCTTCGCTGTATAAATATTTCCACTGAATGTCATAGCGTTTTTTCCGCTGTAGCCACGTTAAGAAACTCACGTCTTGTGCACTGAGTATTTATTTTTACTAGAGATTGGAAAAGTAGATATGAACATATTTAAATAAAGTGATTTGAAATCAGTGGAGCTTTTGTTATTTTTTGTTGTTAGTCCTTTAAAGGGAAATTAGGTTAGGTAGAGAGTAGGAGTAAAGTCGTACAATCTTATGTGTCTTCTTTTGTTGCTTTTAATAGACTACCAATATATTTTAATGCAGGTTTTCAATGAATACCCTATTTCTTTCTCACTAAATAATGTTCACACAATTAACTCTTTCAGTGGCTAACTCATTTTCAAAAGGCCATATATATCTGTGTGTGTGTACAGAATATATATATATATATATATATATATATATATATATGTATATATATATATATATATATATATATATATATATAAATAAAAACATTTCTTTAAATAGGAAAATTATATATGATGTCATTATCTTGCGTGATCAGAGTAGTATGGGCAGCCAAATGGAGAGGAGGTAAGGGGGAGGTACAGAGGAGTGCAGGGAAGGGAAAGGAAGGAGGAAACAAATCAAAATGTTCTTCAGCGAATTGTGATCTGTTTCCTCCTTGTAGATTCCAGGGATGTGGTAGTGATTTGTAAATTCACATAAAAAACATAACTCCCTCCCATTTCCCACAGCTCGCCCTTGACATTGAGAAGTGGCCTTTTGTCCTTGCCATTTAGAGGGCCACTGTGGCCAATAAATAAACTTGATAATGGCAAAATGTTTTTAGAAAGCAAACTAATATATAAATATAACCTGTATATTTTGTAACTTTTATATGAAATTATTCTTTACTGAGATATTCTATTTTCTTTTCTGAACAGTAGCTGTAACTTTTAGGTGTATCGATTGAAACACATGAGCTATTCATTGTGCAGATAGAAGCTTCCACTGCATTGAAAGTCTCCTCCTACCCTAGGAAGTTAACTAGCAGAAACCAAAATTCTAGATTCAACAGCAGAATTACTGCATGTAATAGTTACATAGTTACATAGTAATAAAGGTTGAAAAAAGACTTTCAGTCTATCAAGTTCAACCTTTTAAGATCTCCTCTGATCTGCAATGTGTGGATTAAATATTAATTAATTAGTTGTTAATCAATTATTTAATTATTTATTTTTTATTTTATTTTAAATTATTAATTAATTAATCCAGAGGAAAGCAAACCGAAAAAAAAAAACAAGTGAGACTTAGCTCAAAGGAAAAAAAAAATGAATTCCTTCCTGACCCCAGATACTGGCGATCGTATTTCTCCCTGGATCAATACTGTCTCTCTAATTATCCATGATAACCTTGAATTCCCTTTTTAATTAGAAATAATTCCAGTCCCATTTTAAAGTTATCTATCTAATCCGCTGTCACCACCTCCTCTGGTAGAGAATTCCACAGATTAACTACCCTTACTGTGGAGAACCCTTTTCTTTCTTTAATGTGGAATCTTTTTACTTATAACCTCAAGGGGTGTCCTCTTGTCAGTTGAAAACCTCTAGGATAGCTTGTAATAGTATAGCTTGTAGGCTGCATTATTTTTTTTACATTCTAAGAACATTTCTGTTTCAAAGTGTAATTCTTCAAAAGTATACATTTAAAATATTGGACTACAATGGGCCTAATATGCAAGGGTTCCATTTTCATAATAACATCAAAAGTAATTTTCAACAGTTGATCTTTTTCATTTTTGTTGCATCCTACTGCTTACAGTACATTTCCTTACTGCTACACATATATTGATAGTTTTATCATTACATGGGTCTATGTATGTTAAACACACTTATTGCTGCCAGTAGGTCAACCTCAATAAATGAAAATCCTTTCAAGTTCATGATAACACTAAGAAAAACAGAGATTTACTTATTATATTAAGCCGTATGGTGGGTCAATTATAATATGAATTACATTCCTGGGATGTTTAGCAAGCAGAGGAGCAATGGTTGTCACTGACTCAATCCTCTCAGCAGATTTCCACTATCTCATTGTCATCCAACACCCGTTTCCAGTCTTCTTCTGATTCTCCTTTGTGATTGCAACCTATGCCTGCCATTTTATCTTTCTGATTAATCCATGTGTGCTCAGACCCTATGTCTCTGTTTAACCTGAGTATGTCAATTTCCACATATTTCTGCTATCATTGTATTGCAGTCATGGAGTTGCAATCTTGTAATAACCAGGAATATTAATAATTCTGGATCTTTCCTGTTTTCTCCCCAAGAGCGTAGTGGTGTGCAGAGGCCAGTAGGGTGTGTGACAGTATTTGGAGTTTGATAGTGGTGCTGTTTTACTATCATCTGCCACTACCCTAACTATAAACCCTAACCCTTAACCCTAATACACTCCATTATGCTGGGATAAATGCAGCATGTAGATACTAAACATGCTTGTGTACCACCTGTACATAAATACATCTATACAATAATAAATTATGCTGCTAAGGCCACACTCACACACACTGCTCCATACATAAGATATACACTGCCCTGCATAACACACATACACACTGTCCTGTGCAAATAACATCATATCCTAACCCCAACATTAATTATTGTGGCCCACATTACATTACACATAGAAACATCATGTCATTTTCCTTAGCAAGTCCCATGTCCATTGAAATATTGAGCAATCACAAGGGGTGGAGTTACAAATAGTCCATTAATATGTTATCAGGTCCCCCTCAGGGCCCATAATTGTCCATAGCCCCAAGTTCAGTAGTGGACCCTCTGGGCACGACAGTCTGGAATTCCTCTTTTTTTCTCCACCCTCTGACAGGAATTTTTCAATGGTGTAATCATAGTTATATGTGGTTAGTCTGCTTTGTTTCAGCCAGTCAGAGTCTGGGAAATTAAGTTCTAGTTTTTGATTTCTAAATTGCCAGAGACGAAGCAATAAATAAAAGAAAATTGCTTCTCTTTTCAAATTGGTTTTCCCAAGCTTTAACATCTATTTCAGCCAATCCGAGACTATCTAAGCATTTGTAGCAATCATAGGTGTAGTTATCCCACAGACCTCCACTGACTATTGAAAATCACAGTCCATTATTTGATCCATCCTCCTAATAAAAATACAGAGAACACCTATATTTATAACCTTAACAATTAATAACACAAGTACTGTACAACTACAATGATAGCGATTCAAAAATTTTATCTGAGTTCTTTTGTTTGATGACGAACTAGAAGACAGGAAGTCTTTGAATTAGGACAGATTGTGTTTCTTTATGTCTGTTTCCTTTGTTCTCAGTATGCATGAGCAGCAACTCGAGTATGTTCAGCTAGTAATTATGACAAGATCATATCCTCTTTTTATTTTTACGTTTCATATGTATTATCAAGGTAAGCAACATTTTCAGTTTATATGTCTAATGTTAAAAAAATAAGCTTTAAATATTTTATTTTGTTTAAAGCATTTTGTGACTACATATGACTTAAATCAAAATGTCTTTCTTAATATTTAATGTTTCATGCACCAATTAATTTAAAGGAAAGCAAAATAATTTGTGTATAGTAGTAATGTTATAGAGTAACAAGTGATGATTTTAATATAATGTTCTAATTCTGCTTGTGCTAAGAATATTATTTTTTTCAGAAATCCATGAGCGCCATTAATATTATTATATTATTATTAACCTTTATTTGTAACATGCCAACATATTCTGTATCACTAATAGTACACTTTGGTTATGGTACAGCTCAATGGGTAATACAGTTTTATTTTACACAGGAAACTCACTATTGAAAGTGGTACATTTTGCAATGGTTTTATGACACCCTTCTTCAGTAATGAATACATTATATAATATACTCATTCTTGCTAGATTACATTTGTGTTGGGAATATGACATATAGAAGAAAATCATGGGTGAGAGTTTTTAATACTTTTACACTCATTTTATGTAGGCATGTTTTATTCCATTCAGTTTTTTAAATAATATAAAGTGGTCCTTGCTTACTTTTCCTATTAAGAAAGAAGACTAATTGTTTTATTTTTTATGACAATATGCACCAGGGAGGAAAGCTCTGCTCAAATCCTATCGTATGCTATGGTGTCTGGAGAGGAACTGAAAATGTTGCTCTTACTGGAGACATAAGGATATAGATTTCACCTTATTTTTTTCCACAGTAATTTTGGTTCTTAACTTTTTTATCATCTCAAATTCCAAATGCCTTCAACAGTGGATTTTGGAAAAATGCTTTCGATAGGCTTTCACATATAATTGCTATTCTTCATAAATATTCTTTGGGGGTAATTATGTGGAATGATGAATGAACTGGTTATATATTTTGTTAAATATTACTGGGTCTTATTTGCAATAAGAAAAATGAAAACTCACTGAAAAAAAATGTACGGTAATTGATAAATTATTTCTATTATTTTTGGTTATTTGATATTGAAAATATATACAATGATGAAATCTATAAAATGATATACAATTAACTTAATTCAAACACATAATTTTGAAAGAAATGACAATGCATTTGAATAAGCAAGGATTAAGGGACTTTTACATTTATTATATGAGGAGTTGCATCGTGTGGCAAAAAAAAAGATAAGGCATGACATTTTCTAAGGATCAATTTAGTGGCTTCGCTATGAAACCTGAAAGCATGAAATGAAAGCATCAGGTATCCCACCTTCTTTTACACAGTACTATTAGATATATATATACCAATATTTGCCGTTTTATCTATGTTCAAATGCAGATCATCATATAGTAAAATATGTTCCTAAGGTCCAAGTTATCACGTGATTCCTATTATTTATAATAAAATATTGATAGACAAATGTGTACATTGATGCATACAATAAGACTGAAGACAACCATTTTTTATTCAGTTATTGGAAACAATCAGCTACTATTATATTATTATTACTATTATTACTAAGTATATGAGCTTTGATAAAGTTCTATCAGTCATATTAGTATATGTTACCTTGGAATCCTTACCTAAATAAGCATAAAAATCATAATTTGTTTTGGCCAATCACAGGCAGCTATTACATTGTTTCAGTTACTGGGAAGTCAGTTTGCAGCAAAGCATCATGAGATGTGCAGTCTTATTTCCCCCTCCACAGTTAAGCAGCTCATAAAGTATTATAGGGTTAAATATGCACCTAAATGCAGTGTTTCTATTGGTAGGTACCAGGTGGCGATGTGAAAACCTGTTTTGGGACCTATTCTATTAGCTGCTCACAAATGCCTCAAGCTCATTTACAGCAATTAGCCTCCATAAACCTAAATCTCGTAAACCTTGCCTTTTTAAGTCTAATTTGGGGGGGGGGGGGGGGGGTTGATCATATCGTCTGACAGTATTTAACCAAGCCCGTAATTTACTTTTTAGACACAGCCAATAGTAAATGAGACCGTCATCATGATGTCTGTAAAACATGAAAGTTAGACGTAATCTGCAATCGTAGGCTAAGAATTAATTTGGGCCAATCACATATATAGTTGTCATATTGGAGTTCGTGTGTAACACTCACAAAGTTGCAGGTTGCGCAAGCGCAGTGTCGTGGGCCAAAGGTGCTCATTGCAGGGCTCGCAAATGGGCAACGAAAATAGAGAGTTGCGCATGCGCGTAGCCGAAAGCGGTCATCGCGATGCCCGCAATGGGTGCTGAAGGTGCTCATTGCAGGGTTCGCAGAGGAGGAAAGGAGAGAGAAGGAGGGAAGAGGGAGGGTCACAGCAGGGGAGAGAGATTGCCTGCTGGGGGGTGGGCAAAGAGATACAGGGGAGGGAGAGGGGGGAAAGAGGGTGTAGAGACCCAGGGGTGGGAGAGGGGGAAAAGAGAGACAAAGTCGAGAACACAGAAGGAGAGAGAATGAACGCATATCGAGGCTCGCATTGTCTGGCTTTGCCGCCCAAGGCGAGGCTCGCAATGTGCGGTATTGTCGCACAATGCGAGCCGCACAATGTATGGCAAACAACAGCATTGCGAGACTTGCAAATATTATGCTGTCATTTCAATCAAGCAATATATATTCATACATATACTGTATCTCACAAAATTGAGTACACCCCTCACATTTTTGAGACTGAAGAAATGACACTTTGCTACAATGTAAAGTAGTAAGTGTACAGCCTGTGTAACAGTGTAAATTTGCTGTCCCCTCAAAATAACTGAACACTCAGTCATTAATGTCTAAACCGTTGGGGCCCAAAGTGTCAATATTTTGTGTGGCCACCATAGTGCCGGCATGAGTGCTGTCGGCACTAGGGAGCTGCAGTTCATTGAGTGAACCATTAATGCCAACATATACTGTGACTCTGATATTCCAACATGATAATGACCCCAAGCACACCTTCAATACGATCACTGCATTGTTAAAGCAGCTGAAGGTAAAGGTGGTGGACTGGCAAAGTATGTCACCAGACCTAAACCCTATTGGGCATCCGCAAACAGAAGGTGGGGGAGTGCAAGGTCTCTAACATCCATCAGCTCTGTAATATCATTATGGAGGAGTGGAAGAGGTCTCTAGTGGCAACCTGTAAAGCTCTGGTGAACTCCATGCCCATGAGGGTTAAGGCAGTACTGGAAAATAATGGTGGCCACACAAAATATTGACACTTTGGGCCCAATTTGGACATTTCCACTTAGGGGTGTACTCACTTTTGTTGCCAATGGTTAAGACATTAATATTTTAAAATTTAATTAATATTCATTATGTAATACACGATACAGAGCTCATTACTCATTCCGGCAGAGGCAACACATTGAAATAGCCTGACATCTATTGATGATAATTCCATGAATTTAGCATCAATTTTAAAAATGACAACACTTTTTCCACGTGCTTTTTCATCCTCCATCTAATGGTTCAGGGCTGTTATCAGAAATCTTAACATAACTTAACATAAAAGACATTTTGTGATAAATTTCAATTGACACTGTGCTTAAATTACCACATTTAGAATCTCTGACAGGTCCCTTTCATTTCTAACTTAATATTCTATGTCTCTTAAACAGTTTTTGCCTATTACCAGTTTACTGTTTCTCAAAGTCCTGAGCAGCTAGAATTAGCAGAAGGAGAGACTGCTGTTATACGTTGCTGCTGGAATAGCAGTGGTCCTGTTCAGAAGATCAGAGTTGAATGGATTCTTTACAATGATTCAAAGACAGAAAATGTTTGGAAAACTGTTTATGCAATTGTATTTTGGAATACAAATGCCTCTGAAGTTACAAAACGAAAACATAATGAAAGCGATTTTAAATTAACAAGGGATGAAGCAGTCATGGAGATAAAGTCTGTCAACAAGGAAAATATTGGATATTACACCTGTGAAGTCAGTTTTGAGATACCAACACTTCAAAAAGGATGGGGAAATGGAACCAGATTAAATATATCAAAACAAAAATCAGGTAAGAGTCTATATGTTGTGAAAGATTTACTACATTTTCAAAAAACTTGATCTAAACAAAGAACATACATATATTTAGAATTACCTTATGTTCTATCCAGTGGTGCAGCTAGTGAATAGAGGGCCCCAGATCAAAACCTTTTTTTGGGACCCCCCCCCCCCCAGGGGGGAGGGGAAACATTTTTTTGAACCTCTCCAGTGACATATATATTTATATATATATATATATATATATATATATATATATACATTCATCCCCCCAAAACCCCCCGGGCCCCCATAGCAGCATCATTCATCCCCCCCCAAGCCTTTCAATGGCCATATTCACCCCCAACACCCCCAGGTCCCCCTCAGCAGCACCATTCACCACAAACACGCTCAGATGCCATACTCACTCCCCAAAAATCCCAGGCCCCTCTCAGCATCATCATCCACTCTCCCCTAAAAACCAGGGCCCCCCTTGTCACACCATTCATTCCCCCAAGCCCCTCAACAGCCACATTCACTCCCCAGGGCCCCCTTAGCAGCCATTGTTACCCCAGGGCCCTCTCAGCAGCACCATTCACTGCCCCTAAAAAATCCAGGCCCCCTTAGGAGCATCATTTACCCCATCAAAACCCCCAGGACCCCTCCCTTGTCACACTATTCACCCCCCTCAAGCACACTTCACCCCTCTCCTCTTACTTGTGCCTTGCAGTCCCTGTCCTGGATCCCATTGCTCAGAGGTTGGGTATCCTTCTCCTGCCGGAGCTTCATACTACAGGGGAGAGGAATTCCTAATGATGTCACTTGACCCTGTAGTATGAAACTCCGGCAGGGGAAGAATACCCAATCTTTGAGCAACGGGATTGGGACAGGGACTGCCATGCACAAGTAAGAGGGGAGGGGGGAAAGTGTGCTTGCAGGGGGTGAATAGTGTGACCAGGGGCTCTGGGAGTTTGGCGGGGGTGAATGATGCTGCTGAGGGGCCCCTCACAGAGCAAGGGCCCTGGTGCAATGCAGTGTATACTAGTACTCTTTTTGGTTACCAAAAAGTTTAATAATAGGTTATTATATAATTATGCGGAGAGTATCTGAAATTACTTGTAAAAAGGGTTATTAAATACTGAACTCCTTATTGCCATAGACTACTTGTGTCATTAAAGCAGACTTGCAATTCAAAGTAGTCAAAGGATATATCACCAATAATTATAATATAACATAATAAAACTGCCCCAATACAAAAAATAAATATAACCACCATTACTTGCGCTTTTATAGAGTTGGTCCCGACGGTCCCGTTTCGCCCTTCTTAGGGCTTATATCTTCCCAAGGATTACCAAAATAATTTGCCATATGAGGGAAGATTTCATGTGACATCATTATGGGATATTATATGCTATTGGCTCTTTAAGAGTAATTTACCCATCCAAAAAAGCTATTTATTGTTCCCTTTTTCTTCACAATTATATGAATGAAAGCTATAGTGGTAAAACAGTTATATAATTTCCCTTGTCTTGTTCTTGTTTCCATGTTGGCTTTCGGTCTCCAATCCCTCAAGGTGTGTCACTGTGTGATGTGGGCAAGCAGCAAGTTGAGAATTAACATTTTGCAGATTCTAGTATATACATCAAAGCCACCAGCTTCTTACTGGCCGCAACAGACCATTTGGAAGCCACTGACCATGCTGTGGTGCTGGCGAGTTAGATTTACATTGAAGGTGCACCTAGGCAAAGGTTTCTTAGGTGTCCCTTTTCACACACATATGGTTTTTATTATTAAAACTTTTGTTAATTAGCTCTGAATAGTGGCAAACGATCTATATGCATGAACACTGTATATATTGATATTATTGTGTGTAATTAATTGAATATTGGGTTCTATTGGCCTGTAATAGACAAGCAGTATATATTATATATATTTATATTTTAACTTAACTTGGATAGTTAGCTTTATACCTTTTTTTTATGTTTCAGTGCATTTTATTGATAGATTCTGGCAAATTACAGCATATGATATAATTGGAATAACAATTACAAATGGTATTTACACACACCAAGGGCTTGTTTACATTTACAGAGTCAGTGTTCGGTTTGAGGTAGCTGGTTACAAAAGATAGTTGAACTGTAATTTTTGAACATTCCCTGAAAGTGATATTAACACCGCTGATTCTGCCAAAATCTAATATTTTTTTTATATATATGTCCAGTTGTGCTCAAAAGTTTGCATACCCTGGCAGAAATTGTGATTTTTTGGCATTTGTTTTGAAAATATGACTGATCATGTCAAAAAAAATTTTTTTATTGAAGGATAGTGATCATATGAAGCCATTTATTATCATATAGTTGTTTGGCTTCTTTTTAAATCATAATGATAACAGAAATCACCCAAATGGCCATGATCAACAGTTTACATACCCTTGAATGTTTAGCCTTGTTACAGCTACACATGGTGACACACACACATTAAAATGGCAATCAAAGGTTAATTTCCCACACCAAAAATGCCTGGTTACAATATGCCTGACAACACCTTGACATGCCTCACAGTTTCTGGCACACTGTAATTTGGAGTAACGAGACACAAATGGAGCTTTATGGTCACAACCATAAGTGCCATGTTTGGAGAGAGGTCAACAAGGCCTATAGCGAAAAGAATACCATCCCCACTGTGAAGCATGGTGTTGGATCACTGGTGTTTTGGGGAGTGGGGAGTGAGCTCTAAAGGCACAGGGAATCTTGTGAAAATTGATGGCAAGATGAATGCAGGATGTTATCAGAAAATACTGGCAGACAATTTGCATTCTTCTGCACAAAGGTTGTGCATGGGACACTCTTTGACAATGACCCTAAGCACAAGGCCAAGTTGACCCTCCAGTGGTTACAGCAGAAACAGGTGAAGGTTTTGGAGTGGCCATCACAGTCTCCTGACCCTACTGTAATATCATTAGGACACTCTGGGGAGATCTCAAATGTGCGGTTCATGCAAGGCGAGCAAAGACTTTGCATGACCTGGAGGCATTATGCCAAGACGAATGGGCAGCTACACTACCTGCAAGAATTAGGGGCCTCATAGACAACTATTATAAAAGACTGCAAGCTGTAAACTGAATATTATGTTTATAAGTATATAATTTAGTTTGTTTATAACCATTTGTTAGCAAAGGGTGTGTTTTTTCCATTGTGTGGCAATATGGCTTTTTTTTGGCAGCATTAGATATTGAAGTCGTTTGTTTTGAGATGTGGAGAGCAGATTACACTTTTGTCCTAATAAGTAGATTTCTGCCTGTGGATGTAGCTGTATATTAAAGATGTCTGAGGCTAATGTAAAAACCTTTCTCCACAGGTGGGCCACCCGAGGGCAGGTCCACCAAATATGGAGAAAAGATCATATCTCTGGACAATCTCTGAAGCAGTTGGGACTAGGGGCAAGCTTCCATTTATGAAGTTTGTGGGTGATATAT
This sequence comes from Discoglossus pictus, assembly GCA_027410445.1. Taxonomy (NCBI): domain Eukaryota; kingdom Metazoa; phylum Chordata; class Amphibia; order Anura; family Alytidae; genus Discoglossus; species Discoglossus pictus. The sequence goes on from CM050163.1 coordinate 50,957,954, forward strand.
ATTTTGTGAAGGACTTTTATAGAAGTCTCCAAAATGCTACTATTGAGTCAGCCTTTAGTGAGGTTTTGCCATTAGTCTTGCCAAGTTTTCTTATCCCAAGAAACATTTAGGTCATGTTTCCAAAAGGTTACATATTTTAAATTGTGTGTGGCAGAGCCTGAATTAAAAGTGTCATATAAAAGAATACTTTTTTAAATGAAATTAAGAAACATTAGTGAACAATATATTGTACTTATTGAAGTGCGAAAAAGTAAGTGGAGGTTGTGGTTCTTTTGCATGTAGTTCATAAAAGAACAACTGTGATGCCCTAATATGACAATTTTAAAATATATGTTAAATTTACATTCAAGCACAAATTCAGTTATTGCTTGTATCTACCCACTATAGAGTAAGAGGGAGACAGTGCTAAATTTTAAGACATAAAATGTACCAACACAAGGATCTCCATTGGTTGGACACTTGCTGTCTTAAATAAGTTTTCCTTGGAAAAAGCTTGTGCTGTAATGACAATGTGTAAATCATTGTTTATTATCTTGCTCTGTTCTGATTATTCTTAAAAACATGTAGACCTGTCTTTCAACCAGACCCTCACCACTATCCCTTAATGATCTTATCAGGGTGGATACAAACACTCAGCTGGAGGCTGATACTCTAAGCTTTTGACATTAATTTAAAGGGACATGGAAATAATGTTTTGGTGCATTAGAAAGAGTGTATTTGATAAGGTCGTTAAGGGATGTAGTGCAGACAGGACCCCAAGGCAGACTATTTTGACTAATGGAAAATCCAGTCCTAGAGCTGAATCTTGTACTATAAACTACACTATGGAGTATCACAAATTGCTGCATACAATTCACGCAGTGATACTTTCAACAGGCATGGGAAGGCTAACATGTCAACCCCCTAGAGTGTTATTTCATAAATGTATATGACTGAAACGATGCAACCAGGTCAAGAGCTTTCAGAAAGCTGGAGGATTGAACACAATATACAAGATGGAAATGTGTACCTTAGTTTGACACAATGCCAAGTCCAAAAGAAAAAGCATTCCATAAAATAACACAATACTAATCCAGATTGTACAAGTACACTTTATGGGAATGTTGTAAATGCCCTCAAAAAGACAAGAATTATTTACTTTTCATTCATTGATGAAAAAGTAAGAAAGGTTCTTAAAGGACCACAGTAGTATAAAAGTAATTTCTCATGTTTGTGAAATATAAAAAAGACTTGCAATATTAATGCATATGTAAATAATGAGCATAAAAGCAATTTTAGAGAAAATCATTTCAGAAGCACATTTGTAATTTTAATAAAACATTCATGTTGTTGTCAATTTTGCAAGTGGATATTCCTTTACAAGTAAAGGCTGATAAATTGCAGAGTGCACTAATTGTGCCCAGGTGAGGAGGCAGAAGTTAATATAAACAGGAGAAGGGGCAAACTTGTGAGCTTGCAAACATTTCTAGTATCAAGTGCAATTCTAGTAAAAGCGTAGGTGTTTAAATAAAAGGAGGGACTTCAAAGAAAAGAGAGCACAGATTTATAGTGCAAAGGAGGAAACCTTTATACAAATATATTATTTTATATTCTTTATTTTTCCCACTTAAATTTTGTAGACAATAATAATAATTAGGAGTCAGTCCAGTGGAGACCTCACTCAGTGTACATCCTGTCATATGTATGCAATATTGGAACAGATGATCCAGGGTCCATACCTCTGTGACAGGTGTGAGCATGTTGCCTCTCTGGAAGCTCAAATTTGAGATCTGGAGAAGAGAATTGCAGCACTTAGTGATATTGCTCCACTGGAAAGGGGGTTGGTGCTCTCGGAGCAGCTGGGCCTAGTTTGGAGGGTGGAGCTGGGGCTAGGGAGGATGGCCAGGGAGATAGCTGGGTTACAGTTAGAAGTGGAATCAGGGGGAACAGGTGTAGGCAGGCCAGTTGTGAGTTGGAAAACACCAACAGATTTGCCAGATTGAGTGAATCTGTTGGGGATGTCCGTTCAGGGACGGCAATGCCAGATAGAGCTGTTCCCTCTAACAGCCGGGAGAACAGTTCTACTGGAGGAGTGGGAGGGCAGAATAGGCAGAGCAACAGACAGGGTGATTTGTCACAAAGAACCCAGTAATCAAACAGTTTGCTGTCTCCCGGGTGCTCGGGTTCGTCATGTTGTGGATCGGGTAGACAAATTATTGGGAGGGGCTGGATATGAACCGGCAGTCTTCGTACATATTGGTACCAATGACAAAGTAAGTGGGAGATGGAGTGTCCTAAAGAATGATTTTAAAGAAATAGGGAATAATCTTAAAGCAAGGACCTCCAAGGTAGTATTTTCCGAGATACTACCAGTGCCACTTGCTAGCCCAGGGAGACAGAAGGAGCTTAGGGAGGTTAATGCTTGGCTAAAGGCGTGGTGCACTAAGGAGGGATTTGGGTTTTTAGAGCACTGGGCTGACTTCTCACGTCGGTACAATCTCTACAGCAGGAATGGATTGCACCTTAATGATGAGGGAGCTTTTGTGCTAGGGGATAGGATGGTAGAAAAGCTGGAGGAGTTTTTAAACTAGTAGGTGTGGGGGGGGACTAGATATAAGTAATGGGGTAGAAAGTGTAGAGGGTATAAGGGATGAAGTAAAAACTCATAGGGGAGGAGATGGGGGGAAAGGGTAGTATAGTCAGTAGGGAGGTAGCACTAATTAACTCAAGTACAGTGGCAGGCACTTCAGAACTACAGACTCATGGCATAAGGTGTATGCTTGCTAATGTCAGAAGCTTGCCAGTAAAAATGGGAGAGTTAAAATTATTAGCAATTAAGGAAAAATGGGATTTAATAGGCATTACCGAAATGTGGTGGGATGAATCTCATGACTGGACTGTTAATCTGGATGGTTATAACCTATTTAGGAAAGGTAGAGGCAATGGTAAAAGAAGAGGAGGGATTTGTCTGTATGGTAAGTCTGAATTTAAGCCTATAGTCAGAGAAGATATTTATGGTGGACCTAGTGATAAAGTTGAATGTTTGTGGGTAGAGTTAAATAGCGGAGCAGCAAATTCCAAAAGAATATTAGTAGGAGTATGCTATAAACCCCCAAACATAGCTGAAAGTGAGGAAATACAATTATTGTTACAGATTGGAAATGAAGCTAAGCATGGGCAAGTTCTAATAATGGGAGATTTTAATTACCCTGGAATAAACTGGATAAATGAGACCAGCAGTTCAGCTAAGGAGAGCGGGTTCTTGAGTAAACTAAGATATCATTATCTGGCCCAGGTTATACAAGAGCCTACTAGAAATGAAGCTATCTTAGATTTACTCATCACAAATAATATTGATATAGTATCAAATGTTGGAATAGGGCAAATTTTGGGAAACGGTGATCACAACACAGTCTCATTTGAGATTGAATAAAAAAAACTAAATTTTAAGGGGCCAACAAAAACACTTAATTTAAAAAGGGCAGATTTTAATGGTCTAAGGGCAGCAATACAAAGTATAGACTGGGACAGAGAACTGATAGGTAAAAACACTGAACATAAATGGACAACATTTAAATCCTTACTAAATATACATACACATAGGCATATACCATGTGGGAATAAAAGTAAAAGGAGTAAATCCCATCCAATGTGGCTTAACAATGATTTAAAGATCAAGATACAGTAAAAAAACAGGCATTTAAATTATACAAACAAGAGGGGACAGAGACCGCTTTACGGGAGTACAAGGAAATCAACAAGGCTTGCTGGCTAAAATAGAAAAGGAAAAATCAATTGCAAAATAGAGTAAGACTAACCCTAAAATATTTTTAAAGTATATTAATGGGAAGAAGGAGAGGAAGGAAACTAGAGGAAAATTACAGGCTATCTGAAAATTAATGACCAGGAAAAGGCAGATGATCTAAATAGGTTATTTTCTTCGGTAGACAGAAGGGAGTTACCAGAGGTTGGGACACTGCAACATAATGGGGCCACACTACCTTTCCAGGGAATTATAGACCAGTGAGCCTCACTTTTGTAGTGGGGAAGCTTTAAGAAGGGTTAATAAGTGATAATATACAAGAATATGTCTATTTGAACAGGATTATAAGTAGGAGTCAACATGCGGGATAGGTCATGTTAAACAAATCTAATTAGTTTCTATGAGGAGGTTAATAGGAACCTTGATCAAGGCAACTCAGTGGATGTAGTCATTTTGGATATTGCAAAGGCTTTTGATACAATGCCACATGTGAGATTATTGTGCAAACTAAGAGATAAAGGAATTGCAGTAAATATCTGCTCATGGATTGAGAGCTGGCTAAAAGACAGGAAGCTAAGGGTTGTTGTAAATGGAACATACTCCGATTGGACTAATGTGGTAAGTGGGGTTCCTCAGGGTTCAGTATTAGGTCCTCTCCTTTTTCCCATATTTATTAATGACTTAGAGGTGGGTTTGGCGTGTGGTGTCTCCATTTTCGCTGATGACACGAAGTTGTGCAAGGTAATTAAATTAGATAATGATGTGCTTTCCATCCAAAGGGATTTACATAAAATTAAAGAATGGGCACCTAAATGGCAGATGAGATATAATACGAAAAATATATATAATATATAATAGGAAAACTAGCCATGCAATTTATAATCTTAATGGAGCAAATATAGGTGTATCAGATATTGAAAGGGATTTGGGAGTGCTTGTGGAGCCAAGCAGCAGCTGCAAAGGCAAATAAAATATTAGCATGTATTAAGAAGGGTATAGAAGCAAGGGAAGGAAATATAATTCTGCCACTATACAAATCTCTAGTACGCCCTCATTTGGAATATGGAGAAGAATTTTGGGCACCACTTGCTAAAAATGACATTTTAGAGATGGAAAAGGTACAGAGGAGGGCAACAAAACTAATAAGGGGAATGGAGGGACTAAGTTATGAAGAAAGACTAAGCCAATTAAACTTATTTTCTCTAGAAAAAAGACGTCTAAGAGAAGATATGATTACATTATATAAATACATATAGAGTCAGTATAAAGATTTGTCAAGGGAGCTTTTTGTGCCGAGAGGTTTTTATCTGACAAGAGGACATCCCTTGAGGTTAGAAGTAAAAATATTTCACCTTAAAGAAAGAAAAGGGTTCTTCACAGTAAGGGTGGTTAATTTGTGGAATTCTCTACTAGAGGAGGTGGTGATAGAGGATTCGATAGATAACTTTAAAATGGGACTGGATTTATTTCTAATTAAGAAGGGAATTCAGGGTTATCATGGATAATTAGAGAGACAGTATTGATCCAGGGAGAAATCCGATCTCCAGTATCTGGGGTCAGGAAGGATTTTTTTTTTGTTTCCCTTTGAGACTATTGGCTAAGTCTGACTTGTTTTTTTTTTTGCCTTCCTCTGGATTAATCAATAATAAAAAATAAAAAATAAATAAATAATTGATTAATAATTAATTAACAACTAATTCATTAATATTTAATCCGTATATTGCAGATCAGAGGAGATCGTAAAAGGTTTAACTTGATGGACTGAAAGTCTTTTTTCAACCTTAATTACTATGGGCCTCATTCTATTAGCGGCCGCAAGCTATTCGGCTATTCTATTCCCTTACGGCCGGAGGCTCCGGCAGGCTTGCGGCCGGTGCCTTGCTATCTCTTGCGGCCGCTCGCGCCAGAGGAAAGCCTTTGATCTAAAACGGCCGCAAGAGTTTTGCAATTCAATTCCTCCGGGAAACCTCTCTGCAAGGCTAAAAACGAGCCGCAGCTTACTTGCAGGAAAGAGGTCTCGCTAGCACCAATTAAGCACATAAAATAGCTTAAATAAAACCATCCTGCACTTTGCGAAGACTATAAAGGGATTTTAGGTGTTAGAAAAAATAGCACATAATTATCCTGTACTCAAATCCGTAAAATATTTTATTTTTAATATCCGTAAAATATCCATGTAAAAAGTCCAGAGTGCTTGGAGCACCTCAGACACACCCACGCCGCAGCCGGAAAATAAACAGTTAATTTGAACTCGGGTTTGGGCAGATGTGCAATCTTGAGAGTGGGTTACTTTTAATCCTCATGTCCCCCAATATGATCCCTAGCATTTACAGAGCTGTACAGTGCAGGCTTGAATTTATTTTTGAGTTTTTATATTTCTGAGATTACGGCCGGTTCCAAGATATGCGGCCGGCCGTAAAAGGAGATCCTTGCGGGGCCGTATAATAGAATCGCGAGTTAACTGAACCCCCGCAAGGAATCGCAGCCTTACGGCCGATTTACGGCCGCTAATAGAATGAGGCCCTATGTGACTATGTAACTATGTAATTTAGAACAGAGCATTGAAATTATAAAATTTGCTGAACAGTAAAGATAAAAATAAATATTGATTTAGCTTTATCAACAACCTCCTAACTCACTGTGTAGTGACCCAGCCTATATCAAAATAGTAATAGAGACAAAAATATTTATTATAAAAATGAAAACTTTGAGACACCCAAAGTGACAAACCACAAACATCTTTAAATCTCTTTATTATTAACCATGAAATATAGTAGGTGGCTATTTTATCCCAGTAGCATTCATAGTGTTTTGAGAGCTTGAGTAAACAATCTTCTCCACTTTTTTAATTATTTATGTGTTCAATAGTGGTGTTAGTAAGAAAAGAGGAATATCTAATTACAGAACCCAAGTCAGTGCATATTGTGATTTTACACACAGTAATATCCATAGAACGTCTGAAAATTATTTTTATGAGTACAGGAATCCATTTTGTGTTTGTTATATCACTTCCTTTGAGCTGGATTATTGGTGTGTGTGTCTGTAATTGCCATTGGAGTGAGGGTGAGTAGGAGAGAACAGAGAGAAGTTATTTGCTTTATTTGACAACTGGATACAATTAACCACACCACACTCTCTCCCCTTAATTGGCCCAGAAACAAGACGTTGCATCCAAGGTTTCAACCATAGCTCTCCAGAAATGTACACAACCCTCTCATGCGCACACAATTTTAGCCAATGTATCATGGATTCCTCCAGGGTCCTGCAGAGTCATAAACATTTTTTTTAATTAAACATTAGCTGTATGATTGTCTTCCTGCTGAATTAGTCTCATAGGCTCAAGGTTTTCACTTTTGCTGTGGACCTTTATGTTAGAAGTAAACAAACCAATTACTATATAATCTTCATCTCTCTCTTTCACTGAGGGACTATATATTAAGAAGAGGCTACATAAAGACTGATATACACTTGATTAACAACTATTTGGATAATATTTTATATCTAACAAAAAAAATGAGAGATGCTTAATCTGAGAACGAACAATACCTAAGTAGGTTTGCTCTCTAGGTCTGGTTACCTACTCAGAGAGCAACCTCGTTTAACTCCCTTTTGATCTTCATAGGGAGAAATATCCTGTAGTATATCAGTCTGGTCTCACTCAAAATATTGAATCAGCCCTGAAATAACAGGCAATTCTTCCTGAACAGGAGAAACTGCAAACCCCAGACGCGTTTCAGTGAAGGGCACAAGTGAGCTTAAAAAAACACGGGTTACTGTTTCTCTTGTTCATGGAGAATTGCCTGGTATTTCAGTGCTGGATCACTTTTCAAAACATTCAAAGCATTTATTTGTTGAACTTTATAAATCTGCTAGGAAATTGCTCGTAAAAAATGCCGGGAATAAAATTTTAAGAGGGGCAATGTTGTTTGCCACCCAATGTGAGCACCTTCGGCACTCATCTGCATTCTCACTTGTGTCTCATTCCCCCCCCTCTTCCTCCCTTGTGTCTCTTCCCCCCTCCTCAACATCCCTTGTGTCTCCTTTTCCCCCTACTCTGCCTCCCTTGTGTCTCCTTTTCCCCCAACTCTGCCTCCCTTGTGTCTTTTTTCTCCCACCTCTCCCTCCCTTGTGTTTCATTTTCCTCCACCTCTCCCTCCCTTGTGACTCCTTTTTCCCCACCTCTCCCTCCCTTGTGTCTCCTTTTTTCCCACCTCTCCCTCCCTTCTGTCTCCTTTTCCCCACCTCTCCCTCCCTTGTGTCTCCTTTTCCCCACCTCTCCCTCCCTTGTGTCTCCTTTTCCCCCTCCTCTCCCTCATACCTTATGCTCCTTCTCCCTGTCCCCCTTTAAAAAAAAAAAAACGCAGCCAGCGTGTAACACGCAAACATTCAGCAGACACACAGAGGAGAAACACACAGGCAAGGGACAGGGGGGGAGATGGTGAGAAGAGGCACATGCCATTCCCAAGCTCTAAACTTTCAGGTTAATGAAACCTGCAATGAGCGGCCCGTACAGTAGGCGGGAGGAAAGGGTCGCAATGAGCGCCGAAGGTGCCCTTTGTGGGCCTCACAATGAGCACCGCAAGCAGGAGAGGCTTGCAATGAGCAAGTGATCAACTATATTGGAAATTAAAGGGACATGGATTTAATATTAAAATAACCTACAACTCTACAAGTGTTTATTTACATATTTAAGCATCATTTTGTTAACAAGAGCTTAAAAACTCTATTTGAACTCAATTAAAGTTTCTAAACAGTCCCTGCAATGGTCCATTCTCTTTAACTAAATGTTTCTATATTTCTAGATGTACTAGCCAATGGCAGTCTGTGTTTCAGTGGCAATTCAGCCAAACAATTCTGTAAAAGTCATTGACTAGTACATCTAGTACTATAGACACACCGTGAACATGATCTACAGAGGTGGACTTTTGCAGGGACTAAGGTCCACCTCTGTAAATTAGTAAAAACAAAGCTTTTAAGCAATAGCTCATAAAATGATGATTAAATATGCAAACACTTAGGTAGTTTTATTATTACAATTCGGTACCCCTAGTGGCCCTTTAATATTATAACACAGGTGGTTTGATAATAAAAAGATGTGTTCGTTTATCAGTCTGGGAGTTAACATCTTATTTTTTTCTATTTTTAAAATCACAATATTAGTGGTTAATAATAAGGAGATTATAACATTAGTGTGGGTTGTTAATATATATTGTTGTGAATTTGATTACATTCTAAAAAATTCTGCCTAGTTTCTAGCGTGTTTCTCCAAAGAATATATTTTAACTATATACATACATACTGTATACTGATTAAATGATGAAGAGAAACATTGTTGTATCATATAGTTGCATATATACAGCATAGCTGAACTCATTTTTGAGTGTGAGTTCTTATAATGATGAAATATATGATATGTACTTAAATCCTACTCATATGAGTAGTAACTTACAGCCTTATTAAATTGCAATTCAGTAAATTTAAAAGGGCTCTATTTTAAGCACATAGCATATTTTACATACAGAAGTTTTTATTTAGTGAAGACCTTGCTTTTGGATAGAAGTTCACTAACTAAAAACTTCAGTAAAAAAAATATGCTGTGTGCTTAAATAGAGCCCTTTTAAGTTTACCGAATTGCAATTTAATAAGGCTGTTATTATTAATACAGTCGTACCGCATAGACCGTGTTCTTATGACATTTACAAATCTTGAATCATGGGCGTTAAAAGACTCATTTCAATATTTATTTTTAATGACTTAAAATGGTTAACCTTTATTCAACTTCATATATGATTACATCTATGTATATTTTAATAAATATTTATGTTTTATAAATAAAATAAAATATACTAGCTCATATTAGCAAAAAAGAAAATAAATTAAGAAAATAAAAGCTAATTGAAAAATAAATAAATAAATCAGATATTGTCTTACTTTAATAAATGTTAGTACTTATGTGCAAAATGTTCTAAAAATGATTGTGTTAAAAGTGCGAAACTGACAATATTTTAATTTGATAGGTTTGCAGAACCATTTCAATTCAACTAAGTCTAGTGATTATCTCAATATAAACAAAATAATTTGATGTATATAATAACGTCAACTCAATATGCATATGGCACAGTGTAGGAAAGATATTTAACTTCTGTGCAATAAAACTATAATTTTGCACATAAGTACTAAGATTTATTATTTAGAAAATATCTGATTTTTTTTTTTTTAATTAGCTTTCTTTTCCTTAATTTATTTATTGTTTGCTAATATGAGCTGGTATATTTTTTATTTTATTTTAAAAAAGCACAGCGAAAATAGAGTGTTTTCTCAAGTAAACTTCATGTATTAATCTGAAATAAAAATAGTTAAAATATACATAAATGAAATCACATGTTAAGTTGAATAAAGGTTAATCATATTCAGTCATTGAAAAAAAATATGCTAGGAGCCAGAATAATTCTGGGTGGGGATACAGCTTATTGTATGCATAGGCCATAATATAGCTTATATATACATACATGCAAACATAGAAAAATCTGCTGGAGGGGGGGGGGGGGGATTTGTCCCACCCATCCCCCCCCCAGTTCCTATACCCCTTTATAACTTATAACGTCCATGTTTCAAGATTTGTAAATGTCATAAAAACAAGGTCTATGAGGTCCGACTGTGGAAATAATAAGTTACTCATATAAGTAGGATTTAAGTACATATACTATATATGATTATTATAAGAACTTAAGAGACTTAACTTGGTACATTATTGTGTGGAGATGCCGTTTTAGGTTATGTGTCTATTTTATCTAGTTATATAATGTATTTTGTTTGTTTTACAGATTCAGGCAATAGCCATGCTACATTTGGTTTGATTGCCATATTTCCTGTTGTCATATTGGCAGTATACTTTTTTTGCAAAAAGAAGAAAACAAGTAAGTATTTTGCTCATATATTTGCAAATATTTTGTTAAGAGCAGGTGGAAATTAGCAAATTGTTATAGTGGGTGTACCCATAAATGTGGTATAAACTTGTATGTGTGAATGCAAAGTAGCATGAGGTTTCAAAGCTAACACAGGATATTTTAGGTGACAAAACACCAAAAGTTAGCTTTTTAGAATGCTTATTTAAAAAAAAAAAAAAAAAATTCATAATAGGGTTTACTTTTTTTTTGTATTGTTCAATTATGTGCAAATAGAGTCTAAAACTGTAATATCTTATTTGCATTTTTTTTATTTTTAATTTAACTTATACCAATTAACTTTAAAAATGTAATGAGAAAAAATTCACAGCCGAGTAAGAGGTTGGCGTCAAGCTACACCGATATATTATGTATTACTAATTCTTATCAATTAGTTGTTTTAATATCTGTTACCCAGCATAGCAGTCTTGGGAAGAATTTATATACAGAGGGGTACTAACCCGTTAACCCACTATCCATCTTCTCAGCTCATCATGTGATTTACTATATCCCCTGATCCGTGAACGGGGTGTGTAATGGATGTGTTATGAGTAGGTAACATGTATTTAACATTATAATCAAACAACTCTGAATTTACTAAACATTCATCCTACTTTTTAACTCCACCAATGGTGATGTTGAGGATTGCATGTTTCAATCCTGTGTTAACAGTATATTTTCTATTTAAGTCAAATTATATCACTAATATTCGACATATAACATACATTCATCCTACATTTTAACTCCAGCAATGGTGATGTTGAGGATTTCATGTTTCAATCCTGTGTTAACAGTATATTTTTTATTTAAATCAAATTATATCACTAATATTCAGCATATAATATACAATATACACTGCTAGATGTTATATTTTACTATTCTGTTTCAGAAAAACATATTTCAGAGGATAAACCCCAGGAAACTTTGGAGCTACCTCAAATTTATTCAACTATTAATGATACAGCTGATGAAAATTCTTCTCCAGACTCGACGAGATGGGTAAATACTATTACTTTCATACAAATTCACAGCATATACATAACATGAATTTGTACATATCAGAGGGTGAGGGTACATTGTTTTTTTAAAATATAAAAGGAGGATGGAATGCACACTTTTATTTTTGTATACTTTTAAAAGATCTGGTTTGTTCTTTATCAAAGTTTTTTTTTTCCCATAAAAAAATGCCATGGAAATGTTCAAAAACTCATCTTATTACTATTATCTTTTATTTGTAATGCTTCAACATTTTCCATACTGCTGTATAGGGGTTAAATACATGGCAAAAACAAAACACATAGCAAAGAATGGAGGGCCCTGTTTTGGGCTTAAAATCAAACGTACATAGAGCTTGTGTTCAAAGCACCAACACAAGATTGAAAACTCATAAATTTACAATCTAAAGATGAGAGTTTACAATCTTACAGTTGGAAACATAGTAATTGTATTTGTTTCATTTTCTTTTTTTAGGCTTTTTCAACATTGTATGAATCCTGTGACTACTTTGCAATGAAAAAACATCAAGATAATATGGATGCGTGTCCATAGATCCTGGGAGTATACTACTGCTGTACAGTAACTAAATTAACCCTTGATGCAAAATGGAGTTTGGCAGAGAACATGGCTATTTCGGATATATTTGGGGCTGAGTCACTCCTTTGAGAGAGACCAGACTAATATATTTCAGATATATGTTTTACCTCAAATACAATAATGAACTAGCATGTTTTGTTAAGAAACATTCTCCATGTAGCTAGTTTATGTGGGTCAGGCTTCTGTTATTTTGCATAACACACAATATTTTGAAATGATAAGCAAGTATGGAGGGCAACACACTTCTTCCACTGATGTATTGCTTAAGTATAATGAAGTATTACATAAGGTGCATTGATTGTATGCTGTCAAATGTTGTGAAGTATTTAGAGCACTGCCCTACATGGACAATAAAGACATAATCAAATGAGGGAAAAGAAAAATACATTTTACACACTTGGAATGTTGAAAATAATCATTACCTGATTTTAAGTGGAATTTGGTTTTAAAATGAAAACTCCTCATCTGGGCCTAAACCTGCTAAAGCCCCACTGGGTCCCCTCCTGGGAGCCCACTATGCCCCCTTGACCACCAAGTCTGAAATGTGTATGCCTGTTTAAAAAAGAGCATTTCTACTGGAGCTTCAAAATTTGGCAGTGTGGAGCACAGAAAATGCTGGGGATGTGTATCAGGGAAGAAGGTAAGAGAACAAGGGCTGCAAAGTGAGGGAGGAACAAATGAGATAGGAATAGGTGCTATGTGAGGTGGGTGCTCAGAGGGATTGGGTGCTGTGTGAGGATGGCTCCTGAGAGTGGATAGCTGTTGACAAGAACTGGTTGCTATGTAGGGATGGATGCTAATTGGTGGGGTGATGTTTATATATGTGTATATATATTTATGTGTACATATATATCCGAGGAGGATGTTGCAGGAAAGAGGAGCTCATGAGCCCTGGAGCTGTGCTGGAGGTAGAAGAGCTTCCCACAGGCAAGAGCACAGAGAATTCTATTATTGGTTTTGTAGTTTTTAACTGCTAAATTATGAAAAATTTCTGTACTTACTTTTTTCATATATTTAGCTTTGAATAGAATGCACAAATAATATAAAATGTCCACCATTCACATAAATATACTCATCAGAAGTAATGTATTATATAATATTTGTTTAATATCAGTTTGTCAAAATTTCGGAGAGCTAATAATTAGATAAACTAATTCCTGCAACAAAATTTGTGACATATAATGAAGTAAATATCAAAGATAAATTAGACAATTCTTTGTCACAATCAATGTTAATGCTTTAATTTGATTGATTAAAAATATATAATTTACAATGATTTCTCTATTGATTGAAGTATCTCTCATAGTGGCACAGAAAGATGTTTACTATTTTTTGAAAATGTCAAAACCAGATGAAATTAAGAATCTATTAGTGACACTATTTGAAAGTTAAAATGACAATTTTAAAATATTTTCACAGGACACTAATACTGTAGACATGTTGTACACCAGTATTAGTTTATAAATTAAGGTACAAGATTAACATTAATTTGAAACTTGTACAAATGAGTTAATTTGCATTAGGTATGGATTCAAGTGTTTATGCTTAATTTATATATATAATAGAATTACAGTACCCTTTCAGATAGATAACCAGATTAATTTATAATTATACATAGCCAACACCAAACTTGTACATATCACATTTATCAATGATATACTAGAAATGTAAAAATATGCAAATAACTTTGAATGATGCTTCAATTCCTAAATAATCATAAAGGCATACATATGTTTCCTGGATCATGAATGCATATAATAGAGTAGAATCAGTAGTATATGCACATTTTTTTTTGCATATCAAAATACCAAAATAAATATTTACAAATTTATCCTGATGTTTGCTAAATCTTTTCAATTTCCGAACTGATGCTTTTGTTAGTTGACTCCCCTGAAACTCCCTGCTAAGATTAGCATAATTCATTTTGTCCAATCAGGAGAAAGCAGATACATCTGTATCAAGAAGCAATCCAGCACAAGTACTTCCTTTGAAAGGTCAAACTGCATACTTAGGGCCTCATTCTATTAGCGGCCGCAGCCGTTGCGGGGCCGCAAGGACCAGCCGCAAGCTATTCTGCTATTCTATTCCCCTCCGGCCGGGGATTCCGGCAGGCTTGCGGCCGGTGCCTTGCTATCTCTTGCGGCCGCTCGCGCCGGAGGAAAGCCTTTGATCTAAAACGGCCGCAAGGAAATCGGCCGTAAGAAAATCCTATTTGCAATTCAATTGCTCCGGGAACCCTCTTTGCAAGGCTAAAACCGAGCCGCAGCTTACTTGCAGGAAAGAGGTCCCGCTAGCACCAATTAAGCATGAAATATAGCCCAAATAAAGCCATCCTGCACTTTGAGAAGACTATAAAGTGATTTTAGGTGTTAGCAAAAATAGCACAAATTCCCCTATACTCAAATCCGTAAAATATTTATTTTTTAATATACGTCAAATATCCATGTAAAAAGTCCATAGGGCTTGGAGCACCTCAGACCCGCCCACGCCGCAGCCGGAGAATAAACAGTTAATTTGAACTCGGGTTTGGGCTGTTGTGCAAGCTTGAGAGTGCGTTACTTTTAATCCTCATGTCCCCCAATATGATCCCTAGCATTTACAGAGCTGTACAGTGCAGACTTGAATTTGTTTTTGAGTTTTAAGTTTTCAGAGCTTACGGCCGGTAGCAAGATTTACGGCCGGCCGTAAGAGGAGATCCTTGCTGGGCCGTTTAATTGAATTGCGAGGTAACGGGACCCCCGCAAGGAATCGCAGCCTTACGGCCGGTTTACGGCCGATAATAGAATGAGGCCCTTAGATACATTTCCTCTGCATACTTGTCAATGTCAGTTACCTCTGGGTGTTCAAAGCTGGTATTTACTCTTCTGCCTATACATTTGTAAGTGCAAATAACTTTTCTATATAACACATATTTTTCTGATATTCACTGCCTGTTTCTTGCCAAACATTTGAAACCCAGGAAACTTCTATATACCTATAATTACTGTGACCTCACTTTTAATCCTTTGCAACCTCTTGATTTCATTATCATGTCAATTACAATTATTATGCCCTGCTTTAAGAATATATTTTATATTCCACTATCCTTTATTTTTTCTGTTTTTGGAAAACATGTGATGCAAAGAAATATTCAGTATTATTTGTAGTCATAAGCATATCCTTATTAAATATATTTTTAATGTTTACTCTAATGTTTACTCTCTACAGTTTGAGAAATCATTGTACAGTTTATGTTGTCCAGAATAGGTACAATTTCTTTTTGTCAATGTTCACTAAGATTTTTAGGTAAAAAAGGTTAAAACATAAATAGTTGTATGTGTTTTTTTTCTCAGACTTAGTTGCGCCCCAACCTGTCAATTTGTTTATCATTTCTTTAGCCATTACCCATGAATTCGGAGATATTACTCAAGTTGAGTGTGAATGTATACAAATAAGCACTTGGAGCCCGATTCAATCAAGCTTTCGCAAGTTACTGGAGCCCGTAAGTGAGGTTGCACGTTAATTTGTTATTCAAATGGTGTCTTTTTGCAAGCGCCAAGCGGGTTACAAGTTATGGCCTTGAAAACTTTGTGATGGGTAAACCCGGAACTTACAGCCTCCAGAAATCTTTGTTCTTTCACTTTCGCAAGAGTTACCATTGCAAAAATCGCAAATAGCTATTCAATTGCTCCAATTCCCCAAGCCCGCAAAATGGTTTCACACTCGTAAACGGCAAATGAAGGAGAAAATCCTATGAGTGCTAGAAAGGACTTTGCAAGGGGTTAAAAACCAGATCGTAGCACTGTAAGTGCAAATTAAAAAACATTCTGCACTGTAAATAACGGGGAAAGTGATGAAAGACATTAGAATTAATTGCACAACAGTCTCAAGCTCAGTATATAAGATTTATTTTTATGTTTCATTTCTGGGTTATATTGATCTCGGGAATCAAATGAGTTAATCCATATCAGGCCACCCACATGGACTAGAACAGTATTGGCATTCATTTTCATAATTCTGTATTTTGCAGTTATGCAAGTCTGTTGGCATATCAGACCACCAAACCTAATTGATTGACATGTAGCCTCCATGTTTTACTGCCGTAATAATGACGGTCTAATATTCTCTTGGCTGATTCTAAATGGGAGGTTACGTCTTGCTTAATTGATCATGTTCCCGAACTGCTACAAGCTTTGGTCGGCTTTGGGACAGTAACTTGCGGCCTTGAGCAATTGAATAGCTTCGCAATCGGTGACGAACGGGAGCCCGCAACTCACCTGCAGAAATACAGCCTACATTCCATGAAATGCAGGCTTGCAATTGAATCGGGCCTATGGTCTTTCTCTCACTTCTAGGGAGTCAGAACCATGTGGGACATGCTTATTTAGAATTGAGATAATGATTGAAAGATGTTTTTTCAAAGTAATATTGGGTATTTTTAGGCAGCAGATTATTGGCACATATGTGGAAAAAAAATGATTACAATATCATTGGCATCTCAACACCACCATCAGGAAGGAGGTTAAAAAACAATATATATTTTAAATGTATTTGGTGATGTCTTGTTCTGATTGTTTGTACTGATAATAACTACTCTGACCTGCTGTACTATTTTGTTTTAATCACTCCCAGTGGTGTGTGGGGGAGTGAAATTATTTCCCAACATATTATTTCCCAACCTATTAAATAAATCAACTGTATTTAGGTAAATATTCATGTTGTATACCAGCTGATTATTAGCTATTAAAGAACCATTGTGGTAATTATTTTCTATATGATATTTTGAATAAATTAACTTGATAATAGGCAGAACAATTTTAGAAAATATTAAGTAAACACAGCCTGTGCATTTTTGTCTTTTGCACCAATTTATTTGTTACTGTCGACTTTCATTTTGTTTTATCAGCTCTTTTTGTCTGTTAATCTCAAGTGGGTGTGTCCTTATAAACTAATGAATCTTCCATTATGGCTGCTATAAGCTCTTTCAGATGTAGGTGCCATTATCCTTATTGTTCAGATAGAACCGTAATGTGCAATCCAAGTCTTGTCCCACCATATTATAAAACCAGAATTGTGGATCCAGCAACAACATAATTACATATAAAAATAAATATAATATAAGCTGTATTATTTTATTGCTCATTCTTCAAAATAGTAATTTAAATTACCACAGTGGTTCATTAATATTTTTTTTTATATTTTTTGTGTAGTTCCCGATTCTACATGATCTCATGGATTGTAACACACCACGCACATCTTTATGTCCATGGTCATATTAATCCAGTTGGTTTTCATGGCAGAGATACTGGAGTTTGGTGCCAGTTCCTTCTTCAGTGGGCCACAGCATACAGCTTATGGTATTCCTAGGTGATCTCCCATCCAAGTACTGACCAGGGTCAACCATACTCAGCTTCAGGGTGGTGTAACTTCTTGGTTCCCTGACTGGAATAGAACCACCCAGGTCGCAGTAAATAAAATCATCAAATCTTAATCACTGGACCACCAGGGAACCCTCATTAATATTACACTAAATATAGGTACAGTACCCTTTCAGATAAATAAACAGATTTTTCGATTTTTATTTAAAAAAAAAAAAACATAAATAAACAGATTAATTTATAATTATACATATCCAAAACTGAACTAATACATATCACATTTCTAAATGATGTACTGGAAAATCCCCCACCCCCACCCCCTACTCACATATGTTGCTTTGTTCTTATAAATGTGAAATTCAATGTTTTGGGATCTTTATCTGTTATTAAAGGGGAAACATTTTTGTTCCACTGCACAATATATCTTTTCTGTCAGGGACAGAGATGAGTGAAATGTTTATGTTGGATACTAGTGAAAATGACTCATAGGAGTTATATATTGAATCTGAAACTCTGCCCTTTACAGCATGGTACTAATAGATATTTTGGAAACAATTACATGTACTGATACAAAGCAAAGGGGGGTTAAAAAATATAGATTTATGAGTGAGATTATAATTGTGCACTTGAAAACTGAGATGTGCCATGGCAAATTAAAAAAATACCTGATACAAACCACTATAGATGAGAAAAAGGACTTCTGGTTCGTTTGCATGACCAGAGGAAATGGAAAGAAAGGTTCTCTGTACGTAGGAACTAGTGTGGCTTGTCTGTGGGTTAATGCTAATACCCCAATTTCACAGTTTAAAGATCACTCTTCATATGTTTCTGTGGCAACCTATGAGAACAAAAATTTACTTTAATATTCTCTTTTTAACTAATTATATCTAAAAGTTCAGAACAGTGAGTATATTTATATATATATATATATATATATATATATATATATATATATATATATATAGTATATATATATATGAGTCTTGATTATCCAACCGAAGCCTAATCTCCATGCTATTAATATAAAATATCAGATAACATGGAAACTAGTGTTATAGAAGTGAAAGTTAATGACAAATAAAACACTACATAGTAAGAAGAAAACTGCAGAAGAAGATATACAACGAAGATATACAACTTTCAATGAATTTAAGGTTTTATTACCGAATTTACTCTGACCTTTATTAGGGGCATAAATGTTTAGAATAGTAATTTTATTATTGTTAGTTATACCTATCCTGAAGGAAAAACGACCTTCTGGGTTCGGTTACCGAAATATCTTCATACCAATTTAGTTTTTTATTGAAGAATATTGTTGTACATCTTGTTTTTTTCACATATTTTGAATTACTAACTGAAACAACGTTTTTATTGTTATTCTCTATCTCTCTTTCCGTCTGCCAATAAGTCTATTGGAGACATACTATGTCAGCGTTTTTTTTTATAGAAAGCATTAAAGAATATTGATCTTTTTCCTGGAGTGTTAAGTCCTTGAACATTTTGGCTTAGCACTCTCAATGTCATTTAAGAGTACCAGGCATCTACTAACGTATTTAGAACCCCTCCCTCCCTAACCCTCCTCACCTCCCCACTAAACCGATAAAAAAAAAACATTAAATAGAAAAATACCCACACAGGTAAAAAGGTAGATATTTTTAAAATAGATAAGTATATAAACCAGACAACAAATCAAAATAAAACTAAGAACCTTTGATAGGGAACATTTCCCTCTCGCCCATGACTACCCACCTAAAAGAGAAAAAAAGCGGTGGGGATCAAGGGGGGCAAAGAAAATGATGAAAATCCTCTCTTTTACCTATAAGGCTATACAATTTTAAAATACTAATTTAAAAAAAATAAAATTTTTATAGTGATTTTATACTTTGTGTTTACCTATTTATTGTAATCTAGCCTAATGTGAGAGTTGTATATCACATAAAGTGCTATTTGCAATTATTTAGAAATCTTTGTCAGTGATACAAAATTAAATAATTGTGTTACATCTTAATCTTTATATTATTTTCCCTCTTTTTTTCCTTTCCCTTTTCCATTTCTTTTGTTTAATTCTTCTCCCATTCCACTCACTAATTAGAATATATTTACCATTTAAATTATAAGGTAAGTGTGTTCTAGATATTTACTAGATAACATTTTAACTTTGTGCTATTCTATATTAACTCCTTTATATATTTAGGGCCTCATTCAATTGTAATTTGGCCAATTGAATAGGGCTCTAAATAAGCACATAACATATTTTTTTAAGGAAGTTTTTAGTTAGTAAACATCTATCCAAAAGCAAGGTTTTCACTAACTAAAAACTTCTTTAAAAAAATTATGCTATGTGCTTATTTAGAGCCCTATTCAATTGGCCGAATCACAATTGAATGAGGCCCTTAGTATTTATTTTACCCAGAGTATCTAATATATTATGTAAATCATTACTCCTTTTGGGATAGTATAAGATTTTTTTTCTTTTTCCCTTCCCCTTTCCTCTCCTCCCCTTCCCCCTGAAAAGCCCCCCAAAAAAAAAAATTAAACAGAAGCAAATTATAAGAGGGACAAAAGATTAGGACCAATAATTTTAATACAATCTTTTTCAAATTTCACTTTTCCATAAGTTGTTTTGCCTCTAAATGAGAGTTAGCCACTATCCTCTTTTAATCATGGGTTATAATTAATTTAATAGGAAAACCCCATTTGTATCTTATATTGTTTTCCCTTAATATTTTAGTAACTTCTGAAAACTCTCTTCTTTTAATCAAAGTTTCTCTTGAGAGATCAGAGAAAATTAACAGGTTTTCATAAGGAGCATCAAATTTTTTAGCCTCAAAGGCTTTTCTGAGGATTGCTTCTCTATGCAAGGATGAGTGGAATTTGACAATAACGTCTCTAGGGAGATCTCTATCTATTCTTTTAGAGAGCGTGATTCTATGAACTCTATCTACCATAATTTCAAGTGCATAATCAACTTTTAAAGTGAAAGAAATAAATGTTTGAATGTATTGATTTAATTCTGACTGATTAATATTTTTTTATTTTTTTTTATTATTATTTTGTACATATAAAAGAGTAATACAGCTAATAATATATATGTAATTATACCATACAAGAGAAAATAGCCAACAGTACAAAAGTATGACAAAACACGATCTTATTGTCCCAGCATCTTTGATATCTCTCAAGTTTTAAATATATTTTTAAGATCAACAAAAACAAAAGAAGAAATAAAGGAGAACAGGGAAGAAAGAGAAAGAGAGAAAAAAAAAAAAACAATTAAAATTCGTCATGGATACACTATTAAGGAAAGTTCCATCACCATAAATTTTCTAGCTTAATGTCAGGTATTGGTCCCAGAGCTGCCATTTTATTAGACGAGTTGCCTTGGGGATATTATCTCGGACATTATCCGGCATTTCTGATCTCATCATTTCTCTATTCTTTGAGATAGTGTTCTCTAGTTCTTTCCAAGAAGGTACTTGAGGTTGTTTCCAATGTTTCACCAATAACCATTTGGCAACTAGGCATATGTGTGATATTAAATATCTTTCCCCTAATGGGAACATTTCCATTTGCGAGTGTAGAATAAATATTAACGGATTACAAGAAATTTGTTTACCAGTAAGAGCCGAAAGTTCTTTGCTTACTCTCATCCAGAATATTTTAATTTTTTTACAATCCCACCACATATGGATGGTTGTGCCTGATCCGCATTGTTTCCAGCATAGACCATCTAAGTTACTATATATTTTTTTTAGTTTATTGGGGACATAGTACCATCTATGGATTAATTTTACCATCATTTCGTTATATGAGGAGTTAATTGATGAGTTCTTAATAGTACTGAAAATTTTAGTCCAGTCTTCCTCTAATATTATAATTTTCAAGTCAACTTCCCAGGCTAATATACCCAAACTCTTTTCAAAGGGAGTGTTTTCGTCAATTATATTACTAAATTTGGAAATTTTATGTGACGGTTCACCTTTGATTAAATATTCTTCCATTTTCCAAATTTTGTTCATATTAATGATTTTATATCCTAAAAGAGTAAGATATCTTTGTAATCCTTCATACTCTAACCACGTTATTTTATCTAGATTAAATTTCTCTTTAAATCTATTCAGTTCCATTAAATTTCCTTTTTCATATAGATCTCCCACGTTTCTAATGTTATGTAGTTTTAGTAAAGATAAAAATAATCCATTCGAGTTATTATTAAGAAAGTCTATTGGTGCTGCCAAAGAAGGAGACTGTATCAATGAGAGTTTTATTTTATTTTTATGCCATGTGTTGATAATATATTTAATATTAAGAGGTAATTCTGAGCTCCCCTTCTGTTTATACTTAGCGATCCATAGTATATTTTTTATTGGTGATCTTCCCGATAGGGAGTCCTCTATTGTTAACCATCTTGGAATATTTTGTATGTAGTTATATCCAGCTGCTTGTGTAAGTATATTTTTTTTATTTAGCTCTTTGATAGAGGGAGAGCTTAATCCCCCTTTCTCAGGTTTCTTGTATATTATAGATTTTTTGATTCTTGTTTTTTTCCCCTGATATATAAAGTCATCTAGTGTTTCTTGAATGATTCTTATATAATAAGCCGGTATTTTACCCGGAAGACATCTCATTATATATGGGATTTTAGGGATTAGACTCATGTTAACTGCATTTATTCTAGATAACCATGATAACTGTAGAGATCTCCAATCATTCAACTGTTTTCTAGTTTGTTTCAGTATATCATTATAATTATCTTTAAAGATATTTTTTATATGATCTGGGAATCTTACCCCCAGGTGTACTATATGAGAGGACTTCCAACAGTAAGAATATAAATTCACTAACCTGTTTTTTTCCTCTAATGATATATTACAGGTCAGTACTTTCGTTTTCTGTTGGTTGATTTTAAAGTAGGAAAATTTACCAAATTCTTCAAGAACGGTCTGTAGGGCTCAACAGGAGTGTTCAGGGTTTGTTATTGTTATTATAATATCATCTGCATATGCCATTATTTTATATTCTTCTTGTCCTATTTCAATCCCTTTAATTTCTGCAGAGTCTCTAATATTTATCAATAAAGGTTCGAGGAATAGGACAAAAAGCAATGGGGATAATGGACAGCCCTGACGAGTACCATTCGATATTAGAAATTTGCCCGAGCTAAATTGTGGAGATGAGATATGTGCTATAGTATTTAAATAAAGGGGTTTTATTGCTGATGAAGCAAAACTTTTCAAGCCAAAACTCTCCAAAACACCCTCTAAGAAGTCCCACCTGACCCTGTCAAAAGCTTTCTCTGCATCTAATGACAGGGTCAGGGAGGAGATCCTCTTTTTTTTTATATAATTCAAGGTGTCCAGCAAACGCCTGGTATTGTCCGACGCTTGTCTATTCAGAATAAATCCTGTTTGATCTGGTTGTATTAAGGAAGATATAATCTTGCTTAATCTATTAGCCAAAATTTTAGAATAGATTTTAATATTGACATTGATTAAGGAGATTGGGCGATAGTTTTTATAATCTTCAGGATTTTTTCCTTGTTTCAGTATATTGACTATTTTTATTTCCGTTAGTTCTGATGGTATCACTCCTTCTTGTTTTATCTCATTAAAGAGATTGCATAAAGTACTATTCAATTCTTTACTAAGATAACGATAAAATAAGTTATTGAATCCGTCTACCCCGGGTGTTTTATTTTTTTTATTTTTGGACACAATTTCAGTTATCTCTATACTTTCTATTTGTTTATTCAGAAAGCTAAGCTGTACTTCCGATACTTTGGGGAACTTTATATTATCTAGGTATTGTTTAATCTCTTCTATTCCTGGCTTAACTATTTGATGATCTTTATCTAGATTATATAAATTACTATAATAATCCTGGAATACTAATCCTATCTTGTCTGGATGGGATTGAGGAATGTTATTTAAATCTAGAATTTTTTCAATATTGTTTTTAATATACTGTTTCTTCAATTTGTTAGCAAGGAATTTACCTGATTTGCCCCCTTCGAAGAATTGTGTCCGCTGAAATTTCCATAATATTTTATCTGATTGAAGCTGAAGAATCTTTTGTATTTGAGTATTTATGTCTTTTATTGCTTTACTATTTTCATTGTTTGGTGTCTCCCTAAAGATATCTTTCATCTTATTTAGTTCCAAATAGAGGGTCCTTAAAGACTTACCTCTTAACCTTTGACTGAGTAATATTTTTGGATATACCTCCTATGCGAATATTATTTTGGCGGGAATAATCTTCCAATTTGTTAATTTTGTTTTTAAGATCTAGAACTTCTGCTTTTAGATCTGAGGTCTCTGTGATGATTGTTCATTGTTTCCTTCCGATCACATTGTATTTAAGTTCTAACCTATCTATTTTCACCCCTAATTCATTTATTGCACTAGAATTTTTAGCAATCTCTGCTGTTAAATCTATAAGTAAGGAATTTTTAAATTCTGCTAAAAAAATGTCAACGTTGTAATTGTAAGTCTTTCTTTCTGTAAGTCTTTCTTCATCAGGTTTGTTTGAGATATGGCTTTCTTCAAATTCTGTAACATCTTCTAAACTAGTCTGGTTAGCTGAATGGTCTAATTTGCCTGTGGCTTCTTACTCCAGTTGGGTTTTATCTAGATCTTTGTTTTTATTTCCAGGGGAAAAAAACATACCTGCGGTTTTTGCCATTGAATTTTTCTTTTCTCTAGTTTTTGTTTTAGGTTTATGGTTCTCCCTTTTCATTTTAGTAGATTCATGAGAGCTTTATTTATTCATTTTAGCCAATAAATCACAGAATATGTCAACCTTTAAATAAAGACTATTAACAATCCCGTCTGAGTTATCTTATCAGCAAGATTAAACTAATTCTCTTTCTATTGTGAACTGAAGAATGTTCTATAATCAGAACTATTATTATAACAAAGTGGCAAAGGTATTCAAATTTGACCTGATATAAACAATAATCATCCTTGAAGAGCTAAGATAAAGGGCATTTAAATGAGCAAAAAAACAAAATTAACCCAATGTTGTTATTTTTATCCTGCATGAGACTGGAGTGCACCCAGTAATCCCAAATAATTTTGCACCTTGCTGTTGTGTCTCAAATTGCAGCATCTGTCAATACCCACTAGTCCAATTTGCCTCTACTAATAAATGTTGCTAGAGAGATGTAAAATGTTACTTCCAGAATATTGCACAGTTCTGGGTTATATACAATAACCCCTGATATTATTGCACGTAGTTAGAGTGATCCAAATTACATCTCATATTATTGCACAAAGCCAAGATGTACCAGGTTGTCACCATTAATACTGCTCAACTCTGATGTATTTTGAATTGCTTTGGATTTTATTGCTCAATACTGAGATAAACCCAGTAAGCATGAATGTTAATGCACATTTGCCACGGTGATACACATTGTCAGAATAATGTTAGCTAGTGATAAGAAGATCAAATTAATCATAATTATCCAATTATCACAAGTGCTCCATTCCAGGCGTGTTCATATGTTGTTGGACAGGACTTTAAGTTTCCAAGTTAATTGTGAAATTAGTACCTGGTATTGTATTATTTCTGGTTACAATTGGTATAATTACTCTTTATTAAGAAATTCAAAATTTCCACCGGAGGTATTACAAATTATTAAGATGTACCAGGTTGCCTCATATATTATAGCTCGGAACTGGGATATACCTATTATCAACAAATTATGTTGTACCGTGCTGTGTTATTCCAAAATATAATATATAGTGTTACTTCCAATATTATTGCACAGTTCAGAGGTATATTCATTAACCACAAGTATTATTGCACCTTACTTTATTGATTCAAATTGCGTCTCCTATTATTCCACAGTGCTAAAGTGTTCCAGGTTGTCTCTAATGATATTGTACAACGTTGTAATGTTCTGGGTTACCTCAGATTTTTTTTTGCTCGGTACTAAGCTGTACCCTGTAACCCTAAAAGTTAGTGAAATAGTCTGAGATGATCCACTTTGTACTTTATTTTTGGTACTGTACTGTATATCTCAAAGGGAACAAGCCATTTAAGTGGACCGAGCCATGTACAGTATAACAGTATTATCATTACTATAGCTCACATGCAAGTACAGTAAACAAATCAGATATGATGTACAACTATTTAAAGTAAGAATACCACTATATTAAGTGTATTTAGAATAATATTTTACTGCAAATTCTAATTCAAATCTAACATTCACAGAGTACTGTGAAAAAAAGATGAAAAATGGAACCTGCATTTCTGTACTGTAAAACTGACTACAGTGTAAATACAACACTGTGAGCGCAATTCAGTTGAGCTTTCGCATGTTACTGGTGCCCATATGTGGGGTCGCAAGTTAATTTGCTTTTCAACTGGCGTCTTTTTGCTGTCTCCAAAAGGGTTATGAGTTACAGCCGTGAAAGCTTTGTGATGATCAAACCCGGAACTTACAGCCTCCCGAAGCCTTTGATCTTTCACTTTCGCAAGGGTTACCATCACAAAAATCGCAAATCGCTATTCAGTTGCTCCCATTCCTCAAGCCCGCAAATAGTTTCACACCCGTAAACAGCAAATGAAGGAGAAAATCCTACAAGTGCTAGAGAGGACCCACAGGGGGGTTTAACCCCTGTCCGTAGCACTGTAAATGCAAATAAAAAAACAATACTGCACTATAAATATGTTTAAGTTCGTGATTCAATCAATCTCGGATATCAATGAGTTAATAGATATCAGGCCACCCTCATGGACTAGAACAGTATTGGCATTCATTTTCATTATTCTTTATCTTGCGGTTTTGCAATTCTCATATCGGACCCCCGAACTTAATTAATTGACATGTAACCTCCATGTTTTACTGCCGTAATAATGATGGTCTCATTTTCTATTGGCTGATTCATAATGGGAGGTTACGGTCTTGCTTAATTGATCATGATCCTGCCCTGAACTGCTACAAACCAGTGCATGGTTTACGGAGTCTGCTTTGGGCCAGTACATTTTGGGCTTGATCAATTGAATTGTTCTGGAATCGGAGACGTATGATAGCCTGCAGCATACCCATAGACATACAGCCTACATCCCGCGAGATGCGGGCAATTGTATTGGGCCCTACAGTGTCTTGCAAAAGTATTCACCCCCCTTGACTTTTTACCTATTTTGCTACATTACAGCCTTAAGTTCAATATTTTGTTAATCTGAATTTTATGTGATGGAGCAGAACACAATAACCTAAGTTGGTGAAGTGAAATGAGAAAAATATATACATAAAATTATTTTTTAGAAATAGAAAACAGAAGATTGGCATGTGCGTATGTATTCACCCCCTTTGTTATGAAGCTCATCAAAAGCTCTGGTGCAACCAATTGCCTTCAGAAGTCACATCATTAGTAAAATGATGTTCACCTGTGTGCAATCTAAGTGTCACATGATCTGTCATTACATATAATACAGAGGCTTCAAAACCTAAGCAAGAGGCATCACTAACCAAACACTGCCATGAAGACCAAGGAACTCTCCAAACAAGTAAGGGACAATGTTGTTGATAAGTACAAGTCAGGGTTAGGTTATAAAAAAAAAAATTCAAATCTTTGATGATGCCCAGGAGCACCATCAAATCTATCATAACTAAATGGAAAGAACATGGCACAACAGCAAACCTGCCAAGAGACGGCCGAACAGCAAAACTCACGGACTGGGGAAGGAGGGCATTAATCAGAGAGGCAGCACAGAGATCTAAGGTAACCCCGGAGGAGCTGTAGAGTTCCACAGCAGAGTCTGGAGTATCTTTACATAGGACGACAATTAGCCATACGCTCCATAGAGTTGGGCTTTATAGCAGAGTGGCCAGAAGAAAGCCATTACTTTCAGCAAAAAACAGAATGGCACGTTTTGAGTTTGCAAAAAGGCATGTGGGAGACTCCCAAAATGTATGGAGGAAGGTGCTCTGGTCAGAGGAGACTAAAATTGAACTTGACACGCCATGTCTGGTGCAAACCCAACATATTTGGGAAACTGGTCCGAGTTGAGGGAAAGATGGATGGTGCTAAATACAGGGATATTCTTGAGCAAAACCTGTACCACTCTGTGCGTGATTTGAGGCTAGGACGGATGTTCACCTTCCAGCAGGACAATGACCCCAAACACACTTCTAAACAACACGTGAGGGGTTTACAGGGAAACATGTATTGGAATGGCCTAGTCAAAGCCGAGACCTCAATAAAATAGAAAATCTGTGGTCAGACTTAAAGATTGCTGTTCACAAGCGCAAACCATCCAACTTGAAGGAGCTGGAGCAGTTTTGCAAGGAGGAATGGGCAATACTCCCAGTGGTAAGATGTGGCAAGCACATAGAGACCTATCCGAAGCGACTTAAAGCTGTGATTGCCGCAAAAGGTGGCTCTACAAAGTATTGACTTTAGGCGGGTGAATAGTTATGCACATTGACTTTTTCTGTTATTTTGTCCTGTTCTTTGTTTGCTTCACAATAAAAAAAAAAAATCTTCAAAGTTATGGGCATGTTCTGTAAATTAAATGATGCAAGTCCTCAAACAATCCATGTTAATTCCAGGTTGTGAGGCAACAAAAAATACGAAAAATGCCAAGGGGGGTGAATACTTTTGCAAGGCACTGTAAGTAATCAACTGCAAACCAAAAAAATGTAAATGACACTTTGGAGGTATACAGTAATTTAAAGCTAAGTGAAGTTACAATACAATAGTGTATTTTAAATTGAATGTTATTTAAAAATAAATTTTCCTAACGTAAACTAACTTAAGATTGCCATTTTAAGCTGTTAGTCAGCATTTCTGATCAACCCAGAATCAAGATTCTTTTTTATTTGTTAATAAGAGAACATTGACATGAATTACTGATAAGGCCCAGAGTCAATGGTTGTCTTTGTCTTGATGGCAGCCGACTGTTCTTAAAGAGGCTGAGCATGCTCAATATGCCTGCGACTAGAGTCAAACAATGTACTCAATGTCTCAAAGGATAATCAGTAATTAACAGCTATGACCATTCCTTGACCCAGGATTATAGTCTCTGTGGGTGGATCAGAAACTGTACTGTAGGAAAATGCATACCAAATTGTTATACCTATAGTTTTAAATTGCATGTACAGTATACTGTATGTGGAACTTCTGCTGTCTCAGTTTAGTTCCTAAAAAAGGAGTGATTGAAATTTGTTTCCCATCTTTGCTTCTTGTTTGCGGTAAGGTCATGCCACAGTTTTGACCCCTTCACTGTTACTCAATCTCTCCTTTTTGTGAAGTCCCACCACCATGGTCTTTAAGATTTAGTTGTCATCTCGATTAATCAGCACTATCAGAGCACTGGACAGAGCTCGTTGCTCGTATATAATTTTAATTTACTGTCTCACAACCTGGAATTTGTTGTAAGAAAGGTAGCAGGTCAGCACAATTTTCATGCACATTTTCTAGTACATCTGAGCACATTATTTCTTCTTCTGAAGACAAAGGTTTCCATTGTTTCAAACTCTTCCCATGTTTAGTAGTCTAAGGGATAAGAAGAGATGGGTGAAAGATGCTTGTAGGTAAGATTGTGGAAAGATGAAAAGTCTGAGAAAATGGTGGATGAGAAAGAAGTATTATGCCTTGAAGTTTCAGAACTGGTCATATCCCCTTGATGGCTTTATAGTAGGTGGGGATATGTACCTTAGATGGAGGCTGGGAACTAAAACATCTAGCTTTTGTTAGTTTTTGTTGGATACTAACATCCTCGTCATCATTTATTGGAAATAGCAAATGTTACATTTATATTAACTAATACTATATGAGGTATTGAAGGAATGCTTGTTGATTAAATACTGGGTATCCTAGTATGCTACCTTTGTGTATATGGTCCACAATGTATATATATACATGAGCATTTTTGAATGAGGTATCAACTCTAGAATAAGAATTTTCTCCCAGGTAAACATCTTATGAGGTGACGTCTAGGATATTGTCTTTTTATTATCTTTATAGTTCATTTGTAATGCGCAAACATATTCTGTAGCACTATACATGGGTTAAGTACAAGGAAATCAATTTTAACACATTGCAAAAGAATGGCAGTCCGTGTCTTTGAGTTTAGAATATAG
Organism: Discoglossus pictus; assembly: GCA_027410445.1. NCBI lineage: Eukaryota > Metazoa > Chordata > Amphibia > Anura > Alytidae > Discoglossus > Discoglossus pictus. The sequence continues at coordinate 50,987,681 of CM050163.1, forward strand.
TGTGCATAGTGCTTTCCCTAAAGCACCTTGCAAGACTGAAAAACTCATAAACTTACAATTTTGTTATCAGGGTCTAGCTCACCCTCTCATTTTGTCCTGTGCATATAAAGAGTGATATTTTTGCATTTGTTGTTAGGCTTGGTGGGCAGTTTTTCAGATATCAATGTGGTCCCTATTTTGTTGTCTCTGATAGTTTGTAGGTTTAGGATTTTAATTATGATGTAGTTAAACAATTTGGTAGATGGTATATGTCTTATAGTGTCTCAATAGAAGTTGTAGACTGCAAATCTATCTTCTTCACTATTTACATGAAATTCAACTTAATTCTTAATTCTCTGGTGTTCTTGTCACTGTCTCAGAATGGTGCGGTGTCATGGCTGTAGCATGCCAAGGCACAAGCTGTGCAGTACCTTACAGACTGATGCCCTCAGCTTTATAAGATAGGCGTATTGTGCCAGGGGAAGGAGCCCACTGAGATGGGTTAACATTGGGAACATTGTGAATTGTGTGTTATACCTTGTTATGCCTGTTAGAAGAATGGGATAGTGGAAATTGCCTAGGTACCACTAGGCCCATAGTATGGTACCCATGTTTATAGTTGGGGTGTGCGTAAGAACATTATAGGAGTAATGGGATGTATGTCAATATTGTGCTGGGGGGGGGGGGGGGGGGTGGGGGCTAGCACTTACAACTGAAATATTGTATATGCCCAATATTTCCCAGAACTGGACTAGTCCTTATTAACCAGCTTTGGGACAAAACTGATCACAGGAGTCACATGACACAAGTATCTCTCTACATTATCACAAGCCCTTAGACTGCGGTCTCTATGTCTATTGTGTGTAATGAATACAGCGGTGAAAAGGTAAAACAAGAAAACAATGGGTAATTCTATTCGACTTTCAGGCATGTGAGCTAGAAGGTGATTGGGGTAACCATGGATGCACATTTGAATTCATTGGTCTTTTGTTGTTAAGAGTGCGGTATAAATATGTCTGTTGTTTCAATAAATGCTATGCTATAACTGGTTCACATAATTAATGTGTGGATTTCGTTATTGATGCTGGAATCCTGATTGCTGGAGTAAGTTCTTTTCAGAACGTATAAAGATCTTTATGCTATACAAGACTACAGACATCTTTCAGTCTAACCCAAGGGCTGAAAGTTCTTCCTGCTGTACAGAGGTAAAACAAACTGGTCACACCTGTGGTGAGAGGTTTGGGCAATAGGCTCCTATCCTACCCCATTCAATATACAGGTTGTCACATGTGGGCCATAAGACTTCAATACAGTGGAAATTATTTAGAGATTATCTCTTCAAATGCAATGAGCATATGTTAGTCATCAATAATGGCTTTATGTGCTTTATTCACACACCTACTCAGAACATCCTTTATGGAAACACTTATACTGTATATCAATATATACTATACTGCTTTTATGATAACATTTGTATTTTTTATACAATTTTATCATAGAGTGTTACCCATAGGGCTTTAATAGCCACAAAACACTTAGCTTTCTCGGCCAAGCTCAGTGAACCTAGGGATATGTCACAAAGATATAGACTTAATAAAAATACACACATTTTGGAAAAAAGACACTCCCCTCACCTCTCTATATATAAATATGCTGTAGCTAACTTAACAACAATTCAAATTAAGGATAGCAGTACTTTAACACTCTTGGAAAAAAAGATGGACTGTTAGTTATTGTTACTGCCATTGGCCTTCATGTAAATCAGGTGCTTAGGGCACCGCCGTAAATCAGCTTCAGGAGCTTTAATTCACTAACTTCTACACTAATGTAAGGCAGTGAGTGCACAGCCAACAATCCTGCCTTAGCCGCAACAGATTTCTATGTACCGAGTAGCGAAACTAAGCTTTACTGATGAGACACAGCTCTAGGAGCCAATAGGAAATGGGAACATCATGAATATTATAATGAGTGGGAAATACAGTAACAAGTGCCATAACTGCTGCAGCAAGGAAACATTAGCGATATATATATAAAATAATTGTTTTTTATTTATTAATATATTTTGATATAAAAAAAAATTGTTTATATTGTATTTAAATATGATATATTTATAGACAATGCATTAGAGTATTTGTTCCTAGGTAACATGGTTTTGTGATGTGTATTGACCCCTTGAGTACTGGGTTGTGTGTTACCCTGGATTTGGCTTAATACTAATATATCATAATTTTTTATTGCACATATTTTAAAATCATATTGTTAAGTGTCAAAAAATGTTGAAATGTCATCATTTTGCAGTGTTTTATGTGTGCTATACTTTCACTTTAAATGCTTCTTGGGATCTCAGCAAGTGTTTGAAAACCACTTACGAGTGGTCTTTGGTACTCGTAAATCTTTCTTCTGCTTTTTGTAGTTACGGCAGTGCTCTTATTTGCAAGTGATCTGTAAAATCTTATTAGCATAGGGTTTGGGTGTCAAAGTGTAAGGTAATAATTCATAATTTATTGTCAGTGCAAAAATTGATTTTTGAATTGTTTTTTAACTTTGTATAGCAGTGACCCGTAGCAGTTCTTGATATACAGTGCTGCAATTGATAATGTAAACTCGTAATTGATTTTGCCAGGATTAGCATAGGAACCATTGTCTTCAATTGGCAAACTGACCATGTTTTAGAAAAACATAGACTTAACATTTGTGCACTGATTAAAATCCCACATATGCTGCAGAACAGGCACTTTTATAAACTCCCAATATATATGCACTGCAGAACAGGCACTCTCCTTGACTTTGAAAAATGAAAATGAGAACAAATGGTAAATGATCAAAGTTGGAACAGAGGGATTTATCCTTCAATGAGTGACTTAAAAACACTTAGAATTGGAAGAAACATGTAGTTTTAACCTTTAGAGAGGCAAAGTCCTTGAAAAGAGAGATATTTTGCTGGAGTATAACGATAACCCATTTGAGCATAATTTTACAATTGTATATGGGAAGTTGCCTAAAAAATTAAAATTAGCTTGGTACATATTTTAATTGTTATTATTGCAATTTAAAACTCACTTAATAGATTACAGCAATGCTGAAAATGAAATCCCAACCAAGCATATATATTATAAATAAAACAATAGAATATAAAGTTAAAATAAACTCATATTAAATAGACTCTATATACCAGTGACTGGGGAATCAGCAAGACATCTACAAAATATAGTAACTAGTGTACTAAAGCAGATATTGTTTTTTAATCTGTTTTCGATATTTGTAAATTTGCCTTAAAGCTGCCATGTCCAAATTCATACTCCACCCCCTGATACTTCTCTTTGAAAGTAAAATTCTTAGGATAATGGCCAATCGTAGGCTATATGCCTCAATGTTTTTTTTTTCTTCTCAATTATCTCCAGTATTTAGGAATGTCAGGCGTTATCAGTTCAAAAGATAACTGGTAGGAAGTACTTATACAATAGGATTTAATTTGTTTATCTAATAATTGAAATAACCGATTTGCAATAAAACCAATATTTGAAGCACAAAATCTATGTAGTTTTCCAAACTTATAATTGAGCTTTAGTGTTTCAGACTTGCAGATATGAGCTGGCATCTTTATTCCCACCCACTATTGGGTATATAGGGAGTTGAAGAAGGTCTGCCCAGGCTATCCTAAAAAATCTTTATCTGCTTCCTTTTCTGCATTGGCTACTAAAGGCAAATTTAGACCAGTAAGAAAACAATTTGGACAGCCCCCTGAGGAGATCCTTCCACACCCGCTGAGCTGATAACAGGGTGGAGAGATGTTACTCTACGGTATGTTTCAGATGCCTTCTTCCATTGGGGAAAATAAGCACTAAACAGCCCTTTTATAATGCCAGTACAACTCACCCAATATAATAACATTAAACCATTTATCAGTCATTACTAAATACAACAGCTGAGTCACTATAATCAGAGAAATGGTAGGGAATCATTGAGATTATTTTGAAAGCAAACTATTAATTGACAGAGATAATTGACTTTGACATTGAGATAATTTAACACTGAGACACTGGTAAACATTAAGACATGAATAACAAAGAAACCAAAAGGATTCTTCACATGTATTTCTTCTAAAGTTTGTTCTGTACAGAATTCAAGCCACAAGAATAACGTCACTGGGAAATATAACATCACAAAATAATATTTATATGTTAAGCAGAACATACAGATCAGGGATTTTACTTATCTTCTCATAACATTGATATTATTATTAGTATTTATTATCATTTATTTATAATGCTCCAACATATCCTGTAGCACTATACAGGGTTTAAGTAGAGGATAGTCTAGTGGAGTGAGGCACTGAATTCCAGCGAATAAGGGCAGCACAAGAAAAGTCCTGAATGCTGGGGTGAGAGGACGTGGTAAGGGAGGAGGAAAGAAGAATGTTGTTAGCAGGTTGAAGAGGGCCTGTGGGGGGTATGTTGAGACGAGAGCATAGATATAAGAGGGTGCATTATTGCTGAGGGCTTTAAACGTTAGGATCATGATTTTAAATTTTATTCTAGAGGCTATGGGAAGCCAGTGGAGTCACTGACAGAGAGGTGCTGCAGACTGATTGTTGTGTAAAGTACTTGAGTCTAGCAGATGCGTTCAATATGGATTGGAGTGGAGAGAGACGTGTGATTCGGAGACCGACAAGGAGAGAGTTGCTGTAGTCGAGGGGAGATATGATGAGAGAATGAATTAGAATTTAGTTGTGTCTTGTGTAAAATAGTGATGTATATTAGAGATTTTTTTAACGTAAAAATGATAAGATTTTGTGATTGATTGTATGTAAAGAATGAAAGAGAGGGCAGGATCAGGTGTAACCCCAAGACAATGGGCCTGGGAGGTGGGAGTGATGATGGCATTGTCAACAGTGAAAGATACTGTATGTGAGGAGTGGGAGCTGTGGAAGAGGGAGGGAAGATTAAGATTAGGAGCTCAGTCTTTGACATGTAGAGTTTGAGTTGAGGGGTGATTAGGTGTGAAGGGCTGTGATCTAATTACCCCCCATAGAAAATATTACATAGTAAATACAGGGGTGCACATCTCATCCACTCAAGATGCTTAGTGAACTACCCCAGTATATTATATAAGAGATTTCCAGATTTTGACAAGTGCAATCTTTATTTTGATAGTTTGCAGAACAATTGTATGCAAAACAATTACACTTTTGTGCATATCTGCATGTCTAAAACATCTCAGGAATCAGTTTTCAGGTGACACTTTCTTAAAATATACACCAGTTCTATTGCAATCTAAGGGCCTCATTCTATTAACGGCCGTAGGAGATGCGTGGCCGCAAGGACCGGCCGCAGGCTATTTGCCTATTCTATTCCCTTGCGCCGAGGGCTCCGACAGGCTTGCGGCCGGCGCCCTGTTATTCCTTGCGGCCGCACGCGCAGCAGGAAAGCCTTTGATCTTACACGGCCGCAAGAGTTTCGGCCCCAAGAAAGCCACGGTTGCTATTCAATTGCTACGGGAACCCTCTCGTCAAGGCTAAAACCCAGCCGCAGCTTACTTGCACCAAAAAGGTCCTGCAAGCACACAATTAAGCACATAATAAAGCCATCCTGCACTCTGATGAGACGATAAAGTGATTGGAGGTGTTAGCATTCATAGCACAACATTCACCTACACTCAAATCTGAAATTCATTTTTATTTTAATTCATGTCAAACATCCGTGGACAAAGTCCCGAGGGCTTGGAGCACCTCAGACTCGCCAAGGCTGCGGGACGGAAAATAACCCGTAAATGATATATCGGATTTGGGCGATGTGCAAGCTTGAGAGGGTGTTGCTATTAATCCTCATGTCCCCCATTATGATGCCTAGCATTTACAGAGCTTTACAGTGCCATCTTGAATTTATATTTGCATTTACAGTTTTCTGACTTTGCGGCCGGAAAACAAGATCTATGGGCGCTGGAAAAAAGCTTGCGGCCGATTGCATGATATGCGGCTGGCCGGAAGGTGGATATCCTTGCGGCGCCGACCATTTGAATAGGAAGGTAGAAGTAGCTCTACACGGGGCCGTAAGACGGCCGCAAGGAATCGCAGCTTTGCGGCCATTTTACGGCCGATAATAGAATGAGGCCCTAAGAATCTGGGTAGAGATTTGCAAATGAGATCACAATGTGTCTCTTTAATCCCCCAAAAAACCTTTTTAACATGGTGCCTTTATGCTCACATGTCTGCTTATAAGACACATATATAAGCACGGCACAGTTGAGCATGAAGTATTTTGAGACAAAGTTAATAAAAAAAAAACTAAAAATACATTAACAAGTACTGATGTTTTCTATACACTAGTCTTTTATTTATAACTGTACTTGATATACCCAAATAGGTCATAGTATGATACTTTTACACAAATGTTAAATGACAGGCAGAAAAATCCTTCAAGGTGCACCACCATTGTCAAATGGTCCTTATGGAAAAAAGTTAAAATCAATACTGTAGGTGCTCCGATAGGAAAATATGTGAACTAAAACTATTTGTGTTATACAAATTGACTTGTTTTGGTACAGTATCATCAAACATGAATAGGGTGATTTTGTAACTATATAAATCATTATTATTCTTATACGAAATTAAAACCAACTAAAATACTCCATAAAAACAATGTATCCAAATGTTACTTTTGAGGTTTCTGTATTATGATTCATTATTACTCTGTGGGTTAGATGTGTGATTTGCTGCTAATAAAGACACCCTTTTTTTAAAACCCTCATGTGACCTATTGAGAGCTTATCAGAGTGATACTATAGGGATATATCTTATCACCTTTTAAAGGGGATCTTAATTCCACACGTTTTATGGTAAATTTTTATTCTTTTTGTTGTATTCTATCAGCATAAGGAATATTTGTACAATATAAATCGCCTTAGCCTCCAAGCACTTGACAAATGCAGGAAAAATATGAGGTTAACGGCCGAACCGCGGAAATCCAAAAACACAAAAAAAAAAAATACAACAAAAACATCACACACAGCAATGGGTAACAGCCAGGGCGTCTGGGAGTGAGGTGGAATGCAAATTTTAGGTGATTTGGATGACTTTCACCACTCGAAAATCACCTAAAAATGGCCACCGAAAAAAATGAAAACGAGGCTACACAACCCCATAACGAGTAAAACACTGACAACTGGGTAGCACTTTCACACAGGAACGTACAAACTGCAAAAAACACTATTACAAATGATGGAAAATGCTTGTGAGCCGCATTACAAATTAATAATATTACGAATCTACAATGGCGCGTAACACAACTACACCAACGTCTTTCCCTCGCGCACGCAGCCTATTTCTAAGGCACAGTTAGGACATTCATTACACTTTATCATCAGGGCACCAACACTCAAACTTTACATTCTATGCTGCCGGAAAATATCTTCAGGCTATTGATTGCTGGATATATACAAATAGGTAAAGTATATTAATTTATTCAAGAACCAATGAAGTCATTATTAGTTAACTAAATATATATATATATATATATATATATATATATATGTATTTTTCTGATGAGTGATGAAGGTGCTTAAAGGAGAAAAAGTAGATGAGAGGAGAAGTTCGCCATGAGCGCCGAAGGTCCTCAGAGTAAAGAAAGGTTTACATTGTGTGTCAAACAGCATTCCCATGGCTTCAAATGTTATTGCCCTGTCATTATTCCTATATCCTCAAAGGTAACATTTGGATACATTGTTTTTAAGAAGTATTCTAGTCGGTTTTAATATCGTTGCTATCTTAAGAATAATAAAGATTTACATAGTTACAAAATAACCCTATTCATGTTTGATGATACTATTAGTAGTGTGAAGCACAAATGGGAACAAGTTTCCCAAGAATACATATTTTTTTGCTACAGGACAAGAAGTCCTGTGATGGCAAAAACTATTAACGCCTAAATAATATCCTCCCAAATTACAAGGGTGCTCTATTCCTGGCTAATTTAGCTTTTATAGAAATCAAAAAAAACAGAGAGGGAATATAGCGGGCATAAAACAGACATTAGGGCCCCTAATAAATTGTACGATTTTAGAAATCGTAGCCCATAAAGGAGCCTGGAAGAGTTACGGCTATTAAATTGGCCTCTTTCAGCTACCCACAAACGATCTGCAGGTTATAGGCGGACAAACCCTACAGGATGTTGAAAACTGATCTCCGTCCCAGCTAAGCCTTTGATCTGTCATTGTAAATGTTACAATCACAAATCACTATTAATTCTCAAAAGGCATCTGTTTGAGATTTGAAGTTCTCCTTTTGTGTTCTTGGAATATCAGTCTCTTTCACTTAAAAAGTGTGTTAACAGGCAAAGTTAATTTTTTTATTATTACACTTTGAGACTGACTAAGAGCATAATTAAGCAGGAAAAAAAGTTGTACATCTACTGTAGTTTATAATAAAAAATATTATTGCCTCTGCAGGACCCAGCAGGGATCCATGATATATTGGTGGAAGTTGTGTGTGTGAGAGGGGCACTTGCATTTCTGGAGAGCTGTTGTCTCATTCTTTGGTTCAATGTCCTGCTTTTGGGTGAGTGGGGGATAGATGTGGTGCCAATTTCACTCATCCTATTATAAAATATATTCTCTGGACATCATCCTGTTTTCCCCATCCCTACCTCCACTGCTAAATAAAATATCCCCACCCCATCAACCAGCTCTGCAGATGTGTTGTAGCTAACACAAAATGTACACATAAACAGTCTTCCAAAATTTAGATCCCCCCTCAAATAAATTATGACTATGACTTACAGCTGGTAATATTGCTACTTAATTTTAGATTTAGGCATAAACTTTTAATATCATCATACCATATGATGATAATGTATAATGCATATTGCAGAACTGACTTTACAACAGGTTAATTTTTGGCATCCAATAAATGGGATGTGGCAAAACAAATGTACTTAATTTGAAGTTAAACGTAACTGGGGACTGTACAGCCACCCTGATGTTCTTCTGTGGGCAAACTGTGTTAGATAAATGTTATCAAAATTTCAACAGGACGGCGAGATCCACGTTCATAACTAAAGTCAGGTCAACTTCTAGAAAATGTCAAATAGCTTTGGGATGCTAATCTCTCTTTGGAGTAATTTTGGGGAAAATGTTTACACCGAATTTTGATTGATGAATAGGGAGCAGAGAGCAGAGTCATTGCTATGTCTGCTTTATAACATATTTAATTTAGTTTTGAGAACACTGAGAAAGTATAAATGTTTCACACATGAATCAAAATTATACATTTTATATAAAATAAAAAAATGTAAAAATGAGAAAGAGAGGAAACATATAGGCCCCTATTCAACTGAGCTTTTCGGGAGATCCAGAGGCCCATAAGTGAGGCTTCTAAGTTAGAAGCTTGAAAAAATGGCGATGGTTAAACTCATAACTTACAGCCTCTAGAAGCCTTTGAACTGTCACTTTTGCATGGCTAAAATCGCAAATCGCAACTCGATCGAAGACAGACATTCGTCTGTCTTCGATCGAGTTACGGGCTTGGAATTGAATATAGTCCATAGTAGTTATGTAGAAGAACTTCAATGTGTTATTTATTGAACTAGAGCCATTACATGGAGTCCATACAAACATAGAGCCTCATTAAATTGAGGCATCGGGAGATCGAGCTTCCGTAATTGAGGCTGTAACTTATTTTGCTATTCAATTGGCGTCTTGTTGCGGGCTCTGATCAGGTTACGGGCTACGGCCTCCGATTCCTTGCGATGGTTAACATTGCAAGTTAATGCCCCTCCAAGCCTTTGATCTTTCATGGCCGCAAGAGTTACGATCGCTAAAATCTCAAATCGCTATTCAATTGCTCAGAGTCCTCCTCGCTAACCACCCCTCCAAGGCTGCAAATGGCAAAAGTGGGAACACAACTGACGGGTTCCAGGGAGGACGCGCAAAGGGCTTAATGACATGTATAGAGCACTGTAAATGCAAATATAAAATCAATACTACACTGAAAATTACAGGGAAAGCGATGAAAGACATTAGAATTAATTGCACAACAGTCTCTTTAATTTTATGTTTCAATTCAGGGTTATATCGATCTCGGGAATCAATGAGTTAATACATATCAGGCCACCCACATGGACAAGAACAGTATTGGCATTCATTTTTATTATTTTGTACATTGCGGGCTTGCGAGCATATCAGACCCCGAATCGCGAGTTGATTGACATGTCACCTCCATGTATTACTGACGTAATAATGACGGGCTCTGGTTCTATTGGCTGTTTCTAACTCTGGAGGTACGGCCTTGCTTAATTGATCATGATCACGCACCGAAATGCAACTTCCGATTGCATGGTTTACGGTTTCGGCTTTCAGCCCGTAACTTGCGGGCTTGATCAATTGAATGGCACCTTAAGTCAAAGACGCTGTGGGCCCCCAGCAGGCCTGCAGACATACGGCCTACATCCCATGGATTTAATGAGGCTCATAGTTACATAGTTACAAAGAGCCTCATTCAATCGAGTCATCGAGCTTCCGTAATGGAGGACGTAACTTATTTTGCTATTCAATTGGCGTCTATTTTTGGGCTCCAATGGGGTTACGGGCTCCAGCCTCCGATTCCTTGCGATGGTTAACATTCCAAGTTAAGACACCTCTAAACCTTTGATCTGCAATGGCAGCAAGAGTTACGATAACTAAAATTTTAAAATGCTATTCAATTGCTACAATTCCCCCGCTAACTGCCGCAAATAGCAAAAATCGCTCCAGAAGTTATGGGCTTCAAGGAGGACTCGCAAAGGGCTTACAGACTAATATGTAACACTGTAAAACACAATAAAAACACACCAAGGGACTTTAAAATATTGCAAATGCAATGGAAGGCATTATAACTACTTGCACAACAATCTAAAATGATCAAATATGTAAAAACAAATATTCTTTATATTGTCACATGTTGGAATGGTCATGCATATGAAAAGATGAAAAGTCATGCTGCAAGATGCTGAAAGCAAGTCAAGACACACTACCTCATTAAAACACATGTACATAAAAATGGCTGCCATATTAACCCTTTCTCACTCACAGAGGCTATAATGTGGCCCCTAAACATACAAATATCATCTGATATACATCTCACTCATCACATCTACATTTGGGAACACACATAGTGGTCATATTTCACCGCCACATGGCATATATCAAGTACCCGGTGAACATGTTATTATTTGTTTTTCATACCTTCAGTTGTGTCTGACTCTCTGTGATCCTATGGCCTGCAGCACACATTTAGCCAGGTCTCTGCCTGTGCTGTTCTAAAAGGTTTGCAGGCCAAATATACTGGAGTGGGTTGCCAGTTCCTTTTCTAGTGGGCTGGGGTTTGTCTGACTGTTTTGCTATCATCCTACCCACCTCGACCATGATACTTAGCATACCTGTGATAATTAGTCAAATAATGGTGTGGCTTTGTTGATTGGTTTATTTGTTAATTTAGCAAGATATTATATATGATTTATCAGATCTGTTGTGTGTGGGCCTCGCCAATGTTGATACCATTGCATTTCCGTAACACCAATGAAAGGACCATGAAAGTCAACATCTGTGCTCTGCACCATCAGTTAGGGGTGTAAATATTATTTTCCCAGTGTGTTTGCATTACTGAATGAAACCATGAGGGGAGATAGGTATTGACAATCTAGTTCAGCCTTTGAATCCATTACACGAAACCCAACAAATAGAATGAGACAGGTATTTGTAACTGGTGCACATAATAATAGTGAACATATATGCAAGTGTCAGGGGGTTAGGGTGGCACAGTTGGTAACAACTGGTTGTATAAATATATATATATATATATATATATATATATATATATATATATATATATAAAAATACTGTATATCCTTATTGCTGAGTCATAGCTTTGAGCCCTCTGCTTGCCACACTCATCTTATTAGCAAGGTCACTATTTATTATGTATATTATATAGATATAGATATATATATAATATGAACAACTGTGTGTACCGATATTTTATTCTACACATAAAAATTAGACAACTGCACCTCATACTGACATATCCTCTAATATATACCATGAATAAATATCTCCATGTGTTAGGAAACACGAATATCATACATAGCTGTGGCTGGAATCAAACTCAGGAACATTACCTCCACCATTAGCTACACTAGTGACAGAGCTATTACCTCAACCCTACATTAGCACAGGACCGGTATATTGAAGGAAGATCTATGTACAAATGCAATAATGTTTTGGAACATTACTCTGGTGTTTCACATTCATGGTACAGTACAAACGAAAAGAAACACTGAGAATAGTATATATAGATCATACTTTATTAGATATACAGAGCACATTTTGATCTGCATACAACTGTGCATGAATCTCTTGGCTGGGTGTATGGGCGATTACGACCTACAGAGACAAGAACAAGATATCAATTAGAACAATATATGCATTGACTGCAACACCTTATCTCAATGGCAATCTATATTGTACATCAATTGCATATATATTAAACATAACCATATGTGTACACACTCTGAAGCCAGTCAATAGTGTGTCTACATTAATAGGAAATAATATTCATTGCAGAGAGTGGATGAGGAGGACTTAGGCTAGTGGTTCTCAATCTTCTCCTCGGGAGCCATCAGATATATGTTGAACTCGGGCACACAAAGTGAGGCAACTTATATTCAACAGGTGGTGGAGCCTCAAATAGTTTCTCCTGTGTATTCACAAAGTGTTTCACCAACATCATGGTCTGTCTGGTTCCTCCTGAGGAGAGGTTTGTCAACAACTGACTTAGGGGACGTTCTCACTGACCTCCTCTTGCTGAGCACTGGGCCCCTATCCTCCATGGCTGGGCATGACTTTGCCTCGGGCATGAGGTGTTGGCGTGATGGGTGCATACAAGATGGGTGGCTGTTCAGTAGCAGACATTGAGGTTAAGGGGGGGGGGAAGTGGAGGTGGAATGCTCTGGTTGTGGTGGTGGAGCCTGTGCAACCGATGACTGAATGGTATTCACCTGGACCTATATCGATGACACCTGCTGCTTGGCTCCATGTGACTGGCCTAGTCTGGCCCTATGAGCCATTCTCGCATAGCTCTCCATGACCCTGTTATGCCTCCTCATCTCCTGATAGAGAAGCCAGATGCTGTTTGCCTGTATTCTTGCTATCTGGAGTGCCCTCTCATGTTTGTTTACTGCTCTGCTTCATGAACATGATATTGCACTTATGATCTGTCTCAACATGACTGAAGAAGTCCTGCCAGGGTCTTCGTGTGGAGGTGTGTGTTGTGACACTGGAAATACTTGGACTTGGTATGAGCTGTGGTGAGGCCAGAAGTTGTGTAACTTGGGATGGTGTAGGGTGGTACAGTGGGGTGGACCTCTGCGATGGTGTGGACTTATGCAACGATGTGGACCTCTGCAACGGTGTGGACTTATGCGATGATATGGACCTCTGCAACAGTGTGGACTTGTGCTATACCTAGTTTAAAGATGTAGATGGATTCAAAGCAGTAGGAGAGGTAAGCAAAACAGCTATGAACGGGGCAGTTTAACATACTGTAGGGTAGAGAGGGATAGAGGAACACATTACACTAAATACACAATTGCAATGGAGATTTAATAATTTATGCTTTATATGCATTCTGAACCAACAGCGAACATAACACTGACATTAATTGATTTGCAAAACGCTATTCACAATCATTTGTACCTGAAGATATTGTACATACATTTCAATGATAAGAATTCTGACAACTATATTTAGTCAGACTGGATTTACATGGATAATGCTGCCCCATATATCTGTAGTCAAAGCCAGAGATTACAGTGCAGTTCAATTAGTCAGTTATCTATATGTGTGGGGTTCATGTGTGTGCATATGAGGGTGTGAAGGTGTATATGGTACTCACACTGCAGTGTTTCTGTTAACCCTGAGTCCAGCTGTCCCGGGAGGCCCACTACTACCACCAACTCTATCCACTACTTGATTGTGTGCTCCCATCCACTGTAGGTTATATTGTATGGCGGCCACCAGTTGCACGTGCTAATATAGCCTCCTCGCCATTTTTCCTCTTGACGTGACTGACTTTTACGTCACTGTTAGCAAACCCTAATGACAACACTTCCGCAGCAATAGCAAGCCAGGCACGTGTCTTCTGGCTGGGCCTCACATCCCTCCCACCATGGATGATCTTGTAGCGTGACCGGACTTCCCTTAGGAGGACGTCTATCTCCTCTGGGCTGTGATTCTGTGCCCTGGTCTTGGCCACAGATTCTGGAGGTCCAACCTGTGCCTGGGGTTCCTGGCCTCCCTGTCCTCTCCCTGACCTACCACCTCCTCTCCCTCTCTCCATGCCTCTACCTCTCCTCCTCCGGTGTTTCTCTCTCTACCTCTCACTCGCTCTGTCTATCTCTCTGTCTCTATCTGTCTCTCTCTATCTCTCTCTCTAACACTCTCTATTTCTCTCTCTGGCACTTTCACTCTCTATCTCTAACACTCTCTATTTCTCTCTCTGGCACTCTCACTCACTCTCTCTAACACTCTCTGTTTCTCTTTCTGATACTCTCACCCACTGTCTCGAACACTATCTATCTCTCTCTAACACTCTATATCTCTCTCTGAAACTTTTTATCTCTCGCTCAGTTTCTGGCTATCTCTGTCTATCTCTCTCTCTCTCTCTTTATCTCTTTAAAAAAAACACCAACGCTTAGACCTGTGTGTTGACTTTCTCAGTTACAGTGCAGTCAGAGACTTACGGTTTTAGTTGCCTTTTATAGCCATTGTCGCAGCTTGATTTGAGTTATCCCATTTCTATTGGTTAATTGATCTTTGTCTGGCTTGCAACTTTGATCCTTGTTAGTTTTTCGCGTATATTATGGATCGGAGACCCAGAAGCATTACATATGAATCCAGGATTTACGGGCTTGAGGCTTCGCCCCCTAACTTGCGGTTTTGTCGAATTGAATAGAACCGTAAGTTTAGCGCGCTGGGGGCCCGCAGCAGGCCCGCAGATATACGGCCTACATCCTGCGAGTTATGGCCTGTGAATTGAATGAGGCTCATAGTAATTGAGGTTGAAAAAAATATTTTTCTAGCCTTTGGTAGAGAATTCCACAGATTATCCACCCTTACTGTGAAGAACCATTTTCTTTCTTTAAGGTGGAATCTTTTTACTTCTAACCTCAAGGGATATCCTCTTGTCAGTTGAAAACCTTTGGTACAAAAAGCTCACTTGACAAAGCCATGTATTGGCCCTGGATATATTTATATAAGGTAATCATATCTCCTCTTAGACGCCTTTTTTCTAGAGAAAATCAGTTTAAGTTGGCTAGTCTTTCTACATAAGTTAGCCCCTCTATTCCCCTTATTAGTTTTTGTAGCCCTTCTCTGTACCCTTTTCCAGCTCTAAAATGTCTTTTTTTATGAAGTGGTGCCCAAAATTGTACTCCATATTCCAAATGAGGGCATACTAGGGATTTGTATAGTGGCAAAGATTTTCATTCATCCTACCCCTTAAATATTCCTTCTCGTATATATAGAATACCTTAGCATTAACTACTTCCACTGTTCATAATTACACACAGGACAAAACAGCACATCTGTGTATTGTCCTCCCTGATGTGGCCCTGCTGTGAGTAGATCTGACAACTGCAAAAACAGGACCATGAAAATAGAAACTGGCAAAGCACTGGGTTGGGATCCAAAAGAATGTGGTCCTGTTGAAAATGTGCAGCATTACCACTCACCGTAATATTAGTAACATTACATTGTAAATGGAAAGCTTACATATGGAAATTAGCAAAGATATTTAACTCTTATATTCTAGTCCTTAGACATAGACTAAAAGCTTGTAAGAAATCAAAGATAGTATTCTTTACAAATATACAAACAACAACAACCTGCAAATGGAAAATATTGAATGTATAGTAGCCCACATCCTGGTAAAAAGGGTCTTTGACGTGGACAGTGAAAACCAAAAGTGAGAAAATATATTTTTCAGTGACTAAATCTTATTTTTTATCTTCTTATTGGTTGTATTCTAAAATGTCAGACTATTCTTATTGTTGCCACAAAGAATAATATACGTATGTTGGTTATTAGCTATTATTTCAAGGATTGTAATGGGTTTTCACAACTACAATTAAAAGGACCTATATTTAATGCAAAACTTTTGATGGTAGTCTATAATCTGCAGACTTATCTTGTCTGCCAGTTCTTCTTACCTCAACAGTTTTGGCTTAATTCATTCTCAAGATTTCCATAGGCAAGCAGGGCACTGGAGGGGGGGACCGATGCTGTCCGGAATTTACAGGGTTGGGTCACATTATTATGACCCCCACCTACTTTCGATGTCAGCAGCATGTAGCCAATGAAATACAGCATATGTCGTAAGCTGGCATGTAGACATTCTGCAAACATATCAACCATCGCTGTCATGGGTAAAATATGTGCTTTATTTGACTTTGAAAAACGGGTGATCATTGGGAATGATGTTTGTGAACTGTTCTTGTGCTCCTGTGGTTTGAGGGAGTGGTATGTCTGTCAATGGTGGCTGTGTAACAGCATGTGTTGGAAGTATTGTGGGAGGCGGTTCAGATGTTAGGGGCACAAGAGTGCCTAATGCCATGTACCTCTCCATAAGTAGGTTGTGTCTCCTCATTTCCCTATAGGTTCAGCTATGGCTGCTCTCCGCTGTTAGGATTTTTGTAATTGAGACTCATTGTGAAGTGTTATTTCTAAGTATATGACATACATTTAAATCTGCCTAACATTAACAGTGATATGCCGGCTTTCTGGATTGCACATCTACTGTATTTATATTCAAAGCCAGGAATCTTACATTTCACTTTTATAGTTGTACAGTATTTACATTGGATGTGTGTTATCTATGTGTATGTGGTGCACATATGTGTGTGTATGTGAGGGTATGATAGTCTATTGGATATTCACCTTGTAACATGCTGATATCCTGCACATCCACCAGGCCTGTATTCCCACGACTGCAGCTGGCACAGTCCACTCCTTCAGGGTCCTCTCCCACCCGCTGTAATTGATACTCACTAAGGGGGGCACCACCTGTAGCTCTAGTAGCTCTGGCTGCCCTGCCCTCCTCTGACATCTTTTTCACATCTTCTTCACCTTTTCCTGACTGTCGTCATTGATTTGACATCCCTGATTGTAAAAGCCCAGCACACACACCCTTGTTGCCACCTACCTCCAAGTCTGTGCCCTCTGCCACGGTTCTCACTGAGGAGGACCATCATCTTCTCTGGGGTGTAGTTAGGAGTCCTGTACTTGGTCACCACCTCTTGTCCTTTTAACTGTGCCTGAGGATCCTTACCTCCCTCTCTGGGTTCCGCATAAACTAATTTGCTATTCAATTGGCGTCTCTTAGGGAGGCAAACAATCTACAGGTTACAGGCTGAAAATCCCTGCGGTTGTCAAAATCTTAACTTACAGCCTATCGAAGCCTTTGATCTTTCAAGGCCGCAAAAGTTAAAGATGGTTAAAATCACAAATCACTATTCAATTGCTACAATTCCTCAAATATAGAAGAAAATCCTACAGGTAACAGATAGGACTTACAAGGGGGTTAAACACCTGTTTATAGCACTGTAAATGCAAATTAAAAAATCAATACTGCACTTTAAAATACGGGGAAATTGCTGAAAGACATTAGAATTCATTGCACAACAGTCTCAAGCTCGTAAATCTGCAATAAAAAAATATTATTTTTTTATGTTTAATTTCAGTGTCATAACAATCTCGGGAATCAGTGAGTTAATACATATCAGGCCACCCACATGGACTAAAATAGTATCACCATTAATTTCTAATATTTAGTACATTGCAGATTTGCAAGTCTGATCGCATATGGGACCTCTAAACGCTAATTGATTGACGTGTAACCTCCAATTTTTACTGACGTAATGATGACGGTCTAATTTACTATTGGCTGTTTTGGTAGTTACAGCCTTGCTTAATTGATCATGATCACGCTCTAAAATGCACATATGATTGCATGGTTTACGGTTTCGGCTTTTGGCCTGGAAATTGCGGACTTGTTCAATTGAATCGCTCTATAATTGTAGCAGTTAATTGCTGGCTTGCAATTGAATAAAGGTAATAATGTGAGTGTTAATTTATTTAAGGGCATTTATAGTATAGTATAGGGAATAAGGTATTTCTCAAATATAAATCAACAAATAAAATACTAACCAGCTCCTTCTATCTCTCTTCTCTCAAATATCCCTCCAACTCCAAGACCTGCTTATTAACTTGCTCAGCTTCAACATAGTCATAGTTTGGGCCTTTGCACAGCTCTTTTAAGGCCAGTCCCTGGCAGTTAATTGGCTAAATCCGTGCTGTGTTTTCTGTCTTGTGCTCTGTAATCAGTGATACAGGTGAGAATGGGTGTGGCTTCATCTGTGTAAGTTATATCTGGGTGCATTTGTGTGAGGTTCTGTTTAAATCAGTTCTGTAAATCAGTGCAGTGTTTTCTGTCTGTTGCAGTAATCAGTGATACAGGTAAGAGTGGGTGTGACTTGATCTGTGTAAAGGTTTATCTATGTGCCTTTGTGTGATGTTCTGTTTGAATCAATTCTGTAAATCGGTGCAGTGTTTTCTTCCTGTGGGCTGTAATCCAGGTCCAGGTGAGAGTGGGTGTGGCTTGGCCTGTGTAAGTTATATCTGTGTGCATTTTGTCGTGTTCTGCTGAATCCGTTCTGTGAGGCAGTGCAGTGTTTTGTGTCCTGTGCTCATTTATCATTGTACAGACGAGTAGGCGGGGTCTATTTTAACAAGTGAAGTGCGAGCTTGGGAGCTTGCAATCATTTCAAGTGTAAGTGAAGTTAGTGTGTAGGAGAGGAAATCACAAGAAAAGGGGCATTATAAGGAGGAAATCAAAAGAAAAGTGGAATAATAAGAAAAAACAGAAAACAAACGTATATATTTTTTTCTGTTTTGTTTGGGTAAAGGTGTAGAAAAGCAATCTTTATACAAATACATTGATTTGTTTTCTCACTGTATTTTTGTAACGGATAATCATGAGTCAGTCCAGTGGCAACCTCACTCAGTGTACATCCTGCCAAATGTATGCACTACTGGAACAGATGATCCCGGGTCCATACCTCTGTGACAGGTGTGAGCATGTTGCCTCTCTGGAAGCTCAAATTGAAGATCTGGAGAGGAGAATTGCAGCACTTAGTGATACTGCTCCACTGGAAAGGGAGGTGGTGCTCACGGAGCACAGTTTAGCTTGGCCTAGTATGGGAGGAGGAGGCTAGTGAGGATGGTCAGGGAGGTAGCTGGGTTACAATTAGAAGGGGAATCAGGGGGAACAGGAGGAGGCAGGCCAGTTCTGAGTTGGCAAACACCAACAGATTTGCCAGATTGAGTGAAACTGTTGGGGATGTCCATTCAGGAATGGCAATGCCAGATAGAGCTGTTCCCTCTAACAGCCGGGAGAACAGTTCTACTGGAGGAGAGGGAGGGCAGAATAGGCAGAGCAACAGACATGTTTTGGTGGTAGGGGACTCTATTATTAGGAAGGTAGACAGGATAATTTGTCACCCAGATCCCAGCAATCGAACAGTTTGCTGTCTTCCTGGTGCTCGGGTTCATCATGTTGTGGATCGGGTGGATAAATTATTGGGAGGGGCTGGTAATGAACCGGCTGTCTTGGTACACATTGGTACCAATGACAAAGTTAGTGGAAGATGGAGCGTCCTAAAGAATGATTTTACAGAACTAGGGAATAAGCTTAAAGCAAGGACCTCCAACGTAGTATTTTCTGAGATGCTACCAGTGCCACCTGCTAGCCCAGGGAGGCAGAAGGAGCTTAGATAGGTTAATGCGTGGCTAAAAAAGTGGTGCAGTGCAGAGGGTTTGGGGTTTTTAGAGCACTGGGCTGACTTCTCACTTGGGTACAATCTCTATAGCAGAGATGGATTGCACCTTAATGATGAGGGAGCTTTTGTGCTAGGGGATAGGATGGTAGAACGGCTGGGGGAGTTTTTAAACTTGTAGGTGGGGGGGAGAGGGACTATATAGAAGTATTGGGGTAAATAGGGTAGAGAGGGAAAGGGATGAATTAGTTACCCATGGGGGAGGAGAAGCTGGAAGGGTTACAATAGACAGTAGGGAGGTATTAATAAAGGCCTCGAATACAGTGGCAAGCACTTCACAACGGCAGAGCCATAGCAACATAAAGTGTATGCTTGCTAACACAAGAAGTTTGCCTGGGAAAATGAACGAGCTAGAAATATTAGCAGTACAAGAAAAATGGGGCTTAATATGCATTACTGAAACATGGTGGGATGAATCTCATGACTGGACTGTGAATCTGGATGGTTATAACCTATTTAGGAAAGATAGGGGAAATGGTAAAAGAGGAGGAGGGATCTGTCTGTATGTTAAGCCTTAATTTAAGCCTATAGTCAGAGAAGATATTTATGCTGGCACTAACGGCATCATTGAATCTTTGTGGGTTGAGCTAAATAGTGGAGGAGCTATTTCTAAACGCATATCTGTGGGAGTATGCTATAAACCCCCAAATATAGCTGAAAGCGAGGAAATACAATTATTGTTACAGATTGGAAATGCTGCTAAGCATGGGCAAGTTCTAATAATGGGAGACTTTAATTACCCTGATATAAACTGGATAAATGAGACCAGCAGCTCAGCTAAGGGGAGCAGGTTCTTAAGTACACTCGGGGATCATAATCTGGCCCAGGTAATACAAGAACCTACTAGAAATGGGGCCATCTTGGATTTAGTCATCACAAGTAATATTGATATAATATCAAATGTTAAAATAGGGGAACCCTTGGGGAACAGTGATCACAACACAGTATCATTTGAGATTGAATACAAAAAACAGAGTTGCAAGGGGCAACAAAAACTCTAAATTTTAAAAGGGCTAACTTTAATGGGCTACGGGCAGCAATACTACATATAGACTGGGACAAAGAACTTACAGGGAAAAATACTAAAAATAAATGGACAACATTCCAATCCTTACTAAATAAACATACTCATCGGCATGTACCATGTGGAAATAAAATGAATAGGAGTAAATCATATCCCATGTGGCTTAACAATGACTTAAAGATCATGATGAGGAAAAATAAACATGCATTTAAATTATACAAGAAGGAGGTAACAGAGGCAGCTTTATGTGACTATAAGGAAATCAACATGGCTTGCAAAAGCGCTATTAGACTGGCGAAAATAGAAAATGAGAAGTCAGTTGCAATGGAAAGTAAGACGAACCCTAAAATATTTTTTAAATATATTAATGGGAAGAAGGCGAGGAAGGAAGCTATAGGAACATTACAATGTGACACAGGCCATCTGATAATTAGTGACCAGGAAAAGGCAGATGAGCTAAATAGGTTCTTTTCGTCGGTATACACAAGGGAGGTACCAGTGGTTGGGACACCACAACATAATAGGGCTACACTACCATCACTAAATAATTGGTTAACGCAGGAAGAAATCCAAAAGAGATTGGAGAAAATAAATGTTAATAAAGCCCCAGGTCCTGATGGAATACATCCAAGGGTACTGAGGGAGCTGGGTTCTGTAATAGCCAAACCATTATATCTAATCTTTCAAGACTCACTCACTACAGGGTCTCTACCGGATGACTGGAGAAAAGCAGAGGTGATACCTATATTTAAGAAGGGATCTAGAGCAAATCTGGAGAATTATAGACCAGTGAGCCTCACATCTGTAGTTGGGAAGCTTTTAGAAGGGTTAATAAGGGACAGAATACAAGAATATGTCTATTTGAACAAGATCATAGGTAGCAGTCAACACAGATTTATAAAGGATAGGTCGTGTCAGACCAATCTAATTAGTTTTTATGAGGAGGTTAGTAGGAACTTGGATCAGGGCAACTCAGTGGATGTAGTCTTTTTAGATTTTTCAAAGGCATTTGATACAGTGCCACATGGAAGACTAGTGAGCAAACTAAGGGATACAGAAATTGCAGTAAATATCTGCTCATGGATCGAGAGCTTGCTAAAAGACAGGAAGCAAAGGGTTGTTGTAAATGGAACATACTCCGATTGGTCTAATGTGATAAGTGGGGTTCCTCAAGGTTCAGTATTAGGTCCTCTCCTTTTTAACATATTTATTAATGACATAGAAGTAGGACTCGAAAGTAGTGTCTCCATTTTTGCTGATGACACTAAGTTGTGCAAGGTAATAAAATCAGATAATGATGTACTTTCTTTACAAAGGGATTTGCATAAATAAATGCAAGGTAATGCATTTGGGAAGGAAAAATAGCCATGCAATCTATAATCTTAATGGAGCAAATCTAGGGGTATCAGATATTGAAAGGGATTTGGGAGTACTAGTGGACAACCACCTAGGTAACAGCGCTCAAAGCCAATCAGCAGCTGCGAAGGCAAGTAAAATATTAGCATGTATTAGGAAGGGTATAGAAGCAAGGGAAGCAAATATAATTCTGCCTTTATACAAATCCCTAGTACGCCCTCATTTGGAATATGGAGTACAATTTTGGGCACCACTTCATAAAAAGGACATTTTAGAGCTGGAAAAAGTACAGAGAAGGGCTACAAAACTAATAAGGGGAATGGAGGGGCTGAGTTATGAAGAAAGACTAACCAAACTAAACTTATTTTCGCTAGAAAAACGGCGTCTACAAGGGGATATGATTACCTTATTTAAATATATCCAGGGTCAATATAAGGCTTTGTCAAGTGAACTTTTGTAGCAAGAGATTTTCAACTGACAAGAGGACACCCTTTGAGGTTAGAGGAAAAAAGATTTCACCTTAAACAAAGAAAATGGTTCTTCACAGTTAGGGTGGTTAAACTGTGAAATTCTCTACCAAAGGAGGTGGTAGCAGCGAATTCGATAGATAACTTCAAAAAGGAGTTAGATATATTTTTGAATAGGGAGGGCATTCAAGGCTATGCTATATAACTAGCGAAGGAATATTGATCCAGGGAGAAATTTGATCGCCAGTTTCTGGGGTCAGGAAGGAATTTTGCTTTTTTCTCCCCTTATGAGACAATTGGCAAAGTTTCAATGTTTTTTTTTTTTCTGTTTGCCTTCCTCTGGATCACTTAACAATTAATAATAAATAGTCCACATTAAAAAGATCAATAGAGATCTAAAAAGGTTGAACTTGATGGACTAACTCTTTATTCATCCTCCAATACTATACTATTAATAATTATTTAACAACAAATGAATTAATAACTAATCCGCATATTACACATCAGAGGAGATCTTAACAGGTTGAACTTGATGGACTGAAAGTCTTTTTTCAATCTTAATTACTATGTAACTATGTAAATTTACAATCACCTCACTCAATTTATTTCCTCCAATTTCCTTCTTGACCCAATCTGGTTTCCGGGCCCAACACTCTACAGAAACAGCCCTCACAAAAGTCACCAATGACTTGCTAACTGCCAAATCAAAGGGTCACTTCTCTATTCTAATTCTCCTGGATCTCTCTGCTGCCTTCGATACAGTTGACCACCCTCTTCTAATCCAAACTCGCTGCTCTTTTGGCATCCAGGACACAGCTCTTTCATGGTTCACATCCAATCTTAAAGATTGTACATTTAGCATGTCCTTCTCTGGCACCTCTTCTTCACCTCTCTGTCTGTCTGTTGGCGTTCCCCAAGGTTTTGTCCTAGGTCCCCTCCTCTTCTCCATCCACACCTCCTCCCTTGGCACCCTTATAAAATCCTTTGGATTTCAGTATCATCTCTATGCAGATGATATGCAAATCTACCTCTCTGCACCCGATCTATCCCCCTCTCTTTAAGCTCAAGTTTCCAACTGCCTCTCTAGCATATCCTCCTGGTTTTCCGCCCGTCAACTCAAACTCAACATGTCTAAGACTGAACTTCCACCCTCTACTACAGCTTCCACTCCTCAAATATATCTCTCACTGTTGACAACACAATCATCACTCCTACCTCCCAGGCCTGTTGTCTTGGGGTTCTACTGGATCCGGTCCTCTCTTTTATTCCTCACATCCAATCAATAACAAAATCTTGTCAGTTTCACCTAAAAACATCTCCAAAATTTGTCATTATCTTACAGAAGACACAGCTAAAATTCGAATACACTCTCTCATTATATCTCGACTCGAGTACAGCAATTCACTCCTTGCTGGCCTACCCATCTCTCATCTGTCTCCCCTCCAATCCATAATGAACGCCTCTGCTAGACTCATCTTCAGTACCAAACGCTCAGTGTCTGCAGCTCCTCTCTGTCAATCACTCCACTGGCTTCCCATAGCTTTGCAAATCAAATTTAAAATCATGACCCTAACATATAAAGCCCTCAACAACAGTGCACCCTCTTATATCTCTGCTCTTGTTTCAAAATACTCTCCCAACTTCCCTCTTCGTTCTGCTAATGACCTTCTTCTTTCCTTCTCTCTCTTCACCTCCTCTCACACCCTTTTCTTGTGCTGCCCCTACTTTTTGGAACTCCTTGCCCCGCTCCATTAGATTATCTTCAAGCCTCAAAACCTTAAAAAAATTACTGAAAACACACCTGTTTAAAAAATCTTAATATGTATAACTGCACACCCCACAGCCTAATAACACCTACACCCACAATCTACACTACAACACACATACACCTCCACTTGACTAAACAAATTGCTTTCACACTGCCATCTTGCATTTGTTACCCTCTTGTATCACACCTAAACCCTTAGGGCCTCATTCAATTGCGATTTGGCCAATTGAATAAAGCTCTAAATAAGTCCATAGCATATTTTTTTTAAATACGTTTTTAGTTAGTGAAAACCTTGCTTTTGGATAGATGTTCACTAACCTAAAACTTCTTTAAAAGAAGCTTATTATTATTTAGAGCCCTATTCAA
Organism: Discoglossus pictus; assembly: GCA_027410445.1. NCBI lineage: Eukaryota > Metazoa > Chordata > Amphibia > Anura > Alytidae > Discoglossus > Discoglossus pictus. The sequence goes on from CM050163.1 coordinate 51,012,560, forward strand.
TTGGCCAAATTGCAATTGAATGAGGGCCTTAGATTGTAAGTTTGCAAATGTTCAGTCTTGTGTCAGTGCCTTGGAAACAAGCTCTATGTACATTTGATTTTATGCTAAGAAACAGGGCCCTCCATTTTTTATAAGGTGTTAAGTTTTTTTTTTGCCATATATTCAACCCATGAACAGTGCTACGGAATATGTTGGCACAATATATATAAAGATAATAATAATAATAATAATATTTGCCATTTTCAGTTGCTTCCTATGGCTGTGTCTCAGCCATGTAATCAGTTAAATAGCGTTTCCAGGTTTCCTTTTTTGAGTGTCCCAATATTCTACACTCACATTTTAATGATGAGCAATGTATTTACGAATGTCGGGTGAGATACTTAATATTGCGAGTGAACTGCATTGAATACATGTGTAACGCTACAGATTTTTTTTCCTGCAGCCGAAATTACATAGCCACGCAATTTACGTGGCTCAAATAGAGTTATTTATTAGTAGTGCACTTTCCTCTACTGTCCCACTAAACAACTTATGCGTTGGATGACAAGTTTGCCCCTATGTGTTGTCTAACAGTTATACCCTATACAATAGAGTGGTTCTCAATATCCAGTCCTAGGAACAGTGCCGGTCCCTGAGACATTATCTGTCAGTCCTCAGGAACAAAGAGGGATGCTTTAACACTTTAAACATACCATTACTATTATTCATAGTTATAGAAATTCTTCTTATTGTTATTTTTGATGAAAATATCTGCTTTTAAAATGTGCCCTATTCCAATGTGTGCGTTACAGTATATTACTACTGTGATGCATTCACACCCCTGTGTATACAGTTGCAAGCAAAAGTATGTGAACCCTTTGGAATGATATAGATTTCTGCACAAATTGGTCAAAAAATGTGATCTGATCTTCATCTAAGTCACAACAATAGACAATCACAGTCTGCTTAAACAAATAACACACAAAGTATTAAATGTTGCCATGTTTTTATTCAACACACCATGTAAACATTCACAGTGCAGGTGGAAAAAGTATGTGAACCCTTGGATTTAATAACTGGTTGAACCTCCTTTGGCAGCAATAACTACAACCAAACGTTTCCTGTAGTTTCAGATCAGATGTACTCAACGGTCATGAGTAATTCTTGACCATTTCTCTTTACAGAACTGTTTCAGTTCAGCAATATTCTTGGGATGTCTGGTGTGAATCGCTTTCTTGAGGTCATGCCACAACATCTCAGTCGGGTTGAGGTCAGGACTCTGACTGGGCCACTTCAGAAGGCGTATTTTCTTCTGTTTAACCCATTCTGTTGTTGATTTACTTCTATGCTTTGGGTCGTTGTCCTGTTCTAACACCCATCTTCTGTTGAGCTTCAGCTGGTGGACAGATGGCCTTAAGTTCTCCTGCAAAATGTCTTCATAAACTTGGGAATTCATTTTTCCTTCGATGATAGCAATCCGTCCAGGCCCTGACGCAGCAAAGCAGCCCCAAACCATGATGCCCCCACCACCGTACTTCACAGTTGGGATGAGGTTTTGATGTTGGTGTGCTGTGCCTCTTTTTCTCCACAAAGAGTGTTGTGTGTTTCTTCCAAACAACTCAACTTTAGTTTCATCTGTCCACAGAATATTTTGCCAGTACTGCTGTGGAACATCCAGGGGCTCTTGTGCAAACTGTAAACGTGCAGCAATGTTTTGTTTGGATAGCAGTGGCTTCCTCTGTGGTATCCTCCCATGAAATCCATTCTTGTTTGGTGTTTTACATATCGTAGATTCGCTAACAGGGATGTTAGCATATGCCAGAGACTTTTGTAAGTCTTTAGCTGACACTCTAGGATTCTTCTTCACCTCATTGAGCATTCTGCGCTGTGCTCTTGCAGTCATCTTTACAGGACGGCCACTCCTAGGGAGAGTAGCAGCAGTGCTGAACTTTCTCCATTTATAGACAATTTGTCTTACCATGGACTGATGAACAGCAAGGCTTTTGGAGATACTTTTATAACCCTTTCCAGCTTTATGCAAGTCAACAATTTTTAATCGTAGGTCTTCTGAGAGCTCTTTTGTGTGAGGCATCATTTACATCAGGCAATGCTTCTTGTGAAAAGCAAACCCAGAACTGGGGTGTGTTTTTTATAGGACAGGGCAGCTGTAACCAACACCTCCAATCTCATCTCATTGATTGGACTCCAGTTGGCTGACACCTCACTCCAATTAGCTTTTGGAGATGTCATTAGTCTAGGGGTTCACATACTTCTTCCACCTGCACTGTGAATGTTTACATGGTGTGTTCAATAACAACATGGTAACATTTAATTATTTGTGTGTTATTAGTTTAAGCAGAGTGTGATTGTCTATTGTTGTGACTTAGATGAATATCAGATCACATTTTATGACCAATTTGTGCAGAAATCCATATCATTCCAAAGGGTTCACATACTTTTGCTTGCAACTGTATATACTTTTCTGCTTTCATGGGCAACTAAAGTTCCTACTTTTCTTTGTAATCGATTCTACCTGGGATAGTTAGCTGTTTAATATTGATTTTATGGTTTGCATATTTTGGCTCTGGCCACAACTTTTGGGTAATTACTGGTACACAAAGAGCTCCATACCATTATGGCATGTAGCAACAAGAAATGGCTCCCTCGTAACTGTGGGACTTTTTTTGTCCCATGCTAGGGAACCATCATATCGCTCCTCATTATAGCGTGACAGGGAAAGAGTTAAATAATAATAATGACCCTTCTGTCTATGATCCACTACCCCCCATGTACCTGGGAGATTTCCCCAAATATCCACTTTGAGCTGAGAATCCCTAGGGATTAACCTTTCCCAAAAACTATAAGCCATGGGAAGTCCCAGGGATTCCTTTTTCCAACATGATATTCCCAATGACCATGAGGGTCCACCAACTAATAATAACCAAAGGACTGTCTTTAGACACCCATGGGACCTAAACTAACCCCTATTCAATGGGGTCTCTAAAGAAAATAGAAACTGCCTTCCCTATTTGTTACCAACATTAAGACTGATCTGGAAAATAAAATTTCAGATTTCCTATAATTTTACATAAAATATACTGATTTTCCATTAAAGTGAGAAAGCTGCTCTTGCCCTGACTTGATGAATGATGAAATAAATACGGCAAGACTGGCAAGGGTGTGAATTGTGACCATAAATTAAGTTGTAACATTGAGTCTTTAAAGGGCTTTCTTCCAAATGTGTTTGGAGCTATTTTGTATTGCTTTGGTTTTGGGTTTCTATACTTAAAATAAAAAATTGCATTCAAATGATGAATTATTGTAATATATATACCGTATATATATATACACATTTAAGATCATATATTTGGAGTTACAGTGTTATCTAATCTATTTATTTTCTTTCCATGCAAAGTATAAAGTTATCTATAAAATAAAGGAACTGGTTTTCCAGGGTCAGCTGGGAACCTGCTGAGCGATCCATATAAACTGTCATCATGGGATTCTCACTGTAACGAAAATTGGGTGGAGCAAACTTCTTCATCCTGGCCAGCTTATGATGCAGCTTTATGGTGTTTTTATAATATCATGTATGCTTTAGTATTTTACTGATGCCATGGAGAGTGACAAAGCATTACATAATCCCTTTAATCAGAGGAGGAGAAGGAACTCAAATGGAAAAAGGCATGGTACACAAAGAATGTGAGGTATATCGGAATAGTGTCCAAAAGTAAATTCTAATAAAACAGTATTCATATCGTGAAGGGGGAAAAAAAAGAGTGGGAAGAATCAATATTCCTCTATTACCGCCTCCCTTTTTCATTATGTTATAACCATAATTCTAGATGATCTATTAATCATTATATATTTATACTCTCCAGCCTGCTATAATTTACAAGACTGATTCAGAAAGGTATTCTGAACTCAGAAAATAATAATAATTTAACTGCCACCATTTAGATCTGAAGATGCAGCTTAACTGGCTCTTGAATTGGCAGTTTTACTTTTGACCCAATCACATCTCACAGCTTAGAATTCTATGTGTCAGTGACAGAAATAGAACACAAGCTTTGCTGCTAATTGTGGCAATGGGCAACTAGCAAACACGACAAGTTCTATAACTTTGTGTGCTCTTTAAAGTGAAAAATAAAAAAAAATGTGTGCAGTTTGCTCTTTGAAACATCATTTTAATTTTATTGGAACAACAGTGGAATATTGTATGATAGTTAAGTTGGCATTACATTTGCAGAATTTTTTATTATTATATTATAACATCAATATGGTTCGTCATACTTTTCACCCAAACCGTGCCCCACCCCTCCCTCAACACCCATCTCACGCTACAACGTGTCCCTCCAATAACACACCCATAGACGTCATCATGCACCACCCCTAACCCCACCCCATGTCACCCCATATTCTTATTTATAGAGAAAAATAAGTCATAGAAATGATTAATAAAATGATCACATTATGTACTGTGGTCTTATTATAATTATAGGGTTGTTTAATAAAATGTTCCACTTTATGTACTGTGAACTTTTTAAAGAATAGAGTTGATTAAAAAGATGATCTACATTAAGTACTGTAGATCTTTTATAGAAACAGGCAAATTATGTATAGTTAATCATTTTTTTATTTAAAAGCAAAAACATAATTAAGTGAATCGAACAGTTATAGGCCCTCATTCTATTATCGGCCGTAAAACGGCCGCAAAGCTGCGATTCCTTGCGGGGGTTCCGTTACCTTGCAACCCCTTACGGCCGGCCGCATATCTTGCAACCGGACGGTTTTAGCCTTGCAGAGAGGGTTCCCGGAGCAATTGAATAGCAATCAGGATTTTCTTGCGGCCGAAACTCTTGCGGACGTTTAAGATCAAAGGCTTTCCTCCGGCGCCTGCGGCGGCAAGGGATAACAAGGCGCCGGACGCAAGCCTGCCGGAGTCCCCGGCCGGAAGGGAATAGAATAGGCAAATAGCTTGCGTCCGGTCCTTGCGGCCCCGCATCTCCTACGGCCGATAATAGAATGAGGCCCATAGTGTTTTAATGTAATTCAACAAGCATAGGACGTCTGTTAAGGGTCTAGTCAATAGAATGCATACTATCAAGCTATAGGCATCTGTTTCAGCATATTTATGTTTATGAATAGATGCCTATACAGTGATAGCATGCATATTGTAAAATATTTAGATGTTTAGAGAAAACAAACAAAAAACATTGTTATAGAAAAATGTTCAATGTAATACCATAATCATGATCCAAAAAACATATATATACATACATACAAAATGTAATAACAAATATTTACAAACCATTTCTACAAACCATTTCCTTTTCTTTTTCCTCCCCTTAACATGTGGAATATGATAAATTATTATTCTAATAGATTTAAATTATTATGAGTTTAAACGTCAATATGGGCCTAACTAATCTAAGTACCTCTATATTGTCCTATCTGTTTAGGTGAAAAAAACATTAAACATATTTCCATCTAACGTGATCCTGTTTTTGTAACAACATCTGTAAATTTAATTTGTGAGGTATATCGGAATAGTGTTCAAAAGTAAATTGTAAAAATCAGTATTCATATAGTGAAGGAAAAAAGAAGAGGAAAACAAAATCAGTATTCCTCCATTACCCGCTCCGTCCTTCTCCCCATCCCCCTCTCCTGAGTTTCACTCAGTGAGGTTTCTCTGACTCCTCAGACTTTTACCCATTCTTGTAATGACTTGATTGATCTTGTATTGTCATGTGTATGTTTTAAAGTAGATGTGAAGTGAATTGGCCATTCTTTTAATTAAATTTCTCATTCCAGCACTGAATTAATGGTAAACCTTTGATTATCTAAAGCAATTCTTTCATACTCATAAGAGTCAAAGTTTTTGGAGATTCTGCATCTGGTAATTTAACCATATCAGTATTGCCTGTTTCTGTGTTTTCTAGACAAAAGAGGTAGGTCAGATACAAAGGAACATTGTGGCTTTTCTATAGTACTTTCATTTCCCTTGTCTCTAGGGGAGAAAAAGGAAGTGGAAGCTTTTGAATTTGCTTTATTTTCTTTATCTTTACCCTAGCCCTTTGAAGAATTTTGTTCTTTATTATTCCTCATTGTTCCTCAATCTTAACTTATCTTTTTCCCCACCTTTTCCTGACCCTATTTTCCTTTTAGACAACCTTATTTCTTAAGCTTTTTATGTTTGTTTAAATTATTTGAGTCACCTCTTTTAGCTAAAAGGATCCCCGAAATAATTCAGGTCCGAACACAGATACAATTTAATACATAGCAATACCTTATTTTTACTTAATAGAGATTGAACCATTCTATCGCTAAAAGTGCTTCAATAGTGAGGGCCTAACTATTTGCCTTTAGTTGGAACTGTATATTGACAATTATTTAAAGCATGTTGTAGTATCTTACAGTATTTATAACAGCTAATTTAAGTATGTATTTAGACTTATAAATTAGTTAGCTATCCATCTCTAAAGCAAAATACATCAGAAAAAAAACACAAATCAGTCTTCATTTAATAAAATGAGTAATTCTCGTTATTTATTTATCCATTGCACCCTTAAAAGATGAATTGTTTAACAGAAAAATATATTGACAAATTATTGTATTAAGTCTTTGCTTTAGAGTATAAATGTTTACCCTCCATCAAGGGAGGGAGAAATTCCCATATATAATTGAGGTTTATTAAGGGTCTTATTATATTCCACTCCAAAATTAGCACTTAGTCTATGTAAATTTCCTAGAGGTATATCACTATTAGAATAGTTTCAAAGGCATAAACAGTAAGATCTTGTGTTACCAACAAGATTTAGTCCTTATTCCAAATGGAAAAGGTATTAGATCTTTAAATTATTTGCATCGCTCAAGCAGTTATAATAAAGTTTTAGTATGGGTGCATGCAATTTCTACATCTAATCTATTTTTTACGAACTTGTGTATGTCTGTATCAGACGCCTGTGTGGTCCTTAATCGTTCTGAATCATGTTTTATTACCTGGTACATTTTCTCCGCATACTTCATTAGTAGTTAATCAGTAGTGCTCAGTACAGTAAAGCGAAAAATAGAAGAGAATTTATAAAACTGCTGGTTTCACCAGCGGTTTCATAGTTTCTTTTTACCAAAGGAGTACTTTTTATTGCTTAATGTTTTTATATATCTGCACCCATTTTTAAACACTCGTTTCTCCCGAAGTTTTGAAAGTAATCTGCCTTTAAGAACATTTAGGGTTAATTCACATATTGCAGCTATTAAATCATTAGTTGACTCACACAAAATTGCCTTTCTATGACCTGATTTTGCCTTCCTTAACACTTTTAAAAGTTCCCAATTGCACTTCAGATGGCTAGACATGTTTACTGATGGAAAGGTATGACAGAGAATGATGTGTAAGTTAAAGTGTATACATCATGTACCTGCTCTTCATTCATAAGGCAACACTGATTGTTTGTGGCACATTTAAGGCACAGGGTAAACATGAGTTTACCATTTTATCGTAAAGGCAGTACAGGGAAGAACAATCCACTCAGTGTATAAACCTTTGACTTTGGCAATGCCAAAGTAAACATTCCTATGCCTGAAGTTTTCATAAATGATTTTTGGATGGCCTACAAGATATATCTTGGTCTTGTTGACAAATGGGCATAAGCTAGTAAAATCCTAGTAGTGTATGGTTTCACCAGGTGCCGCTTTGGGGTACTATTTAATAGCATTTGTACGTCCGACATGAAAAGCATCTCTAGGATCTATGGGCTGTGGGAATTGTTTTTTTAGGAAGAAAGGCCTGTATTTCTGCATCTGAATTATTTTGTTGATAATGGCTCACATCAAACTATGTAATCCTGCTGCGCTCTGCTGCCTGCGGCTCATGAGTACACATGCTCTGCTGAATGTGCTTTGCAGTGTGTAAGACTGACCAATCTGTGATCATTTCTCAGAAATAGTTGTTAACATGCTGATGAGACATAGTCCAGTATAACCTAGTACATGACACTGCAAATGCAATCCTACTGTCTCTATCTGCATATGCTGCAGTGGGCACACCCATACATGTACTATCTATTTGATGTTAAATCATTCTGAATCTATTTGGTGACTGCTAATCAGAATCAGGGTTAAATGCAGGTATTGGAGACACATTTTATTCAACACACTTATGACATAGATATGTTTGCTTCCTGGATTTGCATAGTAATTGCTTGTACATCAATTCCAGTCAGAATCAGGGAACTTACATATCTCTTTCCTATTTGTGCAGCATTCATATTTTTTATGTGTTATCCTTGTGTGTGTGGTGTACATGTGTGTGCTGGTATGATGGTATATATGATACTCACATTCATGGGTGTAGGAACTGGGGAAAAGGGGGGACAAATTCCCCCCAGATTTTTCAAAGTTTGAATGTATGTATATATAAGCTGTACTGCCTGTGTACACAATTAGCTGTATCTCCCCTAAATTATTCTGGCTCCTACACCCCTAATCACATTGCATGGGGCATTCCTCATATGAGTCCACCTGGCCTGGAAGTCCCACAACTGCCCTTAGTTCAATACAGTCCCTCAAGGCCCTCTCCAACTTGGTATAGCTGATGCTAACTAGAGGGACACCACCTGTTTGTCCGGCTGGTCTGGCCTCCTCCACCATCTTCTTCTTGATTTTGCCCCTGCTATCATCATACCAGTTCTTGACCGAACTTACATCCCTGTTAGCAAAGCCCAATGCAGAGACAATTGTAGCAACCTCACTCCAAGCCTGTGCCTTCCAGCTAGGCCTCACTTCCCACCTCTAATGAATTATACTATAGCAGGCACTGATTGCATGGAAGAGGGCTCTCATCTCCTCTGGTATATAATTGGGGGTTTTGTGCCTTGTCGCAGCTTGTTCTTGGGGATCCTTTCTGTGCCTCATCTGTGCCTGGGTATCATTTTCTCCCTCATCTGACCATGGGACCTGTCCCTTCCCAACACTATGTACCCCCAGGGGATCAGGACCCTGACCCTCTGCCCCTGCATAAAGCATGCCTGCGTCTAGGGGCAATTCCTTCTTCCCCTCCTGCTCTCCTACACCTTTGCCTGAGCTGATACCCCTTCCTCCTCCCACTCTCTCTTCACTGATATCCCTCCCTCTTCTCCCTCTCTCTTCACTCCATCACTCCATACCTCTCCCTCTCCTCCTCTAAAACACAGATGTTACTGTACTCTACTCTTCTTCTCTCTTCTCCTACTCCCCTCCTCTCCTCTCAACCTCTTCTCTCCCCCTTTCCTCCTTTCCTCCTTCCCTCCTCTCCTACAGAAAAATAATATAAGGATAACTGAATGTAAAATGTAAGTGTATATGTATTTGAGGTAAAAACAAGAATGTGTGTATTATGTGTTTTATAATATGTGTAGGTGTTTGGCTGGGTTGAGGTATGGGGGGTGTATTGGTGTATGGGGGTAGTGGGGGTGGTATGGGGGGTGTATATGTGCTGTGGCCTAACTCTATGTGTAGCTGTGTGTAGAGCTTGATCTATGTGTGTGAGTCATGTGATATCAGTGATTATGTGTGGTGTAAATTAAGTGTTAGTAATTGTTATAAGCAAAATCAGCAAAAACCTTACAGTACAGCTCCTTCTAGCTCTCTCTCTGATAATCTCCAACCCACCAACCCTGAGACCTGCATGTGAACTTGCTCAGCTACAGCACAGTCAAATTGTTACTAGTTTAAAAGGTTTTTAATGGACTTTCCCATCAAGTTGATTAGCATTTTAGGCTTCCAATTGGTTCCTAGGTCTGTTACACGGTCAGAGATTACGTGATCATAAACCTAAAAGCTTGCAAGCACATTCAGGGTTTACGTGATTAGGCTTAAGGAGGTAAATTGTGGGCGTGTGGCAATAGAAAACGTCTACACTTTTAGAGAAAAAACGTCCTCAGCCAAAATTAAGGGTTATAGTCACTAACAGGCTTCTTATAGAATAGGGCCTGTGGTTGGTAGTAGCAATTAGAACATGTACAGTATTGTTGATGGTGTGTCTTAGTGTGGAAAGCCATGGTGGTAGTATGGAGTATGTAGAAAATGAAATTGCCAGCAATTGCATAATACCAGCTCTGGCTTGGATTCAGATGTAACTTGTTTTATCAGAGGGAGTATTTACATAACTCTAACTCCTTTATTAGAGTTATTATTTATGCTTTATTTGTCAAGAGTCAACAAACATATTCTGCCATAGAATTTATTAAAATAGTCAGGTGCAGCATATTTGGAGGCCCTTTCTTAAAAATCCATCATTATTATAGCAATGTATGTAAATTACATGCCTGTTTAAACCTTTCTATTATTCAGAATGTAATAAAAATCAATCAGTGAATCAATATGTAATTCAATTAAAGCTTTAACCAATTAAAGGTGAGTTTGAAGAAAAGGCACAACTTGCACACAGTTCTGGTTCATGTGTTTAATGATTTTCTGGTAGTAAGAGACAGAGTTGGTTGGCAATGTTCAAACATTTTTGCAACTTTTCAATCTTTGTACCAATGGAATGCTAATAATGTTTTTCCAGATAATTACTATATCATTTGTTACAGTTATTAGTTTGTTTAATTATTTCCATGCTGTCTTTTGCCTAATGAGGGTTTATATGTTCATAGACTCATGGCTCTGGCATATATGTTGTGCCACATGGCTTATAAAAACAATTTCTGCCTTGTGTTTTGTTCAACATTAAATAATTGTAACTAAAAAATGTGACTCCTGGATTATGCATGCATCTGATAGAGGGGAATTAATAGTGCATGAAAAAAATACCAAAATAAACATTTAAACACTTACCTTGAAGTTAGCAAAATGTCTTGTAATTTCGGACAGTTGTAAATTATGGTTAACACCCCCTCCAAACCCAGGCTAAATTAGCATTCATTTTATTAATTAATTTGTTTTGGCCAATCATGTTAGCTGAAACATTTGATTTTAAACTCAGAGTTTCCTGTTTGTGCCGCAAAGAAGCCTGGGATATGTAATGTGGCACTATGTTAGGTGCTATGGCAGCAGCACAGCGCAGACAGGAAGCAGCAGGGAGTCATATCCCAGCAGTGACTTGGGCCCTGACATCAGTGATCTCCTATTGGCTGAGGATGAAACAGCAGGTAAATAATGGGTTTAATTGGTCCCCTAATGCTGCATGCTGATTAGGTGGGAAAATCACAACTGCTCATATTTACACTTTTATCAGACGAGATAAATTAATAAAAATACAGTACTCAGCCGCTGGAGTGAGCCATCTTGTTGGAAATTGCATTGCATGGCATTTGTTAGCTTAAACTTGGCATACATCTGGCTCAAAAGATTATACAAAATATTTGAATTATAATACCTTTTTAGACATTTTATTTTTAATTTTGGGAGTGAGACTGAAGACAATCTGTAGCTATATCTAGATATGAAATTGGCCATTACATTTTCATTTCCTCATTTAGAGCTTAACCACATAAGTTATATATATCTATAATTCTTCAATTAACATTAATACGTTTGGAAGCAAAACAAAAGAAAAGCACCTCTGATCCAGTGCAAGATAAGCCCTGCACCCAATGATGCAGTGTAACACAATAATGTTTTCTTTCCTTTGTCAAGTCCGTCAATTACCAATTCATCAATAAAGTAATACATCTCTTCTAAAACACAAATTAATAAAAATACTCTTTAGTGTTTCTTGAGGCTCATTACCAGATTTAGAACAGTGTAATACATGTAACACATACTCAGCAAAAATTTAATTATAATTATAATTTCTTGACTAAGAAATTAAAAACAATTACCCATATTGGAGGTAAATAAAGTGAAACACACAAATATCAAAAACTGTGATATAAACAGGATTAGTTGTTTCTTATTGATGCCATTAGTATTGCTAACAAAAAGTTTGTTGTAATTATGTCTCTCACTGATCTGTTTTTATAATAAGTTTCACAAAACTTTTCTCTCTAAAACTTTGGAACATATGTTAGACTTGCCAAAAATATGCCTCCATCCTAAATGGTATCAGCTTTGTACATGACTATTGCAACAAATGCTATTTTCATTGTTCCGTTTTTTATAATGTGCATATTGTATTTATCAAACCTACAAACTTTATTTATACAAACATCTATGAAATGAAGAGGAGTAATTTGGCTGATATTTGCCGTAAATTGTGGCTTCATTCCATTTGGTTCAATAACTAAACAGAGCACTGTGGAAATGTCATTACTTGTACAATGACGTGAAACTTCAAAAACATGGTTGGTAGTAGCAATTAGAACATGTACAGTATTGTTCTCGGTATTAATTAGTTTAGGACGCCATGGTTGGGCGTGTGCCATGGGTGTAGGAACTGGGGAGGGACAACCCCCCCAGATTTTTAATTGTGTGTAGAGAAGCAGTTGTGTTGTAGTTTTAAACTATATGTAGATTTTTGGCTCCTACACCCATGGAATGTGGAGTATGTAGAACATAGTATTGCATAATACCAGCTGTACCTTCAATTCTGATCTAACTTGTTTTATCAGAGGGAATATTTACATAACTCTAACTCCTTTCTTATCCTTTATTTATAAAGAGTCAACAAGCATATTCTGCCATATAATTTATTAAAATAGTTAGCTGCTGTACATTTGGAGAACAGTACTAAAAGGCCCTTATGAAAAATAATCATTATAATATTAACTAGCAACTTGCCCGTCAAAAAATGACGGTCAATAAACTTTTAAAGCTTCAAATGTTATTCTCTAACACTCTGAATCTTTTTCTTATCTACAAAGAAGTACAAAAATGTATATTAAATATGTTTTTATTTTTTAAACAATGTACTGTTAAACCATATCAAACTTTTTAATTGTCATGTATCGAATAATAATATAACAATCCTTAAAATTTCTCAGAATTCGTATTGTGAACCATTACATAAAGGTTTCTAATATGCAATGTATATTTTAAACAGTGGGTAATGATTTTTTTTTTTTAACAATACTAACATGAAATTGTTGAACTTTTTCTAAATGAGTGTCTTCAACCATGACAGAATGCTTATTAACATACAACTTGTATTTAAACTCCTGGTAAAGTGCATAGGTATTGAATCCAGAGGAAGGTAAACAGTAAAAAAAAAACATTGCAGCATAGCCAATTGTCTCAAAAGGGGAAAAAAAATATTCCTTTTTGACCCCATTAAATGGTGATCAGATTACTCCCTGGATGAATCCTTTCAATTTAATTATACATTGAATTTTGTTAACAAATGTTTCGGATGCAAATGACATAAATCTTTAGTGACATAAATTAACTTTTCAAACTTTTTTACATACAATGATAACAATGCAAACATCTTGAATATTGAATCCAGAGGAAGGCAAATGGCAAAAAATTAAATTACAACTTTGTAAATTTGTTGAAAGTGTTCTCAAAAAATAATTCCTTCCTGACTCCATTAACTGGCAATCGGATTCGTCCCTGGATCAATAATCTATATATCATGAAACATTTTAATTTTTCAACAAATGATGATGCTGCTACTAACATTAAACCTTAATTACATAGAATGCATCAACTTATCAGTCCTTTTCAAACAGAATTTTAAGATTACAAACCTGAAAGAAACATATTGAATTGTAAACAGTAATGGTAATAAAATGCAAGCTAACTGTTTTGTGGGGCCAATCATGGTGAAAGTGACTTCCAAAACATTTAAAAAAAAAATTGTTTTCTGTAAAAGTGGTTTCCTTTCAAAGAGCCCAGCAGACTTTTATTTGTGTCTATGGGATGTAACCACTGTTTTTTTTCCTTTCTTCCTTTTTTATTGGTTATTACTGTATTTTTCTCAAAATGTAGATATAGTTTTGTAAGTGAAATAGTGTTCCTCTAAGAAGAGGCCATTTTTAACTTAAAATGAAACCCCTATTCGCTCTGATTACAAAACCTCATAGTACACAATGTTTTTTGTAAAAATACGTCCATCGTGTAGTAGATCACCCTGACTTGAAACTTTAATCTCATATGGATTTGTGCATCTTGAAAAAGCAACATAGAGTTGTCCATGTGCAAAAACAGGTCCTTGTAAAAAAATACCCACAGACTTAAAAGTTTGTCCTTGGGATCTTTTGGTGGTTATGGCAAATGCCATGATGACTGGAAATTGTCTCTTTTGAAGGACAAAAGGCAAACCACTCTCACTTGGAGCTAAATCAATTCTTGGTATAAAAACTTGTTCACGTTTATGGATCCCAGTCATAATTTCTGCATGTATAAAATGATCTTTTAAATTGTGCACAATTAATCTGGTCCCATTACAAAGTCCTTTTTTTGGATTCATATTTCTCAATAGCATGAGAATTGCCCCCTTTTTTAATTGCAAAACATGCGGTGGCATTCCAGATGGGGCTAAAGAATTAATAAATTCTATAATAAAATTAGATTCACTGTCTTTATCGTCAGCCAGAACTGAATCTGCACTGTAATAATTATTTTGTGGTGCATTGATGAATTAAAAAATTTCGTTATTTAGATTCAAGGCATCTATATTTTTTGATGTTAATATCACTTTGTTTGCAATGTCTGAGTAATCGTCATTATTCAGAGTGTTTAGAAAGATTGCTGATATAAGTGATTCCTTGCAAACCATTGTTGATGGAATTTCAATGGTATCATTGGGTAAATCATGTATTTGTGGATGTTTTCCTTCTCCAATTTGAATGAGCCAATCTTTGAATTTGTTTTGGCCTTTAGATGTCATATTTAATTCCAATTTGAGGTGTGTAAATATTTTCCACAGTTTACTTGTCTTGATACATGTTTCAATGATATCAGTTCTATTTCCATGTGGCACAGCAGGTAATGTTTGCCTAAAATCTCCTCCTAACAACATCACCTTTCCACCAAATGGTAAATTATTATCCATCACTTCTTTTAAGAATCTATCAATACACTGCAAAGCATGACATGACATCATTGTTGCCTCGTCTATGATAACTAATTTACTTTTTTAAATGTTTTTGGCTTGTAAAGAATTCAGTCGAATATCTGACACTGACGTTTCTAAAATGGGAACTGGCAGTTTAAATCCACTATGCGCAGTTCTACCCCCTTCTAACAAAAGTGCTGCAATTCCAGTTGTTGCAAATGGCATTGCTATTTGACCCTGTGCTCAAATGTAACTCATCAATCAATTGTACAGATTAGTTTTTCCTGATCAACCAGGGCCATCTGGATAGAAATAACGGTCTTTGACCATTTCATCATCTGTAGCATTTGTGATGGCATTAAATGCTTGTAATTGTAAAGTATTTAAAGTTGCCAGTTTTTCTTCTGTGTTTTTGTTTTTGTAGCTCAGTGTCCTAATCATCAAAGTTGATGTCATCTATAAGTCCTGGATCAGGCAAATTAAAACTTGCACAATTTAATCCATGAGCAAGAAATATTTCTTGAATTTCCATTAAAGTTTTTAACAGTACTATTGGCTCACTGTAACGTTTCAAGAAGTCTTCGGACATATTTAATTTAAATGTTTCCCACAAAGTAAATGCATCAGGTACATTGCAAAAGATGCAAATGAACGCAAATTGTTCTCTGATTTGCTTTGGGATTTGGCATAGTGCTGCTTCTTCCCTCTCCCATTCTGTATCATCTGGTATGAAGTTTTGATGTCTTGCAGCTAATAAACTATGTCTTAAACTATGTCATTCACCGTGCATAAATGTTCAAAACTTTGTGCACCGGGAACATGTAAAAGAAGTAATCTTAAACTAAAACATTCAATGTCTCTTTGACTTACGGTATAAATTCATAGTATAATTTTGTATCTCTTTTTTGTTGTCGCCATAGACCATTTACAAATACATAGTGATTCTGCCAGTTCACTTTGAGCTAAGGCAATTCTTTCATTGCCTGCAGTAAAGCAAACAAACTGACTTTGGGGGAAATGTACAGCTAATCGATACACAGCATGTGATCGACCATGTATCTCAAATTTCAGAAGCAGCCACATTGCTTCCGGAGCACTGACATAGCGAGCATCTAAATAATGAGAAAGTTCGTCATGTAAAATTGGATTTTCCTTTTCGTTTGCTGCACCTTGCACAACAACTGTTGCTGCAGCATATCCTTTGTATATTAGTGATGTCGCGAACATAAAATTTTCGGTTCACGAACCGCGGACGCGAATTCCATCAAATGTTCGTGAACGGACGAACATCAGTGAACCTCCATAGACTTCAATGGTCAGGCGAATTTCAAAACCCACAGGGACTCTTTCTGGCCACAATAGTGATGGGAAAGCTGTTTCAAGGGGACTAACACCTGGACTGTGGCATGCCGGAGGGGGATCCATGGCAAAACTCCCACGGAAAATTACATAGTTGATGCAGAGTCTGGTTTTAAGCCATAAAGGGCATAAATCACCTAACATTCCTAAATTGTTTGGAATAACATGCTTTAAAACATCAGGTATGATGTTATATCGATCAGGTAGTGTAAGGGTTACACCCGCTTCACAGTAACAGAAGAATATCCCCGTTTAATGCTCCGCAAACAACCGCAAACAGTCCCTTTGCACAACCGCAAACTCCCCATTTTCACAAGGTTGGATACCAAGCTAGCCATGTCCCGTTCCTTGTCCTCACTGATGTCATTGAAGGTCTCTTCCTCCACCCAGCCACCAAGGGTCCCCGAAAGGTGACAACAAGCCCCCTGGGATGCCTGCTGTGTTTGGTCTTCCACCTCCTCAAAGCCACCTTCCTCCTCTGACTCCTCTTCTTCAGACTCCCAGAGTCTGGGGGCTTCCACTGCCCAGCATGGAAGATTATACACAGGTCAGAGTCTGGGGGCTTCCACTGCCCAGCATGGAAGATTATACACAGGTCAGAGTCTGGGGGCTTCCACTGCCCAGCATGGAAGATTATACACAGGTCAGCGTCTGGGGGCTTCCACTGCCCAGCATGGAATATTATACACAGGTCAGAGTCTGGGGGCTTCCACTGCACAGCATGGAAGATTATACGCGTTGCCTCTGTCTGCGTTATTATAAGGTGTGTACTGTTAAGTAGTACTATTCCTATCGGTTTAATCCCTGTTACGTCCACTATCAGGGGACGTGTATATGGCATGGATTTTTGGAAGCGGGAGATGGAAAAAGATGCTTGGTCGGTCCTCCCACTTCAAATTTGGGGCACTGCGCGTGCAATCTAAGGTGACACCAGATATGAGTGTCACTGTGCACTGGCAAAAGTTGGCAGAGTAGATGCAATAGGCTTCACACACACGTCTGTAGGCAGGCAATTGCTATTCAATCTATTACAGTCAAAAAAGTGTTGTTTTATGTCATTGAGCACAATATAAGCTGTGAGCCTGACACAGGCAGGCAACTGAAATTAGATTACAGGAAAAAAATGGTTGTTTTCAATGTAGGTTACACCACCAGGTATGAGTAGTGAAAATAAGCACAGTATAAGCTGTTAGGTATTAGCCTGTCACACACACACGCTGGCAGGCAGGCATAGATTACACACAAAAAATAATAAAATAAAATAAATGATGTTCAAAGTTTCCTCAATGATAAAGTATAGGGGCGAACCGAAAAGCGCATGTTTTCGCTGTTTTTCTCGCCGGAGAACTATTCGCGGCGATTTTCGCATGTTCCCGTCCGCCGCGAATTGTTCTCCGGTGAACTGTTCGGGACATCACTTATCCAGATAAATACTCTGATCTCAGTTGGAGAAATTGCGGCCATAAGGGCACTCATTATCATATCTGGTGGACATGTCCTACGATTCAGGAACTAGTGTCTCTGTGTACTAGACATATTTAAAAAATAGCAGGTTTTCAAATGGAAAATAAACCTCAATGGATATTATTCCATATATTCCCCTTAGAAATAATGCACTTAAAAAAAATAAAAAAATCCCATTTTGGAATTTATAGCCTGGTATAAGAAAAGATTATATAGTAGTTACTGCGCTAACAAAAATAAGCTCTATTTTCTCACTTTAATGAGAGGTAGTCATTTGTGTGTTTCCCCCAGCAGTCCCGAGCTCCACTTCCAAGCCCCCAAGTATCTACCATAAGTACTAAAGAAAGCTTCCAGAGATATTTAATAATAATTACCATATTTTTCAACAAAATTTGTGTTTTTCTAATACACAGGGGTAACCAGTTGAGAGACCCTGCGCTGGATGAACAGAACAGTCTTTGTGTCCATGCTAACATTAATATTTTGAGCACAAACGCTTAATATGTCTGAAAATTAAAAAAAAAATGGTAATATACTTCCAAATACAAGTTAAAAGTCATCAAATATACAAAAGAATATGGAAATAAAACTTCAGAGAGAAAGTTTGGACCTCCTCCCACTAAGTGTTCTATTTCCCACTGAGTGTGCTACAGGTACACGTTCTTTGAACATTTAAAAAGTATCCTCTGTTTCATGTTTAAAATATTGATTTCTTAATTTGGGGATTGAAAAAGTAGGGGTCGTCTTATACATGGTGGCGCCTTATACATGGAAAAATACGGTATTTGTATTCATACCAAGGAGATACTATAAGAGGATCTCAACCAGGGATCCCATGTTTTTAAAAATATGGGGATAGAATCTGCTAAGAGATAGGTGATTATTTTGTTTATTAGGATACAATTTAATTTATTTTTAATTGTTTGTAAATTAAAGGTTTTCCATTTACCAGCTATATGGCTTTAATTAGCCAATATTAGAAGAAGATAGAGAAGATATTCCCAAGAGGTAGGTATCAATATTCGGTTTAAGTTGGCTTTTAAATATTTCTGAAGAAAGGTGCATAATATTTTACCCAATGTATTGACTTTTGGACATTCCTACCAGATATGAATAAAGAAACCTACTACAGAACAACCTCGAAAGCAATTGGGATTCTCTGAAGGCTTCCATTTAGAAAGTCATTTTGGAATGATATAAACCCTTTGTAGAATTTCATTCGAGGTCTCTAAAATAATGTAGTTAAGAGATCCTTGTAAAAAAATAGTCCATAATTCTTTCCATTTATCCTGTTTCCATTCTTGAGCTAAATCTGTCTCCCATTTGGCTTTGTGGATTTCTGAAGGTGAATTAAAAGTATCATATAGTGAACCTAGAATGCCTCGTGTAAACCAATTCATCTTTGGGTTTCCATAGGTCTTTATTATAATTGTAATAAATAGTTTCAAGCAACAGTAGTTAAAGTGTTCACTTAGGGGTTATTGGTTTATAGACAATATGTAAGTATTATGTTGTCTATAAACCAAGATCCAAATTTATGTTGACCTTTAGATCTCCACCAGATAGGAGAATCTTCATTAAACCCTTTGGGGAATTGTGAATGGGGAAAAATGGTTTATTTAGACCATTAGCAGAGATCGGTTGTTAGTAATTTAAATATTGCAAGATAGTTAGCTTTATATATGTCTTCCAGACTTGGTGTAATATTTATTCCAAGATATTTAATGTATGACTTGGCCCAATAAAAATTATGATTGTGATGGATAGACTCAGTTTTATAGGAGGAGAGTTAGAGAGATACGGATTCACTTTTTCCAAATTCCCTCTCATCCTGAAAATTGACTATATGTTTCTAGAATTTGCATTAGAACTGGAACTGGAGTAAAGTGGACACAGTAAATCATCCCCGAATAAACAGCATTTATAATGGTGAAGACCAACCTCTTTCCATTGAATATTTGAGCTGGACCTAATGACTTTGGCTAGGGGTTTTTCCGTCAGGGCAAAAAGAAGGGGAGACAGAGGGCATCCTTGTCTGGTAGCTTTCTGAATGACTATAGATGATTTATTTTGTCCAGGTAATTTCAGAATGGCTTTAGGAGAATGATAGTAAACATTAATTAAATTTATAAAATTTCCTTTAAACCCAAATTTAGCTAAAACTGTGTGCAGATGTAAGAGTATTGTATTGTTGTGCAATATGCATGACATTTAAGACTCTTCTGATGTTGTCACCTGCTTTCCTGAACGGAACAAACCCTACTTGATTCTTGTGAATTAACCTGGTCAAATAATGGGATATGCTATCTGCCATTATTTTTGCTAGGAGTTTGAAAGTCGTGAGATTGGCCTATTATTTTGGCTTTGTTGAGTTCTAGGGAGACCAGGTGGACTTCTAGTATCGAATTGAATAAGGCTACTAAGTGTGGGAGAAGAAGGCCAGTAATTTTTTTATAATATAGGTTAGTAAAACCATGCGATATACCCAATTTTCATTTCTTATTGATCTCATTGATCCTCCATGAGTTATTCTTACAGCTGAGTGGTCAGACCAAGGGCACTTTTCATCTCATCCTGTTTGGTATATGGTTCAAAATTATAGTTCACCTATATCTAACAATTTGATGACAAGTTCAGAATATGTTTTTTTGACATACAATGTTAGAGGATTTAATTCCCCTTTTAAAAGGCGTAAGGCTTTTCTCACTATAGAAACCACCACCCCTCTGTACTTTTTACAGGAAACACATTTTGCGCACAACAAAATCACAAAATGTATGCATAAACACTGCCCTACCTTGTATGCTACCAGACAAACTTCCAAAAGAGCAGGAGCTGCCATACTCCTACATAAAGATTTCCCCTTTACACTAGAAAACAGATCTCAATGATAACTACATTATAATCACAGGCAAAGTTCTAGATACCAAATTTCTCTTATTTCATTGAATTTCCCAACAACCACCCCCCATACCACCCCCCATAACAATCTTACTGAGTTTTTAAAATATTTAGAACAAAAGGAATTGAGTATGGTAATTTTAGGAGGAGACCTAAACTTAACCTTAAATCCTGAGTTAGATAGATCGAAAGTATGCAAAGAGGGACGCTTCTCAAATAAACTAAAGCAATGTTTTTTTGCAAATGAGAAAAATTAACATATACGTGTAGTGTAGGAAAAAAAAAAGCTTCTGCAGATAATTTATGGTTTTACCACAAATAAAACTACATGATTAGCATGAGAGGATAAGATTCTAATATTTAATTGCCTTAAATAGTGATGAGCCCCTGAGACTTTGGGTCCATTGTCTTGAGTACAGTCTGCTGGATTCGGCCATGCCTTTTCTTTTTTTGAAGATATTACAAGTAGGTCTTTGGCTAAGGTAATCTTACATTTTATATACACAAATAACCTGAAATTATAAACAATGAATGGACTACACTGAGTTGAGGACACTGACATAAGTGCACTAAACATTTTGGAAAACATCTCTATTATTATATTATTCTTTGGGTCATATGTGTTAAGATATGACATCTGTAACAGACCCCACAGTTTCTTCATGTAGTTATTTTTGGGACAAATTCATCAAGCACTGAAAAACTTGGTGCATACCTTTTTGAGGAGCTGTACTAAATAAGTTACAAACTGCTTTTGGTAAATAAAAATAAATTAAATAATACATCCTTTCATTTATTGCTTTTTATACACAATGTAATCTGTAATTTTGTTGCTGCTGTTCTACTTCCACAGATGAGAGGAGTTTGAATGAAGAGGGAGTTTCTACCTGCACAATAGAAAATAGACAGGTAATGAATGACAGTGGTCCTTTATTCAATTCCATTTAATGGTTTGAAGTAATATTTATCTCATGTTAGATGTTCTTTGAATCACTACATACTATTTTTACGAATTTTTAAAGTTAAGGTTAAAAGCCTATCGCTAGTTCATCCTTGTTTTTTTCGCTGACAAATTTAACTGTGTCTGCAAATATAATTTTAAAAATAATTGCATTTTAGAAATAGGAACAATTGACAAAATGTCAAATATTTTGGTTAGATTATTCACTATAAGTGGATAATCTGCCCATTTTGGGTCACCCTACATAGTAGGGCTCACTGCTTTATTGAAGTACACAGGCATCTTAACCAAGACAAGGTAGCGATCCAGGAGTGTCCCTAGGACCTCCATTAAAAAAATGAAAACACACTATTTTGATAGGCAATGAGGTCGAAATGATCTTTTATTGATCCTTTAAAAAGTTATAATTCTATGAGAATATAAATGTGTTGGCTGCTTATATGAAAAGGATTTACATGTCACAAACACATAATACTATGGAATTAATTCAGGCGTTTCCATTTATTGTGGATTTCTAATCTAGTCATGTTTAAACAAATGTCATAAGATACATACATCCTCTATTGCAAATATTTGATTTTGAGTTGATTTGCAGTACATGAGAGGGTGGATATTAATCCTTTTGATTACAAAAAAGCCAACAAGTGTTGATTTACTACTTTCTGCAAGATTCATGTGTGTTTTTCATAAATATTTATATGTTTCTAGTTAAACATGATTTTAATATTGTGGTAATTCATTTTTATCATTATTTTCCATCAGGTCCTAGGTAGTCAATAAGCTGACTGGGTCCAAAGCAGGGCCTATAATCGATTTCTTCCAGAGCTCCACTGCATTATTTAATATGTCATCTTAACAAAAGTTTCCAATTGCTTAGATGAGCTAATAGTGACATGCTGCTCTTTTCCTAAGCCCATATTCACTGTGTAAACATATTTCTGTGCCATTCTGCAAATCATTAGATTAAGATATGTGTATATGTATTTATAAAAATATGGATTTAGTACCTTGATTTCATTTTAATAAGGGCATTTGGACCTTGCTGTAATTAATTAAATAGTTGACTAAAACTGACTCCTGAAGAGATAGAAATGCTGTAGTGACAAGTTTACTGGTAGCCTTCCTGCATCTGTATGATGAAATGAAAGCAACAGCAAACAGAACAAAAACATTGTGACATCTATAGTAAAGTAGGGTATTGACGTGTCAGCCTAATATATAATGATTGGTAAAAACAATTTTGTTCACTGGCTCCATAACACTACAGAATAAAATGCTATCTTATCACATAAAAAACATCAATAACTCTACACCCTCTATACATCGGTTCATTGTCCAAATACTCTCCAGCTTCCTTTGTTCTGCGTAGAACACACTTTTTTCCCATTATCTTCTACCATCACCACCAACAAAAGCTCCTCAGAAGCAGGGACCTCAGGTCCTTTCATAATCAAGTAGTACAGGTTAAAATAAAAGTTAATAATGGATGTTGCATAGCCCTCTCTATCAGGAATGGGACAATGGTCTGTTCACTGGAATTTCTGTTGTTCTTTGCGGATGATCATAAATGGTATGAACTAACACTCTATCCCTAACCACCTGATAATGCAAATATATCCAAACTGATGTAATTATGATGAGATGATGACTTGACCAGAGGAAGACACCAAACTAGTTCTCATGATAATCATGGCTCCATATTGTCTAATACAGATAGGTCTACTATCACTGGTGATGATGATGATTACATCTACAAATAGAAACATAGTTTTCAATACAGGTAAGAACCAACATTTGTTTTCCCTTACTGTGATTGTCCCTTTAACTTCTTTTGGAAGACTGCTCTCTTATCTACTATCCTTTCTGTAAAAAAAGTACTTTTGCATATTACCCTTACATTTACCATATTCACAGGTCAAATTATGATTTCTTGCATTCATATTGCTCTTTTTTTCTATATAAGGTTTATGAAATCTATTGATATATTTAAAGGTTTCTATTATGTTTTCCCTCTCCCTCATGTCCTTCAAGCAAGAGAAAGAACAGAGAAGGAACAAAAAACAAAACAAAACAAACAAAAAAACAAAACAATGTTAACAATCGGCATAAAATGGGGGCCCTGTCTTGAGCTCAGAATCTTTATTTATGAATCAGATAATGCACTAGTAAAATTATATCAATCCTTCAAATATAGTCAATATTCGCCATCATTTAGTGACAGGAAAATGATTTTGTGCAAAAACAAGTCATTTTCCTTTCATCAGATAAAATATTGAGAAATGTAAAATAGTCTAGATGAAAGGATGATTAAAGACAAGGCCCTATATTTAAATTATGATATTTTGAAGAACTACACTTGCAAAACGCTAAACTGGTTATAGAATGTTCAAAAACATAAAGCATATAATGCACCACCTTTACACTGCTGTGGAATCTACCATTTTTGTTTCTTCTTATCAACTTCCAGAGGTTACAGTAGACAGTGAATACACAGAAAGGTTATATCTTCACATTGGGTATGAGGTAAGTAAGACTGCTAGTGCTTTCTATTGGATTAATCAAAAAATGTAACCCCACAGTTATGTGCACTTAATTAAAATATTAAGGTTGTGTCTATTTTATTGGTTAAAAAAAAAATTACACTGCACATTATTAAGTTTAGTTAATCCAAAGATTATATAGAAAAACAACTGACCACAGTGGTCTTTTAAAATTGACCTTTATTATTATTAATACATTAATCTTATCCTGATCTATTTATATAGTAATTTTGGATATAATGTAAGAAATACAGTGGACCCTCAGTACTCGACTACCTTAATAATCGTCACACTTGACAAAACCAATTTACATTACTCCTTATGATAGTTTGGTACTCATAGGGCCTCATTCAATTGCAAGGCCACAGTTGGTGGGCTACAGGCTGGCTTGAGATTTGCTACAATTAAAATTACTGACCGATTCAATTCATCAAGGCCGCCACTTACGGGCCGAAAGTCGAAACCGTAGACCATGCAATTGTATGTAGCATTTCATAGAGTGATCCAGATCAATTAAGCAAGGCCGTAACTCACGACTTGAAAACAGCCAATAGAAAATGAGACCGTCATCATTACATCAGTAAAACATGGAGGTTACATGTCAATCCGATATGCAATCAGACACGCAATCCTGCAATGTACAAAATAATAAAAAATAATGAAGGAAATGTTATAGTCTATGTGGGTAGACTGATACGTATTAACTCCTTGATTACTGAGATTGATATAACACGAAAATGGCACATCAATTTTTTTTTTATCGCAGATTTACGAGCTTCAGACTGTTGTGCAATTAATGTCTAATCCCTTGCATTGCTTTCCCATTCTTTAAAAGTGCGGTATTGATTTTTTATTTGCATTTACAGTGCTACAATCAGGGGTAAAACACCCTTGCGAGTTCTATCTGGTACCCATAGGATTTTCTTCTACATTTGATATTTACGGGTGTGAAAACAAATCCGGGCTTGAGGAATTGTAGCAACTGAATAGCGATTTGCGATTGTAACTCTTGAAAGATCAAAGGCTTAGATGGGGGATAAGTTTCGGTTGTAACAACCATAGGGATGTTCAGCCTGTAACCCATAAATCGTTTGCTGCTTGCAAAAAGACGCCAATCGAATTGCAAATTAGTTTATAGGCTACATTACGAGTTCCTGTAAACTTAGCTCAATTGAATCGGGACCATCGTTTTCGCCAGTCATAGTGCCTTCTGGAACCAATTAATAAATACCAAAGTAAAGTACCATCTTTTGCTTATTAAGGCAATGAAATTACTAAAGCTTGTATTTTAAGAAATAATCTCAATTTCCTTTGCTGTCACTCCTCACCCTGGGTGTCATCAATGTTAATACATTCAATTTATATTTAATTTATCAATTTCACATATGCTTCTCCCTGAGTTCTGTTTCTGAACATAAAACATATTGGTGGCTAAGGAAAAAAATTAGATCACAGAAGACCAATTAATGGAACTTGATTAGTCACCTGGAAGGGGATTTGAATGAAAACAAGATCTGTATATAGTTCTGCTGCCACAATACTGAGGAATCAACAATAATACAATTAAATTGAAGTGGAAATTAAAAATGATTACCCATCCAGGTGACAGTCATGGAAAACAAAATAAAGGAATAGACAAACACACAGGGCCTCATTCTATTAGCGGCCGCAGCCGTTGCGGGGCCGCAAGGACCGGCCGCAAGCTATTCTGCTATTCTATTCTATATACACTTAATAAATTATAGGTACCATAATTATTTTTTTACTTTCTAAAAACGTTTTCCTATTATCATATTTTCTTGAATAGAGCAAAGCTTAAATGTAACAGTTCTGTGACACTTCATGGTTTCATGTAAATTAAATTTCAAATGACTAATTGTAACGGAACCCATCACTGTTTTACCCTGTTTTATAGTTATTTAATTCTTGGTTAAAATATGATCACATTGCTGTACTGTAGATATGTTGTTTTATGTTCTACAGAATATATTGGCTCAGAATATCACAGCTACTAGGCTAATAGATAATCCTATTACAGATAATCCTGTTACAGAGACTCTCCTAAGATAAGGAAGTTGTAAAGGATCCTTGCATTTTCCAAACTGTTTTCATTCTCAGATAAGAACTAAGAAGGATGATCTAATTAATGTCTGATTGTATCAAAGTTGCCAGGGAGCCTTAGGGAGGGGTGACTCACCTATTGTCCCTCTATGTGTATTGCCTGTGAAATGTCTGTGTGTTATGGGTAAAAGATACTTTTACTAACTTTTGAACCCCTGGTCTGATTCATGCCATTTTTTAATATGTTGTTCCCCTGGGTGAGAGCTATTGAACGGTGCTGGACTTAAAGGTGTACCCCCTGTTTTTGGGGTACATCCAGAATGTGGTTAAAATTGTGTCTGTTTTAATTGTGTTACCTGTTATCTGAGGGGAGGAGACGTGGGGGTTGAACCATGTATATAATTGGCTGTGATAATTATGTGGGTGTAGCCCTTCAGAGGGCACCATTGCATAAAAGGAGATTCCCTGTCATTAAAGATTAGTTCTACTTGACCCTTCAAAACGTAGCCTCGTCTCGTTATTGGAGGGGATCGCTATATCCTACTGGGGATTGCTATGCTTTTGCATACTCCCTTGAGCTGTAACGAGTCTGTGGTGATTGTGTGGTGTCCGGTGCGGTGCTTGTAGGCCTCGACGCAAACTAGGACGCGTCCATCAACGGAGGTACCAGGTCGGGGTGCCAGTAGATCCGTTACATTGGTGGCAGCGGTGGGATGGCGTCCTAGTAAGAGGAAAAGCAGCACGGAGACACCGGTAACGTTTGAAGTTACAAATTGAGGGCAACGCTAGTATCCGTACAGCGCCCCTGGCTACAGCAGGATGGAACCGGCTAGTTTTCGGACAGCGTTCCATGATGAGGATGAGGAGGCGGCCGCGGACTACCGGGATGCAGACAGAAAGGAACTCTAGTATGATGCCCTGGAAGATGCCCAATGGCGGCGAGGTGAGAGTCTCCACAGTGATAAGCAGCGGCTACAGAAGCGTGTGGCGATGCGGATGTATCTATTGGGAGAGCAGCCCCTGGATTAGTGGGTGACAAGACTAGAGACCCTGGTATGGCGAGAGCTCTGGCTAGACAAAGCATACCAGGCCCTCTGGTGGCATACCGTTCGTCTTACCCCCTGGACACCTGAACACGACTTACCGGAGGGGAATGATTTTGATGGCCCGGGTTTATTATGGGATGCCTTGGAGGACGACATTGATCTTGGCAGCACAGAGGGGTCTAGGTTTTGGGACATCTATGACTACCGGATGGGCATGTATGTCTGGGATGACGAAGGCGAGGTGAGCAAAGACATGACCCACCTGGTAACGAGAGAGTGGGAGCTGGAGCAGGACTACCAATACCTGCTCAGCTTCGTGCATACTCGACAAGCAGAACCAGACCTCATTGACTGGTCCTGGGATGACCTCCAGATGGCAGGTAGAGATGGGACCGAGGTCTCTCTACCGGCCCTACAGGGAGCCGAAGGTGTCGTCCTTCCCCCCCAGCGGCAGTGTGAACCCCAGGGGGCAGAAGGTGTCGTCCTCCCCCCCCAGCGGCAGTGTGAACCCCTGGGGGCAGAAGGTGTCGTCCTTCCCCCCCAGCGGCAGTGTGAACCCCAGGGGGTGGAAGGTGTCGTCCTTCCCCCCCAGCGGCAGTGTGAACCCCAGGGGGCAGAAGGTGTCGTCCTTCCCCCGCAGCAGCAGTGTGAACCCCTGGAGGCAGAAGGTGTCGTCCTTCCCCCCCAGCGGCAGTGTGAACCCCAGGGGGCAGGAGGTGTCGTCCTTCCCCCCCAGCGGCAGTGTGAACCCCAGGTGGCAGAAGGTGTCATCCTTCCCCCCCAGCGGCAGTGTGAACCCCAGGGCTCAGAAGGTGTCGTCCTTCCCCGCCCAGCGGCAGTGTGAACCCCAGGGGGCAGAAGGTGTCGTCCTTCCCCCCCAGCGGCAGTGTGAACCCCAGGGGGCAGAAGGTGTCGTCCTTCCCCCCCAGCGGCAGTGTGAACCACAGGGGGCAGAAGGTGTCGTCCTTCTGCCCCAGCGACAGTTTACCCTGACAAGGGGAGACACCAATCTCCCAGACGGCGCAGATGGGACCGTGGTCTCTGTGCCTGACCTACCGGGATGCTGGACAGCCTGTCCAGATCCCCAACTACCCTCACTGGGACAACCGGAGGAGGGGGTAAGTACAAATTACCCTCCCCAGCTAACTTCTAATGTGGCACCAGGGTTAACAGAGGAAATGTTAACCCCCACTGACCCCCACGTTTCCCTGGCTACTGAGCCGGAATATGTCCCAAGTACCCCAGCTGAAGAGCTGACAGCGGGGCAGAGTGCAGTCGGCCTCTGCCCTCCCTTTGTCCCTTGTACAGAGCAGGATGTCCTGCAGGTTATACCAGTAGAAGAGCTGGCATCAGGGCAGAGTGCCACTGGCCTCTGCCCCTCAAGTCCCCTCAGCGTGTTGCCCCATCACCACAGCGAAATACCCAGGTGCAGTGACGGTTTGTTGTGGGTGGGCTGCTCTTGCACTTTGTTGTTGTGGGGGGGCACTGGTTTATTGTGGGTTGGTGGATCGTCTAACGGAGGCACTGACCGGCAGAAGGTCAGGTGCCCGGTTAGACTTCCCCCCAAAGGGGAGATGTGTGACGAAGTGCCCTTCGCCACTTTGTCTTGGAGAGGACTGTTTGCCAGCCTCCTGCCCTGCGACTATGGCCCTGGGACATATTGCCCTTCAAACACAGTATTCGGCCATACCAGAGTGTATGTCACTCATTCTGGCCCTTTACATACAGGGGGGTCATTCGGTACTTGCCCTGTGGGAGCGGTGATACCCCAGATAACTATGCCATGGAGCCCATTCATATAATGAAAGACTATGGGAAAGACTTTAGCTACATGGCAATTGAACTGTGTGAAGAGGATCTGAGCGCTATTCGGTAGTTTTGATGCCAGCTATCTGGGGATATGTGAAATGTGAGTAAATGTGAATTGCAGTAATGCTGATGGGTTGTCAAACTAGAGAATTGACCAACAAATACTTTTGTCCGGACATCCCCAGGCCGATCCGTTGGGATCAGATCGTGTATGCCGGCTTATGGTCACGGGGGAGGTGTGTAACGGAACCCATCACTGTTTTACCCTGTTTTATGGTTATTTAATTCTTGGTTAAAATATGATCACATTGCTGTACTGTAGATATGTTGTTTTATGTTCTACAGAATATATTGGCTCAGAATATCACAGCTACTAGGCTAATAGATAATCCTATTACAGATAATCCTGTTACAGAGACTCTCCTAAGATAAGGAAGTTGTAAAGGATCCTTGCATTTTCCAAACTGTTTTCATTCTCAGATAAGAACAAAGAAGGATGATCTAATTAATGTCTGATTGTATCAAAGTTGCCAGGGAGCCTCAGGGAGGGGTGACTCACCT
The DNA here is from genome assembly GCA_027410445.1 of Discoglossus pictus. Taxonomy (NCBI): domain Eukaryota; kingdom Metazoa; phylum Chordata; class Amphibia; order Anura; family Alytidae; genus Discoglossus; species Discoglossus pictus. The sequence goes on from CM050163.1 coordinate 51,042,161, forward strand.
ATTGTCCCTCTATGTGTATTGCCTGTGAAATGTCTGTGTGTTATGGGTAAAAGATACTTTTACTAACTTTTGAACCCCTGGTCTGATTCATGCCATTTTTTAATATGTTGTTCCCCTGGGTGAGAGCTATTGAACGGTGCTGGACTTAAAGGTGTACCCCCTGTTTTTGGGGTACATCCAGAATGTGGTTAAAATTGTGTCTGTTTTAATTGTGTTACCTGTTATCTGAGGGGAGGAGACGTGGGGGTTGAACCATGTATATAATTGGCTGTGATAATTATGTGGGTGTAGCCCTTCAGAGGGCACCATTGCATAAAAGGAGATTCCCTGTCATTAAAGAATAGTTCTACTTGACCCTTCAAAACGTAGCCTCGTCTCGTTATTGGAGGGGATCGCTATATCCTACTGGGGATTGCTATGCTTTTGCATACTCCCATGAGCTGTAACGAGTTTGTGGTGATTGTGTGGTGTCCGGTGCGGTGCTTGTAGGCCTCGACGCAAACTAGGACGCATCCATCAACGGAGGTACCCGGTCGGGGTGCCAGTAGATCCGTTACACTAATAACATCACATTAGTGTAATGTGACATCACTGTAATATCATCACTCTAATGCTTATGATCAGTTACAGTCAATCAACAAAATAAATATATTTCTCAGGACACAAAACTAGTCCTCTTGTCACAAGTAATATTACAATACTGTATATAACTTTTCCACTTCACTAAACTTCTCTCTATACATAACCTTGCAAAGTCACGTATCTTGTTGATTTAATTAAATATTCATCACTAGTAAAAATGACAAATCATGAAAAGAACTCACTGTAGATTTGAAAAAAGTTTGTGAAGTATGCAACAATTCAGCATCAGCAACATTAGCATCTATGTAAGTAATAGGAAGAAAGCATGTTTAGAAAAACAATCTTCCATTTTGCAGATTCTCTATTGCATGGAAGCTGCCTAGATAGTCATACTTCCTTTTTATGAAGGGTGGTTACAAGCAAGGCTTGCAAGTATGCTTATAAGCCTATATCACAGATCACATTCTTCTGCAATAAATTAAATACATTATATATTGTTGTCATCAATTAAGGCATTATTATAGATCCTTCCATCGTTTGATATAATTGTGAGCAAGTATGATTGTGGTTTAGCCACATACAGTTGTGCTCAAAAGTTTGCATACCCTTAGCGAGTTGGTAATATATGTACCATTTAAAAAAAACAAAAAACATGAGTGAGCAGGCAAAACACATTTCTTTTATTTATTATAGGATTCATATTCAACTGTAGGTTATAACAGAATGGCACAATCATAAAACAAAACATGGCAAGAAAGAAAAAAATTTAATGATCCTGTTCAAAAGTTTGCATACCCTTAGTTCTTAATACTGTGTATTGCACCCTTTAGCATCAATGACAGCATGCAGTATTTTTTAATAGTGGTCTATGAGTTCCCTAATTCTTGCAGGTGGTAGAGCTGCCCATTCGTCTTGGCAAAATGCCTCCAGGTCATGCAGCGTCTTTGGTCGTTTTGCATGAACTGCGCGTTTGAGATCTCCCCAGAGTGGCTCGATGATATTAAGGTCAGAGTGGCCACTCCACAACCTTCACTTTTTTCTGCTGTAACCACTGGAGGGTCAACTTGGCCTTGTGCTTAGGGTAATTTTCATGCTGGAAAGTCCAAGAACATCCCAAGCACAGCCTTCATGCAGAAGAATGCAAATTGTTTGCCATCATGTTCTTGATAACATGCTGAATTTATCTTGCCATCAATTTTCCCAACATTCCCCGTGCCTTTAGAGCTCACAAATCCCGCAAACATCAATGAGCAAACACCATGCTTCACAGATGGTATTCTGTTCACTATAGGCTGTGTGGACCCCTCTCCAAACATAGCGCTTATGGTTGTGACCATAAAGCTCTATTTTGGTCTCGTCACTCGAAAATTACAGTATGACAGAAGCTGTGAGGCATGTCAACGTTTTGTCGGGCATATTGTAACCAGGCTTTTTTGCGGCATTGGTGCAGTGAATGCTTCTTTCTGGCAACTCGACCATGCAGCTCCTTTTTGTTCAAGTATCATTGTATTGTGCTCCTTGAAACAATCACATTATCTTTTTCCAGAGCAGCCTGTATTTCTCCTGAGGTTACCGATGGGTTTTTCTTTGTAGTCAGAACAATTCTTCTGGCAGTTGTGGATGAAATCTTTCTTGGTCCATCTGATCGTAGCTTGGTATCAAGAGATCCCTGAATTGTCCACTTCCTGATATGTAATTGAACAATACTGACTGTCATTTTCAAGGCTTTGGATATCTTTTGATATCCTTTTCCATCCTTATGAAGTTCCATTACCTTGTTCACTACCTTGAAGTTCATTTGACAGTTACTTTCTGCTCCGCATAGCTCAGTATCTTTAGTGCTCAGTGCATCCACGTGAGAGCTAATAATCTCATTGACTATTTATACATAGACACTAATTGCAAGTTAAAAAGCCATTTCAACCTGTGTGTGTCACCTTGTGTGTCTGTAACAAGGCCACACATTCAAGGATATATGTAAACTTTTGATCAGGGACATTTGGGTGATTTCTGTTATAATGATTTAAAAATGAGCCAGAACAACTATGTGATATTAAATGGCTTCATATGATCACTATCTTTCAATAGAATTTTCAAATAAATGCCAACATTTCACAATTTCTGCCAGGGTATTCCTACTTTTGAGCACAACTGTATATATTGTTTGTCACCTATACAAAAGGATCATCATTGCTTTTCATAAGTGGCTTATAAATCACTTGACATATCAGATACTCAATTGTTATAAGTACATTTAGGGATTTATCCTCGTCTCCTGAGATGTTAAACAGAGTTGTGTCTCTTTATCCAGGAGAAGCACATTTAAAAAATGGGTTACATATATCCCATATTAAACACTTTAGGGATTATTTTTTTCATAGTTTTATCATTTCAACTTTGATTGGTTTTAACTGCCATAGTCTTTGACATTTTAATAAAATAATTTTGTTTACTTTTTATTCCCTAGCTTGTGTTCAAGCCTCTATTGAGCCTAATGGAGGCAACTTTACAAACATGTGATGTTTTTCCCAATCTATAGTGGTCTTTTAACAGTAAAGGGATCGCTGAAAGGTTGATCAACAGGTAAAAAACACTGGAGTTAGTGCAATACTACTATTTAATATTGATGCTATATACTCAAAATAATCAGTAAAAATTGGTCATATGTCATATTTCACAAAATTGTTTCCAGTATAATTATGTCCCAAATGACACAGACTATTGTTAACAAACATTATAAAACAGTGAGTAAAATAAGAAAATATTAAAACATACTTCATTATGTTTGTCCTTTGGGTGCCCTTATTTTGTTATATATTACTATTACATTTGTCTATTCTCTGTGTCACTTTCTTTATGTAAACTTCCTTCTTGAGGCCTTTTGTTGTCATTATATTAAAATATGTGTGTGCATGTTCATAAAAAAACTTTGGAATCCAGACCTAGACTTCATTTTCATGTACTCATTTAAAAAAATATATATATTTAAGATTTTAGCTCCAAGACAACACCCTCTGCTGTTTTGCCATGTGCTTAATATTATATTTTATAATGTACTTAACCTCTGTACTGTGCTACCAATATGTTGACTCATTACAAATAAAGGATTTAAAACATTGACTAATCATGTTCCAGAGAATCTAATAATCCAGTAGATTTGTGTGAAACAGAAGGAACTCAGTATGCTGGCTAGTGCAGACTAACTCTCATTATAGGGCAAGAGAAAGTGTGAAGAGCCTGAGTTAAAAAATCTTATTTGGGCAATGTTTAGTACAATCCATTATTGAAATAAAACATGGATACAAACAAAGCAGTCTAAAATATAATTTGTAGTTACCTGACTGTTGGAATAGATTTATTTTATGTGGGAATAAGCTGGATCATGGTCAGACATTCAGATTGTATTTTGGAATTGATTCCCAAAAGATACACATGGGCCTCCATCCAATTGCATGGAATTGCATGAAATTTGCAATAGTTACAGAGCCATTCAATTGATCAAGTCCGCAGCTACCTGGCTGAAAGCCTAAACCGTAAACCAAAATAACTAAATAAAATAAACCGTGAACCATCCACCTATTAGTAGCATTTCAAAACATGATCATGATCAGTTGAGCAAGCCCGTAACTACCGATTTATAAGCCAATAGTAAATGAGACCATCATCATGATGTCAGTAAAAGTTACACGTCAATCAATTAGAGTTTAGAAGTCTGATGTGCGATCGGACTCGCAATCCGGCAATGTACAAAATAATATACTGGTCTAGTCCATGTGGGTGGCCTGTTTGTATTAACTCCTTGATTCCTGAGATTGATATAACACAAAAAAGAATTATTAAAAATAAATAAAAAATTATTGCAGATTTGCAAGCTTGAGACTGTTGCCCAATTAATTCTAATGCCTTTTGTCACTTTCCCTGTCTTTTAAAGTGCAGTATTGATTTTTTATTTGCATTTACAGTGTTACGGTCAGGTGATTAACCCCCTTGCGAGTCCTATCTGGTACTTGTAGGATTTTCTTCTACATTTGCCAGGTAATGGCTTGAAAACAATTACGGGCTTGAGGAATTATAGCAATTGAATAGCAATTTGCTATTGTAACATTTACGGGGTTGAAAAATGGCTTAGATGGGTCAGAGTTACGATTTTGACAGGCAAATTAGTTTACAGGCTCCATTACGGGCTCTGTAACTAACAATTGCTCAATTGAATGGAGGCCCATTCTTCTTTAAAAAATATCTCAGCTGCTAACTGTGGATGGTCATAACCCTCTTTTACTGACATCACACTTGAGTTTATCCACCAGTAGGTTTCACGGATAAATCCATTACAGGTTTATGGACAACAAATGCAAATGTATGCCATAAATTGAATAGTATAAATGTGATACTCCTGACAGTGGATTCAGATAATCTAGTAAATTATCTCTAATTCATTTATATTAAACAAAATTTTTTAGTGTCTAAACTCTTTTATTTTGAGTTAAATGAAGGTGTAAGTTGCTTTTTTGAGGTCGTGGATGCTCCCTCTTGGTGTAGGTAAGCTTTTTTATGTATGTGCTGTGTGTATTTATTGTGTTTTGATTTTTTTCATGTTTGCGAGTTCAGCTGCTGTGTAAGCGTGCTGAATGTGTGCAGTGTAATAGTGTGCGTGCGCGAGACCAAACCGTTACTGTAGTTGTGTACTTCCGCATTGTCGTGAAATGGCGAGAAATGTGTGGCATGCATCTTAGCGGAATATCCGTAGGTGTTTTGTGCTGTTTTGCAATTTTTTTGTGGTGTTTTGCGTGTTTAGAGTGCTGTAGCCTCGTTTTCGTTTTGTTCGGCGGCCATTTTTTCTCTCGCTTAGAGAATTTTGTAGTGTCTAAACTCTTTTATTTTGAGTTAAATGAAGGTGTAAGTTGCTTTTTTGAGGTCATGTATGCTCCCTCTTGCTGTAGGTAAGCTTTTTATGTATGTGTTGTGTGTATTTATTGTGTTTTTATCTTTTTAGTGTTTAAAGTCTTTTATTGTGTTTCGTGTTGTTTGCGTTGCGACGTAAAGTTTGTGACGGTTGCAGTTGCTGGCAAGGAGCGCCTTTGGCGCTCCATGCCAGCAACTGAGGCCCTCGCCCGCTGCCCTCGCTACGCAAGGGCCGCGGCTCGCGGCGCAAGCCCGCAAGCGTGAGCAACGGCTCTGGCTGGCTCGCCTGCTCACAACTATATATGTGATACAATAAAATTAAAGTACAAGAGAGGCAGAAGAACTGCAGCAAGTGTACCTTGTACTTGGTCACAGTTAACAAGTGAATTCATATTACCTTTGACACTAATGATACATGAATAACATGATAATACCATCTAAAAATAATAATAATCATATATAATTAACCATTGGAGTCACATAGCATAAAAAGTTCATTTATTCTAGAAAATACGTGATTTTTATTAGGAGTATTATATATTGCTTAGTTAAACATACATAAACAAAGACTTTCTCTCTCTGTAAACCCATGCTAAAAATCAATATTTGCTATGTAATGAAAAAGCTTAAATGTGAAAGGTGTATTTAATGCATTTATTTGTTTCCCAGCTACACCTAGTTTGTTTAGTATCAGTGCCAAGTTGTCAGTCTGCTTATTGCCAGGCATGGGTACAGCATTGTTGAGAGTGGAGAACCAGCTAATATATAAAGGATGAAATGGATCAGTAGTACTGCATTCTGCCTAATATCCAAAGACTGCAAGCTCTGCTTTATTGTGGAAGACCACCTTGAAAGATGACTGAATTAGAGACAGCGATGGTAATGATCATTAATGTCTTTGATAGGTATGCGTGTGCCGAGGGTTGCAAGAAAACCCTTAACAAGGGAGAGCTGAAGACACTTCTAGAGAAAGAACTTCCAGGAATATTGGCGGTAAGAAACTGGTGTAGGTTTTCCTAAAATGATCATCAATATGTTTAATATTTACTTTTATGCTCTTATTCTTTTGTATATGTAGATCATGCGGGACTTCGTATCTCCATTTATAATGTTTTCTACATCTAGATTTAAATTTATTTTAAGTTTTGGGTTATAAAACCCATTATAAAAATATAGAGTGGCTCTTATGAAAGCAAAAAAAGTGAAAATAAAGTATTTTAGTGTGAATTGCTGAACAATATATAGGTTTATTTGTTATTTTGCCTTTTCTCTAAAAAGCTTATTACAATCAGCATACTATAAATATTTTCATTGTACATCAGATAAACACGTTCTCTGATTAGCCATAAGGGATCAATGGATAGTATCATAAAATGAAGAGCTTATTGTAAGAAAACAATGCACAATGTCTGTTAACAGTAGGTTTATGACCTAATCTTTTCATAAATTAGGTAGAGAACTTATGAACCTCTGAGGAAAAGTTGCCATTAAGTTTCTACTTGCCATCACTCTTTGCCTATCTAGACTACAATTTTTAGATATGTTTTCATATCTCAGATCCTATTTTATCTCTGGGATTATTATGTATTTAAGATTAAAATCATTGTATCAATGGCCTTATAAATGCATGCTTCCAGACTTTATGTGTGCTTTAGTTCATAAATATGTGACCAAATCTTTGGGGTTTGAGTTATTTTTCAAATTAAGCTTCTTTATTATAAAGAGCAAGGTATATGGGTAGTTACCTTAAATAATCAGATGTGAATCCAGAGGACACATCAGTTCAATAGTTAGAGAAAGCAGTATTTCTACATTGCTAAGAAAGGCACCAAATTCTCTTTCCCCGGAACTGCTACTGGAATAAAAGCTATCCCCTCATCCCCTCATTCTAATTCAAATCAGGTCTTTCATTAAACTCCAGCTCTAACCCATTCTACAATGAACTATGTGACATAGAAGAAGCAAAATTACAGTTTTGCTCTTTCATTACCATATAGTCTTCACAAATAATTCTTTCATTTGTAAAAAAATACAAAATACAATTACCAACATTTTTACTATGATGCTATACATGACATACTGCATACAGGGTCTTCATAATTACAAATGATTTGTATAATTATTGGTTATTTATTTTACGTACTTTGAATAATTTTGTTTTAGTTGGCATAACGCAACTAATATGGATTATAAATTAATTAACTCATATTTTTAATCTCCAGGCAATAAAAATTATGATCATTAGTTAAAAAAAGGCTATTATAAAGAACAACACTTGAAAATAAGTAACATGTTTTTAGTATGTAAAAAAACAACACTGACCCTAATTTATTACTTTTATATGCAATTTTGCTACAGTGGAATCCATTTTAGGCTCCAGTGTTCAACTTCCTGAGTTGGAGGAGACTTTGAATATACAGGAAGTTTGTATCTGCAGAATGGGAAGGTGGTACAATAGCTGCCAGTTCATTCATGTCTAATGGAAAGCTCATCTGTTTACAATGACACACCCTATTGAGCAGCAGTAAAGAATAATTGGATATAAACAGTGAATATGTAATCTCTGTGATTTTTTGAACGTTCTAACATATTGACCAAAACTGTTTTTGTTATTCAAAATACCCTCTAGAAAAATAGTAGACCTTGGATTTACTTAAAGTCATTTGTATAAAAAAAAAAAAATTGTATTCGAAACAAAAGATTCATATACCTGAACCATCATTATGTGATGCAAACAGCCCAGTTAAATATACTTTTCAGTGAATAAATTGTTTCCCTTCAGGTATGTGAAGAATGCTTTCTTCGTTTGTTTCTTGTTGCTTTTCTTATTAGCCTATAAACTACTGACAAGGCTTTTCTACTGACAGTAAAGAATATGAAAATTATCATAAAAACTAAAAAAAATTAATAAATACAAAAGAGCAATGATATATCGAAATACACCAATGTCCAGGATTTCAGTGAGATTCAGTTGCACAAGTGTAATATTTTGGTTAAAATGCTAGTTATGCAAATATATCTATAAAAGTATTCTAATGAAGATACTTTCTGTAAATACAAATTATTTTTAAAAAAAAAAATATTCCCGTAATTTAAGGGCTAAAAAATCACTAAATTCTTACTAAACTGAATTATTTTTATATTTCCTTTTACTTGTACTTTTCTTGTAAGGCCAATATTTTTTATAGGTTATCGTCATTTTCCTTATTATGTGGCTGATTTATGAAATCAAAAAAATACTCACTGATTGAGGAATTTGATACATGAAATAACGCACTACTGAGTTTTATTGTCTTTCATAAGGTATTATATCAGAGCTTGATTAATGTACATGTCGGTCATTTAGATTTGACACAGATTTTTGTCTTATTCTATTATCAGTAAATGTACCATAATGTTTTTTTTCTACAATTAATGCTGATATAAATGTGTTTTTTCGAGGAAACCAAACAAAAGTAACCACATCACAGGTAATAGGAAAGGCTGTTATTTGAGCACCCTCCTTCCTGAAACTCTTAAGGTTTACATGAAAGATAACATAACAAATTTATTATACCATGATGTAAGATGTCTCAATAAAAACTTTGAAATTATAAATGTATCATAACTGTAACATGATAAAATGTACAATTACATACCTAACAAATGCATTATACTTTTTTTAGAACTGTAAGGATAAAGATGCTCAGGACAAAATTATGAAAGATCTGGATGAAGATACAGACGGTGCTGTGAGCTTTAAGGAATTTACTATTCTGGTGGCTACGCTGACCATCCTTGGACATGAAGTTTCTGGAAAAACTCCACCCAAAAAATAAGTTAAATAATGAAACAGTGTTTGTAAACAAAATAAAAATATTTTACCTAACAAAAACAAATGCGCTTTGTTGCTGTAAAAATACTGTATGAAGTGGGATAGGGTTGACAGCTTTCAATCAAAAAATAAGCATTGAATTATATACAGAGAATAATAAAATGATATTGCTCTATGTCAGTGTTCATCTTCTTAACTTCCAGTGATCAAGGTTTTTTTTCTTTGAGATCCAAAACATTTTACATCAAATGTTTCACAGATTTGAATAGAGCACATTTGAACTGAAAATAAGTTTATCAATATTCTATACTAGCGAATTGCCCGTCAAAAAATGACGGCAATGAAATTGTAAGTGAGCTAATGCTGTTTGGTGTATAATATCAAATAAATCTACTTTACCTATTTTGAAGTAATATATGCAGGAAGAATTCTGTTGAAGAGCTGATAATCTGTTTTGAGGTTGCTGCAGCATTAGTGGCGTGGAGCTGCTGTGTAAGCGTCATGAATGTGTGCGGTGTAATAGTGTGCGTGCGCGAGACCAAACCGTTAGCGTAGCTGTGTACTTCCGCATTGTATAAGTTATTTTTCTAAAATGGCGGCTACTGTGTGGTATGCGTCTGTAGCGGAATATCCGTAGGTGTGTTGTGGTGTTTTGCGTGTTTAGAGTGCTGCAGCCTCGTTTTCATTTTGTTCGGCGGCCATTTTTTCTCTCGCGTAGAGAATTTTTTTGTGTCTAAACTCTTTTATTTTGAGTTAAATTAATGTGTAACTTCATTTTTGAGGTCCTGGATGCTCCCTCTTGCTGTAGGTAAGCTTTTTATGTATGTGTTGTGTGTATTTATTGTGTTTTACATTTTTTGATGTCCACGGGTTGTGGGCGATTTTTGCGAGGTCGTAATGTGTAGTAACGTGTCTCGTATGTTGTTTGCGTTACGAAGTAAAGTTTGCGAGGGTCGCAGTTGCTGGCAAGGAGCGCCTTTGGCGCTCCTTTCCAGCAACTGAGGCCCTCGCTGGCAAGGAGCGCCTTTGGCGCTCCTTGTCAGCAACTGAGTATAAGATATATGTGATATATATATATATATATATATATATATATATATATATGTGATAGATATATATATATATATATATATATATATATATATATATCTGGGACTTGTGAAGCCTTGTATCACATCTAATAAAGTATACTATGGACAGAGACCTGAAAGTGGAACACACTGAGAGGAAAAGTAAAGTGTAACTACTATAGATACTGAACTGAGTGTTTATGGGGTCCCACTTCCCTTATGGAAGTCTCTTGTGAAAAGGGTATAGGAGAGCTGTCAGAGGGAACAATTATATAAAGGAAATATAAATATTTAGAAGGGCAGCGCTGTGCTATCACTTCCTCTCCCTTACATAGGACGAATATAATCACCACACAGAGTCCCAGTGTATCACACACATAGCAGGGCTCCCGGTGCATGGTGGGCAGTTCCCAGCACTATATGAAGGAATCTCACACACACAGCATGGAGGCAACTGCATGGTGTTCAGGGTGACAGGGACACCATACATACCGCGGGAGCCCGTCTGTCTCCCCAACCTCCTCCGGTGTCCACAGCTCATGCTCGGACAGCACCACTTCCTGATCCACTTACTCCTCCTGCTACTGAATACGGAGAGCGGCAAGGGACAAACCAAGACCGCGAAGCACCGGAACAGGACTGGTATCCTAGCAACAGGAGAGGGACATAGAGGCTGGACGGCAATCACCGGCAAAATACAAAAACATTGCCAGTGCTCCAGCGTCGGGGCTACAGGTTAGATGGGTTGGGGCTACGGGTTAGATGTAGGGGTTACAGGTTAGATGTAGGGGTTAGTTGTAGCCGTTGCTCACGCTTGCGGGCTCACAGTTGCTGGCCAGGAGCGCCGAAGGCGCTCCTGGCCAGCAACTGCGGCCCTCGCTTTGCGAGCCCGCAAGCGTGAGCAACGGCTCGTATGCTCACAACTATATATATGTGATATAACTAATGGAAGAGGTATGTTTAAAGACTTGGGCTGTCTTCGTCTCCCTTTGATCCTGAGATCCAGCCATATAACATCTCAGGGACCTACACCAGTCCGAGGAAAGGCTGAACCACTGCTCTGTTTAAACTTTAATGCAATTAATATAATAATGAAAACAGAAATCACATGAACAAAAATAGATTAATATCTCAAAACATTGAATACAAGCTATATAGGTCATGCTCACAAGACACAAACTTGACTATCCCCTTTAACACAAAGAAAAAACAAAATATATTTTTTGCAAGTTTTAAGAATACTTGAACTCTTCACAATAGTCCTTAATTTAGACAAGACATAAATGTTATTCACCTTCTACATGGTTACAATAGTAATTAAAATGTATAATCTAAAAATGAGCATGTAGTTTTAGCATACAAAGATGATGTACGGCAAACGGATCTAGTAAAATGTCACCATATTAACAGAAAGAGATGACTGTGTAGTCAGTAGTACATTATTACAGTTTTGCTGAATTTGTTTATTTTCATTATTTGTTGGCCCTTTTCGTGCAGTAACAACTGTGCATGAGAGACAAAGTCATGCATGCTCAGTTTTGCATCTTTGCCTACTAACAACTGCTCATGGGTGACAAAGTTTTGCACCAGGAGGGAGACAGAGAGAGAGAGAGCGCCGGGAGGGAGGGAGCGATGGAAGGGAGAGAGAGAGAAAGGCAAGCAAAGACAGAGAGGGACAAAGAGTGAGGGGGAGAAGCAGAGAGAGAGAGAGAGAGAGAGAGAGAGAGAGGGATAGAGGGAGAGGAAGTGAGGCAGAGATGGAGGGAGAGAGAGATAGATGAGGGAGGGAGGCATAGAGGAAGGTAGAGAGGGAGGTAGAGAAAGAGAGGGAGAAAGAGAGGAGAGAGGGGGGCAGAGAGAGAAGGAGGGGAGATGGAGGAAAGTAGAGAGAGAAGGAAGGAAAAAGAAAGAGAGGGAGGGAGGAAGAGAGAGATGGAGGGATAGAGAGAGGAGGGTGAGAGGCAGAGAGGAAAAGAGACTGAGGAAGACAGGAGAGAGGGAGGGGATCAGAAAGAAGAAGGGAGAGAGAGAGAGAGAGAGAGAGAGAGAGAAAAGGGAGGAGGAGGAGGAAAGTGAGGGAGGCAGAGAGAGATGGAGAGAGAGAGAGAGAGGAGGGAGGCAGAAAAAGAGAGGTACAGAGAGTGACTGAGGGGGAAAGGCAGAGAGAGAGAGAGAGAGAGGGAGGGAGAGAGAGAAAGAGAGGGGAGAGAGATAGAAGGAGGGAGGCAGAGAGAGAAGGATGGAGAGACATAGGAGGTAGAGAGGGAGTGAGGCAGAGAGAGAGGAAGGGAGAGAAGGGAAGACAGAGAGAGAGGGAAGCAGAGAGAGTGAGGTAGAGAGAGGCAAAGAGGCAGAGAGAGAGAGAGAGAGGGAGGGACAGAGGGAGGAAGAGAGAGAAAGGGAGTGGAAGGAGAGAGGGGAAGGAAAGAGATAGAGAGCACAAAAAACGCAGAGGGAGGGCACAAAGAGAGACAGAGGGCACAGGTAGAGAGGCACAGAGAGATACAGAGTACACACACAAACAGCAGGTACACAGAGAGAGATGGCACAGAGAGAGAGAGAGAATTGAATATAACATATGATACTGTAATTTACGGGCAAGTTACTAGTATCATTAATATGAATCATGGCATCCAACTGATGGTGAGACTTACAGCTTTTCTTCCCCCAAAAATAAACAAAATTATGCTGTTGCTGAGTAAAATAATGACCCATGACAGGCTAAGTAAACTAAAACATAACTTTTATTGAATAATAGTAAAAGATTACAGAATCACAAAAATTGCTATTAAAATAGATAAAATAAATACTGAGGTATAGGACCTTTGGGAAATGGACACAAATGTCCTATACTACAGTGGATATAAAAAGTCTACACACCCCTGTTAAAAGGTCAGGTGTCTGTGCTGTTAAAAATTGAGACAAAGATACATCATTTTAGAACTTTTTACACCTTTAATGTGACCTATAAACTGTACAACTCAATTGAAAAACAAACTGAAATCTTTTAGGTAGAGGGAAGAAAAAATATAAAAATAAAATAATATAGTTGCATAAGTATGCACACCCTTAAACTAATACTTTGTTGAAGCACCTTTTGATTTTATTACAGCACTCAGTCTTTTTGGGTATGAGTCTATCAGCATGGCACATTTTGACTTGGCAAGACTTGCCCACTCTTCTTTGCAAAAACACTCCAAATCTGTCAGATTGCGAGGGCATCTCCTGTGCACAGCCCTCTTCAGATCACCCCACAGATTTTCAATCGAATTAAGGTCTGGGCTCTGGCTGGGCCATTCCAAAACTTTAATCTTCTTCTGTGAAGCCATTCCTTTGTTGATTTGGATGTATGCTTTGGGTCGTTGTCATGCTGAAAGATGAAGTTCCTCTTCATGTTCAGCTTTCTAGCAGAAGCCTGAAGGTTTTGTGCCAATATTGACTGGTATTTGGAACTGTTCATAATTCCCTCTATCTTAACTAAGGCCCCAGTTCCAGCTGAAGAAAAACAGCCCCAAAGCATGATGCTGCCACCACCATGCTTCACTGTGGGTATGGTGTTCTTTTGGTGATGTGCAGTGTTGTTTTTGCGCCAAACATATCTTTTGGAATTATGGCCTAAAAGTTCAACCTTGGTTTCATCAGACCATAACTCCTTTCCCCACATGCTTTTGGGAGACTTCAGATGTGTTTTTGCAAAATGTAGCCTGGCTTGGATTTTTTGCTTGGTAAGAAAAGGCTTTCGTCTTGCCACTCTACCCCATAGCCCAGACATATGAAGAATAAGGGAGATTGTTGTCACATGTACCACACAGCCAGTACTTGCCAGATATTCCTGCAGCTCCTTTAATGTTGCTGTAGGCCTCTAGACCAGTTTTCTTCTCGTCTTTTCATCAATTTTGCAGGGAGCTCCAGTTCTTGGTAATGTCACTGTTGTGCCATATTTTCTCCACTTGATGATGACTGCCTTCACTGTGTTCCATGGTATATCTAATGCCTTGGAAATTCTTTTGTACCCTTCTCCTGACTGATACCTTTTAACAATGAGATCCCTCTGATGATTTGGAAGCTCTCTGTGGACCATGGCTTTTGCTGTGGGATGCGACTAAGAAAATTTCAGGAAAGACCAACTAGAGCAGCTGAACTTTATTTGGGGTTAATCAAAGGCACTTTAAATGATGACAGGTGTATGCTCACTCCTATTTAACATGATTTGGAATGTGATTGCTTAATTCTGAACACAGCTACATCCCCAGTTATAAGAGGGTGTGCAGACTTATGCAACCACATTATTTTTCTTTCTTATTTTTGTTCCCTCCACCTAAAAGATTTCAGTTTGTTTTTCAATTGAGTTGTACAGTTTATAGGTCACATTAAAGGTGGAAAAAGTTCTGAAATGATTTATCTTTGTCTCATTTTTTTACAGCACAGAAACCTGACATTTTAACAGGGGTATGTAGTCTTTTTATATCCACTGTATAACTCGTAAATTGGTATTAAATGATAGGTTTTGCAAAGATAGGAATGGAACAATAAAAAGTAAAATTATCACATTTTGCACTCAGTGGAACACTATATGCAATAAAAATATAAAAATCACCATGGAAAGCAATTTGCACTCTATCACTGCTGGGGTATTTCAACATTATGGTATCTCAAATATAAGTAGCAGTTAGTAGTACTTATAACCTCAATAGATAGATATTGCTATAGTGCTCTAAACACTATTAGAATACACAAAACATTGTTATCCAGGCTATTCTAGGTCCTCTAACTAGCAGCCTCACTAAATTGGGGCTACGTTTTAAAATGTAGCCCATAACTTCAATTTACGGGTAATAAATTAGCCCTCTACTGTTGCTTGCAGCAGACTTGTGTGTTAACACACAAGACAGCCGAGAATAGGCTACGTGCTGAGCAACGTTGAAATTTGCGCACTTAAATCCTTTGATCTGTCATGCCCGTAACCGCAACTTGTTCAATTAAGCTTTTAAATTGCAGTGTGGTCACTAGCGAGCAAGGACGTAACACGCAAATGGAACCAAAAGGCCAACGTCTGCTTGAGAGCACCCGCAAAGGCGGTAAAGTCCAATACATAGCACTTGTAATTCAAATAACAACAGTCTACTGTACATTTATTATAAGGGAAAGTAATATTAGGTCTTAGAATTAATAGCACAACATTCACAAGCCAGTAAAACGGCACTGAAAAATACTTTATTTCATGTTTATATTTTGTGTTATATTGATCCCTGCAATCAATGTGTTAATACCTATACTGTAACTCGCATGTAATAGAATATCATTTACGGCTTTATTAATAGTGCATTATATCTGGAAGGTGGGTCCGATCGCAAACTGTAATTGAAGCATGTAGGACTTCAAAATATACCCTCCCCTCTTTCAGTGATGTAACACTAACAATCTCTTTTTCCATTGGCTCCATCTGAACCCGTAACTACGTGCTTGCTTAATTTTTTGTGTTTGAGCACGCAAGAACTGGTTTACGAAATATCGTCTCTCGCTCTTAGCTTGCAGCACTTCTAATTTAATAGCAATGTAAAAGTGCCAAATTTCAAGCATGCAGCCCTTACTTGCTACACTTTGGACTTACGAGGCTGAAATTTCATGAGGCCCTAGATCGAGATATCATTAAGAAGTAACATTTCAGTTTGCCCCTTCCCATTCCAGTGCACCTAGCTTCTAAATTCTAGCCTTGTACATATCGAAAGCGTAGCAGGTAATAAAAGCGTGTTCTTATTTCCCCTGGTCCTATCCTCAAGGTGTGACGTCACCAAAGGACGACATGCACACTTTATTACGACCGGATGCATGTTTCACTGAGTTGGTGCTGAAGAAGAGGCGCCTTTTATGGGGTAAGTGAATTTTATAGTAATAGTAATAGTGTTTGTTTAACCCCATTAGGTGAGGCTGGAGCTTATAAGGCTGGTAAGTATAAGAAGATGAGACCGAGGTTGACATAGCTACAATAAAACCAAATTGAAGAGAATGTAATATGAAATCTCTACTATAGTATTTATATTTGCGGTGTTAGACCATACCATGTGTTATATATATAGAAAAAGCTAAAATAAAGATTTTAATATGTTATTAACTTAAAATGAAAAATAACAGATCTGGTATAAATAGTAATCATGCTACACGTATAAAAATATCAAAAAGCAAAATTAAATCATAAGATAGTATCATGCATTATGTAAACTATACAGTGTGTAACACTAATACAATTGGATTAAGATTAAACAATTAAAAAAACATGTTTTCATATTCATTGTGACCAGAAGTGAAAGATAATTGGCTTAAAAGTGTGTCTGACAATAAATCAACACAGCACTATTTACTGAGCCATGTGTAAGGCAGCAAACCTTAACAATAATACTTTTATTGATACCAATATAGCATACCGGATCTAGGATTATAAGTGTATCATATAATTTATAGCATTAATGCCGATCCCAAATTATAATGGGCCCAACGTAAATCAGGTGCTCTATATTACAACACTGCTAACACTGCTAAGTCCCCTGCATAGAGATACTTACAGTATAGATAGGACACAAAAGGTGGGTTATTGCCATAGGGATGTGAAGTCTGTTAAAGGGATAGTTACCTCACCATAAGTGCTCTTCCTGGTGTGAAGGAGCACAACATTCTATGTTAAAATCATCCATTGCTTTTTTTAAATTACACTAATAACAGCCTTAAAATGTAAGGTATTTGGTCTGTTTCCAAGCATAATCCTGACTGCCCATGATTAATAACATATGCCGATAGCGAGCCGTAGAATATGCTGGACACATTGATTTATAGCTTTGACCTCAGCATACGTTCATTTGTACGTAACTCATATACAAACCCACCTTTTCCATAAATAAATGACAGAGCAATCACCAATGGTTGTGACAATAATACCTCAAAATTAGGGAGGGAGGGCGGGATATCTGCCATGTGCTTCCATCCAGACAAACTGGCAGGGGCTGGAAAAATTGGTTTATCCCTTTAAAACCCCTCCCCTTGGAATCCCAACCCTTAAACACTCCCAAACACTTGCCCGGTCAAAACATAAATAATAAATAAATGACAGACACTGATCTGGGAATAAAAACAGCCCACAGCCTTTATTTGAATGAACAAATAACCCAAACCAGAGGTGACTGCTCATGTCCACCGAGAGAGCCCAACCATCTGAGGTCTCCAGGAACCCCATGCCCAGGATACCTCGTAACCATTCCTGGTATATACCACCACAATAAATATGCTTCCACTTAACAAGAACAATCACCCCCGCCACCAGCTAGCCCATCATGGCTAGCACAGCCCATCAACAAAGCAAGGCCTGCTGAATACCTTCCTTTAGTGCACAATTAAAGACCCTAAGACCCACTTCATTAAGGTGGACCCCGTCCTTCAAATAATATGAGGGTTCCTCTGCAATTTACGAATTGAGATGCCTGATAATAACTCCCCCCAAATGCCTAATGTATGACCCAACTATTCTATTCAACCTAATTCGGGCCTTGTCCAGCCTACCTGCATCCAAAGCTACCCTCCATTTTAATAGTGGGGAAATCCCAGACCAGATGATAACTAAACCCATAAACAACACTAGCAACCTGCAAACATCAGACTTTATACTCATAACTAAATCCTTCAACAAAACCAACCCCAAATCATTACCCCCTAAGTGAATTAACATGCCCCCAGGTGGACCAAACAATCTGGCATTAGAAACTACTTTATATACTAACTGGTGCCACTCCCATGTACCTATCTTTTTTACTGTAAGTACATCTAAACCCAACCTAGCCACCTCGATGGCTGCCCCAATCCTAAAGAAGTGCATCCCAAATTGCCCCGGGTCTAGCTGCAACATTGAAATGCAAGACTTGAACACTGGTGTAAACTGAAATTTTGACAAACTAGCACTATCCCAATGAATCAGAAGCCAACCTTTCCCCACGAGCAGCAACCCAAGTAAAGGGATAGGGACAAAACAGGGCACCAACTGCTACCTGGAACTGCATATATAAAAACCCTCTTTCCTCGTCCTAACTAGTCAGTATTGGATCTCCTAATATAAATGGAAATAAAAGATTCACCTGCTATAACATCCGACAATAACAAACCCCCAGCAGCTGATTTAGATGCCTCCACTAACTCAGAAATACAAAAGCCCAAAGAACGCTAGAACAAACGCCACCCCAAACAGAATAAACTTATAATGCGAAACACAAATACCTGTCAATGAATCAACTACTCTTTCCAACAACACATAGGAGACTGGCCTCCTCCTATCACCCGATTTTTTTCTTGATCCTCTACATATACCCTTCACTGCCTGTCATATGATGAAATTCTTTGTAACATCCTCCTTTAAAATAAAAGGCTAACGCTTATAACACTTTCGGCAGTGCAGTATTAGAGATAACCTGCACGTTTTTTTCCATTATGAATACTAACACATCGTGATGCCTCTCATCCTCATCAAAGTGCACTCATTCTGCCAACACTTTATTATAACAATCCCAGGTACCCTTAACAAATGAGTTGCAGACCAGTGCAGTTATAACTGGTAGGCTAGCTTCCAAAATTCCAGTGGCAATGGGGTTCGATGGACATCCGCTGCTGGTGCTATTTCCCGGAATTTCTTCCAGTGAAACCTAGAGAGTGCATCAGCTATAACATTATATTCCAAAGGAATGTGCACCGCCCTGCAAAATATGTTCAGGAGCAAGCATTTTAAGGTCATCCTCCTAAGCAATCACATTACCGGCATCTGCAATACCGAAATAGAATTAATGGCCTCTACAACACCCAAGTTGTCACAATGGAATACTATGTGTTGGTTCCGAAAGCTATCACCCCACAAATGCAACGACACCATGATGGGGAATAGTTACAAAAATGCCATGCTTTTTAAGATGGATTCATTCCAATTTGCAGCATATGACACTGCAGATAAACTACTATCGATATCATCGTTAACTGATGAACCTTTTTTGGGTATGACAGATGATGTATCAAACGAAAACGACCAGGTTTCTTTTCAGGGACCAGACGCAAAGGGGACACCCGTAAGTTGGACAAAGAAGGTTCACTAAAGGGACCAGCCAACAGACCCTTATCCACCGCCACTATCAGTTTTTCTAAAACCAATGCAGGTTTTTCTCTGGATGATTTTAAATTAGGAGGGCGCCAAGGGCATGGATAAACAGAAGAAGGTATAATAAACCCGTCCTTAAACCCGGAAGACAACAACTTAGCCGCCATAGGCTGAAGCTTACAGTATTCCTTAACCAAGGACGCATCCTTTCTACCAACACTGGCATCTTCCCCTTTCTGAGCCGCTCACTCCGGTTTTTAGGGTTTCGTTTTCTTGAAGCAGGGAAAAAGAGGATGCCGCAACCCGCATTCCGAGCATTCGTGTGTATATTTAAACGCTGATTCCCATTTACATGAACTCTCATTGAAAGCAAAGCAACAACCACCTTTTTTCTATGCCGCAGCCGACCCTGGCTTGGCGGCGATCGATGAAACCAGACGCAATGGGGTGACAATCTTCAACTAACTCCCCATATCCCTATCATCCCACTGCATACTAGGCAATACTAAGAATTTCTGTCTGAACTTAACATCATAGTGCCACCATACCAATCCACCATAAGTTCCATAGATTCCATCTAACAGAAAAGAGATGAGCAGTACTCTGGGTACTTCTCCCCTATTCTGCTTGCGAAAATCACAAAGGCCTGCAGCCAATTACTGAAGGTTTTTGGGATCTTCCTATAAGTTTTTTTTCGTTCATCCTCCTCTTTCTTCGAATCCTCCTTCTTCTCCTCTACTTTTAGATCTATGAAACAATCTAACAGAAGCAAGGAAAATAATTCAATAAACTCGCGGCGCCAGATTCTCTGACGTGAACCGTGAACATGCTCCCCGATAGGCCCAATTGAACACAGGGAGGTCTTTTTAAGTGCTGTATCTGCTACCTTAAGGATCACAGACTGAGACCCTGTCACCTTTGTAACTGCTTTCTCAGCTGAACCACTACCAGCTGGCTCTAGTGAGCTAGCCCTGCACTCGCCCACCCCTCTGGCTGAGGGACAGCCAACTACCATAGAACTTTGGTGCATAGAAGATGGCTTCACCCAGACTGGCAATACAACTTTTTAAACCTTACACTATATTCATGAGTGATACAGCAATAGGGGCAGTAGATACCTCACCTGACTGGCATGCAGTATGGTCCTTATCAGTGGCTGTCAGACCTTTCTGTTCATGCCCCACATGCCTGTCATCGCTGTCCCGTTCCTTGGAGTGCGATCGGCAATCACACCTGTAACGAGAGAGATAGGTCTCCCTGCCTCGCTCCTCCCGCCTGCTCTGCTCATCCAATTGGCCCCCTCCCTTCCGTGTGGGGAAGTAGGCCTGGTCTTGCTTGCACCTGACAATGATCGTGACCTTGCTCTGGTACTGGAAACCCGCTACCTGTGCAGCCAGACTGATTGCCCATTCTGCATTGGATCTAGAAGCCTGATGTCTCCTCGCACTAAACATGCTTCTACCATCCAGTTAAGAAGGCAGTGGGCTTGTTCTGTCATGTGCCCCATACTCCTGCCT
The DNA here is from genome assembly GCA_027410445.1 of Discoglossus pictus. NCBI lineage: Eukaryota > Metazoa > Chordata > Amphibia > Anura > Alytidae > Discoglossus > Discoglossus pictus. Next base: position 51,063,167 of record CM050163.1, read on the forward strand.
GCGTCTGACTGGGGAATGTCCCTCCCTCCCGCTGTTATGTGTTGGACTGTACCTTCTGCTCTGAGAAGACCTGTCCACCCGGGTCCTATCTTGTTGATGCTGTCTCCTGACTTATTGCATTGGACTGTTTCTGCGCCTGGTCCTGACCTCACTCCCGCCCCTGGATGGGGAGGCCCATCCCTACTGCGCCCTACGGGGCCGTACCTCTGCTGTGTCTTTCATGATGACATGTTTTCCAGCTGTTGCCTATTGACTGGCAGTAAGACCAGCAAGGCACGTGAAATGGTGCAAGCACATTACCCTAAGCTAATTTGGCAGATCCGGATAACCCAGCGTCTAAAACCTGAACCTATATTACTGGAAACAATTGAACCGACATGGCCCTCCCCCCGACTACACAACACTGAAACAGGGAAAGGATGAACAACTGACCAGAAAAGCCAGCCAGCCAGCTATGAAAGATGGCCACCATCGGGCGTAAATGGGGCCAACCAACCCCCCATAACTCTAATAATATAATAATAATAATAATAATAATAATAATAATAATAATATAAGGCGCTCCTTGCCACCAACTGCGGACCTCGAATAATTTACGGACTTACGACAAACAAATACGAGACGCGGGACTTAGAAAAAAAAACACTACGACCTCGAAAAGATACGACTTTAACGGTGAAGTTACACCTCCATTTAAGTCCAAATTCCAGAGTTTAGAGACACGAAAATCCCCTAAGCAAGAGAAAAAATGTCCGCCAAAAAAAACAAAAACAAGGCTACAGGACCCTAAACACGCAAAACACCACCAAGCAGAGACGCATTTTCACAAAACCTGTACGAGCTACAAGATACACCATTAGCAAGGACGCTACATCATACACAGCCGCGTACCACACACATTCGCCGCCATTTTACAACACTAACCTACACAATGCAGAAGTACACATCTAACCTAACGGCTTCCCCTCACGTACGCTGCCTATTTACTCTACACACTGCACACATTGCTAACACTTACACCTCAGCTCCACAACAGTGCAAACCTACATTATATGCTGCAGGAACATCAAAACAGATTGTCATCTCTTCAGCATAATGCTTCCTGCATATATTACTTCCAAATAGGTAAAGTATATTCATTTATTAATGTATTATTTATTTGATTACCATACACCAAACAGCATACGGGCAATATTCTAGTCAATCTATAATTTGCATGGTGCATTACACACCAGATGAATTCATATATATCATATATATATATATATATTTATATTTATTTATTTATATATATTTATATGGCGGACTAGGTGGACTATACCACCTTAGTAATTCCCATCCATTTTTTTTTTATTATGGAGTATATTTGTTTATTGGATATCACCTTCCAGTTTTTTTTTTATACCCCAGGGCTCATATGGCCCACCTACCCAGACCCACTGACCGACCACTGCCTCCCCCTAATGTGCTTCACTTGTTCTGTGCTTGCCCTTAGTGTCCCGTGGGCTGTGGATGCTCCCTTCATCCTGCTTTGGTGACCCCCATGGCCCTGCTGCGTCTGATGTACCTGGCTGCCTTCCAGTAGCTGTTAGAACTCACTAGATCCGATGCTGCGCGGCTGGATCTTCTTCCTCGCGTCCTTTCGAGGGGTCCTTGCCTCTGTTCTACATACATGCTCCTGATGCGTTCCCTCCTGGCCTGGACTCATGGGCCTCCGTCCTCAATCGCAGCTCCTCTGCTCGCTGGACACTGCTGCATGGCCTACTCCTCTCGCTGCTTCCTTTTCATCAGCAGCCAAGGTAGGTGACAGCCCACCTTGCTCCTGCTCCTCCATGGTGCTCCTTGAACCTCTGTCCTCTTTCTCCAGGCCACTGGATGCTTACTCCAATGGTCCCATGGCTCTCCATTCGGCATGCCCGGGATCCTCTGCTGCACCATCACGCTGGGTCTCTGCTCTCATCCAATGGCAGCTTCATCCTTTGAGATGGCCTGGTCCATCCAGAGCTGGTAAGCGGGGCTGGCGGTGAAGGAGGTGCTGCAGATGACGCAGTGGTTGGGACTGCCATGTTCCATTTCTCCCTGGGGCAGGTGTCCTGATGGGTCCCCTTGCACTGGTACTGCCTCTCCTGCCACGCATCACTTTTGGGCTCAGTCTCACAGGGGGCTGGATTGCCTCACCGGGTGGACTATCTCATTCCCACTGGTAGATGGTGCAGCACTGCCCAAGGTCTGCATTAACTGCTGTAGCCATTCAGCCCCATGCTGTGTTGCCTGCTCCCTGATCATGGTCACTAGGTTGGATATGGTGGGTGTTGTCATGATATCTGCCATGTGCTTCCATTCAGACTAACTGCCATGCTATATAAAACAACAGTGTGGTAAGGACAGCCTAATGTGAGGCACTTATATATAACACTTTGCATTTACGTCCGTATCTCTGCGATCCCTTACTAGGGTGCTACACATCCTTGCCTATGCTGGTATTCAAACGAAAGGGGCCACAAGCCACCACTGATTGCAAGACAGGCCAACGGGCGTTAGCTTTGGCAGGCATGTACCTGATCTTGGGCGTCAGCCTGCGGATCAGATTGCAAGCCCGCGGATCAGAGTGCAAGCCCGCCAACCATTGGGGGACATGAAGATTATATGTACTGCATTGGCTAGCTGGCACATCGCCGCTAGCCAATAATATCATTTGTGGCTGCAGTCCGCCGGGCTTGAAGATGGAGTTGCTGCCTTGGATGTCATCCAAGCTCGGGACTACAGGCATGAATGACTCTCAAGGCAGTAACCCGTTCTCCAAGAACATGTTATCCTCATGTCCCTCAGTGTGAGCCCCATCAATTACAGTGCTGTACAGTTCTGCATTGAATATATATTTACCCCTAAAGATTCTAAAAGTGACCGTGGCACACTAATGGCTACCCCAAGTCCCGGAGGGTCCCCACATTACCGTTGCAGCGGGGGTCCCCATTGAGACCCTGCTGCATTAAAAATTCAAATGACTCGCCCAGCGTGGGTCCTAAAAGGACGTGAAAGGTCCTTGAAGGACCCGCAACCAATAAAACTATTAACCCCTGTTTAACCCTAACTGGGCCTATTTATCACTAACCGGGCCTCCTATTTAACCCCTTCTTGCCCTATTTAACCCCATCTAAACCTATGTAACCCCATCTAGCCTATCTAACCCCATCTAGGCCTATTTAACCCCATCAGGACCTATTTAACCCCTTCTAGCTCTATTTAACCCTAACTGAGCCTATCTAAACTTAACTTGGCCTATTTAACCCTTACCGGGCCTATCTAACCCTAACTGGGCCTATTTAACGCCATCTAAGCCTATGTAACCCCATCTAGCCTATCTAACCCCATCTAGGCCTATTTAACCCCATCTAAGCCTATTTAACCCCATCACTTATGGGGTCTATACAGACCCCCATAAGCCTCCATCTAACTCCATCACTTATGGGGTTCTACACAGACTCCCATAAGCCTCCATCTAACCCATCACTTATCGGGGTCTATACAGACCCCCGTAAGCCTCTATTTAACCCAATCAGTCCCATAAGGGTCTATGAAGAACCTCATAGGACAATGAGAACCCCCTATACCCTAACCTATTACCCCTTACCTACCTAACACCTACCCTAACGTATTAACACCTACACTACCTACCAAACCCCCTATTAAACCCCACCCCACTAATTATACAAAAAAGCTAAGTTACAAAAATTAAAAAAGAACATTACAAACCTCACCTACAAAAAATCAAAAATAGAATATTACAAACTCCCCCACTACAAAAAAAACAAAAAACATTACAACCCCCCTACAAAAAATAAAAAAAGAACATTACAAACCCCCCGCACTTCAAAAACTAAAAAAGAATTACGCACCTACTATCTACAAAACATTACCCCATCTATAAAACATTACCTTCTATCTTCTATCCTTTAGCAGGTCGCACCCCCTAGGAAAAAAAGAAACATACATTTAGTCACAAATTAACACAACATAAAAAAATAAACATTCTAAATATTAAACTTACCTTTCCACCATGTCCCCATCGTTCTTCTTGTCTTCTCCGGCTCGGCCCCTGGAAAAAAGAAACATCACATTAGTACACAATTACACAAAAGATAACCTAATAACCTAAACATTCTAAATATTAAACTTACCTTTTCGCGATGTCCCCATCCTTGTTCTCTTCTGCCCGGCTGGGCCCTTGAGAAAAAACCCTGCTCTAAAAAAAAAAAAAAAAACTAACGGAGCTCCTCTTTGGAGGAGCTCCCCGACGCTAATGAGGCTTCTAGCGCTTCTTCCGGTAGAAACAACGGAATGGCGCCTTCAGATTGGCTGAAATGGTTGTCAATAAAATTCCATCAATCAGAAGGAGCCAAAATGTGAGCCAATCAGAATGGGATACACCTCCTATATCCCATTCTGATTGGCTGATGGACCTGTTAATCTTTTTGAAACCAATCAGAAGGCACTAATGCTTTCAGCCAATCACAATGGGAGATACCACAAGGGGTGATTGGCTGAAGGCATATTTGCCTTCTGATTGGCTGCAGTCTGATTGACAGTGACAACAGCCAATCAAAAATCTTATTCTGATTGTCTGAAGGGAATAGAACCTTCTGATTGGCTGTTGTCACTGCCAATCAGACTGCAGCCAATCAGAAGGCTCAGATTTCTTCAGCCAATCACCTGTGGGGGTGAATCCCATTGTGATTGGCTGAAGGCAATAGTGCCTTTTGATTGGCTACAATTTGATTGACAGCCATTTCACCCAATCAGAAGGCGCCATTTGTTTTTTTCTACCGGAAGAAGTGCTAGAAGCCTCATTAGTGTTCCGGGAGGTCCTCCTTTTTTCTTTTTCTTTTTAGCGCAGCAGGTTTTCTCAAGGGCCCAGCCGGGGCAGAAGAGGAAAAGGACAGGGGCATCATCGACAGGTAAGTTTAATATTTAGAATGTTTAGTTTATTATGTTTTGTGTATGTGCATTTGTGTACTAATGTGATGTTTCTTTTTTCCAGGGGCTGAGCCAGAGAAGACAAAAAGAAGGCCTGGTCCACGGTGGAAAGCTAAGTTTAATATTTAAAATGTGTATTTTTTATGTTGTGTTTATTTGTAAATAATTGTATGTTTCTTTTTTCCTAGGAGGTGCGACCTGCTGAAGGTATATCTGAGCAAGGTAAGTGGTCTTATTTATTCTATTTTAGGTTAGATTTAGGCTTTTTAATGTATTGTATATAGGGTTTAATGTATTATAAATAGGGGTAATGTATTGTAGTTAGGGTTTAATGTATTGTGGTTAGGGGATAATGTTTTATAGATAGGGGAAATGTATTGTAGTTAAGTTTTAATGTATTATAGTTAGGGGGAATGTTTTATAGATAGGGTTAATGTATTGTAGGTAGGGGTTAATGTTTTATAGATGGTGTAATGTTTTGTAAATAGGGGGTCATGTATTGTAGTCAGGGGTATATGTAATGGATATAGGGGGAAATGTATTGTAGTTAGGGGGTTAATACTATGTAGTTAGGGTTATTTTTGTACTGTAATTATTGCTGTATTGTAATTTATTTATATTTGTGTATGTATTTTCTTTGCAGGTGCGTAATTCTTTTTTTGTTTTTTGTAGTGGGTGGTTTGTAATGTTTTTTGTTATTTTGTGTAACTTAGCTTGTTTTATTTTGTGTAATTAGTAGGGTGGGGGGATTTAATAGGGGGTTAGGTAGGTAGTGTAGGTGTTAATAGGTTAGAGTAGGTGTTAGGCAGGTAGGCTTTAATAGGTTAGGTTAGAGGGGGATTAGTTTAGATGTAGTGCTATATTGGGGGGAGAATAGTGTAGTTTAGTGTTTGTACTTAGTGTCATGAGGGTCCTGGAGGATCCTCATGGCACCTATGGTGTTAATAGGGTTCTCATTGTACTATGAGGGTCTTCATAGACTCTTGTGGGACTGATTGGGTTAAATAGATGCTTACGGGGGTCTGTATGGACCTCCATAAGTGATGAGTTAGATGGAGGCTTATGGGGGTCTGTATATCTCTTCTATTTGCCTTAGCAGTGGAATCGCTAGCGCAAACTGTCAGAAACAACACAGACATTAAAGGGATAACAGTGGGTCTTCATCAGTATAAGTGCTGACTATCCAATTCATTCCAGCTTTACTGCAAATTTTAGAATCATATGGTCAATTCTTAGGTTTAAAAAAGAACCTGGACAAAACTGAAGCTTTTGCTCTTCAGTGATCTCCCAATGAAAATAAATTCCTGCATACTAATTATAATTTCTGCTGGCCCAAAACCCACATTAAATATCTAGGGGTAAATATTACACCGCAACCGGAAGACCTATACAGGCCAGTAACAAACCAATATTTAAACGATTAACAACTGAGCTGTCTACATGGTCCAAATACTGTATTTCTTGGCTTGGATGGATTAATGCAATTACAATTCACATTTTACCCAGACTTCTTTATATTTTTCGTACATTACCCATTCCCATTATCTCTAAAGATTTAATGGGATTTCAAAATCAGTTCTTCAAATTTATATGGTAAAATAAACCCTCCAAGAATAGCTATATCAATTATGCATAAACATAGGTTGGGGGGGGGGGGGGGTCTCTCATGTCCTAATTAAACTCTCTCTCATGCTGATTATAGGCCCACTCAAGGTTTCAATTACTTCTCAAAATCTCCTCTCTAAAATCGTATCATGGTTCTCTGATGACATAATTCTATTGTACAAACAACTGTGTGAAATACATGATCTTCCTCTAGCATAATACTTACGTTTTTGTAGATAAAAACATTTTATCACATCTCTAGTAAAATATATGGGAAACATTTAATACACCCTCAGAGACACTTAAAGGCAAATATATAACTGAATGGGAAGCAGATCTAACCCAGTAGTGGAAACAAGATAAATGGAAGCAATCCTGGAACGACTTATCTATAGGGTCCCTAAATTACTGTATCCTAGAGACTTCTATTAAAGTGTTACTTAGAGCTTACATTACCACTGATCAGCTCACCAAATTAAAACCTTCTAAAAACCCTAATTGTTTTAGGGGCTGAGTCTAACTAACTAATTTATTTAAGGTTCAAATTGAATACCGACCCCTGTTCCGGAGTGTGACCAGGAGAAAAAAGGGCACCAACACTAAGGTGGTCTAGAGGATCAGGACTGTCCTAGAGAACTGGTGGGATACTAAGGAAGTTTGTACCTTGGAGGATGCTGAGCAGGTAATCATTAAGGAGTAAATGTTCATATTTGCCCAGACTCCATGCAGGAGTGGGTGGAGGATAAGCAACCTGAAACTGTAGAGGAACCTGGAAGGTTAGCTGACCAGTATGAGAATGTGAGAGGCCAGAAACCTGGCCCAACTGTCCACCCACCCCAACCTGCTAAGCCAGCTGCATCAGGGGCCTCCGAACCCTACACACACCCTCACAGGAGCCTGGATACTAAACCAGCGAAACCAGGAACTCCAGGTCCAGGGGTTCGGGTACCCCCTAAACCCGTAACAAGGGCCAGTGGTTGGCCACAGGAGCAGGAAAGCAAGGCAGTCCCTCTTTTTTTTAAATGTCAATGGCGTTGCCACTGCCTGAGGGATTGCCCTAGCCAACCTCACAGGGCAGAGCAGTTTGCTGTAATGTAATTTCGGGCATTGGGGTCATGAAAATGAGGTGGAGGAGTTTCAGGATTGCCAGGAGGAGATCACCGCTTGCCCCTCCATTCATGCCATCCACTTGGCCAAAGGGGAACAGAGATTACCCCATGTACAGCCTGTGTTAGTGGATTGCCAGCAAGTAAAAACATATATACATCACTTTATAAACATAACCAGTACTTGCAGCATCAAGCAGTGTTCATAACATATATTATGAAACTCAACTGTCAGGTACAGATCACCTTGTAACATTCCAAATTAGTTAACTCCTTATCAACTGGACATAATTAAACATACAGTACATTTCTCAATGGCATGTGCATGATTACATGACATCCAGCCTCCCCCCAGCTATCTATATTTTAGCTCTTTTCAGCACTGACAGATTTTCTGTGGCTGTACTCTCTTTGGGTAAATCTGCACCCTTATCTGTTTTCACCTGCCCCTCCTGGGGAGTAATGTCCAATATGTTTTCTGTGCCACTGGACCCTTTTTGTGTTTTTTTTTATTTCAGTACATTTTAAAAAACTCACAATATTAATCTGTGATGCCAGCGCTCGGATGCCTAGAACCATTTTCTGCTTTGCTCAAATTTCCTGTTGGGCACTTTTGTTTTATAGAGTTGTATATCACTGGGACTCCTTCATTTATCTTCTCTTGTGGACACTTGCGACTTTCTGTATCAGTAAGAGGAGGTCCAGCATTATCTGGGCAATCAGGGCCTTCCTATGTGGAAAGTTCTTCCAACATGCATGAAGCATCGCCCCCCTCGATGCTGTCCTCTTAGCTCTGTCGTCAAATCTGTCTTTTACTTGTGCTTTACTGCCCATCACCAAAATTGTTTTGGGAGCATTATCACCTGGTGTGACAATGAGTATTCCAGGACCTCTCCTTAAAAATGGTCCAGCCGGAATTCTATCAACATAAAAGAGGTCATACTGAAACATTTTCTCTGCCTTCTCCATATCCCGTCACACTGATATTCCCCTTTTGAATTCTTATGCTGAGCCAGGCACACCAGTTCAATTTGTTCTTCCAGTGCAGGTACTCTTGACACTCTTGTCCTGTCATTGTCATTGCAAGGGTGAGCTCAAGGATCAGTTCACATTTATGACTTTGCTTCTTAGTTTGCTTCTTCTCAGAAGGAGTCTCTGATTCTGTTCTTCTCCACTCTGATTTTCCCTTCTTTTCATGTCAAACAAATCTAATTAGTATCTATGAGGAGGTTAGTAGGAACCTGGATCAAGGCAACTCAGTGGGTGTAGTCTTTTTGCATTTTGCTAAGGCTTTTGATACAGTGCTACATGGGAGACTATAGATAGATAGATAGATCGAAAGAAAGATAGATAGATAGCGATCGTTCTATATTTAAATATCCAGTTCAGTTATGTAAATTAAATTTAGCATGCCTCGGATATGCTTTTTCTACGAAACTGAGCTCACTGCCTTCTTTTAGAATGGAAGGCTCCTCTTAGGATTACAAATTCTAATATTATCTTGCTATGTTTTCAGTCTACAGGAGTAAAGGGGCAGTGAGTGATCTGAACCCAGTGTTTGCTGCAAGGACAGCAGAGATCAGCTTGACATCCAATGGTACCAATGGCATGACCTGATTAATATATATGATGCAAAAATAGGGTCTACTGGATGCAATGCTGCAAAGTTATGAAACCAACAATGTGGTTAGTGCTTTGAAGGAAGAGTAAAGACACAGTATATATATATAACTAAAAGAGAGGAATAGAGAGAGGAAGAGATGGAGAGATAAAGAGAGAAATAGGGAGAGATGAATATCTAGAGGGGGGATAGGGGGATTGATAAAGGGAGAGAGGCATACATATATAGAGAGAGGGATAAAGAGGGAGGGATAGAGAGAGAGGGAGTGATAGATTGGGAGAGGAAGGGAGGGAAATAGAGAGGGAGGCAAAGAGGGGGATAGAGAGTGGGCATATGTCCTAAACCAATATGTATTCATATGTGTTTTATTTCATTATTGCATGCCATCAACAAAATGGAGGAACCTCCCAGCATAAGAAATGTGAGCAGAACAAGCACCACTTCAACCTCGTCAAGGAAATGCAGGCCCTTCCCAGCATAAGAATAGTGACAAGAACCAGCACTATCTCAACCTCATCAAGATAATAAGTAAGTGAAGTGACAGAAAAAAATAAAGTGTGTGGAGTCTGTGTCAGTGAGCAGGGCTTATAGAGGTAACATGTGTAGGGGAGGAGTTTATACTGTTGGTTGGAGTCAATGTAAGGGGTGGGGCCAGGTATCTGTCTTCCGCCCCACCAACTTGGAAAGTCACCAGCTACCACTGGCTGTCATGACTAATACCAATCAAATTATAGGAATCCAAGTTAATTTAACTTAACCATACATACCACCATCACTTGTCCTAAACTTCACTTGTCCTAAGACACCTTCTCTGTCCACATCCCAATATATCATCTCACTGTAATATTGGGACTTTAATAAAATCTTACAAGTCGCAAACCATCAATCATTTTTAGACGCTCCCCAATAGCACCATCAGCTGCTAAGGCTACTATCAAAGCCTCATAGTCGCTCAAAGCCTCACATAGAGACAGTCTATTCCTCTTGTATATTCCCAGATTAACAATTTGTCCCAGGAGCTAAATTATATCTGATGCTATTGATCAAGCACTTTCAGATACTGAGAGCATCCCATCACAAGCCGCATCCTCTCCATTGCTGAAAGTAACTCCTCATATCAGATGTGGACGGTCCTAAGAATTATACAGGAGCACAAAGACAGAAGTCCTGTTTCTGTCTATGGAGCTTGTCCGGTGCTCATTCATATCTGCACTTTCTGATCCTCTCAATTATAGCAATTTTCTCTGTTGTCACAGCATCTAGCCTCTTCCTGCATCTCTCAGGTTACTCCTGAAGGATTATATATACTGTGTCATCCCTGTTAAGCTATGTCGCGCACTTTTTTAATTGTTTCAGCGTTGCCTGTCGTCACTGCTTCCGGGCTCTTCCCACATCTCTCCTTATTCCACAAGGGTTATCTATACTGTGCAGTGTATCTTTTTGTCACCCTAGTTTTGCTATGATGTCCACTTACTTTGTTCATGTCCCCTATTTTGTGTGACCCATGCTATTCACTCACTCAGCATTGGCTAGCTCTGTCCTTCCCACGTCTTCCTCTACCTCTCCCCTCTAAATACCACCTTTTCAGTGTTCCACCTCTGCATCAGCCCTGCCTCCGGTATGTTGTGTTGATTCCCCCTATATGTATTTACCTGATGGCGTCAGATGCTGTCTCCACCCTCTTTGCATCTAGTGTTTTTATTCAAACTGAGGGTTCCATCTCATGTCAGTATTGTTTCCGACTTGATAAAGGGAGGTTGAACTTCTCGAAAACTCGTCAGTAGAGATGTCGCAAATAGTTCGCCGGCGGATTGTTCCCGGCGAACATAGCATGTTCGCGTTCGCGGCGAACAGCGAACATATGCGAGATTCGACCCGCCCCCAATACTTTATCATTGAGCAAACTTTGACCCTGCATGTCACAGTCAGCAGACACATTCCAGCCAATCAGCAGCATACACTGCCTTCCACACCCTTCAACCTCATGGACAGCAGCCATTTTGGAATCAGAACTAACTTGCAGTCTTACTGAGAGGAGGTAGACTGTAGGTGATACTACATCAATAGGGAAAACCATAGCTAGGCAAGTTTTTTCAGTGTCCAGTGCAGTGCTGAAGGACTCATCAGATCTCTGCTGTAAACACAGCACCCAAAAAAGCCTTTTTTAGGGCTATAACACCATTTTTTCCCCGTTTTTTTTCTGTGTAATCTAACTTCATTTGCCTGTCTCCCTGCCAGCCCCTGCTTGTAAGTGTGTGTGTCAGGCTCACAGTTTATACTGTGTGTGCACAACGCATACAATATAATATTGTTTACTAGTTGTCTACTTTTAAAAAAACCAAACTTTTTTTCCCTTAAATCTAAGAGCATTTGCCTGACCGTCAATCAAAGTTCATTTGCTTGACTGCTACCCATAGTGTGTGTCCTGCTTTCTAGTACTGTGCCAGAGAGCATGTTGTGTGCATGCTTGAGCTCTAAACAAAAGGCTTTTTAGGGTCTTAGTCCCTCAAATATAAGTTTTATTTTAACACCTTTCTGTTTATAAGCACTTTGTGCACGGTGTTGTTCATTTTTGGGAGTTTTTGTGGTATTTTTCTTAGTTTAATGTAAGTTTTAGTTTTTTGGGAGCCAGGCTCAGCTCTTTATCCCAGGAGAGTGAGCTGTCTCCTGGATACTTTGCCACACCCCTCCCTTAGCACTTTCACTCCTGGAGCTTTTTTACTTTGACTCTTTTTCTTTTAAAAAGTTTATTAGGTTTTGTTGAAGTTTTTGTTTGTTTGGTGTTGGGTTTTATGTTTTGGGGGGAGAGAAGACAAGTAACATCTTTGTAGGCAGTGGGGGAGTTGAAGAAGGCTTTTTTTTAACATCTGACACAGAGACACAGAGGGGTTAAAAAGCCTCTGTGTTCTCTGTGTTGTTGCAATTAGCAACACATTGCAACAGGCCATTAACCCTTTCACTGCCAAACATCATCTCTCTCTCTCCCTTATTTTTGTCTTTTTGTTTCTTTTTCACACTTATATATTTTAAAAAAAGAAAACAATAGAAAATCATAAAACAAAAAATACAAATAAATAAAACAAATAAACTAAAAAAAAAAAGGGTCTAAACATGAGGGATAAGACCATTAAGAAGCCTCAGGGGTCAAAAGGGGGAATAATGGCCCCTGAAAATCCTAGCTGCAGCACTGCACAGCATAGGCCCCAGGCAGATAAGGAAGCCCCAGCTCCTGGTGGTTCTGCCAGCAGACCTACCCCTGTGGCTAATACCTGGTCACAGGTGGTTTCTGCTGGCCCCAGTAATACCACTGCTGGGGCTGAGGGGCAGATCACCAGGAAGCATGGGGTTAAATGTCAGATGTCTGGGGTCTACAGCATTGATATCTATCTGCGTGCTGCAGCTAATGTCATCAGCCCCTCTGTTATAGTAGCAGCCAGCAAAATGTACGGGAAAGCAGTTTTCTTTACCCGTACTCTGGCTGCTGCTCAGATTCTTATACAGAGAGGCATCACAGTGGGGGGATTATATGTCCCAATAGAACCCCTGGAAGGGTTGGGCACAAAAGTAACACTCTCTCTCTAACACTCTCCTACCAGACTCCCTCCTGCGCCCCCACCTGCTAACCCTAGGGGAAGTAAAAACACCATTTATTAAAATTCCCCTGGGGTGCAGAGAGAGAGCACTTCGTCATGTGCTCTCTTTCAAGAGGCAGGTACAAATGTGCCTGCCTCAGGGCGCAGAAAACATAGAGGGGTCTTTTGGGGTTCCATTTGGGGGGGTGCTCTATAGGATTTTTTTCAGCACTACGGAGGTGCAGTGCTATCATTGCAAGGGGTTGGGGCATACACGTAGGAATTGTCCTAATGTAAAGCATCATGCCCCAGCCCCAGCAAATGGCACCTCCGTCAGTACAGCACCCATCCCCGCTGAGCCCATAACAGCGGGGACCTCAAGGGTCATAGCCCCCCCACAGAGCTCAGGCAAGGAGGCCGTTCCTCAAGCCACCACCACGGCCTACAAACCCCCTTCTTCCCCAAAAAAGCCATCTGTGTCTGTGGTCTCCAGCAAGACTGCAGACACGGGGAAAAAGGGGAAGAATGTCACCGGTCCTCCCAGTGTCATAGCTGCATCTCCCAAGTCCCAATCTGCCCCCACCATAATTACATTAGTTAGTGTGGGTCAAAGTGTAAGCAGAGGGATAATAAGCCCTCTGCAGGGGAGGCAGCTAGTGGCAGCTCCTCTTCCAGGAGTGACGTCCCCAGGAAGAGGAAGCATAAAACCAACAGGGAGGTTGCTGATAAGTGGGAAGTGCTCTATAGTGGAGCACCTCCATCTAAAAGCAAGAAGAGGAACAAAACATCTCCTCCTCATCCGGTGACATTGTCTGGCCCGGTTATTAAGCTCAGCCAGCCGGAGCCAGACCACACATCTCTCTCTCCAGACCCTATAGGGGTTAATGTGGAAAAGGGTCCGGAGGAAAAGCAGGGGCAAGAGGGTCTCCAAAGTGAGGCAGGGGTAGACAAGAAAGATCAGGTTCTGCCTCTGGCCTTTGAGGGGGGTCCCAATAAAGCCCCTGCTGAATGGGTAGTCAGTGTCCCTGAGGTGCTGAGCTTCAAGGGCACCAGTCAGTCTCCTCCTCCAGTGTCACTCTCTAGTGACGTACCTCGGGCTTTGTTAGAGCCCCAGGCCGAGTCACTACTGGAGGGGGGGAATATAGGCATGACCCCCATTCAGGACCCCATGGATTTGTCTGTCAGGGGGGATGTGGCACAAGGGGAAGTGGAAATGGGGGAGGGTGATAAAACAGGTTTTCCTGTTAACATCATGGGAGAGCCTGTCTACCCTCCTTAGCCGTCCACTGACCCTAACATCGGTGCCATCCAAGCTGAGCAAGGAACTGGCAGAGGAGGCATATAAAGCCTCCAAGGCTTCCATTAGGAAGCCATGCCAGCCACTGCTGTCCAGCCAGCTACCCCTGAATGCACTTCTGAAGCTACAGGGGTGCAGCAGCAATCCAAGGGTCCATTATTTACCTTGAAGGGTGCTAAAGGGACTCCTTCTGTATCATCTAAGATGGGGTCCCTGAGAATAAAGCTGAGGAAACTGACTCCAGCCGGGGAGGATGGAGTAAAAGCCCTCAGCCAAGAGGAGCCCAGGGGTGACCCACTAGAAGGAACATCAGATTCTGGGTGGGTTATCCCTGTCAAGGAAATCTATTCCTTGAGAGCACCCTTCATGGACAAAAGAAAAGGAAGGTGCGGCTGGCCTTGGAGAGGTGGAAGAATATGTCGTTTATTCTCCACTCTCTCCAGCAATATCTAGTGGTCAGCACTAGGGCAAAGAATTCTGGGACTGCGGAGCATCTTCGCGTCCGGAAATTCTATAAAATGTGCGTGTCCTATCAGCAGTCTCAAGGGTCTGAGGAACGCACAATTCCTGACACGCAGTAATGGCTTTGCAGATCAGCACGCTAAATACCAATGGCTGTCAAGACAGTTTCCGCAGGTTCCAGGTACTCTCCTATTTATATCAGGGAGGGTACTCTGTGAGCTTCCTGCAGGAAACTCACACCACTCCAGAGGCTGAGGCCTCATGGCAACTGGAGTGGAGAGGCAGGGTCTTCTTCAGCCACTTCACATCGGCGTCATGTGGAGTGGTGACCCTGTTCTCAGAGTCTTTTCAGCCAGAGCTGCTGCTTGTGAAAGCTGTTATCCCAGGCCATCTAATCCACCTCCGGGTCCGAGAGCAGGGTAGCATCATTAACCTAGTTAATATATATGCCCCTGCTGGAGGGCCCGAGAGAGTGAGGTTCCTCGCCAGACTGTCCTAGCTTTTGGAGACGGTTGACGCAGATGAGTGTTTAGTACTCGGGGGTGATTTCAACTGCACCCTCGACGCTCTGGACCGGAATAGTCCAGAGCCGTACCCGCCTTCTGCTTCAGCCCTGCGGGAGATCATCGCCCGCTTCTCCCTGGAGGACATCTGGCGAGAGCAGAACAAAGGGGCATCAGACGGTTTCACCTACGTCAGGGTGAGAGCCGGTCTGGTGTCCCACTCCCGGATCGACAGACTATATATATCTAGTCACTATATGTCACGAGTCAGTTCTTGTGCCATTAGGCTGGCTCCGTTCACAGACCACAACTGTGTGTCTGTGACGGTGGCGCTAACTCCAACAGCGCCACGAGCCGCCTATTGGCACTTCAACAATGCTTTGTTGAAGGACCAGGGGCTCGTGACATTGATCCGGGAGTTTTGGACGGACTGGAGGGGTTGCAAGGGGGACTTTGCCAAGTTAAAACTGTGGTGGAAAGTGGGCAAGGTTCATTTGCGACTTCTGTGTCAGGAATATACCAAGGGTGCGAGTCGGCAGCGCGAAGCTGAGTTGGAGTCACTCCGGGGGGAGGTACTCCATCTGGAGCAGAGGCTGTTCACTTGTAGGGACCAATCCCTGCAGAGCGAGTATGTAGAGAGGAAGGGTGTCCTCTGTGACCTGGAACGACACCAGGCCAAGGGGGCATACGTGCGCAGCCGCTTAAGTTTTCTCAAAGATCTAGACCGCGTCTCGCGCCTCTTCTACTCACTGGAGAAAAAGGGGGGTAACAGTAGGCACATCACCTGTCTTCTAGATGAAGACGGTGCCCCCCTTACAGATCCGGAGAGTATCCGGGATAGAGCCCGGAACTTTTATAAAGATCTTTACTCTCCGGATCCCATTTCTCCAGACGCCTGCAGGGTGCTATGGGAGGGGCTCCCCACAATCAGTGAGGGTGTAAGAGAGCGGCTTGATATACCACTATCTTTTCAAGAGCTCTCTGAAGCCCTCCGTGCCATGTCCTGTGAGAAGTCTCCAGGACTGGACGGACTGACTGTAGAGTTTTTCCAATTTTTCTGGGAGACTCTGGGACCTGATTTCCATCTGGTCCTTGGGGAAGCCCTGGAGACCGGGGAGATGCCCCTGTCTTGTCGCAGGGCAGTACTTGCCCTGCTGCCCAAAAAGGGGGATCTCCGGCTTATTAAGAACTGGCGACCGGTCTCTCTGCTCAGCACGGACTACAAGATTGTAGCTAAAGCCATCTCGCTTAGACTTGGGTCTGTGCTGGCAGAATTGGTTCACCCTGACCAGTCCTATGCGATCCCGGGCCGGACTATCTTTGATAGTATCTTTCTGGTCCGGGATCTATTGCATTATTCTCGCAGGACTGGTCTGTCACTCGCCTTTCTCTCTTTAGATCAAGAGAAGGCGTTTGACAGGGTGGACCATGGTTACCTCATAGCCACTCTGCAAGCTTACGGCTTTGGCCCACAGTTTGTGGGCTTTATAAGAACGCTGTACGCCTCTGCAGAGTGTTTACTTAAAATCAATTGGTCCCTAACAGCACCTTTGGTATTTGGACGAGGGGTGCGTCAAGGATGTCCCTTGTCTGGACAGTTATATGCACTGGCCATTGAGCCTTTCATCTGCCTACTGAGGAAAAGGCTCACAGGGCTGGTGCTAAAAGATCCAGACATGCGGATTGTCCTTTCAGCTTATGCTGACGATGTGCTCCTCGTGGCCCAGGATCCAGTTGATCTTGAGCTGGCAAAACAGTGCCAGGAGGTATATTCAGCTGCCTCCTCCGCTCAGATCAACTGGTCCAAATGCACAGGCCTTTTAGAGGGTAATTTACAGGTAGACTCTTTGCCTCCCACGTTTCGTGACATCACGTGGGAGGCAGATGTAATTAAATATCTGGGGGTCTACCTGTCCGCTGCGGACGCTTCCGTCCCAGACAACTGGAGGGAATTAGAGGGCAGTGTCCTCTCTCGTCTGGGACGATGGAGGGGTCTAGCAAAAATGCTTTCCCTTAGGGGGCGGACTCTAGTGGTGAATCAGCTGGTGGCTTCTCAGTTCTGGCCCCGGCGGATTTGTCTGAGTCCGACCCCCGAGTTTGTCACCAATATCCAGAGGAATTTGTTAGATTTCCTCTGGATGGGAAGGCATTGGGTCTCTGCAGGGGTGGCAAGTCTGCCTTTTGTGGAGGGTGGACAAGGAGTAGTTTGTGTGTGCTCCCAGTTGTCCACCTTCCGCCTTCAGTACCTGCAGAGATACCTATATGCAGATCCCTCTCCACAGTGGTGCGCACTGGCATGCAGCTTTTATCGCCAGTTGCGCAACCTGGGGTATGACCGGCAATTATTTCTGATCAGGCCTGAGGGGTTTGGGAGAGACCTCTCTGTGTTGCCGGCATACTACCAGGAAACCCTCAAGGCCTGGAGCATGGTCTCCGTGACCAGGCAGGGCGTGCCTTTGGGGGATGAAATATTCACGGAGCCCCTGCTATTTAATCCAGCAGTGGGGGCTCCAATGTTACAGTCCCCCAGTATCATCCGCCGCCTTAGTCATGCACGGATGACCCGAGTCGGGGATCTCTTGGAATACGGGTGTTCTGATTGGGTGTCACCCCAGGAGCTTGCGCTCCGTTTGGGATATGTGACGCCCAAAGTCTCAGGGCGCTTGCTCCAGGAGATTAGGGATGCCATCTCCCCCGACTCGCGCACCTTCCTTCGCGGGGCTTTGCAGGCCGGAGTGCCACATGCACCTTTCAACACCCCTGCTCCGGCTGTTTGCATTGGACACAAGCCCCGTGTTTCCCCTCAGGCTCCTCCTGTCCCCAACCTCTCGAACTTGAGGGACATACCCTCGGCATGCTTTCGCGGCATGCCGAGGAAGAGCTTATATTCTCTTGTGCTCCATACAGTGCACTTCCTTGCCCTCGTGACCAGTCCCGATACCATCTGGAGGCGGGTCCTACCAGCTGACGAGGGCAAGAGGCCCCGGTGGAGGGAACTTTATTCTGATTTAGTTCCACGACCCACCGGGGACTTGAGTTGGAGAGTGCTCCATGGTGCACTGAGCACGGGAGAGTACTTAGCTAAATTCACGGACTCTCCCTCCACTTGTCCATTCTGTGGCAAGGGAGAGTCCGTGTATCATATTTATTTTAGTTGCGCCAGACTGCAGACCCTCTTGTCACTCTTGAGGGGCCTCCTCCTGCAGTTCTGGCTGCATTTCTCCCCTCACATTTTTATTTTTGGGCGCCCAGTGTCCCGGGGCAATAAGGCCAGGGACCTCCTTGTCAACCTGCTCCTGGCATTAGCCAAATTGGCTATATATAAGTCCAGGAAGCAGTGTTTGATAGGGGGGGTTCCCTTGTCACCTGAGGCCATGTTCCGGGTGCTGGTGCGCTCCCGTATCCGGGCAGAGTACCACCTGGCTTTGTCCACTGGGGGAATGGATGAGTTTGTCTCCCAGTGGGCTGTAGATGGTGTGCTCTCCTCGGTATCCCCCCATCCGGTTTCTTTTTCTCTCAACCTCCTAAAATGATTTTTATTTAGTTTACAGAACATGTTTTCTCATAATTTTAAAATACACTGTGTCAAGTTCAACCAATCCAGTTTAGTTGGGGTACCAACAGTCCACATTTAAAAAACCCAAACTTTTTTTTTATTAAATCTAAGTGCATTTGCATAACCGTCAATCAAAGTTCATTTGCTTGACCGCTACCCATAGTGTGTGTCCTGCTTTTAAGTACTGTGCCAAGTTCAACCAATCCAGTCTAGTTGGGGTACCAACAGTCCACATTTAAAAAACCCAAACTTTTTTTTAATTAAATCTAAGTGCATTGGCCTGACCGTCAATCAAAGTTCATTTGCTTGACCGCTACCCATAGTGTGTGTCCTGCTTACCAACAGTCCACATTTTAAAAAAAATGACAGGCAGAGGCAGGACACCCCGCAGAGGCCGTCGTGGTCGTGGTGCTGTGATTCCCTTTGGCCCTACAATAATGCCCAGTGTTCAGAGGCCAGTTACCCTGAACTTGAAAAGTTCAGAGGACGTAGTTGACTGGCTAACACAGGACACCCAATCTTCTACAGCTTCCGCTTGGAACATTGACGCACCATCCTCCTCCAGATTAGCTTCGGGCACCTCTCAAGTTACCACTCACCCGCCTGCCGCCACCACCAACACTAGTACCACAGCCAATTCAATTGATCAGTCAGAAGAGTTATTTACACATCAGTTTGAAGAAATGAGTGATGCGCAACCATTATTAACAGAGAATGTAGATAACAGGGATATGTCTCAGTCAGGCAGCATTACACACATGTACGTACGATGTGATGATGATGATGATGATGTCCCTGCTGCTGCTTCCTTTGTTCAGTTTTCATATACAAGTGAGGCGGGTGATAATGATGACGATGCGTCCGTGGATGTCACGTGGGTGCCTGCTAGAAGAGAAGAAGAACAGGGGGAAAGTTCAGATGGGGAGACAGAAAGGAGGAGGAGACGAGTTGGAAGTAGAGGGAGGTCATCGCAACGAGCTAGTGGCACAGTCAGACAGCATGCATCAGCACCCGCTGTCAGCCAGACAGCACGCCAATCAACGCATGCTGTTGCCACCACCAGAATGCCGTCACCGCCGAGCTCAGCAGTGTGGCATTTTTTTTGTGTGTCTGCCTCTGACAACAGCGATGCCATTTGCAACCTGTGCCAAAAGAAACTGAGTCGTGGGAAGTCCAACACCCACCTAGGTACAACTGTTTTGCGAAGGCACATGATGTCACATCACAAACGCCAATGGGATCAACACATGAGTACAAGCAGCACACAAACTCAAAGCCGCAATCCTCCTCCTGGTCCAGCATCTTCATCCACATCAACCACTGCTGTCCTCCTTGCCCCCTCTCAACTCTCCACCACTCCGTCTCTCGCCTCTTGCTGTTCCTGCTCATCTCCTCACAGTCAGGTGTCTGTCAAGGGCATGTTTGAGCGTAAGAAGCCAATGCCACAAAGTCACCCCCTTGCCCGGCGTCTGACAGCTGGCTTGTCTGATCTCTTGGCCCGCCAGCTTTTACCATACAAGCTGGTGGAGTCTGAGGCGTTCAAAAAGTTTTTAGCGATTGGGATACCGCAGTGGAAGGTACCCGGCCGGAATTTCTTTGCCCAAAAGGCAATCCCCAACCTGTACTCAATTGTGCAAAAGGAAGTAATGGCATCTCTGGCACACAGTGTTGGGGCAAGGGTCCATCTGACCACTGATACCTGGTCTGCAGAGCATGGTCAGGGCAGGTATATCACCTACACTGCGCATTGGGCAAACCTGCTGACGCCTGCCAAGCATGGAATGCGTGGCTCTGCAGAGGAGTTGGTGACACCGCCACGACTTGCAGGCAGGCCTGCTGCCTCCTCCTCTACTCCTCCTACTCCATCCTCTTCCATAACCTCCTCAGCTGAGTCCTCTTCTGCTGCTGCGTCTTGCTCCACATCAACGGCACCCCCCCAGCTCCCCAGATACTATTCCACATCCCGGATACGGCAGTGTCATGCCGTCTTGGGGTTGACTTGCCTCAAAGCAGAGAGTCACACCGGGCCAGCGCTCCTGTCCGCCCTGAACGCACAGGTGGATCAATGGCTGATTCCGCACCAACTAGAGATTGGCAAAGTGGTTTGTGACAACGGAAGAAATTTGTTGGCGGCATTGAATTTGGGCAAGTTGACGCATGTGCCGTGCATGGCACATGTGTGTAATCTGATCATACAACGCTTTGTCCATAAGTATCCAGGCTTACAGGACGTCCTGAAGCAGGCCAGAAAGGTGTGTGGCCATTTCAGGCGTTCCTACACGGCCATGGCGCACTTTTCAGATATCCAGCGGCGAAACAACATGCCAGTGAGGCGCTTGATTTGTGACAGCCCCACACGTTGGAATTCAACACTCCTAATGTTCGACCGCCTGCTCCAACAAGAAAAAGCCATTAACGAGTATTTGTATGACCGGTGTGCTAGGACAGCCTCTGCGGAGCTGGGGATTTTTTTGCCACGTTACTGGACGCTCATGCGCAATGCCTGTAGGCTCATGCGTCCTTTTGAGGAGGTGACAAACCTTGTCAGTCGCACCAAAGGCACCATCAGCGACATCATACCATTTGTTTTATTCCTGGAGCGTGCCCTGCGAAGAGTGCTGGATCAGGCCGTAGATGAGCGTGACGAGGAAGAGGAAGAGTTGTGGTCACCATAACCACCAGAAACAGCCTTATCAGCATCGCTTGCTGGACCTGTGGCAACGCTGGAAGAGGATTGTGAGGAAGAGGAGTCAGAGGAGGAATGTGGCTTTGAGGGGGAGGAGGAAGACCAATCACAACAGGCATCCCAGGGTGCTCGTTGTCACCTATCTGGTACCCGTGGTGTTGTACGTGGCTGGGGGGAAGAACATATCTTCAGCGAGATCACTGAGGACGAGGAACGGGACATGACTAGCTCGGCATCCAACCTTGTTCAAATATGGTCTTTCATGCTGTCGTGCCTTCGCAGGACCCTCGTATAAAAAGGCTGAAGGGAAAGGAGCTGTACTGGGTGTGCACGCTACTAGACCCTCGGTATAATCAGAAAGTGCCTGATTTGTTACCAAATTACTGCAAGTCAGAAAGGATGCAGCAGGTCCAAAACAAATTAACAAGTATGTTTTACACAGCATATAAGGGTGATGTCACAGCACAAGGGCAATATAATAGGGGAAGAGGTGAAAGTAATCCACCTCCCACGACCACGCCGGCAAGGACAGGACGTTTAAAAGACGTGTTGTTGATGGAGGACATGCGGACCTTTTTCAGTCCTACGCATCGCATCAGCCCTTCGGGATCCACCCTCAGAGAACGACTTGACCGACAGGTAGCAGACTACCTCGCCTTAACTGCAGATATCGACACTCTGAGGAGCGATGAACCCCTTGACTACTGGGTATGCAGGCTAGACCTGTGGCCGGAGCTATCCCAATTTGCAATTGAACTTCTGGCCTGCCCCGCTTCAAGTGTCCTGTCAGAAAGGACCTTCAGTGCAGCAGGAGGTTTTGTCACCGAGAAGAGAAGTCGCCTAGGGCAAAAAAGTCTAGATTGCCTCACCTTTATAAAGATGAATGAGGGATGGATCCCGAAGGGACTGACACTGGGCGATACATTCGACTGAAAAAGGCCTGATGAGATGAGCTGCCTTCGGATATAAATGGTCCACACGCTGCTGTATGTTATCTGTGAATGCCGGATGACTTGCGTGAATTATCCGCCACCAAGTAGGGTTCAAGAAGAGGCAATGTTTTATGGCACTTTCTGCCTGGGGAACAAAGGTCAATTTTTCTGGCCGCTGCAACAGCAGCGGCTGCAACAATATCTAATTTTTGAATTTCAATTTTTATGCCAGAAGGCGTACGGCATGTAATGGAAAAGAAAGCATATTGAACAGTCTTGCATAATACAACAGTTGTGCAAAAATACATATTTACAATGAAGACATTTTTTTAAAATTAGGTGGCTACTGGCTAGGCCTTCTGTTTTTTACTTTTTTGGTTAATACATTTTCTTTTTTTTTACTGTGATTGCAATTTTTAAGAGAAACCTAAGACATGGTAAAACAGACAATAGTAAAGTCCTATTATCTATCATCACTCCAGCAGTAGCTTATTATTTACAATATCTAACCTGCTCAATCGCCCTTGGGTTACCCTAGGGCAGGCTTCAGTAGGCGACCTCTCCTTTCCTCGGATGATTTTGCCGCCGGTTGCTTCTGAAGGGTCTCCTCCAGGGCTCCCCCACTCCGGTCCTTCCCCCCGAGACGCTTCAACCATTAACAAATGTTTTATTATATTAGGGGGGCACTAAATGGGGATGTTATCCAGGGATCCCAAATTGTCTGGAACTGGTTGATTCTATCCAAGACTACATGGTTAAATCTCTTGTTGAGCAGTAAATAGTTGATTTTTTTTATTAATTCCTGAACGTTTTCATTTGGGGTTTTCCAACTACTAGCTATGTGTATTTTTTATTTCAAAAAATATTTTATTAGGTCAATCTTAAACATTTTAGAAGCTTGTAAGCATGTTTCTTCCCATAGTCTTATGACTGCCGAACACTCCCACCAGACATGAATAAATGTAGCCTCATTACCACTGTTCCTAAAACATGAGCTGCTCCATTTTGGATCCCATTTATTAGCTTAAAAGGAGTAATATATGTCCTGTGTAGGACCTTTATTGAAGTCTCAAGCAGACTATAATTTAAAGATCCCCTACTTAAGCCTTGCCAACTTTTATCCCATGTGCTATCTGCCAACTCGGTGCCCAAATCCCTCTCCCAGGCTTTGGTATAGTCTGGTTTGTTTGCCCATGAGTTTTCATTAAATAGTTCATACATGAGGCTCATAATACCAGGCTGAAAGGGGGAATCCCTACATTTTTTGAGTAGCCAGGTGTTTCTTTGGGGGGTTCCCCTACCACTTATCGTATATATAAAATGATGTATCCTGCAAAAATTATAGTGTTCAGCCAGGGGTAAATTGTATCTATCTCTCACCCACTCAAAGGTCATTATTTTGTCGTCACGCCACCATGGACCAACCCTTAGTAGGTTCTGAGACTTCCACCAGCTGAGAGAGCTTTCCGGAAGATGTATCTTAAAGTTGCGATTGGGTACGATAGGGGTAAGATCTGATACCGGAGTGTCCAGTTTTTGTGTCCAGTTCATCTCCGTCCATATTTTTAATGAGTGCTTAATCAATGGGTTTTTCAAGTTTCTCAAAAAAGTATACAGGCCTGGAATCCATATTACTGTATCCCATGTATAAGGTGACATGTTTACATTTTCCATAAATACCCAGAGCGGCTGATGTGTTTTGGAGAATGCGCCAGAGGAATGAAAGCCAGCTGCGCTGCCTTGTAATACAGTTTGAGATTCGGGTCCCTACCCTCTTTTGGAAAGACTATGAGGTCGGCCTGATTCAATTAAGGGGGCATAGGTTCTCCATTTAGTATAGCGTTAAACAAAGATGTTAGGTGCGGGGGTAAGCAAGGGCTCAAATTTCTTATAGTACAGATGAGTAAAACCGTCTGGCCCTGGGGACTTGCCAAATTTAAGATCTTGGATTGTAGATTTAACTTCCTCTTGGGATATGTCTAGGTTCAAGCTGTCCAATTGAGGTACAGGTATTTTGTGGACTTCTTGCTGTAGTAGGAAGGACTCTATGTCCGATCCGCTGTAGCGGGATTGGGATGAATATATGGTCTGATTGAAGTTTTGAAATGTTTCTTGGATAGCATTGGGGCTAAAGGAGGTTTGGCCATCAGGTAGTCTAAAGATACCGTATATTATGTCCTCTCTTGGGGGGTAAAGAAACTAATAATTCCTCCAATAAAATTCTGCTTTTTTTTTTGTGGGCAAGGTCACTGGTTAGCCCGTTGGGTTATCTGTTAAAAGGGTGGTGCAGAGACTGTGGGGGCTGTTAGCCTCATTGTCCCTGTGTGGCCGTTTAGAATCCCTGCTGCTGCATGTTTCAGCTTTATTATGGTGTAATTGTACAGCGTTTGACTCAAGTAGCTGCCTGTGCTGGGTCAGTTTGGCTTAATTGCTGGGCCCTTTTCCTGCCAAGATGGCGATTGTCAGTCCATGGGCCTCTATGTCCCCTTCACTACCTTTGTCCCCGCTTGTGTGCTTATTTGGGATGGCCCCCCTTTATATCTCCGGCCCGTGGCC
Organism: Discoglossus pictus; assembly: GCA_027410445.1. Classification (NCBI taxonomy): domain Eukaryota; kingdom Metazoa; phylum Chordata; class Amphibia; order Anura; family Alytidae; genus Discoglossus; species Discoglossus pictus. The sequence goes on from CM050163.1 coordinate 51,088,037, forward strand.
TTGTAAGGGTCGCCCCCTCAATCTCTGAGTGTGGATATGCAGGGATGGGGCGTTGAATCAGGCCTACCTTCTTCTCTGCTCGCTGCAAGATCAACAATACCTAATTTTTCAGGCATGTGTACATGCCTAATTTTTCTGGCCTCTGGTGCTGCACTGTGGCTTCAACAACCAACCCCCCAAAAAAGGCACATAACAGGCAATTAAACTGATAGGAGTAGTACTACTTAACACACCACTCATATCTGGTGTAACAGTAGTGTACATTTAAAACCAAAAACATTTTTTCTACTGTAATAGATTGCATAGCAGTTAGTTGTCTGCAAGCGTGTGTGTCAGACCTACAGCGTCTACTCTACCAACTTCTGCAAGTGCACAGTGCCACTCATATCTGTTGTCACAGTAGCTTGGACGCATAGTACCGATCTGTCAAAACCTGTAAAGATGAATGAGGTCTAGAGTAGCCTGGTTCCCTTATCCTCTACAGGTTGAGACCTAATGTTTGGGTGACTCCAGACCAACACATGAGTACAAGCAGCACACAAACTCAAAGCCGCCATCCTCCTCCTGGTGCAGCATCATAAGCCACATCAACCACTGCTGTCCTCCTTGCCCCCTCTCAACCATCCGCCACTCATTCTCTCGCCTTGAGCAGTTCCTGCTCATCTGCCCATAGTCAGGTGCCTGTAAAGGACATGTTTGAGCGTAAGAAGCTAATGTCACAAAGTGCCCCAAAAATGAAGTGATACGACCAACAAAGCATCTTTTTCCATCTCCCAGTTCTAAAAATCCAGGCCTTATACACGCCCCCTGATAGGTAACGTAACAAGTATTAAACTGATAAGAGTAGTACTTACAAACACGTCACTCCTATCTGGTGGCACCTTTGACTGCACGTGCCGTGCCCCAAAATTGAAGTGATACGACCAACAAAGCATCTTTTTCCATCTCCTGGTTCTAAAAATCCAGGCCTTATACACGCCCCCTGATAGGTAACGTAACAAGTATTAAACTGATAAGAGTAGTACTTACAAACACGCCACTCCTATCTGGTGGCACCTTTGACTGCACGTGCCGTGCCCCAAAATTGAAGTGATACGACCAACAAAGCATCTTTTTCCATCTCCTGGTTCTAAAAATCCAGGCCTTATACACGCCCCCTGATAGGTAACGTAACAAGTATTAAACTGATAAGAGTAGTACTTACAAACACGCCACTCCTATCTGGTGGCACCTTTGACTGCATGCGCCGTGCCCCAAAATTGAAGTGATACGACCAACAAAGCATCTTTTTCCATCTCCTGCTTCTAAAAATCCAGGCCTTATACACGCCCCCTGATAGGTAACGTAACAAGTATTAAACTGATAAGAGTAGTACTTACAAACACGCCACTCCTATCTGGTGGCACCTTTGACTGCATGTGCCGTGCCCCAAAATTGAAGTGATACGACCAACAAAGCATCTTTTTCCATCTCCTGCTTCTAAAAATCCAGGCCTTATACACGCCCCCTGATAGGTAACGTAACAAGTATTAAACTGATAAGAGTAGTACTTACAAACACGTCACTCCTATCTGGTGGCACCTTTGACTGCACGTGCCGTGCCCCAAAATTGAAGTGATACGACCAACAAAGCATCTTTTTCCATCTCCTGGTTCTAAAAATCCAGGCCTTATACACGCCCCCTGATAGGTAACGTAACAAGTATTAAACTGATAAGAGTAGTACTTACAAACACGTCACTCCTATCTGGTGGCACCTTTGACTGCACGTGCCGTGCCCCAAAATTGAAGTGATACGACCAACAAAGCAACTTTTTCCATCTCCTGGTTCTAAAAATCCAAGCCTTATACACGCCCCCTGATAGGTAACGTAACAAGTATTAAACTGATAAGAGTAGTACTTACAAACACGTCACTCCTATCTGGTGGCACCTTTGACTGCACGTGCCGTGCCCCAAAATTGAAGTGATACGACCAACAAAGCATCTTTTTCCATCTCCTGGTTCTAAAAATCCAGGCCTTATACACGCCCCCTGATAGGTAACGTAACAAGTATTAAACTGATAAGAGTAGTACTTACAAACACGTCACTCCTATCTGGTGGCACCTTTGACTGCACGTGCCGTGCCCCAAAATTGAAGTGATACGACCAACAAAGCATCTTTTTCCATCTCCTGGTTCTAAAAATCCAGGCCTTATACACGCCCCCTGATAGGTGCTGTAACAGGTTTTAAACTGATAAGAGTAGTACTACTTAACACACCTTATAATAATGCAGAGAGAGGCAATACAGTGAGAGGAGTCTGAAGAAGAGGAGGAAGGTGGCTTTGAGGAGGTGGAAGACCAAACACAGAAGGCATCCAAGGGGGCTTGTTGTCAACTTTCGGGGACCCTTGGTGGCTGGGTGGAGGAAGAGACCTTCAATGACATCAGTGAGGACAAGGAACGGGACATGGCTAGCTTGGTATCCAACCTTGTGCAAATGGGGAGTTTGTGGTTGTGCAAATGGACTGTTTGTGGTTGTTTGCGGTGCGTTAAACGGGGAGTTTGGTCTGTCACTGTGAAGCGGGCCTAACCCTTACACTACCTGATCGATACAACATCATACCTGATGTTTTAAAGCACGTTATTCCAAACAATTTAGGAATGTTAGGTAATTTATGCCCTTTATGGCTTAAAACCAGACTCTGTATCAACTATGTAATTTTCCGTGGGAGTTTTGCCATGGATCCCCCTCCGGCATGCCACAGTCCAGTTGTTAGACCCCTTGAAACAACTTTCCCATCACTATTGTGGCCAGAAAGAGTCCCTGTGGGTTTTAAAATTCGCCTGCCAATTGAAGTCTATGGCGGTTCGCCGATGTTCGCCGGTTCGCGAACATTTGCGGCGGTTCGCGTTTGCGGTTCGCAAACCGAAAATTTTAGGTTCGCAACATCACTACTCGTCAGTATAAAAAAGGCATTTGTCCAATACAAAAGGTATCATAATATACTGCAATAATAATAATTATTCTATATATATAAATATATATATATATATATATTAATAATTTCTAAATTACTGTATCACATATTATAATTGTCTAACTACAATTCATCGTCACGCTGCGTTGCGTAGTGCGTACGACTTAGCTATGAGCGCCGCAATTGTACAATTAAATTGTAGCACTTTGGCAATGAGCGCCGCAGGTGCTCATTGCAGGCGAGCCTTGCGTAGCGAGGCGAGCCGTTATTTTAAACTGGAGCACTTTGGCAATGAGCGCCGCAGGCGCTCATTGCAGGAGAGCCTCGCGTAGCGAGGCGAGCCATTAAACCGTAGCACTTAGAAAAAAAATACGAGATGAAAAAAATTACGAGATAAGCGGCGGAACCAAAACACTAAAAAAAACACTAAATACACACTAAAAAATAAAATAAAGGTCACTTACAGCATGGGGAACCAGGCAGGACATCTGGAAGTGAGTTGGAACTCCAATTTACAGCGATTTAGCCGAGTTACAAAGATCGAAAATCGGCTAAGTGAGAAAAAAATGGCCGCCGAAAAAAATGAAAACGAGGCTATACTACTACGAACTGCGTAAAACACAGCCACAGACGTATGTGTTGGAAAAACAACGAGATAAAGGATGCGGATTAACCGCGCAATGAGTAAAAAGACAGTAGCGAGTACATTTTACGAAACCCAATTACAGATTTATGCATTAACACAGATTTAACGCCTTTGTCGCGCGCAACATCGGATTTCCCGCCTAAACCAACGCATTTGATGAAATATAAGTTGTAAGTTACAAAAAAAAAAAAAAAAAAAAAAATTGTATTTATTTTAAGAAAAAAAAAGGGACAAATGTAGCGTCGTGTTGTGTGGCAAACAAATTTCACAACATTTAATTTTCATTGACCGTCATTTGCTCGTTTTACCATATTTACTGTTAAACCGTAGTACTTTAGCGGGCTTAGCGATGAGCGCCGCAGGCGTTCATCGCCCGGCGAGCCTCGCGCAGCGAGGCGAGCCGTTAAACCGTAGTACTTTGCAATGAGCTTACTGTTAAACCGTAGTACTTTAGCGGGCTTAGCGATGAGCGCCGTAGTACTTTGCAATGAGCGCCACAGAAAAAATGCCGGACGAACAAAACGAAAATGAGGCTACAGCACTATAACCACGGAAAACACGTACCGATAATCCGCTAAGAAGCATACCACACATTATCCGCCATTTTAGGATAATGCCGAAGTACACAGTTTAAAGTTTCGGCTCGCGCACGCACACTATTACACTGCACACGTTCATCCCGCTTACACAGCACCTCCACACCACTAATGCTGCAGCAACATCAACACAGATTGCTAGCTCTTCAACACAATGCATAAAAATACGTAAATTCATTTATTAATTTGAATTTTGTATTTCAGTAGTACACAGAAAACAACATTAGCTACCTTACAATTCCATATGTATATTAATAACTAAACAACTTTTAAAACATACACATCTGATTGCCGCATTTTTTTGACGGGCAATACGCTAGTATATATATATATATATATATACATATATATATATATATTGTGACAGGGCGCCCCCTTCTGACGGGGTTTGCGTCCTGTTTTCTTTACTCTTTTACTTATTTAGGGAGGAAGACACAGCAGGCTTGTCAGAGGTTTAGTTTGCAAATGCTCAGCGCAACCATGTCTTCTGTGTCTCTCACCTGTGCATCATCAGGATTTTCTATTTTTTCCAAAACGCATACAGAGTCTTGAAATGAGATGGTGACTGGTTCTAAAATATTTTCTTTAACTTCAACTTCCAGGTGTTCAGTCAAAACTGGAATGGCTTCGGTATTGTTGATGGTATCTATAACTGCCTCTACAGACAGCTTTGCACTGTCACTTTCCTCTGGCACAGGTGTAGCTTCATCTGTTGTTGCAGGTGACTCTTCTAATTGGGAAACCGCAGACAACATTTCAGTGGTCTCTTCAGCACACGAGATTTCTATTGCCTCTTCCAGAGCAGTTAATGCTTCTGGAGTTAACTCTGCCTCATTGGTTAGAACATTCTCGGATTCAACAATAACTTGTGAAACTGTGCTAAATATAACCGCTTCTTCAACAATTATTTCAGTTTCAAGTTTATCTTTGTTCTTAGACAACTGAAGTTCCTTTGCTTGCTCTGTCACTGTCGCACTAATCCAGGATGGAGATCTTTCTTCAAGACTGGTAACAGCACTCTCTCCCCCTATCACAGTCACAGTGACAGCATGAATTAGTTCTTCAGTGCATTTCTCAGGTACTGTTCCTTGCTCTTTTGATGAATCCGTAACAGAGGCTTCCATAGATCGTTGAGCATCTAACTTTTCTTGCTCAGCCGCATCAAACTCAGCCAGCAGGCCTACGGCTGGTTTATCAGAGTCATCATCAAATCCTTCTGACTGTGCAGCTTGTCCAGCTTCATTTAGTGGAGTCTGTTCCAGTTTACCATCAGTTTTTTTCTTCTTACGCCCAGGAATTAATTTTTTCAAGGACACCCACGATTCATCTTTCTCCTCTTGGCTGCTGCTTATCTGTTTCTTAGAGGTCTTGTTGCGTTTCTTCTGTTTTGCTTCAGGAACAGTCTTTTCTAAGGTGTTCACATCGGACACTGGCATAGCAACACTTTCTAGCTGGTCTCCATTAGACGCCTCTTTGTCACTATCCTCACTGTCTAATGACAACAGTCGTATTCGCCGGGGCTTCTGTCGAAATTGAAAAAATGTTTTCCTTTTTATCACTGTGCGGCCGCTCCCACACCACTGATTCGTTCAGCTTAAGCTTTGGGGGACATTTCCTCTGCTCCAAAATAGGCATCAATTTCTCATTCCTGTAGGACACTCGGTAGTCCTCAAACGCAGGCTTCCTCTGCCATTCAGGGATATAGTCTGGCCTCATTTTAACTTGGGCTTGTCTTTGGAGCCTTAAAAAACGCTCCTCTCCTCCTCTAAGGCCATTCCATCCGCACCAGCAGGCTCTTTTGTTCTCTCAGCAACCTCTTTGGGGCTCTCAGCAACCTCTTTGGGGCTCTCAGCAATCTCTTTGGGGCTCTCCGCAATCTCTTTGGTGCTGTCTGCGTTCTCACGTGCTCGTTCTGCAGTCTCTTTGGCTGGATCAGCCGCCTCTTTTGCTGGATCAGCCACCTCTTTGGCTGGATCAGCCGCCTCTTTGGCTGGATCAGCCGTCTCGGCGGGCACTCTCTCCGTCTCAGCGGGCACTCTCTCCGTCTCGGCGGGCACTCTCTCCGTCTCGGCGGGCACTCTCTCCGACTCTGCGTTTCCATCAAGGACAGGTTTGGCTTGCCTTCCCTTAACAGGGACTTTGTACCTTAAGCTCGGGCAATGATAAGCCTGTCTGTTAAAAAAAAAAAATCCCAGGAGGGCAGTCTCTGTACTCTCTTTACTCCTATATGGACAAGGATCTCCTCTTTCAGGGTGCAATAATTGGTTGCCATTTCTTCAGGCAAAACCCCATACGCTTCCTGTGCTTCTCCACACAGATAGGGACGCAGGACTGTGGCCCAGTGCTGTTTAGGTCAACCTTCCTTGGTAGCAATCTTCTCAAAATTCAGGAGGTAGGTTTCTACATCATCCTGAGCTGTCATTTTCTTTAGAAAGCAATTAGGGTTCATAATCCTGCTTGATTTTGAAACCACAATGTTCTCTGTGGATCTCAATTGCTGCAGCTGCACTTTCTGTGCTTCTAAAAACTCTTTAATTTGGACCCTGTCCTCTTCCATTTGTCTCTGCCATTTCTCTGTGGCCTCTCTAAATCTTGCAGCAACCTCTCCAAAACCTTTGTCTTCCTCTTTTGCGGCTTGGATGCTATCCTCTGCAATAATTTCTCTCTTTTCTGTCTGGCTCTGACCAAGCTTAGCAGCCAGCACTGCCTGCTGCTTGTTCATTACCCGCTGTGCTTCTATAAAAGCTTTAAAGGCCTCCTCCATATTTATGCTGTACTGTGGGCTGTCTTCTTCAACACAGACACTTTTCCATCCCACTTCTGACACCAAGTGTGACAGGGCGCCCCCTTCTGACGGGTTTGCGTCCTGTTTTCTTTACTCTTTTACTTATTTAGGGAGGAAGACACAGCAGGCTTGTCAGAGGTTAAGTTTGACTGCTGTTTATTTGTCAGCGCCAACAGAAAGAAAACAGTGCTTAACTTCAGCAATAAAGGACTTACTATGACCTGGAACGCCCTGACTATCCCTGAGATCGCTTCTCGGCCTGCAGGTAAAATAAACACTACCCCACTGTGTCTTCTGGAAGGAGTCGTTTTTCCTACAATCGCGCCACCTAGTGGCCAGGATACAGTCAGTCTTTTATAAAGGTTGTATTGCCACCTTATGGCCAGGATACACATAATCTCTTTGTACTTCTACTGCCACCTTGTGGTCAGGATACACATAATCTCTTCGTACTTCTACTGCCACCTTGTGGTCAGGATACACATAATCTCTTCGTACTTCTACTGCCACCTTGTGGTCAGGATACACATAATCTCTTGTACATCTGGAAGTCTCTTCCACAGTACTCTTTACCCCGTCGCGGATAAAGCATAGGGCCCACCATTCTCTCCATATGCTTCACCCCAGGGACCCTTGGATATCACTACAGTAACTTGCATTCACTTCACTGGTCAAAACTCAGCCTCTTCCCTGGGGCATAATAAGTCTTGGTACCTTCATTCTGAGGCCTCTGTCAGCTTCACACACGCTTAGGCCTTTAGGGCAACTCTGCCTGGGGATTCTCACTAATCCCTTCACACTTCTCTTTTCAAAACACAGCCTCTTCCCTGGGGCATAATAAGTCTGGCACCTTCACTCAGAGACCTCTGTCAGCTTCACACACGCTTAGGCCTTTAAGGCAACTCTGCCTGGGGATTCTCACTAATCCCTTCACTTACTTGGCGTCCTGAGGCTGTATTCACTCTTCCAGCTCACAACGTCGTGCGACTGCAAACAGTGCACACTTCTTGCTGTTGTCCCAGTACTCCCAGCCACAGTAAATCAGGAATCAGGTGATCTCTTACAGGCTTGCTCCCAAAGCTTCCATCTGCCGTTCCACACAGGATCACCTTCCAGCTCCACTCTGTGACTTGCTCTGATGGCAGCACACAACCTGCCCAGAGCCTAGCCAGCCACACCCCCTTTCCATGTCTGCTTTCAGGCTTTTAAAGGGAAGTTGCACAAATTAGGAGTTCTTCAGAAGTTTTAACTCCATCACTCCTGTCAAGAACTCCATACTCCACTTGCTTGTCATATCATCTAAGGGCCAAACGGTCACAATATATATATATATATATATATATATATATATATATATTTATACACACTTTATAAATATATACGCATTTAAGTTTCCGTAGTAAGTTTACCTTATTTGAATAATGTATCAATCATTATGAGCACAATGCTATAACATTTATATTCCTAGAATTGACTTGGTATGTTTGCTTTTTTTCTGGTACAGGACAACTTTGTTTTAACAATGTGAAAATGTACAAATCAATGCTCAATAAAAAAGATTTAATAATTACAAAAAATATTAAGAGAATGTAGAAATTCATAAACGCAGGGATATACAATGTTACATTGTGGTTGGAGCCTTTCCTCATATAAGGTAGCTAATGGTATGCCAACATTAGCTATGCCATCTTAGCCTACTTAAAGGGCTAGGGAGATAGAAAGGCTGAGAGAAGGGAGATAGAAAGGCTGAGAGAAGGGAGAATAGGGTGAGGTACTCGACAGCTGGATGATATGTGCTGGATGTTGTTTAAGAAGCAGAGATGGCTGGATATATAAATAGCCAGAAAAGGATAATGGTCCAATCCTAATCTTAGCAGGACTAAGCAGATATACATCCCTATTAAATTTGAAGCCTGTAGCGTTTAAATTAAACCAAGCCGCATGTGACAGCCACAGGCGCAAACCCGTAAACCATTTGTCGCACGTTAGATGTGCGGCCGTGACCATGATCAATTAGTCAAACCATTAGTTACAAGTTTAGATGGAGCCAATGGCAACAGAGATCGTCATCATCACATCACTGAAAAATGGAGGTTAGATTTCAAAGCCTTACGGGTTTCACTTATGAGTTTCGATCCCGCATTACAGATATAGTCCAAAATTACTAAATCAGTAAATATGATATTCAAGTCCATGCGCGTTCCATTATATGTATTAACATACTGATTGCCGGGATCGATATAACTCGGAAATTAAACATTATAAAAAGTATTTTATATTGCAGATTTGCAAGCTTGAGAATGTTGTGCTATTAATTGTAATACCTAACATCACTTTCCCTTTAATTATGAGTTCAGCAGTGTGTGTATATTTGCATTTACAGTGCTACGGATAGGACTTTAACCACCTAGCAGGTCCTCTCTAGTACCAGTTGGCTTTTTGGCTCCATTTGCGGGTTATGGAGATGAACACGGATTCGCTGCAATTTAATAGCGTGATTGGAACACAACAGTTACAGGCTTGACAGATCAAAGGATTTGCGGCCGCACCATTCAGATTTCAACATCCTGTAGGGTTTATTCGTCCTTACCCCCCAATTTGATAGCGGGTTGCTTCACGGGGCCAATTTAATAGCCGTATGACTTGCGGGCTACCTTATGGGCTATGGTTTTACACGCTGAGGGAATTTAATAGGGCTGGTAGTGTATGTAACAACCCAGAGTTGATGGGCCACGTGCACCTCCGTTTTCACCTTCTAAATTGTGACTTTTGTGTTTAATATCTCAGCACCCAGCATACAATTCAGATCAATACATTATATCTAAAGAGGCAGGCACAATCAGATCCCTTTAGTTAATATATAAGAAGAACACATGCACCATTGCTTAGTGCAAACAGACTAGCTTTATTTTTTACAGATATAGTTTTAAAAAGTACCAATGACAAACACCCATTTAGCATCTCCCTCCCCCTCCTGGGACCAGCAAAACTCCCAATTTGGTTTATTACTTTATGACCCTCTAAATGGACTGCACATTACATGAGGGTCAACCCCTCCAGTCCAAGCCATGGCACAACATTTTATAATGGGGAAAATTACACTGCACTCTCTAATAGTGTAATATCTTAGCATATTCTTACCACATTCTGAGCACAAATACATTTTTAAAGATGACACAAATAAAAGACAAATTGTCACATTCTGAGCACACATACATTTTTAAAGAAGACCCATAAATAAAAGACACATTTTCACAGACCTTACAACCAGTCTCATGTCCATTTAAATAGCCTTGGATATTAGCAACCCAAAATGGCAGTGTCCAAAATAACAGGGCTGCTTGGGGAGTTCAGAGGGGTCCCAATATCACTCATGACAGTGTACACATGTGGTGGTAGATAGTGTCTGGCTAGATATGGTTAATAGTGTGTTAACCATAGGTTTAGTAGATAGTGAATGTTGGAAAGTGTGGATTTTCTTACCAGACACAAGCCGTTGTTGGTGAAGTTAGAAAGTTATTAATCCCGGATTCTTGTTTGTCTTAGTATGAGGAACAGTGAGAATGGCGTGTTTGTCTAATGGGGTGATATCCTGTAAAACATGTAGATGGAGTTGAGATATAGTGAATTCTCCTGGTTGAGGAAATCCATAAAAGGCTAGAGTTCTAGTCATTAAAATAGTGAGGGGGGTTCTGGGCTAAATGGATTCGAAGAGTGGAACGTGGTGAACATTTCACCTTCTATGAGCTGTTGTCTTGGTTTTAGAGTTAGTGGTTCTGTTTGACAAGAAACCCTCATTGATTACAATGTCATAAGGGTTTCCTGGATTCAAAGTTTGTGAAAAGTGTTCCTCGATGCCCGATAGGGATGTTTTATGAGTGATAGTTCAAGCTAGGGCTTTGATCTCGGGTTATTAGTGTGATTAGATATTACTGCTTCCCTGGGGAAGAATGTATGAAGAAAAGTTTAATTGACCTAAGATAATCTGGAGATCCTTAGTTGGACATAATTTGGTCTTGCAGAACATATACACGCATTCTTGAAGTCTTGTCAGTTTATTCAGGGACAGTCTTCCATTCTGTTGACTTGGTGTGCTGGTCCTTCTATTTTATCCTCGATGTATATGTAGTTCTAGGAATAGCGCTAGAGATTTCTGTAAACGGAAGGGATATCCAGAACAATCCATCAGCAAAGATGTTGAAGAATTTTGGGCTGCTCTTCGACCAAAATGTGAGATGGTTTGTGAAGCAGAAGTTGTCTTTCCATTTACGCCATGTAGATGTTGCAATTAAGGGTGTATGGGAAGCCTTTTAAATGCATTTTTGAAGTTACATTAGGAGAGACTTGTTGGCCTAGTCGATTTTAGTGTATGTCAAAGAGTATTCATCTAATATAATCAAATAATTAACACTACAGACATGCCTATGTAAGAAACAGAAAGGATATTAACCAGAGGGTTTTAATAGGAATCCTTGTGTAAGGTGACTCCTATTGGTCTTATTCTTCAGACCGGGAAAGGAGGTGATTTAAATGGTCCAATGAAATACTTGTTGGAGTTCATGGAAATGAGCTATTCCCCCATCTCAGGTTTCTTTGCAGCAGATAGAAGGCCTGAGGCAATGTTGTGACTCCAGTATGGAAACCTGTGAATAGGAAGTCGGTAAAGGCTACTGAAGAATTATTTGTCAAATGCTGACAATTCAATGGTGTAAATAAGAGGGAAAGGGGAGACAGCACAGAAATCTCCTGGTGTAGATATATTGTATATCACGGGACAAACACCACACATGTATATAAATGGTGCTCACCTTGCTCTACCTCAAGGTATGAGGTATTATAAATGTGTTGTATGTGGAGTACCCGTTGGATCGTTAGTCCCCCGCGTCAGGACCATGATTGTAGTTGATGGACCAGCGTTCCTGGTTGTTTTAGTGGTGCTTTTTAGATGATATAATCTTACGCATAATGAACATAGATAAATGTGTCTGATCTCCAAACGCTTACCTTACAGCAAGATCTGTAGCTTGTTCCTGCTTGGAAATGTGATGAGGCTACTGCCGATCCTATAAGGTATTTATGGCATTGTGGGGTGAAAAGGGACAACATTTTTCATTATGCCCAGTTCTTACAACCAAACAGGTCTAGCTTTCTTTCATCAGCGAGGCACTGGGCAACATGATGATTATATTAAAAGGAGACAGTGGGTAATATTACTACTATATAAATAAATAGAGAATAAATACGTATACTGTCTGATTAAATATATGGACAAGTACTAGCAGAATAAATCACCAGAATACATACCTACACCAAGTGCAGCAAAATATTTATTACATGCAAGTTTATTTTATGTGTACTCACTTCCATTCTGGTATCCTTCACAATTTTTCTACTGATATACAGATTATTTTTTCTTTTTTATATTTACATCTTTTCCTCTTGTAGAGTAAATATGGATTTAGATCTCAACACCTACATTTATGACCTTATCAATTTCTGTACCTTTAAAATCTTCATATGCCTTTATGTTTATGTTTATATGTATACTCATTGTTTAGTAACTTTTATTCAGTTGTGTGTATTTATGTATATTTGGAGGATTTTTTCATTCATATTTACACTTGTATTCATACTAGCATTCATATTTGTATCTACATTTGTCTGCTTCCATATATGATAGTAATATTAATATTATCATTATTATATGTCTACATATGTGCATGTATAGATGATAATGTAAGTTTATGGTATACAATATACTACATATTTATATCTAATCAATTTTTATATATATATGGATGCTTCGGCACTAGGAGTGGCAATATAAGTAATACACCAGTGTTCACATACGAACACACATAGTGACATATAGTCTCACAGGTGCCAATGTAGAGATTATGGTCACAATAAATTAAATTATAAAAAATACAGATAATTAACTTGTGTTGGGTCCATACACGGACAGTGTATAATTTAATACCACCAATATATGTGGATTCGCACATGTGTATATTCATATTTGTGTGTATATATGTGTATAATTTCATACCACCTATATATGTGGACTTGTACATGTGCATATTCATAACTGTATATATATATATATATATATATATATATACTCTATATATATATATATATATATATATATATATATATATATATACAGAATATATATATATATATAGATATATATGTGTGTATACATGCATGTGTGTATATATATATATATGTGTGTGTATATATGTGTGTGTATCATATTCTTTTAAATGTATGTATATATATATACTTTCTAGACATTCATGTTTTCACCTCAGATTGTCTAAATCACTGAGGAAGCTGCAGGAATAGCATTGAAACGTGTTTGATTTTATATATAACTGATTCAGTTTTTTTTTATATAATAAGGTTTTTTAGTTTTTAAATACTTATATAGAGTTGTTAACTGTTTTTAAATATTCCATGTATGACTAAAGATGTTTGATTGTATCCATACAAAGTGATTGAAATAAAAATATAAAATATTTAATTGAATCAATAGTATGTGTAAGATTATATAATCTAAAAAGCACCACTAAAACAACCAGGAATGCTGGTCCATCAACTACAATCACATTTTAAAAAAAACATATTTCACCAAACGGGACCATATAGGCCCAACCGGACCTTTAAAACCTTAAAATACCAAGTAGGACTATATAGGCCCCAACCGGATCTTCAAAACCCACATTACACCAAGCCGGACCATATAGGCCCAACTGGACCTTAAAAACCCACATTACACCAAGCGGGACCATATAGGCCTAAACCGTACCTAAAAAAAACTTAAAATACCAAGCAGGACTAAATAGGGCACTCACCTCCATCACGGATAAGCTCCCCTACGCCCATCCTGGAAAGTCCAACGCCATTGCTGGTCGCCATGTACCAATATGTAAATTGAAATAGACTCCACCTACGGATTTTTTAATAGTGTTTAAAAATTTTAGAATCTTGAGATTCAGGCAAATAATAACATTTCTCTTCTGCATGAATGTAATGTCACTCACCAACAGTTGATGTCTTCAAGTGTAGTAGTCCAAAATAGTCTGCAGCCGCAGACTATTTGACATTGGCGTGATATAAAACAAGCAAACAAATCAGAGTGCCAACCGTACTTAAAAACACTTATGAAACCAAGCGAGGCCCCAACCATACCTAAAAAATCCATATTATATAAAGCGGGACTATACAGGCCAAAACCATACCTAAAAAACATAAAATACCAAGCAGGACTAAATATGGCACAATCACACTTTAAAACCCACATTACACCAATCAGGACTATATAGGCCTAAACCGTACCTAAACAAAACTTAAAATACCAAACGGGACTATATAGGCCCAAACCGGACCTTAAAACCCCACATTTCACCAAGCGGGACCATATAGGCCCCAACCGGACCTTAAAAACCTTAAAATACCAAACGGGACTATAAAGGCCCCAACCGCACCTTAAAACCCCACATTACACCAAGTGGGACCATATATGCCCCAACCGGACCTTTAAAACCCTAAAATACCAAGCAGGACTACAGAGGCCCCAACCGGACCTTTAAAACCTTAAAATACCAAGTAGGACTATATAGGACCCAACCGGACCTTAAAACCCCCCATTAGACCAACGGTACCATATAGGCCCAACCGGACCTTAAAAACCCACATTACACCAAGCAGGACCATATAGGCCCAAACCGGATCTCAAAAAAAACTTATTTCACCAAACGGGACCATATAAGCCCAACTGGACCTTTAAAACCTTAAAATACCAAGCAGGACTATATAGGCCCCAACCGGATCTTCAAAACCCACATTACACCAAGCCAGGCCATATATGCCCAACTGGACCTTAAAAACCCACATTACACCAAGCGGGACCATATAGGCCTAAACCGTACCTAAAAAAACTTAAAATACCAAACGGGAATATATATAGTCCGCAAATGGACCTTAAAAACCCACATTACACCAAGTGGGACCATATAGGCCCCAACCGGACCTTAAAAACCCACATTACACCAAGTGGGACCATATAGGCCCCAACCGGTCCTTTAAAACCTTAAAATACCAAGCGGGACTATATAGGCCCAAACCAGTCATCAAAAATCCACATTACACCAAACGGGACCATATAGGCCCCAACCAGACGTAAAAAAAAAAAAACTTGCACCACACGGGACCATATAGGCCCAAACCGGACCTTCAAAAGCCACATTACACCAAACGGGACCATATAGGCCCTAACTGGACCTTAAAACCCCACATTACACCAAGCGAGACCATATAGGTCCCAACCGGACTTTTAAAACCTTAAAAAACTAAGCAGGACTAAATAGGGCACAACCAGACCTTAAAAACCCACATTACACCAACCAAGACTATATAGGCCTAAACCGTACCTAAAAAAACTTAAAATACCAAACAGGACTATATATAGGCCCCAACTGGACCTTAAAAACCCATATTACACCAAGCGGGACCATATAGGTCCCAACCGGACTTTTAAAACCTTAAAATACCAAGCAGGACTAAATAGGCAGCAACCAGACCTTAAAAACCCACATTAAACCAAGCGGGACCATATAGGCCTAAACCGTACCTAAAAAAAACTTAAAATACCAAGCAGGACTAAATAGGGCACAACCAGACCTTAAAAATCCACATTACACCAACCAAGACTATATAGGCCTAAACCGTACCTAAAAAAACTTAAAATACCAAACAGGACTATATATAGGCCTCAACTAGACCTTAAAAACCCACATTACACCAAGTGGGACCATATAAGCCCCAACCGGTCCTTTAAAACCTTAAAATACCAAGCGGGACCATATAGGCCCCAACCGGACCTTAAAAACCCACATTACACTAAGCGGGACCATATTATAGGCCCCAACCGGACCTTAAAAACCCACATTACACCAAGTGGGACCATATAAGCCCCAACCGGTCCTTTAAAACCTTAAAATACCAAGCGGGACCATATAGGCCCCAACCGGACCTTAAAAACCCACATTACACCAAGTGGGACCATATAGGCCCCCAACCGGTCCTTTAAAAACTTAAAATTCCAAGCGGGACTATATAGGTCCAAACCTGTACTCAAAAACCACATTACACCAAACGGGACCATATAAGCCCCAACCGCACCTTAAAAACCCACATTACATGACAATATAGGCCCAAAACGGGACCTTAAAAAACCACATTACACCTATCGGGACCATATAGGCCCCAACCAGACTTTTAAAACCTTAAAATACCAAGCAGGACTACCGTATTGGTCCGAATATAAGCCGCACGTTTTTTCCGTTTTTTAAGTTTGCGAGTTACGGGTGAGTACTATTTTTTTTCTATTTTTTCCCCTTGAATTTTACATGTGCGGCTTAAATGCGGGTGCGGCTTATATTCGGACCAATACGGTATATAGGCGCAAACCGGACATTAAAAACCCATATTCTACCAAAAAAACCATATAGGCCCGAACCGGACCTTTAAAACCTTAAAATACCAAGCGGGACTATATAGGCCCCAACCGGACCTTAAAAACCCACATTACACCAAGCGGGACCATATAGGCCCAACTGGACCTTAAAAACCCACATTACACCAAGCGGGACCATATAGGCCCCAACCGGACCTTAAAAACCTACATTACACCAAGAGGGACTATATAGGCCAAATCCGGACCTTTAAAACCTTAAAATACCAAGCTGGACTATATAGGCCCAAACCAGACCTTAATAACCCACATTACAGCAAACAGGACTATATAGGCTCCAATTGGACCTTTAAAATCCACATTACATCAATCGGGACCATATAGGGGCCAACCGGACCTTAAAAACCCACATTACACCAAGCGGGACCACTGTGAGCCTCTTCCTCCCTCTACATCCCCCCTCTACTTTACTGGACTTGCGATGAGCGCGATGGCGCTCATCACGGGCCTGGCAATGAGAGCCTTTGGTGCTCATCACGTGCTTCACAATGAGCGCCTTTGGAGCTCATTGCGATCCTCTCTCCCCCTCTACCTCCCCCTCTACTTTACTGGCCTTGCGATGAGCGTCTTTGGCGCTCGTGATGTGCCTCGCTCATTGCGAGCCTCTCCCCCCTTCTTCTGTATCTCGTCCCCCCTCCTCTGTGTCTCTTCCCCCCTCTCCACCTCCTCTGTGTCTCTTCCCCATCCTCTGTGTCTCTTCGTCCGCTCTCCCCCTCCTCTGTGTCTCTTCCCCCTCCTCTGTATCTCTTTCACCTCTCCCCCCTCTGTTTCTCTTCCCCTCCCTCCCTCTGTGTCTCTTCCCCCCTCTCCCCCTCTTCTGTGTCTCTTCCCCCTCCCTCACTTGTGTTTCCTTCCCCTATCTCCCCCTCTATGTCTCTTCCCCCCTCTCCCCCTCCTCTGTGTCTCTTTCCCCCATGTGTCTCTCCCCCTCCTCCGTGTCTCTCCCTCCCCTGTGTCTCTTCTCTCCTTTGTGTCTCTCCCACACTCTCCCTCCCCTGTGTATATTCCCCCATCTCCCTCCCGTGTCTCTTCCCCCTTCTGTGTCTCTCCCCATCTCCCTCACCTGTGTCTCTTCCCCCCCTTTGTGTCTCTTCCCCATCACGCTCTCCTGTGTCTCTACCCTCCTGTGCCTCTCCCCCCATATCCCTCCCCTGTGTCTCTTCCCCCTTTGTGTCTCACTCCCCGAATATACCTCCCCTGTGTCTCTTCCGCCCTCTGTGTCTCTCCCCATCACCCTCCCCTGTGTCTCTTCCACCTGTGTCTCTCCCATCACCCTCCCCTGTTTCTCTTCCCCCTGTGTCTCTCCCCCATATCCCTCGACGGTGTTTCTTCCCCCCTTTGTTTCGCTCCCCCCGTATCCCTCCCCTGTGTCTCTTCCCCCCTCTGTGTCTCTCCCTCATCTCCCCCCCTGTGTCTCTTCCCCCTGTGTGTTTCTCCCCCATCTCCCTCCCCTGTGTATATTACCTCCTCTGTGTCTCTCCCCCATCTCCCTCCACTGTCTCTCTCCCCCCTCTGTGTCTCTCCTCCATCTCCCTCCCCTGTGTCTCTTGCCCACCTCTGTGTCTCACCTCCATCTCCATCCACCGTGTATATTACCTCCTCTGTGTCTCTCCCCCCCTTCCTCTCCCTCCTCTGTGTCTATAGGAATACCATTTAGTGAACAAGAGAATCCTCCACTATACAGAGTACAGAGACACATAATAGGAGGTAGTTCACCACAACAATCATTTAATATATGGTGGGCAAAAGAGCGATAGAAGCCCTCCACCGTACAGTAGTACAGTATATAATTAGTACATTTGTGTTCACATTTGAATGTCTAAAACAAGTTAGAAAACTTATTATTATATTTTATTATATTATTATTATTATTATTATTATTACAGTATATTTATTATTGCATGCATTAATTTATTGCATAGTAACCAGGGCTCATCAGTTTACTTATATAGGAATGTGACACAAATGTGATGTATGTGGATGTCCCATAACCCCAACCATTGAAAAGACACTGACACGGTTAGAACAGTATAACACAGCTTTATTTCATACACAGAGCACAATCAGAAATGTACAAGACTATGCATTAATATCATGGGTGGGGTGTGGGCGGATCCCGGAACGGCAATAGGCTTTTTTTTGGGGAAAAGGGAATACTTACAGGGGGTAATGTCATAGTATAGAATAATCATGATGCATAGCACCTACCAGGCTCACATGTGATCACTACACCACTGCAACCCGAATCTGATGAATAAAAGGATCATCAGAAATCACTCCATTTAATTGAAGAAACCACTATTGTGCATAGCACTTATAACTTTTCTATATCTGCTCAATGAAACAGATGCTTTAAACCTGACTGTATCATCCAATCCAGTTTAACACATCTAGTGTGTTCCCAAAACAAAAATCTGAATAGAAGTGGTCTAAAAAAAAAAAAGGCAGAGGAGGATAAAAAAATAAAATAAACATGCATGTAGAGTACAGTGTTAAATACTGTAACTGTAACAATATACCAACTCACTTAATTTCCATCTGCAAGCATTACTAACCAGCAGCTATTTATCAGGAAAACTCACTGGCCATGACCATTAATAATGATGTGTCATCTCACTTGCTTAGTTGTGATCACCGTCAGTGGTCAAGGTGTACTATCACCTTCTCCACATGATATTGTTTATTAACATTGATATCACATCCATCAGCTATACAGCTGCTAGTACATGTTAAAGCATTCTCATGATATCAGCAATAGGGGGAAATAACACCCCAGGTGGCACCGGCATATGCAGTAGTGCTACTGGCGGTGGTGGTGGAGGCATGGGTGGAGAAGAGGAGTGGGTGTGCCAAGGATGCCTTCGGGGTGGAGGAAGCGGGGCAAGGCATCTGTAGTCAGTTGCTGAAATGTGCTCTGGTGCTCTCCCATCCTGAGCAGCCCAAGCAAGGTAGGACTTTGTCATTATGTGGTGCCTCCTCTCCTCCCTATAGTGCCTGGCCAGGCCTCGCATCATCTCTGCATGATTGGCAGATATGCTGGCCTGGGTCCCCTGAAGACATTCCACTTGCAGGCGTCTTATATCCAGCATCTCCACCTGAGCAGCCTGGCTTCTTGATGGTGGGGATGGGCTTTGCTGGGTGAGGAGGTGGCTCAGATGGGAGGGGCTGTGGCCCGGCTGGAGCCTTGCTCCGTGATGGTGGTGAGGTGCCTGGTGGTGGTGGCCAGTCAAACGCACTGCTGGGGAGAGGAAGAGGTTGGGGCAAGCCCCGCTCGTCCCTCCAGTAGGAGGGCCCTGGTGACAGGCTAAGTCTCTGGAGGAGGGGGACAGCGGGGTCAAATGTCACCTGTGCAGCCAATGGTTCTGCTGGTGACCCCACTGCCCAGATGGCGTCCTCCTCCTCCGAACCAGGGCCCACGGCTCTTTGTCTTTGCTCCTCCCCCTGCCCCGGTTCCTTCTGGTCCTTGGCTCATTCACCAATGTTCTGATCCAATAGAGCCGAGCCCCCACTTCTGGCTAACCACTGGAACCAGTGGTGAGACATTACCCTCTGTAAGTATTCCCTTTTCCCCAAAAAAAGCCTATTGACGTTCCGGGATCTGCCCACGCCACCTGGAATTTGAAAAAGAGAAAAGAAAGTGATATATGTGTTTAGTATGATGTATAATACATTGTTTTGTGTTCATTCCTATCTGGCATTGAGTCTTGGACCTGGATGATTCTCTTAATTGCAATTATGAGTAGCTATCATTTGCTAGATGTGATCTATTCTTTGGTTCTTGATCTTGATTTGTCTTGGCTCCTAACGCTATCTTGATTCCGCCTGCAGTCTGTAACTGCATATGCTGCAGTGGGCACACCCATAGATGGACTCTCTATGTGTTGATTACTGTTGTTGTGCCCACAAATGACAGTGATTTGTCAGTTTCATGGATTTAATGATGCATGACTGATCCATCTTTCCTTGTTAATTCCACAGAGCTGACATGTCAGTGTGCTTGAAGGTCATCATGTACATGTGTAGTGTGTGTGATTTACATGTGGTGCCATGTTGGTGTATGTGATATTCACCTGACATGGAGGCTGAATCCTGCTGGTCCACCAGGCCTGAAGCTCCAGTGGTGGGCAGATGGTTCAGAACATCCTTGGTGTCTCTCCCACTCGTATCTAACTTGACTGGCCTCCGTGGCCATTATCCTCCACAAAAATGTCCTTGGCGGACCTTACATCCCGTTCCACTGTTCCCACTGCTGTTACTGTGGCCTCTACCTCCTTCCATGCCTGGGTCCTAGGCACAGGTCTAATTGCCCTCCCCCAGCAAGGATAGAGGGGCTTCCACGGTTCGCACAAAGGAGGGCCACATTCTCCTTGTGTGTGTAGTTCAGAGCCCTGTGCTTGCCTTTAGCCTCTTGCCCTCCCGACTGTGGACTGGGATCCTTTGCTCCCTTATCTGCTGCTGAGGCCTGTTCCTCCCCTGAAATACCACCCCCTAGGATCAGGCCATCCCTCTATGTCCATGAAATAGATGTGCCTGTCATTATGCCCCCTCTGAGCATTTTCGGCGCTCATTGCAAGCGTCTACCCCATCTACTTTACGGGCCTCATTGTAGACATTGTCCAAACCGCAACTTTCGTGCTTTGCAATGATAATCTTCGGAGCTCATTGTGAGCCTCTTCCACCATGTAGTTTACAGGCCTCGCAATGCGCCTTTGGAGTCATCGCGAGCCTTGCAATGAGTGCTCATTGCAGACGTTGTGCAACCCGCCACAAGGTCCCGCTTGCCTGCCGTTGTTTGGCTAAGTATTACTGGCTTTGGTGAAGTTTTACTGGCTTCCACTAAGTGTTACTGGCTTCGGCCTCGTTTTGATCCTGCTTTGGAAAATATACGTTTTTTTGGACGCCATTTTTTTCCTCAGCCGATATTCAATCTCTGAAAAATGGCAATTAGGGCTCAAATTAGCTTTCAACCTCACTCACAGGCTCCCTGGCAACCCCCTGAGTTGTATGTTAGTTTTTTTATTTATTTTTTACATTATGGTTCTTTTCTTGGAGGTCTTTCGAGTTACTTGCTTGAAAAAATATCGTCTTGGCTTCGGCTTAGTTTTACTGGCTTCGGTTAAGCGTTACTGGCTTCCGCTAAGTGTTATTAGCTTCGGTTAAATGTTACTGGCTTCCACTAAGTGTTACTGACTTCGGCCTTGTTTTGATCCTGCTTTGGAAAATATAAGTTTTTTTGGCCGACATTTTTTTCCTCACTTAGCCGATTGTCGATCTCCGAAAAATGGCAATTAGGGCTCAAATTAGCTTTCAACCTCACTCACAGGCTCCCTGGCTGTCCCTCTGAGTTGTGTGTGGGTTTTTTCATTTATTTTTTACATTATGTTTGTTTTTTTGGCTGTCTTTCGAGTAACATTGTAATATATGGCTTATGCAGTGATCATTTTTAAACATTGTGCCTTTAATAAGTGTATATTATAAAATATATGTAGTTGTATAAATCTTTATATATATACCGTATTTACTCGAGTATAAGCCGAGTTTTTCAGCTCTTTTTTAAAAGCTAAAAAGGGCCCCCTCGGCTTATACTCGAGTCACTCTCCCCCCCCCCCCCGTGACTCTCTAACCCCGTGTCTCTCTAACCCCCCCGTGTCTCTCTACCCCCCATGTCTCTCGACCCCCCTGTGTCTCTCTCACCCCCCGTGTCTCTTTCCCTCCTCCTTCCTCATTCTCAACCTCCCTCCTCATTCTAAACCCCCCTCCTCGTTCTAAAACCCCCTCCTCATTCTAAACCCCCCTAAATACCTCCCCCTCTCCCCTCACTTACCTGCTTCTGCTCCGGCCTCAGCTCCTTCTTGACACGGCGCGCATGTGACATCCCATGCGCGCCACGTCATTAGCATATACCAGAAGCAGGTAAGTGAGGGGAGAGGGGGAGATATTTAGGGGGCTTTAGAATGAGGAGGGGGGTTGAGGAGGGGGGTTGAGGAGGGAGGTTGAGGAGGGGGGTTGAGGTTGAGGAGGGAGGTTGAGGAGGGAGGTTGAGGAGGGGGTTGAGGATGGGGGGGTTGAGGAGGGGGTTGAGGAGGGAGGATGAGGATGGTGGGGTTGAGGAAGGAGGTTGAGGAGGGGTGTTGAGGAGGGGGTTGAGGATGGGGGGTTGAGGAGGGAGGATGAGGAGGGAGGTTGAGGATGAGGAGGGAGGTTGAGGAGGGGGTTGAGGATGAGGAGGGGGTTGAGGATGAGGAGGGTGGTTGAGGAGGGGGTTGTGGTATAGGAGGGGGTTGATGATGGGGGGTTGAGGAGGGGGTTGAGGATGGGGGGTTGAGGAGGGGTTTGAGGATGGGGGGTTGAGGAGGGGGGTTGAGGAGGGGTTTGAGGATGGGGGGTTGAGGAGGGAGGATGAGGAGGGAGGTTGAGGAGGGAGGTTTAGGAGGGGGTTGAGGATGAGGAGGGAGGTTGAGGATGAGGAGGGAGGATAAGGAGGGGGGTTGAGGTTGAGGAGGGGGGTTGAGGAGGGGGTTGAGGATGGGGGGGTTGAGGAAGGAGGATGAGGATAGGGGGGTTGAGGAGGGGGGTTGAGGAGGATGGTCGAGGAGTGGGTTAAGGATGGGGGGTTAAGGAGGGAGGATGGGGGGTTGAGGATGAGGGGGTTGAGGATGAGGAGGGGGGTTGAGGAGGGGGTTGAGGATGGGGGGGTTGAGGAGGGGGTTGAGGATGAGGAGGTGGGTTGAGGAGGAGGTTGAGGATGAGGAGGGGGTTGAGGTTGAGGGGGGCTTGAGGATGGGGGGGTTGAGGATGAGGGGGTTGAGGAGGGAGGTTGAGGATGAGGAGGGAGGATGAGGAGTGAGGTTGAGGAGTGGGGTTGAGGAGGGAGGTTGAGAATGAGGAGGGGGGTTGAGGAGGGTGATAAGGGAGGGGGGAAGAGACACAGGGAAGGGAGAGGGGGAAGAGACACAGGGAAGGGAGAGGGGAGAAGAGACACGGGAGAGAGAGGGGGATACAGAGGGCACAAGAGGGACACAGGGGGCAGCACATTTCCCACCCTTGACTTAAACTCGAGTCACTCCTTTTACCCAGTATTTTGTGGTAAAATAGGGGCCTCGGCTTATACTTGGGTCGGCTTATACTCGAGTATATACGGTATATATATTCCCTGAGAAACTTGAGGTGTGACTATATATGCCATTCATACTGTAACAAAAGGATTATGCCTGGTGTTGTTTATGGGTAAACAAAATAACAGTCGGGTGTGGTGGACTGTTGCATCTATCATATAGACAGCATAATAGGGGGTCTCTTGGCCTAGAGTGTTTATATGTAAACAAGGGGACATCTGTGTGTGTGAGATTCCCAGATTCCCATCTATGGAGTTTTTATGGAGTTTGGGGGAAGGTGAGATGATTTCAGTTGAGATGGACAGTCACATATCAAGGGGGAGTGTCCAAGAAAGATATACAAAAGCCCAGAGAGTTTAGTCAGTCTAAGTCTGGAAGTCTAGGAGTATGTGGGTGTCCATGAAGAGGTGTCCAGAAGAGCCATCCAGAGGAGTGCCCAGCTGAGCAGAAGCCATGTCGTGGTGTGACCTGAGGCCTAAAGATTTGGAGTCTGGAGATATTGCTGACCTTTGGTGTAATATCTAGTAATAATGTAGTATATTATTCATATAAGTATCTTTTTGTAAATATTGTTTTATCCTTACTGTCTATTTGTTTGTCTAAAACCCATTGGGTAACCGTATATTGATTTATGCAAAATATATCCTTTTTAATTAACTTATTCATATGTTCGTTTATTAATTTGTCCAAAAGAACTTATTATTTGTAGAAATGATACATTAATTATTTAATTATTAGTTAATTTCTTACAACTTGCTTGATAAAATATCGTCCGGGCTTCAACTAAGTGTTACTGGCATCGGCTAAGTGTTACTGGCATTGGCTAAGTGTTACTGGCTTCTTGGGCGTCTTCAATCTCTTTACATCCTCCAACGGTGGAGCGTACTCGGGCAAATTATATCTCTGACGGGACAGATGACCCTTATAGGGACCCTGAAAAGACACTATTGTGATAAGTTCTATGGCCTTCGGGGCCTTGCAGCCTAAGTCCTACGGGCCTGACCCACCATTTTTAACATTGCGTGATGACAACTCGCAATTTTGTCAACTATAATATGTGATAACCTTGCCAGTTCACTAAACTTCTGTCCATCGGAAACCTTGCAGATTCACTAATCATACCTACGAATATAAAGATCTGTATAACTGATTCCACTTTTTATCACTAATTGTATCTTTAATAAAAGTTGCATTACCAATGTAATGAGATACAACTGATTTTATTTCTGATATCAGAAATGCTTTAATGTCATAACTCAAGTGTTCAGTGATGTACAGTAATTGATGACGACTTATGTGATGTCACCAGTGATCAGTGGCAATGGGAGTTACATGATTAGTGGCACATGATTAGTGGCACTCTCACTTTTGTGTTTGATTAAGAACCTTTACAATTTTTGCATGGGATAGTTCTGATTTGTAAACTTGTAAATAAGCAGTGTGTTTTAGGCTTGTGCTAGTGAAAAACATTCTAGTAATGCAAGTGTAGGATTTTACATTTTTAGTCCAAAACCGCAACAACTATCTGTAATTACAGAACAATTTCAGTCCTGATATACATGAGTCACACCTAGCTCCTTTCTCCCAGATCTTGGCTGTCTTACTGCATTTAATATTCACCAGTAGTAAAACTTCTATATGACGAAAACAACCACTGTAGATGAGAAAAAGTTCCTGTGTTTGCGAAGCATACAACAAAACAGCACATTAGCAGCTATGTAAGTAATGGGGATAAAACATGTTTAGAGAAAAAAAGCTTCAGTTGTTGGCTTTTGCATAGAACCTGCCATAATAGTCATACTTCTGTTTCAAGAGGGTTGGTTGCAAGCACAATTTGCTACAAGCCTCTTCTGAACCTAATGGAGGGAGGGAGGAAAAGGCATCCTGTTCTGAAATCTTATCTGAATTTACCAATTAATTCTCCCTCTTCTCTCCCTCTTCAACTGTTCAATAGATAATAGAAAATAGAAAAATATTCTTACTCAGTAGCCAAACATGTTAATCTGAAAGACATAAACATGGCATCTTCAGGCACAAACAGTATATATTGAAAAAAGTTTACATAAAAAAAAAACCTAAAAAGGATTTTATGCAAATGGATAACACAGTTGCAAATGTTGTCACTGTTACAAACTTTACAAGAAAGTGACGTTTTTCCCAATCTTTAGTCGTCCTTTAAATAAACTAACAGTAAAAAAATGGCTTGTATTTCACAACATTGGTTCCAGAATAATAATGCACCACTAGAGTGACATAGGTTATTGTTAACAAATATTATAAAACAGTAAGTAGAATATATTTCATTATGTTTGTCCTTTGTGTGCCTTCTTTTGTTATCTATTTTATTGCTAGTAAATGTGTCTATTCTGAGTCACTTGCTCTATGTTAAGTTCCTTCTTGCAGTCTTTTGTTGCCATACAATTAAAGTATGTGCATGCGTATTCATAAAAAAAAAAAAACTTTGGAAACCAGATCTTCCAGTCAAATCATTTTCACAAATTGATTTAAAAAAAAGTATTTTAAGATTTAAAGGTCAAAGATAGGGCTCACCACTCTTTTGCCATGTGCTTAATATTGTATTTTTATGTACTTAACCCCTGTATTGCACTATGCAATATTTGGCTTATTACAAATAAAGGATGAAAAAAAAAATTGACTAATCCTATTCTAGAGAGTCCAATCAGTAGATTTGCAGCACTCAGTATCCTGGCTGGTTCAGACTAGAATTCAATAAAGGGCAAGAGAAAGTATGCAGTGTCTGAGTTGAAATATGTTATGTGTAATATTTAGTACAATCCGTTATTGAACTAAAAAATGGGTACAAACAAAGCAGTCCAAAACATCATATATATAGTTCTCAGCAGCGGGGGCTTGTCAAAATTTTTTGATAACACAACGTTAAAATTGCGGGCTCGCAAAGCGAGTTCACTGCAACCGCAAACCTCACTGCGCTGGTGGAGATGAGTGCCGTAGAAGCTAATCCCTACGACCCTGCATGCATTAAGCATCATACCCTCTCCCCTCCCCTGTGTCTTCCTCCCCCTCTCCTGTGTCTTCCTCTTTCCTCTCCCCTGTGTCTTCCACCCCCTCCCCTCTGTCTACCTCCCCCTATCCCCTGTGTCTTTCTCCCCCCTCCCCTGTGTCTTCCTCACCCTCCCATTCTCCCCTGTGTCTTCCTCTCCCCTCCCCACTGTGTCTTCCTGCCCCCTCTC
This sequence comes from Discoglossus pictus, assembly GCA_027410445.1. NCBI lineage: Eukaryota > Metazoa > Chordata > Amphibia > Anura > Alytidae > Discoglossus > Discoglossus pictus. The sequence continues at coordinate 51,114,894 of CM050163.1, forward strand.
CCCTTACCTGTGATTTCTTCCTCGACTCCCCTCCCCTGTGTCTCTTCCCCCTCCTTTTTGTCTCTCCCCCTCTCCCTGTGTCACTCCCCCTATTCACTGTGTCTCTTCCCCACCTCTCCCCTCCCCTGTGTCTCTTCCATCTCTCCTCCCTCCTCTGTGTCTCTTCCCCTCTCCCATGTTTTTTCCCCCTCTCCCCTCCCCTGTGTCTTTACCCCCCTCTCCCCTTATCTTGTGTCTTTCCACCATCTCCCCGCCCCGGTATATCCTACCACTCTCCCCTGTGTTTTGCTCCCCCACTTCCTCTCCTGTGTCTTCCTCCCCCCTCCCCTGTGTCTTCCTCCCCTCTCTCCTGTTTCCTCCTTGCCGCTCTCCCCACCAATGTGTTTTTTCCCCTCTCCCCTCCCTTGTGTCTCTTCCCCCTCCGTCTCTCTCCCTCTTTCCCCTGTGTCTCTCCCCCTCTCCCCTATGTCTTTCCCCCCCACTTCTAACCTCCCCTGTGTCTCTTCTCCCCCTCTCCCCTCTCCTGTGTCTTTTTCACCACTCCTCCTTCTCTTGTTTTTCTTGCACCCCTGTGCCTTCCCCCATCTCCCCAACCCCAGTGTCTTTCCTCCCTCCCCTGTGTCTCTTCACTCCCTCCCCTGTGTCTTTTTCCATCTCCCCTCCCATGTCTCCCCCACTCTCTCCTCTCCTGTGTCTATCTCCCCTGCGTCTTCTCCACCCTCCCCTTCCCTGTGTCTTCCTCCCCCTCTCCCCTCCACTATATCTTTCTCCCGCTCTCCCCTGTGTCTCCCTCCACACTCTCCACTGCCCTATGTCTCTTCCTCCCTCCTCTCTCCCCTTTGTCTCTCCCCTCTTCCTGTGTCACTCCCCCTATTCCCTGTGTCTCTTCCCCACCTCTCTCCTCCCCTATGTCTCTTTCACCTCTCCCCTCCCCTGTGTCTTTTCCATCTCTCCTCCCTCCCCTGTGTCTCTTCTTCTCTCCCCTGTCTTTTCCCCCCTCTCCCCTCCCCTGTGTCTCTTTACCCCCTCTCCTGTGTCTTTTTCCATCTCCACTCCCATATCCCCCCACTCTCTCCTCTCCTGTGTCTATCTCCCCTGTGTCTTCTCCACACTCCCCTGTGTCACCCTCCTCCTCTCCCATGTGACTTCCTTCCCCCCTCCCCTGTGTCATCCTCCCCCTCTCCGCTTCCCTGTGTCTTCCTCCCCCTCTCCCCTCCACTATATCTTTCTCCCGCTCTCCCCTATTTCTCCCTCCTCTCTCCCCTTTGTCTCTCCCCCTCTCCCTGTGTCACTCCCCCTATTCCCTGTGTCTCTTCCCCACCTCTCCCCTCCCCTGTGTCTGGGAAGGTTTCATCCCCAACTCCCCTCCCCTGTGTCTCTACCCCCCCTCCCCTTTGTCTCTCCCCTTAATCCCTGTGTCTCTTCTCCACCTCTCCCCTCCCCTGTGTCTCTTCCACCTCTCCCCTCCCCTTTATCTCTTCCATCTCTCCTCCCTCCCCGTGTCTCTTCCCCTCTCCCCTGTCTTTTCCCCCCTCTCCCCTCCCCTGTGTCTTTACCCCCCTCTCCCCTTCCCTGTGTCTTCCTCCCCCTCTCCCCTCCACTATATCTTTCTCCCCCTCTCCCCTGTGTCTTCCTCCATGCTCTCCCCTGCCCCATGTCTTTCCCCATCTCCCTTCCCCTTTGTCTCCCCCCACTCTCCCCTCCCCTGAGTCTTCCTCCTCCCTCCCCTGTGTCTCTTCCCCCCCCCCCCCCCCGCAGCACACGACCATGAGCTGCACGTGCTCGTGCATGCTTGCATTATCCAAACAGAGGTGCGCAGCTCTGTACGGACTTAGAAAGTGGTAAGTGTGTATGCTCCCATGGAACGTTACACACTTACCACAATTATTATTGCTTACTAGCAACTTACCTGTCAAAAATGACTGCAAGAAAATTTTAAGGCTTGCTATTCTAGGCTCTGCCCCCTCTGAGCAATTTCGGCGCTCATTGCAAGCGTCTACCCCATCTACTTTACGGGCCTCATTGCAGGCATTGTCCAACCCACAACTTTCGTGCTTTGCAATGATAATCTTCGACGCTCATCGTGAGCCTCTTCCCCCATGTAGCTTACATACCTCACAATGCTCCTTTGGAGCTCATCGCGAGCCTTGCAATGAGTGCTCATTGCAGACGTTGTGCAACCCGCCAGAAGGTCCCCGCTTGCCTGCCGTTGTTTGGCTAAGTATTACTGGCTTTGGTGAAGTTTTACTGGCTTCCACTAAGTGTTACTGGCTTTGGCCTCGTTTTGATCCTGCTTTGGAAAATATACGTTTTTTTGGACGCCATTTGTTTCCTCAGCCGATATTCAATCTCTGAAAAATGGCAATTAGGGCTCAAATTAGCTTTCAACCTCACTCACAGGCTCCCTGGCAACCCCCTGAGTTGTATGTGAGTTTTTTTTTTTTTTTTTACATTATGGTTCTTTTCTTGGAGGTCTTTCGAGTTACTTGCTTAAAAAAAATATCGTCTTGGCTTCGGCTTAGTTTTACTGGCTTCGGTTAAGCATTACTGGCTTCCGCTAAGTGTTATTGGCTTTGGTTAAATGTTACTGTCTTCGACTAAGTGTTACTGGCTTTTGCCTCGTTTTGTTCCTGTTTGAGAAAATTTTAGTTTTTTCAGCCGCCATTTTTAAACTCCCTTAGCCGATTTTCGATCTCCGAAAAATGGCAATTAGTGCTCAAATTAGCTTTCAACCTCATTTACAGGATCCCCCTTAGTTGTGTGTGGGTTTTTTAATTTATTTTTTACATTGTGTTTCTTTTTTTGGCGGTCTTTCAAGTTACTTGCTTGATAAAATATCGGTCGAGGTTCGACTAAGTGTTACTGGCTTTGGTTAAGTGTTACTGGCATCGGCTAAGTGTTACTTGCTTCTAGGGCGTCTTCAATCTCTTTTTACATCCTCCATCGGTGGAGCGTACTTGGGCAAATAACATCTCTGACGGGACAGATGACCCTTACAAGTACCCTAAAAAGGCACTATTGTCATAAGTGCTATGGCCTTCGGGGCCTAATTCCTACGGTACTTGCGATGAGCTCCTTTGGCGCTTATTACAGCCTAAGTCTTACAGGGCTGGCACACAATTTTTAACATTGCGTGACGACAACTCACAATTACGTCAACTATAATATGTGATAACCTTGCCAGTTTACTAAACTTCTGTCCATAGGAAACCTTGGAGATTCACTAATCATACCTACGGATATAAAGATCTGTATAACTGATTCCACTTTTTATCACTAATTGTATCTTTAATAAAAGTTGCATTACCAATGTAATGAGATACAACTGATTTTATTTCTGATATAAGAAATTATTTAATGTCATAACTCAAGTGATGTACAGTAATTGATAACGACTTATGTGATGTCACCAGTGATATCAGTGGCAATAGCAACTTCAATGTCATCAGTTACATGATTAGTGGCACATGATTAGTGGCCTTCTGACTTTTGTGTTTGATTAAGAGCCTTTATAGTTTTTGCATGGGATAGTTCTGATTTGTAAACTTGTAAATAAGCAGTGTGTTTTAGGCTTGTGCTAGTGTAAAACATTCTAGTAATGCAAGTGTAGGATTTGACATTTTTAGTCCAAAACCGCCACAATTATCTGTAATTACAGAACAATTTCAGTTCTGATATACATCACACCTAGCTCCTTTCTCCCAGATCTTGGCTGTCTTACTGCATTTAATATTCATCACTAGTAAAACTTCTAAATGCCGAAAACAACCACTGTAGATGAGAAAATTCCTGTGTTTGCGAAGCATACAACAAAACAGCACATTAGCAGCTATGTAAGTAATGGGGATAAAACATGTTTAGAGAAAAAAAGCTTCAGTTTTGTTGACTCTGCTTTTGCATAGAAGCTGCCATAATAGTCATACTTCTTTTTCAAGAGGGTTGGTTGCAAGCACAATTTGCTACAAGCCTCTTCTGAACCTAATGTAGGGAGGGAGGAAAAGGCATCCTGTTCTGAAATCTTATCTGAATTTACCAATTAATTCTCCCTCCTCTGTCCCTCTTCAACTGTTCAATAGATAATATAAAATAGAAAAATACTCTCACTCAGTAGCCAAACTAGTTAATATGAAAGACATAAACATGGCATCTTCAGGCACAAACAGTATATATTGAAAAAAGATTACATAAAAATGACCTAAAAATTATTTTATGCCAATGGCTTACATAGTTGCAAATGTTGTCACTTTGTTACAAACTTTACAAGTGACGTTTTTCCCAATATTTAGTCGTCCTTTAAATAAACTAACAGTAAAAAACTGGCTTGTATTTCACAACATTGGTTCCAATATAATAATGCACCACTAGAGTGACATAGGTTATTGTTAACAAATATTATAAAACAGTAAGTAGAATATATTTCATTATGTTTGTCCTTTGTGTGCCTTCTTTTGTTATCTATTTTATTGCTAGTAAATGAGTCTGTTCTGAGTCACTTGCTCTATGTAAACTTCCTTCTTGCAGTCTTTTGTTGCGATACAATTAAAGTGTGTGCGTATTCATAAAAAAAACCCCCAGATCTTCCAGTCAAATCATTTTCCCAAATTGATTTAAAAAAAAGTATTTTAAGATTTTAAGGTCAAAGATAGGGCTCACCACTCTTTTGCCATGTGCTTAATATTGTATTTTTATGTACTTATGCAATATTTGGCTTATTACAAATAAAGGATGAAAAAACAAATTGACTAATCCTATTCTAGAGCATTCGATAAAAGGCAAGAGAAAGTATACAGTGTCTGAGTTAAAATATGCTATGTGTAATATTTAGTACAATCCATTATTGAAATAAAAAATGGGTACAAACAAAGCAGTCCAAAACATCACATATATAGTTGTGAGCGTACGGGTCGTTGCTCACGCTTGCGGGCTCGCGTAGCGAGCCCGCGGCCCTCGCGTAGCGAGCCGCGGGCCTCGCGTAGCGAGGGCCGTGGCTCGCACAGCGAGCCGCAGCCCTCGCGTAGCGAGGTCACTGGACAAGGGCCTCAGTTGCTGGCATGGAGCGCCAAAGGCGCTCCATGCCAGCAACTGAGGCCCCTCGCGAAGCGAGGGCCTCAGTTGCTGGCGAGGTCACTGGGCACGGGCCTCAGTTGCTGGCATGGAGCGCCGAAGGCGCTCCATGCCAGCAACTGAGGCCACTCGCGAAGCGAGGGCCTCAGTTGCTGGCGAGGTCACTGGGCAAGGGCCTCAGTTGCTGGCATGGAGCGCCGAAGGCGCTCCATGCCAGCAACTGAGGCCCCTCGCGAAGCGAGGGACTCAGTTGCTGGCGAGGTCACTGGGCAAGGGCCTCAAACCCTCGCAAACTTCACGTCGCTACTCAAAAAACACGACACACAAATTACGACACTCGCTAAATTTTACGAGGAACGCAAACAACCTACGAAACACGTTACCACACATTACGACCTCGCAAACATCGGACGCAACACGCCGACATACAAACATTTAAAACACAATACATACACACAGCACATACATAAAAACCTTACCTACACCAAGAGGGAGCACCCAGGACCTCAAAAATGCAACTTAGACCTCGATTTTACTCGAAATAAAAGAGTTTTGAGACAAAAAAAAAATCTAAGCGACAGAAAAAATGGCCGCCGAACAAAACTAAAATGAGGCTACAGCACTCTTAACTCGCAAAACACCACAACAAACTCGCAAAACACCACAAGAAACTCGCAAAACGCCACAAACCACCTACGGATATTCATACCACACAGTGCACACATTCAGCACACTTACACAGCAGCTCCACACCACTAATGCTGCAGCAACATCAACACAGATTGCCAGCTCTTCATCACAATGCTTCAAAATAGGTACAGTATATTCATTTAGTAATGTATTACATATTTCATTATTAGACACCAAACAGCATTAGCTACCTTACAATTTCATTGCCGTCATTTTTTGACGGGCAATTCGCTAGTCATATATATAGTTCTCAGCAGCGTTGGTAACACAACATTAAAACTGCGGGCTTGCAAAGCAAGCCCACTGCAACTATGGCCCTTGCAAAGAGAGGGCCGCGGTTCCGGCCAGGCAAGGAGCGCCTTTGACGCTGCTTGCGCTGGTGGAGATGAGCATCATAGGCGCTCATCCCTGCGACCCCGTACGACTTAGGCAGGGAGCGCCGAAGATGCTCACTGCGCGTGTGGAGATGAGCGCCGTAGACGCTCATCCCTACCACCCCGCACACGTTAAGTATCATACCTACAACCCGCGGGACTACACAACAACAGAAAACTTAAATACACAATTCACAGTGCGAGACCAGTAGCACTTTGAAAAAAATTGCCTGAAAAAATAACGTCCCGTAAAACACAGGAAACCGGCACTTAGAGAACATAAAATACAACCCACAAAAAATACGAACTTAATGGCCGAACCACGCACATTTAAAAACACCAAAAACACACGAATTAAAAAAAAAGACACAACAAATACCAAAAACATCCCACACAGCACGGGGGGGGGGGGGGGGGGGGGGCAGCCACGACTTCTGGGAGTGAGGTTGCACTGGAATTTAAGTTGAATTTGCAGAGTTTCTCCACTCGAAAATTGTCTAAGCGAGAGAAAACATGTCCGCTGAAAAAAAATGAAAATGAGGGCTACACAAATCCTAAACACGCAAAATACCCCAAGGCACATACGACTTTTAGCCAGGAATGTACAAGGTACAAAATACACTATTAGGAAGGATGGAACAAACGGTTTGGCCTCGCGCACGCAGCCTATTTACACTGCACACTTGCCACATTGCTGACACTTTCTCCTCAGGTCACCAACAGTACAAATGTACATGCTGCAGAAAAACAACAGAGATTGTTAGCTCTTCAGCATATTGATTCCTGGATATATTCATTACAAATAAGTAAAGTATATTCATTTATTATTTAATTAATTAATTAATTATTATAAACAAATATATTTATATAAAAAAAAAAAACAAAGCACAGGAGAGACTCGCTTTGCCAAAGGTGCTCAGCGCGGAGATCACAATGAACGGCCAGGGTGCTCAGAGGAGCAAAAGTACACGAGGATAGAGGCTCCCAATGAGCGACGAAAACACTCATTGCGAGCCTCACGATGAGTGCCGAAGGTGCTTAGAGGGAGGCTCGCAATGAGCGCCGGGGCTTGCAATGAGCTCTGAAGGTGCTCAGATGACCAAAAGTACATCAGGGGAAAGGCACTTAGCGCGAGGCTCGCAATGAGCGCCAAAGGTACTCAGAGGACTAAAAGCCTTACATTGTGTGGCAAACAGCATTACCTGCCTTACAGTTTTATTGCCGTCATTTTTTGACGGGCAAGTCGGTAGTAATTAATATTTACCAGACTATTGGAATAGATATATTTTATGAAGGAATCATCTGGATACTGGTTGAACAGTTAGATGGCATTTTATAAGTGATTTCCAAAAGACATACTAACAGCCACATTAAATTCAAAGCCTGTAGCGGCAACGTGAGACCCGCAAAGCCTGCAGGCTTGAAATTCTGCTGCGTTACAGAGCTATTACATTCAACCAGGCCGCGACCTACGGGCTGTAGATGCAAGCTCGTAAACCCTTTCCGCACACGCAAGATGTTAAGCGGCTTTACTAGCCAATCGCTGTATAAAGTAGTGCGACACAGGCCTCTCAGCCCATAGAAAGCGGTCTAGCCACAGATGATTGACAGAGGGAGATTATAAATTTCCTTTCCACCCGCCCATACGTTGACTGTGTTGTATTTTAGCACGCAGGTCCCGGAGGACGTTTTTGAGAGAGAGAGAGCAGGAATATTTTGAGAGCAGTAATTTGCGGCTTTGTTCATTTATCTACTACTATACACATATTTACAGATTAAACACACATAGAGACATATAGAGCTAGGTCATTACAAACACAGTCCCCATCCCCCACTCCCCATCCCTCAACAGTTATTAATTACACATAATACGCACATTTAATTTTTCCATCATATATTTCCAGTAACACTTATTTTTATTTATCGTTCTATTATTTTTGGGATTGATATGAAGGGAGGGGAGAGGAGGGGAGAGGAGTGGAGAGGTGGGGAGGAGGATAAGAGGAGAGGTGAGGAGGAGAGAGAGGTGGCTCTGGGGATTAGTAGTGGAGAGGAGGAGAGGAGTGGTGGTGAGGAGGAGTGGTAGATAGGTGGAGGAGAGGTGTGATGGAGAGGAGGAGGAGGAGAGGAGTGGTGGAGAGGAGGAGGAGAGGAGTGGTGGAGAGGAGGAGGAGGAGGGGAGTGTAGAGGAGGAGGTGAGTGGTGGCAGGCTGGCCAGAGCACAAGGAACACCAAGAAGAGGGACAGAGTGGGAGGGGCATGATCCAGGGGGGACTGTAGTTCAGGGGAGGGACAGGCCTCAGGGACAGGTTAAAGAGGTAAGGATCCTTGTGCACAATCAGGAGGGCAAAAGGCTAATGACAAGCACAGTGCCCACAATTACATGCACCAGTAGAAAGTTATCCGTGGCTGCCCTGAGATTCTTGCAGGGGGAGGGAATTTAGGCCAGAGCCTAGGGTTTAGGCATGGAAGGAGGTAGCGGCTGAGGTTAAAGAAGTAGGCACAGCGCCAAGGGATGTTTCTATAAGGAGGTTAATAGGAACCTGGATCAAGGCAACTCAGTGGATGTAGTCTTTTTGGATTTTGCAAAGGCTTTTGATACAGTGCGACATGGGAGACTATTGTGCAAACTAAGAGATACAGGAATTGCAGTAAATATGTGCTCATGGATTGAGAGCTGGCTGAAAAACAGAAAAGCAAAGGGTTGTTGTAAATGGAACATACTCCGATTGGACTAATGTGGTAAGTGGGGTTCCTCAGGGTTCAGTATTAGGTCCTCTCCTTTTTAACATATATATTAATGACTTAGAGGTAGGATTCGAGTGTGGTGTCTCCATTTTCGCTAATGACAGTTGTGCAAGGTAATTACATCAGATAATGATGTGCTTTCCCTCTAAAGGGATTTACATAAAATTGAGGAATGGGCAGCTAAATGGCAGATTAGATTTAATACGAATAAATGTAAAGTTATGCATCTGGGAAGGAAAAATAGCAATGCAATTTATAATCTTAAAGGAGCAAATCTAGGTGTATCAGATATTGAAAGGGATTTTCGAGTGCTTGTGAACAACCACCTAGGTAACAGTGCTCAAAGCCAAGCAGCAGCTGCAAAGGCAAATAAAATATTAGCACGTATTAAGAAGGGTATAGAAGCCAGGGAAACAAATATAATTCTGCCACTATACAAATCTCTAGTACGCCCTCATTTGGAATATGGAGTACAATTTTGGGCACCACAAAAAGGACATTTTAGAGCTGGAAAAGGCACAGAGGAGGGCAACAAAACTAATAAGGAGAATGGAGGGACTAAGCTATGAAGAAAGACTAACCAAATTAAACTTATTTTCTCTAGAAAAAAGGCGTCTAAGAGGAGATATGATTATCTTATATAAATACATCCAGGGTCAGTATAAACATTTGTCAATGGCGCTTTTTGTGCCAAGAGGCTTTCAACTGACAAGCGGACATCCCTTGAGGTTAAAAGTAAAAAGATTTCACCTTAGAGAAAGAAAAGGGTTCTTCACAGTAAGGGTGGTTAATCTGTGGAATTCTCTACCAGAGGAGGTGGTGACAGCGGATTTGCTAGATAACTTTAAAAGGGGACTAGATTTATTTCTAATTAAAAATGGAATTCAGGGTGAAATCCGGTCGCCGGTGTCTGGGATCAGGAGAGAACTGATTTATTTATTTTTTATTTCCCTTTGAGACGATTGGCTAAGTCTCACTTGTTTTTTGTTTTTGTTTGCCTTCCTCTGGATTAATTAATAATTGTAAAAAATAAATACAATTAAATAATTGATTAATAATTAATTAACAACTAATTAATTAATAGTTAATCTGCATATTGCAGATCAGAGGAGATCCTAAATGATTGAACTTGATGGACTGAAAGTCTTTTTTCAACCTTAAATACTATGTAACTATGTAACTATGTAATATGTGAGGTCCATCAAGCACCGTTTTGATGAAGAGGTTGATGGCCAAGGAGGACAACAACGTGACTATCATCTATAATGAGTGGGAGAGGGTCGCTTGAGCTTCAGGCCTGGTTGGTCAGCTGGACCCTGCCTCCATGTCAGGTGAATATCACATACACCAACATGCCACCACATGTACATCACACACACTACACATGTACAGTACATGATGCCCAACAAGACAGTGACATGTCAGCTCTATGGAATTAACAAGGGATAAATGAGGCTGACAAATCAGTGTCATACCTGGGCACAACAACAGTAATCAAGCAATAGAGAGTCCATTTATTGGTGTGCCCACTGCAGTCTATGCAGTTACCGACAGAAGCCAGAATCAAGATAGTGTTAGGAGTCAAGAACAATCAAGACCATAAACCAAAGAGAAAAATCAAATCTAGCATGAGATAGCTAATCTGAGTTGCAATGAGGAGAATCATCCATGTCCAATCCTAGATGTCAGATAGTTAGGAATGAACGGCGAGCCAGAGTCGGGGACGTCGGACCCCACCAGCAGGAACCAGCGCGGGGGGGGGGGGGGGGAGGAAGGAGGAGGATCAGAGGGCCCTGGCTCTGAGGAGGGGAAGTCATTTTGGTGGGGGAGTCACGCCCTGTACCAAAGCTAACGCCACCGACATTCGACCCCACTATCTTCCTCCTCCAAAGACTGTGAATTTTGCTGGGGCCCTCAAACTTGCCAGCCAGAAGGCCAACACCTCCTTCTCCACACACCAGTGCACTGGCCTGGTCACCACCGGCACTGGGCACACAGACACCACCACCAGCAACACCCCTGGTTTTAGCCAGGCTCCAGACCCTTCCCACTCCATCCCCGCTACATCCTCACCCGGACTTTGCAACAAGGACCTCCATCCCCACCACCACCAAGCCAGGCTGCTCTGGCGGAGATGTTGGCCATCATGCGTGAGCAGCTGGACGTACTTCGGGGGATCCAGGCCAGCATCTCTGCCAATCATGCTGAGGTGATGGCAAGGAGCTCTAGGGAGGAAAGGAGGCATCATTTGATGACTGAGACTTACCTGGCTTTACTGCTAAGGTTGAGGCTGCTCCCCAGCCCCCCTCCTCTACCCTGGAGACATCCCCCAGCCATCAGCAGCCAGGCCCCTACTTTCCTCTCACCACGCCTCTGCCCTGCCATGCATGGTGCCACTGACTCCCCCCAACCCCCCCACCACCACTACCACCAGCAGGGAAGATGTAGGCCCTCTGTTCAAGCAGAGGAGGACATGGAGATGCTGACATGTTTGTGCGTTCTCAACAGCACTCCTCAGTGACAATCAATTGGTCAAAATGTTAACCTAATCTAGCCTGGCTACAGAGTTTTGGATCTTAGCCTATGTGATGGTGATAATTTGTATACAGATGGCTACCTCCCATCACATGGTCCATGATTCTCTTCTCTGTGGACACGTAGGGCTCTGTTTAGCATGTCAGCAATTGATGGTCACCGAGATATGCTGTTAAGAAGAGATGCTGCAGTCCCTATGTTTTTTCAGGTCTTATGTTTTAGGTTTCTTTTGTTTATCATTTGTTTTTTTTTAGGTACAATTCAGGTCCATGAAGGCATCTTCTGCATTTGCAACAATTGTATTAATGGCTGTTTGCCCATATTACTGATTATCCAGAGACCTAGCTAATAGGTAGTAATGCTTGCAGATGGGAATCAGGTGAGTTGGTAAATTGGTACAGTATGTAGCACTGTACATGCATTGTGATTAGTTTTTTTTTTTATCCTCCTCCACCTTTAGTTAACCACTTATTAATTTATTAATTTTTTGTCGCCACACCGAATGTGTGAAAATGGATTTGATTACACAGTACAGAGGTTGAATCATCTTTTTCATTGAGCAGATAAAGACAAGTTGTAAGTGCTATGCACATAAATGGTTTCTTCAATTAAATGGAGTGGTTTCTCATGATCCTTTTTTCATCAGATTCTGGTTGCAGTGGTATATTTACCACATGTGGTAGGGCCTATGCATCATGCTTAGTATAGACTATGACATTAGTCCCTCTTGCTCGCTCCCGACCCACCCACACTACACCCATAATATTAATGCACAATTTTGACCACTGCTTAATGTGGTTTGTGTAAAAAATAAAGCTTTGTTACACTGTTGTAACCGTGTCAGCTGGTTTTCAATGGTTAGGGTTATGGGACATCCACATGCATTACATTAGTGTCACATTCCTATAGATGTAAACAAATGAGACCTAATTAACATGCAATAGATCAATACATATCAAAAGGAGTAATAGTCATAATAGCATTAGATATCATTTAATACAAAATATCAAATCACATATAATAGTTGACACGCAATTTGTTGTCACGCTTGCGAGCCTCGCGAAGCAAGGTGAGCAGTTGAGGCATTGAAGCACGCAGGACTTAGGCTGCAATGAGTGCCGAAGGCCCTCCTGCGAGTCTTGCAAAGCGAGGTGAGCAGTTGAGGCTTTGAAGCACGTGGGTCTTAGGCTGCAAACGATGTATCAGATTAATTGCAAATAAGATAAAATCACATCAGCCAGTAGGCTATGATTAGACGTGGCTCTGTCGGCCATCTTGGAAGCTTAGAAAGAAACAATACAGTGCCTTGGAGAAGTATTCACCCCCCTTGGCATTTTTTGTGTTTTGTTTCCTCACAACCTGGAATTCACACAGATTTTTTGAGGATTTGCATCATTTAATTACAACTTTGAAAATGTTTTTTTTTATTGTAATGCTAACAACAAATAGGACAAAAAACACAGAAAAAGTCAATGTGCATAACTATTCAGCTCCCTAAAGTCAATACTTTGTAGAGCCACCTTTTGCAAAAATCACAGCTACCAGTCGCTTTGGATAAGTTTCTTTGAGCTTGCCACACCTTACCACAGGGAGTTTTGCCCATTCCACCTTGCAAACCTGCTCCAGCTCCTTCAAGTTGGATGGTTTGCGCTTGTGAACAGCAATCTTTAAGTCTGACTACAAATTTTCTATTGGATTGAGGTGTGGGCTTTGACTAGGCCATACCAACACATTTATATGTTTCCCCTTAAACCACTCAAGTGTTGCTTTAGCAGTGTGTTTGGGTTGATTGTCCTGCTGGAAGGTGAACCTCCATCCTAGCCTCAAATCACGCAGAGTGGTACAGGTTTTGCTCAAGAATATCCCTGTATTTAGCACCATCCATCTTTCCCTCAACTCTGACCAGTTTCCCAGTCCCGGCTGCTAAAAAACATCCCCACAGCATGATGCTGCCACCACCAAGTTTCACTGTGGGGATGGTGTTCTTTGGGTGATGTGACGTGTTGGGGTTGATCCAAACATAGCGTTTTCTTTAATGGCGGAAAAGTTCAATTTTAGTCTCATCAGACCACAGCACCTTCCTCCATACATTTTGGGAGTCTCCCACATGCCTTTTCACAAACTCAAAACGTGCTGAAAGTAATGGCTTTCTTCTAGCCACTCTGCCATAAGGCCCAACTCTACGGAGCAGATACTCCTGTCTCTGCTATGGAACTCTGCAGCTCCTCCAGGGTTACCTTAGGTCTCTGTGCTGCCTCTCTGATTAATGCCCTCCTTGCCCGGTCCGTGAGTTTTGGTGGGCGGCCGTTTCTTGGCAGGTTTGCTGTTGTGCCATGTTCTTTCCATTTGGTTACGATAGATTTGATGGTGTTCCTGTGGATCATCAAAGATTTTGAGATTTTTTAATAACCTAACCCTGATTTGTACTTCTCAACAACATTATCACTTACTTGTTTGGAGAGTTCTTTGGTGTTCATGGCAGTGTTTGGTTAGTGGTACCTCTTGTTTAGATGTTGCAGCCTTTGGGGCCTTTCAAAAAAGGTGTGTATATGTAATGACAGATCATGTGACACTTAGATTGTACACAGGTGGACATCATTTCACTAATTATGTGACTTCTGAAGGTAATTGGTTGCACCAGAGCTTTTTATGGGCTACATAACAAAGGGATTGAATACATATGCACCTGACAATTCTGTTTTTCTATTTCTAAAAAATAGTTTTATGTATATATTTTTCTCATTTCACTTCACCAGCATAGACGATTGTGTTCTTATCCATCACATAAAATTCAGATTAACAAAACATTGAACTTAAGGCTGTAATGTAATACAATAGGTAAAAAGTCAAGGTGAGTACTTTTGCAAGACACTGTAAATGATTTTAGTTCAATTCAATTTCACTAAGCATAATTCTAATAGATATAACAACAATTTGCCTTGTAATATAATATACCGGATATAAAATCTCAAGCACGTGCTTCCATAATAAAATGTTGTGGGTTTTGGCAATATATTTTCTCAAATTATTAATATCAATAATCTTTATTAATATTAATTAATAATTTACATGTTTCACATATTTGCCAAATTTGACTGATTTCTTATTACAAAATATATTAAGAGCATTGGCCTCACAACAACTTGGCATAAGAATTGTTACAGATATATCAAGTTACATCAATTATAAAATGTTAGTTATTATTGCATTATCCCCATAATCATATAATAAGAAATGCCCAATATGATTACTATAATTAAATATGGTAAATTATGACATCAGAGATGGTTTTAATTAATTTGGTATATTTATCCATATCCATTTATTAAGCTCTTTTCATATCATATGATTTTATAGTTGAATTATAGTATTATCTCTAATTAAGATGTTATAAAGAAAATACGTTTTTCATTACAATTAATTATTGGATATATTAAATTGCTATAAAAGCTGATATTTTGTAATATTTATAAAATTAACTAGCAAATTATAAGTTGACTTAATTTGCCAGTTATATGGTACATTTATATATATCAGAAAATATTGATATAGCAATTTATTCTATATTATATTAATAAAATATTTCAATGATTGTAATGAAATACAATCATACCTGGTTCTTTTGTTTGGTTTCATCATACGATTGGTATTCTGGATCTTTTAAAAAAGTTCTTGATATGTGAGTGTGTAAATTATTTTCTTAATGAGTTGTCTAAATCTCTTTGTAAAATGCATGTTTAAGATTTATATGTGTTTGGGAAAAATCCCAATAGTTTTAAAGTATTATTTTTAATAGTTTACCAAAGTGTATCTATGTGTTTCTGTCCAGGAAACTGTCTGTTGAGAGATGCGTGGATGTGTCTGTTTCTCTCTAGCTCTCCCTCTAATTTATTCTCCAGCCATCTTTTTTTCAGTCTGAATTTTATCCTCAGTCAGCTAGATTCTCTCAATTATACTCTCAACTTCATTTGCCTATCACAAATTCCGATCAGCACATGTGTTTGTCAGCCAATCAAATGTTCTTATGATGTCATCACATATTTAAATCTTAATAGTGAATATTTATTTTTATATAAATATTTTATTCCTTGAACCACAAGATGGGGCTCTTGGACCTTCAAATTATCCTAGGAATTTCCATAAAATCACTAATGAACTTTGAAATTAGCATGCTATAAACCAAATTATAACCCAGACATAGGCCCTCATTCAATTGCGATTTGGCCAATTGAATAGGGCTCTAAATAAGCACATGGCATATTTTTTAAAATACGTTTTTAGTTAGTTAAAACCTTGCTTTTGGATAGATGCTTACTAACTAAAAACTTCTTTAAAAAAATATGCTATGTGCTTATTTAGAGCCCTATTCAATTGGCCAAATTGCAATTGAATGAGGGCCATAGTCAATAAAAAGTGTCATTTTATATATAGACATATATCCTTTTATATATCCTTTAGATTGTAAGTCTGCGTGTTTCAATTTTGCAAGGTGCTTTAGGGAAAGTGCTATGGACACCGGATTCCAACCTCAAAGACAGGGCACTCCATTCATTGCAATGTGTGAATCTTGAACTTGTCATTGCCTGTAATTTAACTTATGTATAGCGCTACGTAATATGTTGGCGCGTTACAAATAAATGATAATAATAAAACTAAACACAGGAGAAATGTATTGTTCTGAGAAACAGACGTAAAGTATAATGTGGGAATTTAAAGGAGTGTTCTGTTATTCTCAACCTTATCTTTTCAATTAGTTGAAGGAATTTACTTAGTAGTTTTTTTACAGAACAAAGAAGCTCTTTAGAAATATCTTTCAGTGAGAATTTTAAAATAAAACATCTTTACATAGATATTTCCACAAATGAAATTGTGTGTATATATATATATATATATATATATATATATATATATATAGAGAGAGAGAGAGAGAGAGAGAGAGAGAGAGAGAGAGAGAGAGAGAGAGAGGATATAACATATTAATACACTGGATATAAAAGAAAGGTTAATAATAATATTATTGTATTAGCTTATAATACCCAATATAAAATTGGATTTTATTCATCAAAAGTTCTGACTAAACCCCCTTTTAATACACCTTGTTTCTGATAATGTAAATAATGTAGTGATGTCGCAAACATAAAATTTTGGGTTTGCGAATAGCGAACGCGAACTTCATCAAATGTTCGCGAATGGGCGAACATCCACGAACCGCCATAGACTTCAATGGGCAGGCAAATTTCTTTCTGGCCACAATAGTGATGGGAAAGTTGTTTCAAGGGTACTAACACCTGGACTGTGGCATGCCGGAGGGGGATCCATGGCAAAACTCCCACGGAAAATTACATAGTTGATGCAGAGTCTGGTTTTAAGCCATAAAGGGCATAAATCACCTAACATTCCTAAATTGTTTGGAATAACATGCTTTAAAACATCAGGTATGATGTTGTATCAATCAGGTAGTGTAAGGGTTACACCCGCTTCAAAGTAACAGACCAATCTCCCCGTTTAATGCACCGCAAAAAAGCGCAAACAGTCCCTTTGCACAACCGCAAACTCCCCATTTGCACAAGGTTGGATACCAAGCTAGCCATGTCCCGTTCCTTGTCCTCACTGATGTCATTGAAGGTCTCTTCCTCCACCCAGCAACCAAGGGTCCCCGAAAGGGGACAACAAGCCCCCTGGAACGCCTGCTGTGTTTGGTCTTCCACCTCCTCAAAGCCACCTTCCTCCTCTGACTCCTCTTCTTTAGACTCCCAGAGTCTGGGGGCTTCCACTGCACAGCATGGAATATTAAACACAGGTCAGAGTCTGGGGGCTAGGGTTTGATATCTGACGTAATGTTGACGGGCTCCATTTCTATCGGCTCTTTCTAAATTGGGAGTTACGCCTTGCTTAATTGATCATAATCAAGCTTGCGAATGCTTCAAGACCAATGCATGGTTTCCGATTTTTCGCTATCAGCCGCTAACTTGCGGTCTTGCCTAATCGAATAGCACCATAAGTTGCGGACGCTGCGGGCTCGCAGCAGGCCCGCAGACATACAGCCTAGACCCCATAACTTGAAGCCTCCGAATTGTATGAGGCTACATTTTATTTACCTCTTCATTATTAAAGGACCGATCACATATATAGTTGTGAGCATACGAGCCATTGCTCATGCTTGTGGGCTCGCGCATCGAGCCCGCAAGCAAATGCGGGTCCTCGTGAAGCAAGGGGCCACATTTGCGGTGGTGGAGCATCCCAACGTCCCCGCAAATGCGGATCCTCACGAAGCGAGGGGCCGCATTTGCGGTGGTGGAGTATCCCACCTCGGCTGTGTTTGTCCCCAAATGCGGACCCTCGCGAAGCGAGGTGCCGCATTTGCGGTGGTGGAAGGTCCAACGTCTGCAACACACACACGCAAGACTTAACAAAAAAAAAACTCAAAGGCGCCTCGCACGACTGCATCGTACACGTAATAGCCAACTGCGTCCCTCGCAAATAAAATACGTCCGCATCGCAAAAAAATACGGCTGCGAAAGGAGCCATTCCCAACACGCAAAACCGTCCGAAAACGGCGCGCATGAAAACATCACAGACACAAGAAATAAACACAACGAACACATAAAAAGCTTACTTACAACAAGGGGGGGCATTTCTACTCATTTCTACTCAGGTGATGAACGGAGTGACTTCATAGTTAACTGCTGCTGTTACTTGAGAAGAGAATTGTTCCCTAATTTCCTACTTTACATTGTGCAAATTACAACTGAGAGGTAAGCTATAATATATTACATTTTATTATCAAGACAGGACAAAAACAAACAAACTTTTAACTATGAAAATTTGATTTATGTATAGTGACAAGTGGCACGCACATTTATGTGTATAGCCCCTGCAACAAACTGATCTTAAGCCAAACTAATTAAACAAGTATATTTAAATAACAGTAAAAAAAAAAAAAAAAAAGAACTATTAAAATGTGATTCATGTATAGTCATATGTGACACGCACATATATGTGTATCATGTATAGTGACATGTCACACACACATTTATGTGTGTAGGCCCGAAAACAAACTAATGTTAATTGAAACTAATTACAGAAGTATATTTAAATGACATTAATTTATTGGAATTCAATATATCACCTAAAGCTCAATCTTTCTCCTTTTTTTTATTATTCAAACAGACTCTGCATCAGCAGCGTCACTCAAGAATTTGCACCGTGCATTGTGAACCACAATGCCTTTTAAAGAACACCAACAAAGAAGAAGAGGTAAGATAGAAAAATACATTACATGCTGAAAAACACCATGCTTTGCTAAATCAAAAAGAAGAAATATAAAATTAACCATTTCACTTTCTTTTTCAAACAGACACTACAAGAAGACCGGTGGATTAAGATTGGCAGGAGGGGACCCTCTGTCATTCAACACTTCAATCAAGGTAAAGTATAACAAGTACAAAAAAGGAAAAGAACTATATATGTTTAATGGCCGCCAATATAACAAATGCAGCAACCAACAACTGGTGAACAAAACATAGGATAATGCTAAAAATATAGCCTGAATATAAAAAAAAAACAACAAAAAAACATTCATTTGCATTGTAGAAAAATATTAAAGCTTCATAAAAAATACTAATTAAGCAAATCAAGTATGCAACATATAGTAGACACAAAATAAGATTGTACAAAAAAAAAACACTAACAAATAGCAAAGTAAATTGATATTCTTCTTTAATGTTTAACAACCTATAAGCCTTACAAACAAGCCTAAATAAGCATACCAAAAGTGGTAGACACAAAACAGGATTGTACCAAAAATCACACAAACACATAGCAAACTAAATTAATATTCTTCTTTAATGTTTAAGAACCTATAAGCCTTACAAAGAAGCCTAAATAAGCATACCAAAAGTGATAGACACAAAACAGGATTGTACCAAAAATCACACAAACACATAGTAAACTAAATTAATATTCTTCTTTAATGTTTAAGAACCTATAAGCCTTACAAAGAAGCCTAAATAAGCATACCAAAATTGGTAGACACAAAACAGGATTGTACCAACAATCCCACAAACACATAGCAAAGTAAATTAATATTCTTCTTTAATGTTTAAGAAACTATAAGCCTTACAAAGAAGCCTAAATAAGCATACCAAAAGTGATAGACACAAAACAGGATTGTACCAAAATTCACAGAAACACATAGCAAAGTCAATTAATATTCTTCTTTAATGTTTAAGAACTTATAAGCCTTACAGAGAAGCCTAAATAAGCATACCAAAAGTGGTAGACACAAAACAGGATTGTACCAAAACTCACAGAAACACATAGCAAAGTAAATTAATATTCTTCTTTAATGTTTAAGAAACTATAAGCCTTACAAAGAAGCCTAAATAAGCATACCAAAGGTGATAGACACAAAACAGGATTGTACCAAAAATCACACAAACACATAGCAAACTAAATTAATATTCTTCTTTAATGTTTAAGAACCTATAAGCCTTACAAAAAAGCCTAAATAAGCATACCAAAAGTGGTAGACACAAAACAGGATTGTACCAAAAATCACACAAACACATAGCAAACTAAATTAATATTCTTCTTTAATGTTTAAGAACCTATAAGCCTTACATAGAAGACTAAATAAGCATACCAAAAGTGGTAGACACAAAACAGGATTGTACCAAAAATTCTACAAACACATGGCAAACTAAATTAATATTCTTCTTTAATGTTTAAGAACCTATAAGCCTTACAAAGAAGCCTAAATAAGCATACCAAAACTGGTAGACACAAAACAGGATTGTACCAACAATCCCACAAACACATAGCAAAGTAAATTAATATTCTTCTTTAATGTTTAAGAAACTATAAGACTTACAAAGAAGCCTAAATAGGCATACCAAAAGTGATAGACACAAAACAGGATTGTACCAAAATTCACAGAAACACATAGCAAAGTCAATTAATATTCTTCTTTAATGTTTAAGAACCTATAAGCCTTACAGAGAAGCCTAAATAAGCATACCAAAAGTGGTAGACACAAAACAGGATTGTACCAAAAATCACACAAACACATAGCAAACTAAATAATATTCTTCTTTAATGTTTAAGAACCTATAAGCCTTACAAAGAAGCCTAAATAAGCATACCAAAAGTGATAGACACAAAACAGGATTGTACCAAAAATCACACAAACACATAGTAAACTAAATTAATATTCTTCTTTAATGTTTAAGAACCTATAAGCCTTACAAAGAAGCCTAAATAAGCATACCAAAAGTGGTAGACACAAAACAGGATTGTACCAAAAATTCTACAAACACATAGCAAACTAAATTAATATTCTTCTTTAAAGTTTAAGAACCTATAAGCCTTACAAAAAAGCCTAAATAAGCATACCAAAAAAGGTAGACACAAAACAGGATTGTACCAACAATCCCACAAACACATAGCAAAGTAAATTAATATTCTTCTTTAATGTTTAAGAAACTATAAGCCTTACAAAGAAGCCTAAATAAGCATACCAAAAGTGATAGACACAAAACAGGATTGTACCAAAAATCACACAAACACATAGCAAACTAAATTAATATTCTTCTTTAATGTTTAAGAACCTATAAGCCTTACAAAAAAGCCTAAATAAGCATACCAAAAGTGGTAGACACAAAACAGGATTGTACCAAAAATCACACAAACACATAGCAAACTAAATTAATATTCTTCTTTAATGTTTAAGAATCTATAAGCGTTACAAAGAAGCCTAAGTAAGTATACCAAAAGTGGTGGACACAAATAGGATTGTACCAAAAATCGCACAAATAGCAGTCAATTAATATTCTTCTTTAATGTTTAAGAAACTATAAGCCTTACATAGAAGACTAAATAAGCATACCAAAAGTGGTAGACACAAAACAGGATTGTACCAAAAATTCTACTAACACATAGCAAACTAAATTAATATTCTTTAATGTTTAAGAACCTATAAGCCTTACAAAGAAGCCTAAATAAGCATACCAAAACTAGTAGACACAAAACAGGATTGTACCAACAATCCCACAAACACATAGCAAAGTAAATTAATATTCTTCTTTAATGTTTAAGAAACTATAAGCCTTACAAAGAAGCCTAAATAAGCATACCAAAAGTGATAGACACAAAACAGGATTGCACCAAAATTCACAGAAACACATAGCAAAGTCAATTAATATTCTTCTTTAATGTTTAAGAACCTATAAGCCTTACAAAGAAGCCTAAATAAGCATACCAAAAGTGATAGACACAAAACAGGATTGTACCAAAAATCACACAAACACATAGTAAACTAAATTAATATTCTTCTTTAATGTTTAAGAACCTATAAGCCTTACAAAGAAGCCTAAATAAGCATACCAAAAGTGGTAGACACAAAATAGGATTGTACCAAAAATCACACAAACACATAGCAAACTAAATTAATATTCTTCTTTAATGTTTAAGAACCTACAAGCCTTACAAAGAAGCCTAAATAAGCATAACAAAAGTGGTAGACACAAAACAGGATTGTACCAAAAATTCTACAAACACATAGCAAACTAAATTAATATTCTTCTTTAGTGTTTAAGAACCTATAAGCCTTACAAAGAAGCCTAAATAAGCATACCAAAACAGGTAGACACAAAACAGGATTGTACCAACAATCCCACAAACACATAGCAAAGTAAATTAATATTCTTCTTTAATGTTTAAGAAACTATAAGCCTTACAAAGAAGCCTAAATAAGCATACCAAAAGTGATAGACACAAAACAGGATTGTACCAAAAATCACACAAACACATAGCAAACTAAATTAATATTCTTCTTTAATGTTTAAGAACCTATAAGCCTTACAAAAAAGCCTAAATAAGCATACCAAAAGTGGTAGACACAAAACAGGATTGTACCAAAAATCACACAAACACATAGTAAACTAAATTAATATTCTTCTTTAATGTTTAAGAATCTATAAGCATTACAAAGAAGCCTAAGTAAGTATACCAAAAGTGGTGGACACAAATAGGATTGTACCAAAAATCGCACAAATAGTAGTCAATTAATATTCTTCTTTAATGTTTAAGAACCTATAAGCCTTACATAGAAGACTAAATAAGCATACCAAAAGTGGTAGACACAAAACAGGATTGTACCAAAAATTCTACAAACACATAGCAAACTAAATTAATATTCTTCTTTAATGTTTAAGAACCTATAAGCCTTACAAAGAAGCCTAAATAAGCATACCAAAATTGGTAGACACAAAACAGGATTGTACCAACAATCCCACAAACACATAGCAAAGTAAATTAATATTCTTCTTTAATGTTTAAGAAACTATAAGCCTTACAAAGAAGCCTAAATAAGCATACCAAAAGTGATAGACACAAAACAGGATTGTACCAAAATTCACAGAAACACATAGCAAAGTCAATTAATATTCTTCTTTAATGTTTAAGAACCTATAAGCCTTACAGAGAAGCCTAAATAAGCATACCAAAAGTGGTAGACACAAAACAGGATTGTACCAAAACTCACAGAAACACATAGCAAAGTAAATTAATATTCTTCTTTAATGTTTAAGAAACTATAAGCCTTACAAAGAAGCCTAAATAAGCATACCAAAAGTGATAGACACAAAACAGGATTGCACCAAAATTCACAGAAACACATAGCAAAGTCAATTAATATTCTTCTTTAATGTTTAAGAACCTATAAGCCTTACAAAGAAGCCTAAATAAGCATACCAAAAGTGATAGACACAAAACAGGATTGTACCAAAAATCACACAAACACATAGTAAACTAAAATAATATTCTTCTTTAATGTTTAAGAACCTATAAGCCTTACAAAGAAGCCTAAATAAGCATACCAAAAGTGGTAGACACAAAACAGGATTGTACCAAAAATCACACAAACACATAGCAAACTAAATTAATATTCTTCTTTAATGTTTAAGAACCTACAAGCCTTACAAAGAAGCCTAAATAAGCATAACAAAAGTGGTAGACACAAAACAGGATTGTACCAAAAATTCTACAAACACATAGCAAACTAAATTAATATTCTTCTTTAGTGTTTAAGAACCTATAAGCCTTACAAAGAAGCCTAAATAAGCATACCAAAACAGGTAGACACAAAACAGGATTGTACCAACAATCCCACAAACACATAGCAAAGTAAATTAATATTCTTCTTTAATGTTTAAGAAACTATAAGCCTTACAAAGAAGCCTAAATAAGCATACCAAAAGTGATAGACACAAAACAGGATTGTACCAAAATTCACAGAAACACATAGCAAAGTCAATTAATATTCTTCTTTAATGTTTAAGAACCTATAAGCCTTACAGAGAAGCCTAAATAAGCATACCAAAAGTGGTAGACACAAAACAGGATTGTACCAAAACTCACAGAAACACATAGCAAACTAAATTAATATTCTTCTTTAATGTTTAATAACCTATAAGCCTTACAAAGAAGCCTAAATAAGCATACCAAAAGTGGTAGACACAAAACAGGATTGTATCAAAAATCACACAAACACATAGGAAAGTAAATTAATATTCTTCTTTAATGTTTAAGAACCTATAAGCCTTACACAGAAGCCTAAATAAACATAACAAAAGTGGTGGACACAAATAGGATTGTATCAAAAATCAAACTAACAAATAGCAAAGTAAAGTAATATTCGTATTTCCTGTTTACCAACCGATAAGCCTTACAAAGAACTCTAAATTTCTATACCAAAAGTGGTGGACACAAAATAGGATAATACTAAAAACATTGCAATCATATCCAAAATAAGAAAAACATTAATAATTACAGTATAAAAAAAGAATAAATGGAATATACAAATACAGATAAATTATTTTGAAAAGGTTGCACAAAAAACAGCATAGCAGAAAAATTCACCATAACAGATACAATACACAAAAATAATGAAATTTTTTCTTTATTACAAATACAGTACATTCAAATCAAATAACATTTTCTTTTACAACAGATACTGCGTGAAGACCATCGGACGAGGATTTTCCACAGAGGACCAGACTATCGGACGAGGACTTTCAACAGAGGACCAGACCATCAGACGAGGACCAGACCATCAGACGAGGACTTTCAACAGAGGACCAGACCATCGCACGAGGACTTTCAACAGAGGACCAGATCATAGGACGAAGACTTTCAACACAGGACCAACAAAGATTCTGCTTGAAATCACACTTCAACCAAGGTACAGTATAACAAGTAAAAAAAGAGAAAACTAAATAAACATGTTTGCTCTGCATCGATGTCAACAGAAAATAAAAAAAAAAACAACCACCACTAACTATAACTTTTAACAAAATATAACTAACACATTTCTCATCTATCTCTTATTTTGTCTTTTATGGCCAATAATGTTTAACAGTAAATCCAAACTTCAATGTAGCCAGAACAAAAAAAAAAAATGTCATTCTAAATTTCCAGTCCTAGGCCCTCATTCAATTGTGATTTGGCCAGTTGAATAGTGCTCTAAATAAGCACATAACATATTTTTTTTAATAAGTTTTTAGTTGGTGAAAACCTTGCTTTTGGATAGATGTTTACTAACTAAAAACTTCTTTAAAAAAATATGTTATGGGCTTATTTAGACCCCTATTCAATTGGCCAAATTGCAATTGAATGACGGCCCTAATGTACAATATTAAGTATAAAACGTAACCACACACATAAAATAGAATAGGACTACAAATAGTACTAACAACAAAAAACAACAATAGAAACATTTTCAGAGCCACAACATATAAGCCTTGAAATAAAATATAAAAATACTATTGCCTTAAGCTAAAAAAAAAAAAAACATAGTCCAGAAATTCTCAAAACACAATGAAATTTGTCATTCTAAATTACCAGTCCTAATGTACAATATTAACCATACAACGTAAACATACACATAAAATAGAATAGGACTACAAATAGTACTAACAACACAAAAACATAGAAACATTTTCACAGCCCCAACATATAAGCCTTTAAAGAAAATATAAAAATACTATTAGAACAATCCCCTGTACGATAAATTACAAACACTAATTTCTGCCCTCTACTACACCTATAAGCCAAAAGTACAACAAACAAAAATAAATAACAAACAAAAAAAATTACCTTGAGTATGCTATGCATGTAAGGAAAAAAATACAACCTACAAAAGAAAGTAAAAGGAAAAAAATAAAAAACACTTATTTAACACTAAGAAAGTACTGCTACAATCAACTAGAATTAAATAGAAACAAACTGTTGATAAGATTTTTTTTAAAAACAAACTTAACATCTCAAAATAAACTAATGATACATTATTTTTTTTTACAGATTAACATGGCTGATAACGAGAGTAAACAAGAAAAGAAAACACGCCAAGCTAGAGAACGACGACAGAGAGCAGTCAGCCAGCAGACACAGGAGCAGTAGGAAATTAGACGAGAAAAAGAACGCAAAAGACTTGCAAGCAAAAGACTATCACCTGCACAAATTAAAGATACGCCAAAAAAAGCTGACAAGCAAATAAAGCATTTAGAACCTGTTCCTCAAACATCAGATGACATTTTACCTGAAAAAATAAAAGACATACCAAAAAAAGCCACGAAAAAAACAAAGCATTTAGAACCTGTTCCTGAAACATTACATGACATTTTACCTAAACCAATACAACATATACCAAGAAAAGCCACGAAAAAAACAAAGCATTTACAACCTGTTGTTGAAACATTATATGACATTTCACCTGATGAATATGAAAGTCAAACTCCTATATGCTTTGCAAATAGAGATGTCGCGAATAGTTCGCCGACGGACAAAGCATGTTCGCGTTCGCGGCGAACTGCAAACATATGCGATGTTCGATCTGCCCCCTATACTTTATCATTGAGCAAACTTTGACCCTGCAACTCACAGTCAGCAGACACATTCCAGCCAATCAGCATCATACCCTGCCTTCCAGACCCTCTAACTTATGGACAGCAGCCATTTTGGAATCATAACTAACTTGCAGTCTTACTGAGAGGAGGCTGAGTGTGATACTGCATCAATAGGGAAAACCATAGCACCCCTCACACTTATCCCTAACACCTAACCCTAACATCCCTCACCCTAACACCTAACCCTAACACCCCTTACACTTATCCCTAACACCCCTCACCTAACACCTAACCCTAACACCCCTCACACTTATTCCTAACACTCCTCACCCTAACCCTAACACCCCTCACACTTATCCCTAACACCTAACCCTAACATCCCTCACCCTAACACCTAACCCTAACACCCCTCACACTTATCCCTAACACCCCTTACACTAACACCCCTCACACTTATCCCTAACAGCCCTCACCCTAACACCTAACCCTAACACCCCTCACACTTATCCCGAACACCCCTCACCCTAACCCTAACACCCCTCACACTTATCCCTAACACCCCTTACCCTAACCCTAACACCCCTCACACTTATCAGTAACACCTAACCCTAACATCCCTCACCCTAACACCTAACCCTAACACCCCTCACACTTATCCCTAACACCCCTTACACTAACACCCCTCACACTTATCCCTAACACCCCTCACCCTAACACCTAACCCTAATACCCTCTTACACTTATCCATAACAGCCCTTACCCTAACACCTAACCCTAACATCCCTTACCCTAACACACATCACACTTAACCCAAACACCCCTTACCCTAACCCTGACACTCCTCACACTTATCCATAACACCCATCAACCTAACACCTAACCCTAACATTCTCACACTTATCCCTAAGACCTAACACCCCTTACAATGACCCCTAACACCCCTCACCCTAACACCTAACCCCCTCACCCTTATCCCTAACACCCCTTACCCTAACACCCCTCACACTTATCCCTGTGTCTCTTCCCCCCCCCCCCTTATCATCAAGCGAGGGGGGAGGATGATGAGGGAGGGGGGAAGAGACACAGGGGAGGATGATGAGGGAGGGGGGAAACAGACACAGGGGTGGATGATGAGGGAGGGGGTAAAGAGATACAGGGGAGGGTGATGAGGAAGGGGGGAAAGAGACACAGGGGAGGATGATGAGGGAGGGGGGAAGAGACACAGGGGAAGATGATGAGGGAGGGGGGAAAGAGACACAGGGGAGGATGATGAGGGAGGGGGGAAAGAAACACAGGGGAGGATGATGATGGAGGGGGAAGAGACACAGGGGAGGATGATGAGGGAGGGGGGAAAGAGATACAGGGGAGGATGATGAGGGAGGTGGAAGGATGATGAGGGAGGTGGGATGAGACACAGGGGAGGGTGATGAGGAAGGGGGGAAAGAGACACAGGGGAGGATAATGAGGGAGGGGGTAAAGAGATACAGGGGAGGATGATGATGAAGGGGGATGTTAGGTTATTTATGCCCTTTATGGATTAAAACCAGACTCTGCATCAACTATGTAATTTTCCATGGGAGTTTTGACATGGATCCCCCTCCGGCATGCCACAGTCCAGGTGTTAGTCCCCTTAAAACAACTTTTCCATCACTATTGTGGCCAGAAAGAGTCCCTGTGGGTTTTAAAATCCGCCTGCCCATTGAAGTCTATGGCGTTTCGCCGGTTTCACGAACATTTGCAGCGGTTAGTGTTCGCGGTTTGCAAACCGAAAATTTTATGTTCGCGACGTAACTATTTGCAAATTGTCCTTTACTCAAGTCTTTAGCAGTAGAGGTTCATAGTTGTGGGGACATGACTACTCAATGTCAGTTTTGTGAGGCTTATTATTTTAAACAGGAGAGACCCAGAGATGGCCAATTTATTAGTTGCTGTCAAAAAGGCAAGTTCAAACTTCCAGAAAGAAAAGAATTTCCTATCTATTTACAAAATATTATGACTGAACCTACTTTTCCAAACTACAAAAATTTTAAGACAAACATAAGATCCTACAATAGTGCCATATCTTTTGCATCTATGGGGGCAACATTAGCTGCTAATGTACCAGGACATGGTCCTTACTGTTTTAAAGTCCAAGGCCAAATTTATCATCGGACTTCCCATTTACATCCAGAGGAAGGAGAGCAAAGAAAATTTGCTCAACTATATGTCCTAGATACAATGGAAGCTGTTGACCAACGTATGCAGATGGAAGAAAATAAAAAATGCTTACCCAGTGTTTCTATAGAGCTAAATAACATTATGGACAATAACCCCTACAGTAAAGCTTATAAAATATTGGCAGAAGTAGAAAATGAACAACTTCATGCAGAAAGACATCAATTACCAATGCCAAAGGTTAATATGGTGCTTAAAAGAGACAGACATACTGATAAACGTCGTTATAACTTGCCAACATCAAATGAGGTTGCAATGGTGTTTCAAAATGATGAAGGAGAACCACCATTTCAAAGAGACATTAGAATATATCCCAGAAATGAGGAGCAACCATTCATTAATATGAGTATCTAAAGTCCAAATTTAGATCCAATGACATATACCATTTTTTTCCCACACGGAGAAGAAGGTTGGCAACCAGAATTAACACTTCCCAGTTACCCAAATGCTAAAGCCAGAATCCAAAATAATGTTTCTATGCATGAATTTAAAGTAGCTCAAATTGCCATTCGATATACATTTAATCCAATTTTATGTGGTGGAAAACTAACACAACAATGGATTATTGATTCCTATTTGCAAGTTGAGGCCAATAATTTAAACTTTATAAAATATCAACAAGATAAACTACGTGTAGAACAATATTCGGGACTAATGGACTATGTTGCTGACGTGGCTACAAGCAGAGACATGACAGCTGGCAAAGCCATCATTTTACCATCTTCCTTTCAAGGATCTCCTCGAAATATGAGAGAAAGATACAATGATGCTATGGCTATTGTCACCAAATTTGGCAAACCTGATTTATTTCTTACATTTACATGTAATCCACAATGGCCAGAAATTACACAAAATGTACTTCTTGGACAAAGTGCTTCCGATAGACCAGATTTAGTAGCCATGGTTTTTAAGATTAAATTAAATTAATTAATACGTGACATCACTATAAGTCAGTTATTTGGCAAATGTCTTGCTTATGTATATACCATTGAATTTCAAAAAAGAGGCCTTCCACATGCACATCTTCTGATAATACTTCAAGAAAAAGATAAATTAGATACTTCTGACAAAGTGGATGCAGTCAGTGTTGCTGAACTACCAGATCCAGAACTATATGGTAGACTATATGATATTGTTACTCATCGCATGATTCATGGACCCTGTGGTGAGCTTAATCCACAATCACCATGTATGGAAAATAATAAATGTTCCAAAGAATTTTCAAAAGATTATAGAGAGAAATCCTATGCCAATTGTGATGGCTATCCACTTTATAATAGAAGAGAAGAAGATAGTGCCATTATTTGTGGAAAAAAAGTTGACAATAGATATGTAGTACCCTACAATCCACATTTACTCATGAAGTACAACGCCCATATCAATGTAGAAGCCTGCACTTCCATCAAATCCATTAAATATGTCTACAAATATATTTACAAAGGCTATGATGCAGCTACTGTAGTCGTCAAACGTGCAGACAACCCTGAAAGTAGTGAGTTAGTACATGATGAACTTGCATCTCATGTAGATGCTCGCTATGTCAGTGCGCCAGAAGCTATGTGGCCCCTTTTAAAATTTGAAATGCATGATAGATCACATGCGTTATATAGATTAGCAGTACATTTGCCACAAAGACATTTAGTGTATTTTCATGCTTTCAAATGAAATTAATGCATTCGCCCAAAGGGAAGATCGTCACACTACACTAACTGCATGGTTTGAATTAAATTCCACAGATTCACAAGCAACACAATTCTTATATATTGAAATTCCA
This sequence comes from Discoglossus pictus, assembly GCA_027410445.1. NCBI lineage: Eukaryota > Metazoa > Chordata > Amphibia > Anura > Alytidae > Discoglossus > Discoglossus pictus. The sequence continues at coordinate 51,145,196 of CM050163.1, forward strand.
TGTCACTATGTTTTTGTGAATGGATTATGGAGACCGAGAAAAGGGAATAAAATAATCCCAAGAATTTACACAGGCAGTCCAAGAGATGTTGAACGTTTTTGCTCACGGATATTACTTTTAAATGTTCCTGGAGCACAAAGTTTTGAACACTTAAGAACTGTTAATGACATTGTATATGAATCCTTCCATTTAGCTGCAAGACTTAGAAACTTACTAGCTGATGATACAGAATGGGAAAGATGTTTAGAAGAAGCAGCACAATGTCAAATGCCACGGCAGATGAGAGAACAATTTGCATTTATTTGTATCTTCTCAAATGCTCCAAATGCATTAGCTTTGTGGGAGACTTTTAAAAGTAATATGGCTGAAGACTTTATGCGACAATACAATGAACCCATTGCGCACTTAAAAGCGTTGGAAATCCAAGAAGTATTTTTAACTCATGGATTAAGTTGTGCAAGTTTTAATTTGCCTGATCCAGGTCTTATAGATGACATAAACTTTGAAGACTATGACATTCAACTACAAGTAGAAAGAACAGAAGAAAGACTTGCAACTTTAAATACCTTACAATTGCAAGCATTTAATGCCATTCAAAATGCAATCGATTATGACATGGTGACAGAGCGTTATTTCTATCTTGATGGACCTGGCGGATCAGGAAAGACCTATCTAGATAATTTATTAATGAGTTCGGTATGAGCACAAGGTCAAATAGCAATGGCATGTGCCACTACTGGAATTGCTGCACTTTTGTTAGAAGGTGGAAGAACTGTAAATAGTGGCTTTAAACTGCCAGTGTCTATTTTAGAAACTTCTGTGTCAGATATTCGCATGACATCATTACAAGCAAAGAAATTGAAAAAATGTAAATTAATTATAATAGATGAGGCCACAATGATGTCATGCTATGCCCTCCAATGTATTGACCGTTTGCTTCATGAAGTCATGGATAATACTTTTCCATTTGCTGGAAAAGTAATGTTGTTAGGTGGCGATTTTAGACAAACATTACCTGTCGCTGTACATGGAAATCAAACTGACATTATCAAAACCTGTATAAAGTCAAGCACACTATGGAAACATTTTACCCATCTTCAACTGCAACAAAATATGAAATCAGAAGGACAAACTGATTTCAATGATTGGCTTATTAAAATTGGAGAAGGCAGAACAGAAAAAATACCACATTTACCTGATGACACTGTAGAGATTCCACCTCATATGATTTGTCACCAAGATATTATATCGGCTATATTTGAAGGTAGCATAAATAACTAGGAATATTCCGAGCTTGCCAACCAAGTCATACTAACGTGTAAAAATAAGGATGCATTAATCCTCAATAATGAAATCTTTAAAAAAATTAATGCACCACAAAGAAATTATCACAGTGCTGATTCTGTACTTGCTGATGACAATGAAAGTCAGGCTAACTTTTCTACTGAATTCATAAATTTCCTAACTCCTTTGGAATGCCACCACATATTTTGCATCTAAAGAAAGGTGCAATTATCATGTTACTGCGAAATATGAACACCAAAAAAGGACTATGCAATGGGACAAGATTAATTGCTCAACAATTAAAGGACCATTTTATAGATGCTGAAATTTTAACTGGTACCCATAAAGGAGAGAGAGTTTTCATACCAAGAATAGATTTAGCACCAAGTGAAAGTAGTCTCCCTTTTATACTTCAAAGAAGACAATTTCCCATTATTATGGCATTTGCCATGGCCATTAATAAATCACAAGGACAAATGTTCAAATCTGTGGGTATTTTCTTGGAAGAACCAGTATTTGTACATGGTCAATTGTGCAAAAATCCACAGGTTATTAAAGTTTACATTGAAAAGAATGAAAGTCAAGGTGATTTATTAGAAGATGGACGTATTTTTACTAAAAACATTGTCTACTATGAAGTACTATAACTTTTCATTATATAAAGAAATAAAACACATGCAAAACTAATTTGAAAGCATTGAAAAATACAAAACAATAAACAATTCAGTCATAATTAATGGAAGTACTGTTTATGGATGATTCGCCTCACAAAACAGTTGCCTTGCATTATTTTTACAAACTTACAGTGAGGTAAATGGCCTTTTAAGGATGTTGCCTCACCCAACCCCTCTCTTTCCTCCACTTCTTTACAACCTCTTGTATTCAGCTATCTGTAATGGTTGACAGTGAAAATGTTGCATTTACACAACAGTTTATATATAGACATTTTCAAATATGATCATTTTAATTCTACCAGTGGCTCAAATGTATGATGCGACTGTATCAGTAATAGTAGTGTGAGGTTAATATACATAATATATGTATTTATATATGTATATGTATGTATTTGCAACATTCAATACACTTACAGATTAATTTGCACCAAACTAAAATCCCCATTTTCACACCCACAGATCTATTTATGGGCCATATTGAATTACCGATTCTGTAAAGTTACACAGGCAAAAAGTGCTCAGTAGCTTTCCATAGCTATTCTATTCACCGGTCTTACCAAGAATGCGAGTGAGCTACCTAGTGACTACAGACAAGCTTTTCCATACATTTTCTGACATTTATAAAATTGTGGGTGGCACTTTTTCCCTTTTACACCAAATTGTTATTCAATTCAGACTTTACTGATCACTCACAAATTAAGGATGACTTGCAAATCAGAAAATCCGAAGGACAATTTTTGGGTACTAAATGCCACCCACAAATGGTTTTAAAACCATTTCTGATATTTGCTGCAGCTCCTAAACCCATATTACAGTACTGAAAAAGCAGGGGAAAGCATGGAACTGCATTAAAATGAAATGCTGAACAATCTCATAAGCACAAATTTGATATTAAAAATGTTTTTTATGTTTAGTTTGTGACTCTTTATACATATGGGAACATCAGAAGCATTGTTTAAAACTAGCTAAAGCAGTCAAAGAGACAATACTTGACTAAATAGCATGAAATAGTATATAACTGCATAATAAATAACACGTAACAGTCTCATTGGCACAATTGTGTAATTCAAAAATACATATATCCATCAATATGTTTGAGTCATAATATAAATTTTAGAACACCATCTATTGACAGTAGTACACTTCCACATAACATATTGCAATGGCCAGGGTAGCATAGACCACAGTATGCAAGAGGTTAACAATATCCAACAACAGTATTCATACTCACCACAGCACAGTACTGACAGCAATCATTTTCTTCAAATCCACTGGAAAGTATGTAATCTACACAAAAACCTTGTGTCATAAACTGGGGTGTGAGATATGTCATCATGGGCAGCCTGAGGCCTTAAACAGAGGAGTGGGTGACACTGACGGTGATTAATGGAGGAGGTGTACACCACCAGATAGCACAGGCAAGGCAATGGAGAATTTAAGGAACAGGGTGTTATAGGCACCTGGGTTATAGGGATATATCATGACATGATAATTAATTATTAATAATACCTGTCATTTGTTTAACAACCGTTCAGTGGAATGGTGATGCACAATAGTGTTGGAATGTTTATTTATCAAAGTATTAACTCTAAAAATTCAATAATGTTGTTGTTCACTCATGCTAGAAAATAGTGATAATTACATTAAATTAAGTGCTTGAACACACTTGGGCCCATATTCAATTGAGTAATTGTTAGTTACTGGAGCCGGTAATGTAGCCCATAAACTAATGTGCTATTCACTTGGCGTATTTTAGCTACCCTCAAACGATTTGCGGGTTACAGGCTGAAAATCTCGGCAGTTGATAAAATCGTAACTCCAACCTATCTAAGCCTTTGATATTCCAAGCCAGTAAATGTTACAATCGCAAATCGCTATACAATTGCTACAATTCCTCAAGCTTGCAATTGTCTTCACACCCGTAAATGGCAAATGTAGAAGATAATAAGGACTCGCGAGGCGGTTAAACACTTGATCGTAGTACTGTAAATGCAAATACAAAATTAATACTGCACTTTAAAAGACAGGGATATGGAAAAATGGGAAATTCACTGGGGGAGTATCTATAGGGGATCTGAATCATAATATTCTCTAAAGGTGCTACACTGTACTTATCTCACCCCAGAAAAATTAGCAAACTGGAAATGCTCAATCCAAACTGCTTTAGGGTCTGTAATTCTCATTTATTCATACAGTATGTGGTGGGACTGCCCTAGAGTCAGACTAATATGGGAAAGTATTTCTAAATTGGCATCTAAATCATTTAGTGTCCCCATGCGAGAAACGATGGAAACGTGTTTATTGGGAATTCCTATGGCCTTGCTTTCACACAATCAAAATAAACTTTTACATTTTTTGTATTTGGCTGCCAAAATTCATATAGTTAAAAAGTGGACTATAAAGCTACAAATGAAAGAATCACACAATCTCTGGAAGACTCCATAAATCGCTTTATGGAAGTTTTAGGGCTTTGGTTAAATTACAGGGAACGGAGGGTCATTTAGTAATATTACCTATATACATACAAAGAGGGGGAGGTGGGAAGACCGGAAAGTGAAAGGACTGGCAAGACTACCAAACACTGGCAAAAGGTATTGATGGTGATCTGTACTGTTTAAAGGAAATAATTGACCTACGATGGTTCCTATGTAAACTAGGTAGGGACTCTATATATGGGTAAATATATAGAGTCAATGATAAGACACAAAACATGGTTCCCTATAGGACAATAGGGAACCATGTTGGTCAGGAGTTGGGAAACTGGGTTATCTAGGATTACAGTATAATACTTCACATAACAGATTATATGTTTTGGAAATATATTTATTTCTGATGTTAATGAGATGTATGCTATGTCTTACATGATATGTGATCCAATTCCCATCTAATAAAAATTAATGAATACAAAAAAAAAAAGACGGGGAAATTGATGAAAGACATTAGATTTAATTGCACAACAGCCTCAAGCCCGCAAATCTGCAAGAAAAAAATATTTATTTTACGTTAAATTTCCGTGCTATATCAATCTCGGGCATCAAGGAGTTAATACATATTAGGCTACCCACATGGACTAGAACATTTTCTTCATTCACTTTTATTATTTTGTACATTGCCGGATTGCGAGTCTGATCGCATATCAGACTTTTAAAAGCTAATTGATTGACGTTTGTTTTACAAACGTCATGATGACGGTCATTTACTATTGGCTGTTTATAAATCATAGTTACGGCCTTGCTT